>OV884013.1:24388478-25009086 GCA_930367205.1 Acanthosoma haemorrhoidale | reverse complement strand
GGGTATAAGTAATCCCCAAAAGGAAATGGCATATTGTCGTTGAGGTTGAGACTCGTAATCTTGTTGAAGTCAAAGTTCCCATACTGGTCAGCAATTGGTGCTACAATGAGGATTGTCACAGCAGCGAACCCGGCTGAAACAGGAATAGGGGACAATAGTATTCGCTCTCGGTGTATCTCCGCTTGGAGCTTTGGTAATATGCCTTCGTAGGGTTCCGAATAGTCAAAGAAGTTAGTAGCGACAGCCTTATGCAGACTGCAGATCTCTCTGCGCCGAAGTTGGACGAAGAAAAGCATAATTATCACTAACTGGATCAAGAGGCAGAAATGTACGCTCTGGCCAAATAGGACAAAGCTGATGTGTTTAAGTCGAAAGCAAGGGGTAGCAAACGCTATGTAATTATAAACTAGAATAAAAGCGTAAATTGCTAGGTGAAGTAGCCCGAGTACCGTTTGACCCCCTCCCTCCACATTCAAATATAGTGCGGTTATTCGCATCAGTCTGAAGTATTGCTTGTTCATGAAATCATCCGCGGCCTTATCTGAAGGTACATATATTACATTGAATACACGTACTAACGAATCCACAAATGCCATAGTAAAGAGGACCAATAAGCGGCCAACTTGAATAAGGCTCAATATCTGTTTCGGTGAAGGTATTCTCTTACTGTCACATCGCATGTGGCACAGACTGTTAGATGAATAAACGATGGAATGAATTTTTGCAAGGTATTTGTTTGTCAAATCTCGTCATTCATTAATGCCACGGCTATATATTTACGACTAACATAGAGCTCACGTATGGATCGATCGTTGCAACTAAAGTGTAAAACATTCAAAAAGGTTATCTTCTCTTGAAATTGATCTAGCTTTTGTTGCGGTAAGTTGTGCTAAAACTGAATGCATAGTTTCTTAACAACAAGAGACGCTATCCAGCTTTCATGGGGGCAAGAGCTCAGATCTGGTAAAGTTTTGATATTTTAGTTAGTGGCGCTTTGTTCGCGTGAAGTCAGGTAAGTACTTTAACTGTTATAAGTGAGGCCCCTTAACTGGACGTGCGTCACGGCCCTTTGTAGGGTATGGCAAACCGTAGGGACCCCAAAGTTGAAAATTTCAACAACCAAAAAGAGTATGCCGCAAACGTACTCTTCCCCAGGCCCCAGGGGTTAAAACCTCTAACTCCTTCATCCCCCTAAACTCGGCAGCCCAGTCCGAGGCCAGCACATCCGCTGCCCCTAGTATTAGGGCGGATTAACAGCTATGACCTCACAAGGTTATTAGCTGAATAGAACGTGAAAAAATACAAAATAGTGCAGACGCGGCAGGACACTAAGGTGCTCTGCCACAGCGTGCTCGACCAACAGCAAACAATTGCTGCAATCAGGGAATCAAAAATCTCCATTCACACGTTCGCTCCCCGTGGTACTAAGCCTGATAAAAAATACCTGCCTCACGGATTCGATCTCTCTCATCCGATCGAGGAGATAAAAGCCCAAAAAACAGTGTGAGTAGCAACGTAATGGATGTATATCGATTACGACGCTCGGACCAAAATGGCGCTCGGACAGAAATCGAACCGCTTCAATCACACACTGAAGGCAGAGACTCATATATTCATGAGACCCTGAAGCAGCTCAATCATATAAATAATGTGCTCTTTCGAGTGAGCACTTTCCACGAAAAAAGAGGGATCTCGAAGTGCCTGAACTGCCAGGAATACGGCCATACCAGAAGGTACTGCTTCAAGCAGGCCAAGTGGGTGAGGTGCAGTGAGCCTAACGACATAAAAGACTGCCCAAGAGAGGCTTCAATTCCCCTCAAATGCGCCAATTGCGAAGGAAATCATGTCGCGTCGTACCGACATTGCCCGTATAGGGACTCATAGAAACTGCGGAGATGAAAAACAGGCACAGAATATTACAGCCGGGCCAAGAAGGGCCACATACATGCCTACCCCCTTCCACCACGACAGACTACCTCCTATGCCCAGATGGCATCCGGAAACACCAGGGCCACGGAAGTTCTCCCATAGCCCCTACCTCAACCCACTGCTAACAACAATGATACCTTGATGGGTATATTGGGCAGTATGATGAATATGTTGAGCAGCATGACCGCTGCCATGAATAAACTCACTGAGGCGGTAACGCAGATGATGACAGAATTCAAAAATCAAACATCTAAATGATGGGGCACGTAATTTTAAATTACAACATCTGCGGCTTTCGGCCCAAGCAAGCCGACGTAGAGCCAATTCTACGGGGTCTTTCGCCGTATTCACTGATACCCGGTTGAAGGAGATCCACTTCTGCCACTTCCCGGGTTATACCACTTACCGCCACGACACTGAGACTATCTCGGGAGAAGTTACAGTCTTAGTGAAGCACGGAGTTCCTTGTAGGAGACTACCCCACCCGTGACCCTAGGGCCCTCCCACTACATCGTAACGCTCCAGATACGGCTCACGAAGAACATGATATTGTCAGAAGTTTACAGAACACCGAGAGCCAACTGCGGCTCGGACAAGCTCCTGCTCACTGCCATAGCTCATGACCGAAGACACGTTGTCGGGTCGTCACAAGGGGGGTGCCTGGTTACCCTAGCCCTGGTGACAAGTGAGGGTTGTTTGAGTTTATAACCTGCACAATCGTTTCATGACGGCGTTACTATCTGACTCCATTTTTGATAGGTATGTGCCCCGACAATGCACTATGTTCAGGAGAAGAGGTACAGAGTAGGTTTATAGGTAGTTTATGTGGTCTTGGAATGACCACGAATTCGGTATCTGAGGGTAGGCGAAAACCGTCCGGATCCCAAAGGCGAGTGTGAACCGGAGAGAGGCAGACTGGATTGCCGCAGGAGGGGCTGCTAGGCAACCTTCGTCCGCGAGGGAGAGGTCTCTCCCAAGGAGGTGCTAGTTTTAGCAAGACGAAGGCAGAGATTCCCACTAGGAGAGTGCAGGGTCTAAAACAAGGCCGGACTAAATCATATACCCACGGTAGCCACGAGCCAGTAGTTGCCAGGAGAGAATGATTTACAGGGGCCAGACCCTCGGCTTGAATACCCATCTAGCCTTGCCCTTAGCCAATCAAAATTAAGATTGTTGTGGCCAATGATCTGGGATTTCTTTGTTCTCTCGCAGAGGCTGGCAGGGTCGAGATTCTAGAGCCTCATTTGGTCTTATACCTGCCTGACAGCTGTTGTCCCTGCTCATATAACTCATTGGAACCCCGCATTTTTTATTGCTTAACACATTTACAATGATTTATATTTTGTTCATGTTATTTACATTTGTCTAGAATATATTTTGTTCATGTTATTTACATTTGTTTACAATATATATACAATAGAGTATAGGGTGATTTATCTTATGTAGTTAGTGGTCGCTACACACGTCATCGTGGGTGACCTAAATGCGAACCAAAGCTGGTGGAGGAGTACTAGGGCTAACGCCCTAGGCCGTTACGTCACTAAGACACCATTTACGGTCATCAACCCGGGATTGCCGACTTTCCGTCACTTCGTGAACCCCGACAGGAACTCTACGCCCGATTTACTCCAGACTCAACAGCCACACCGAGTCACCAGGTGCTCTGCCTTGGACTTTACCACCTCCGATCATCGGCCTGTGCTCTACCATCTAGAAGGCGACGTGCCAGAGCCGCCTGCTTCTATATACAGGCACGATGAGGCCAAGTGGGACACAATTTGTCTACAAGCATCTCATCAAGACCGAGTTGCCCACAATTACGTCCCTGAGACACACCTGGGATATCGATTACGCTATCTATCATCTTCAAGACGTCATCGACCGAGCCGCCGATGCATCGATCCCGAAAATTTCTCCGAAGCCTCCTTCTCTGAGGAAACCTCCGGATCACATTCTACAACTGATTAGACAGCGTAACAATAACAGGTGGCTTACAACCAAAAACACCACAAGCAATTGTGGAAGCTCTTAAAGACATGTAGGTCTAAAAATAACGGTGTAAGGCTGGCCGTGAACACCACCTAACAGGCGGACATACTGGTGGATCTTTTATTAGGTTCAGATTTTGAGAGGACGAACCTCACTCCAAAGTTTAAGAGTAATTATAGCGACCGCTAACTATATATGTAAATTATCCTACACTCTGGTTCATAATGTATTATAATAGAAATGCAAATTTATGTAACTTCTGGTAATAAATCATAGAGAGGTCGGAAGTCGTAGACAAGTAACTCAAGGGTACGGCAATAAACCTACGAGAATTAGCCCCCTGGCTGCCATATAACTGGGGCAAAGACACTTACCCCTATTGGAATAGACCTTCAGTCCTTCCGGCAGCCATATAAAACACACCCCTTTACCCCAACGGTCATAAAACTAAAAGGAAGTGACTACCTGTGTATCGTAAAACATACTCCGGGCAGACAGACCCAGCCTTCCACGAGGGAGGGGGTTATCATATTTATATCAGTAAATTTCACTCTTCGCACTACTCTCTCCCTGCTGTCCTATGAGTCGCCACGCTGTCTCACAGTCTTCAGACCGCCTGCTGCCTCAGCCTACTACACTGCCGTGCCCCGTTTGAACTCTGAACCGGTATTATCTTTTATGCTACCACTCTACCTTTTTCTTTTGAACATAGTGTCTTGTCGGGACACATTCCTATCAATAAATGGAGTCAGATATTAACGCCTGCATGGAACATGGTCCATGTTATTAACTACAACAATCCGACAATTGTTGACCTCCGGCAATTGTTCACCTTTTCCGACAATTGTTCACCTCCGACAATTGTTCAACCATTTCCCGACAGTAATTTACAATTTTTAATCAATAATAGTTCCCTTACTAGCACAGTTTTACTGAATGAAAAAACCAAACCAACATTTCTTCTATAAAAACATACACTGATTACAGGTTAAGGTTTATTGGCTACTTTTTCCCAAAAGCTAAAAATCAAACTAAACCTAACTTACAATGAAAAACTTGATGACGCAGTACACAACATAAAATAATTCCATATTTCATCATTATAATAATTTTAACAACAGAGAGAGAAGTGCGAAATATAATCCATAATAATATCTGGAAATGTAATTGTAAGAAAGAAAACTTCTTTCTCTCCCTCCCTCCCTCCCTCCCTCCTCTCTCTCTCTCTCTCTCTCTCTCTCTCTCTCTCTCTCTCTCTCTCTCTCTCTCTCTCTCTCTCTCTCTCTCTCTCTCTCTCTCTCTCTCTCTCTCTCTCTCTCTCTCTCTCTCTCTCTCTCTCTCTCTCTCTCTCTCTCTCTCTCTCTCTCTCTCTCTCTCTCTCTCTCTCTCTCTCTCTCCATTTTACTCTCTAACATTTTATACCAAATTGCCTAGCCAATACCAATGATGTCCGTCGCTTTATGTTCGCCAACGAATCCAATAAAATTTTCATCTGCAAAGAAATGTTTTGTGACAGAACAATGTAAACCAATCCACCAGTCGCGACCACTGCCGAAAGTATAAAACCGATGACCATCTGCACTGTTACAGTGCTGTAATAACCCAAAGCTCCGTTGGTGGGGTATAAGTAATCCCCAAAAGGAAATGGCATATTGTCGTTGAGGCTGAGACTCGTAATCTTGTTGAAGTCAAAGTTCCCATACTGGTCAGCAATTGGTGCTACAATGAGGATTGTCACAGCAGGGAACCCCACTGAAACTGGAATATGGAACAATAGCATTCTCTCTCGGCGCATCTCCGCTTGGAGCTTTGGTAATATGCCTTCGTAGGGTTCGGAATAGTCAAAGAAGTTAGTAGCGACAGCCTTATGCAGACTGCAGATCTCTCTGCGCCGAAGTTGGACGAAGAAAAGCATAATTATCACTAACTGGATCAAAAGGCAGAAATGTACGCTCTGGCCAAATATGACAAAGCTGATGTCTATAAGTCGAAAGCAAGGGGTACTCATCGCTACGAAATTAAAAACAAGAATAAAAGCGTAAAATGCTAGGTGAAGTAGCCCGAGTACCCTTTGACCCCCTCCCTCCACATTCAAATATAGTGCGGTTATTCGCATCAGTCTGAAGTATTGCTTGTTCATGAAATCATCCGCGGCCTTATCTAAAGGTACATATATTGCATTGAATACACGTACTAACGAATCCACAAACGCCATAGTGAAAAGGACCAATAAGCGGCCAACTTGAATAAGGCTCAATGTCTGTTTCGGTGAAAGTATTCTCTTACTGTCACATCGCATGTGGCACAGACCGTTAGATGAATAAACAATGGAAAGAATTTTTGCAAGGTATTTGAATGTCACATCTAGTCATTTATTAATGCCACGGCTATCAACCGTTCAGCTCTATACTTTTTACCTTATTTTTTTTATAAATAATCTGACACTAATAAGTATTTAATTAGAAAGATGTTTTGTAGTTTCTATAATAAGGTCCGATGTGAGAGAGGTATTCGTGCTCGATTCCTACAGCTTAAAATTAGAATTATGAATCCGAGGACAAAACTCTAAAAAAAGATATACTCCTTGCTTTCAAAATTTATTTCCATATTGAAATACTCATATATTCAACAACAATATTTTTATTCAATGACAGAATTGTTTTTATGGTAAATCGTATTTTCCTCAATTCATTTATATATTTACGACTAAAAGAGAACTTACGTTCTCTTGTTATACTCTTGTTGAGTATAGTACAGCCATAGTAAATATTATCTTCGGATAAACATTCAATTAATTTTTTTATATAAAAAGTCAAGATAGCAGGAATATAAAGTAAAAAGCAGTGGTAAATACAAAATAGAATATTAAATTTTAGCTACACAACACAAGCTCTTTCCTCATGAAAAAAAATAACGTATAATACCAAACATAATTATTTTTTCTCATCTCGACAAACGACTGACCTGGAACCCACACACGAGACTAAAAAGACAAGAACTGAACAGACGCTTTGGGAAACTGTACAGACTACATCATAGGACATCCCATCTCTCAATAGAAAATAAATTACTAATCTACAAAGTTATACTTAAGCCAATCTGGACATACGGAATAGAGCTATGGGGGAACAGCAAAAAAGTCGAACATCGAACATGTACTATTAATTCATAGGTGGTAAGGACATTTCAGATTTATATTATTTTGTATATACTTACGTATTATATTGTTTTGTATATACTTACGTATTATATTCGAGCGTTAATATTTATAATGATCAAGATAAGTAAGCAGGAGTAAACGGCAGTTGCTTGTAAAATTATTTTCACTTTGTGCACTCATCCCATTATTACGACTTTTGAACAATAGATTTTTTCTTCTTCTTTCTTTTAATCACACCGCTAACAACTAATTCAGTGCTGAATGAATACCTAACATAAAAAAAGTATTGTTTCAGGTTGAGTAACCATATTAAAGAAAACGTGTTCTAAGGTAAGCTATAAAAGAAAACGTTCTCAATGATGCAACTCCTTTCTACTTTGACTAAAGAAACTTGAATGACGGTTGGTTTTTTTATTTCATTTTTCAACATTGGTGTGTGACATCTTTGCTCAGTCAGTAACACATCTTTAACATAATCTAAAATATGATTCTATTTATTTACAAGATATAAGTCACGCATTGGACCTTGATTCTTGAAGACCATCCCATTGACTTGTTCAATACACTACATTCATTTATCCTCCCACCAGTTCTGTGGTAGTTATCCTACCTGCATTAAACCAATATTTTCTAATCATATTGAATAGGAAATCAAATTAAAGATTGCCTCTTATTGATCTTGCATCTATATGACACCGTAGTTGTGGGTGGGCAACTCCATAACTTCGATGTCACGATGCGGGGACTCTCATATCTGGTCCTTTTCATAAAGGCATCCGTATCCTTGCACTACCCGGTACCTTCCAGAATTTTGGTCTTCTTCTCAGGACAACCGGCTCTTAACCAGTTATCGAGCTATCATTCCTCTTTGGGGATGCGTCCGCGGTGTGACGCTCCTCGGCACATAACCTGTAAGACTTCTGGTCCCTCGGGCAGGTGGAGTACCTGTATCCCTGACAGGAAACGCAGCGAGGTGCATCGAGGTATCCCTTACCGATACCATGTGCAGCTCTCCAAGCCAGGCATCGGCGGTTCCGTTTAGAGTAAACCTCATGGCTGGGGTGACCTCTGCGGCTCATGTACACTGGGCCTCTTACTGGTACCATATGTAAGTGCGGCTTCAGGGCCATCTGTCCAGAAATCATATCAACCGGGGACACCATGATCCACACCTAGTCCAGGAGCTCTTTCGAGCTTCAAAACTTGGGGACTCCTTATATGTCACCACTATTGGTCTCCTCTTCATTGTTATCTTCGCAGTGAGAACAGCAGCCTCACTAATTTTCCATGCTAGAGGCCTCCCTGCTATTGTCCGCCTCAGGATCCTGGAGGAGGTAATGGAGTCCTTCGCCGGAAGATTCGTCACTCTGTCTCCCAGGTTGCAGTCTATAGCGCTGTTTATTCAGCTAGGACACCCTTTCTTGCCATCGGTAGCTCGGCAGCGAGCTCCCTGACATTAGTTCTGGCCGGATCCTTCCGCATGAAATGTCGGTCAAGTGCTCTGGGGGTCGGTCTTCTTCCACGAATTAGGGGGGCATTGCGCATAACCTCCTCCGCCACTATCATCACCACATTCTGCTCAAAAGTATCGTCCCCTATATTCGGTAAAGCCGCTTCGTCCGCTGCAGTGGTTAAAACTGCTTCAATATGTCTACAGACCATGGCCAGATTTTTATTTTCTACGATAAGCTTCCTTAGGTCGTCCACTAGGCTATCAAGATATCACCTTCTGTTATTTTCTGCAATTTAGAAATTTTGAATAGAAAACCCCATCAACACATGGCCCCTGCTTCTTCAGGACACGCCTGCAGGCGTTCTCTGTTCACCTTTTCTGTTCCTTCGTCAACTGGAACTGTTGCTGCTACTGTAGCTTTGTCCGTTTCAAAAATGTCTCTACAGGGCCCTTAGCCTATAACAGTGCCGTTCTCTGCACCTGCACTGCGTTAGCCTGTTTGATGAAAATGTTCTGTGTGAAATTCAATTTAAGGTTTGGAAGGTGTTTTTACTTTTTATATCTCAATTGGTTGATGTGTCTTTTGATTTCATAACAATGATTCAGTTAAATGTGATAGTTTAGTTTTCCTAGGCGGTCCATCACAGTTCCGAATATTCGTAGATGTGTTCCTGAGCAATTCTTCGCTTGAACACTACCACCAGATAGAAAAGATCCAACTTGTAACCGTTAACGAAGTTACCTGTTTAGATGGAATTTGGCTGGGGATCCAGCACTAGCCAGAGGAGTTGTTCGATATTTGAATAGGAATAAATTTAATTTTTGTTTTAGAGTTCCTGGGTCGTCTACCAAAACTTTGAGCTTTTGTTTTGAGTTTTGAACAGACAGTTGAACCAGGATAATTATAATAATAAACAAACGTTGGATAATACCATAATTTTTACAATAATTTAAAAATAGCAGCATTTTTTGAAACTAACATAAAAGGTAATCCATTTCTTACAAACATTTCTTCTGAATGATTCATCGTAAACTTTGAGGTTGAAGGTTTAGGTGACATAACAATTTCTATCTATTTAGTGTTGGCGTCAACCACAAATACAAAATATTTATTCTTTACCATGACTCCTCGGGCTTTTTCCAACTATGTAAAGGGCCTTGTTCTAGGCTCTTTTTAATTTTGGGACAGCTTTTACAAGCAGCAACTAAATGTTCAGTTTCAGAATATATTCTGGAAAAGCATAAAGAACGAGCGATTCCCTTCATTTTGACCATTAATGCATAAGAAGACGGGCAGTCCCCTCCAGCGGGTAAGTCCGTCTCAGTGAACGAAACAATTTCAGCTTCGAAGGATGCCACAAACCTGCGAGACTCCCATTCTGATTCTTCAGCTTGCAAGAGCCCCCGGGAGTAACAGATATGACAGTGTAGGGACCCTCATACTTGGGGTACAGTTTGGCTGCAACCCTGTTCACTGCTGAAGAGAGCTGGAACGCTTTCCTGAGAACCAGGTCTCCTGGAGTGAAGCGTTCATTCCTGCGTCTGAAGTTGTATCGACGGGTCTGCTCCATACTCGCCTTTAGGGAGTTTTCCTCGGCTACATGGTGTATTTCCGGTAGTCGTGTCATCTTTTCGGCCCATGATGAGCGCTCCTCTTCCCGTACCTCCAATGTCTCGATCTTGGGAACATCATGCAGAGGCTTCAGCTCCCTTCCAAAATTCAAGAATGCTGGGCTGAACTTAGTTGAACTATGGAGAGATGTATTAAGGGCAAATTGAATTTCTCCTATTTGCTCATCCCAGCGTTGGTGTTTCTTACCTAGGTATGTAACTATTAACTGTTTGATGTTCCTGTTTGCTCGTTCAGTGGGGTTTGCTTGTGAGTGATAAAGAGGGGTAGTTTCTCTCTTGATTCCATATTTCTCCGCAAGATCACTAACCACCCGGCTTACGAAATTCTTCGCATTGTCTGTAAGTAATCTGGCCGGAGCTCCGTACCTATTTAGTATGCGTGACTTCAGTTTTGAGACGATATTTTGGGAAGTAGCTTTTCGTATTGGGCATCCAACTCCACCCATCTGCTAAATACATCCATGAAGACAAGTAGGTATACGTTTCCTTTAGAGCTTCGTGGGTAGGGACCCATGATATCCACCGATACTAATTCCCATGGTTGCTTGTTGTAACGAGGGTACATCAATCCACGAGGTGGTCCATTGTTGGGTTTTACCTTTTGGCATGTTTCACATTGCGTCACGTATTTGCTAATGTCGTTATACATTCCTGGCCAATAATACAGCCGGTTAATCCTGGCCATCGTTTTCTCTATTCCTAAGTGTCCCGATTGTGGATGATCATGATTATCATGTAATATTTGTTGTCGAAGGTGTTGCGGTACGACAACTTTCCACTCTTCACTGGGGTCTTCCAGGTCTTCTTTTAATGGGTTCTTCCGATGGTATAATAACTGTCCCTCTTTTATACTCCATTTAGGGTGATTTTCTGGGTTCTGGTGGACTCGATAGCGTTTCTGATCATACCATGCATCACCAGATGGCGGTATGTCCCCGAAAGACGTTTCCATAGATGTAATAGGAACTGGGATTGATAAAACGGAAAGTGCATTTATGCGTGATAACGCGTCTGCTACGGTGTTAAATTTCCCTTTGCGATATTCAATTTTAAGCTCGTATGGTTGTAATCTAAGAGCCCATCTGGCCAAACGTCCTGAGGGGTTTTTCAGATTCAACAGCCACTTGAGACTAGCGTGGTCGGTAATGACAGTAAATGGGTATCCTTCCAAATAGTGGCGATTCTTCTCTATCCCAAATAATACCGCAAGACATTCCTTTTCGGTAACGGAATAATTTCTTTCGGCGGCATTCAATGTACGAGAACAAAAGGCGATTACTCTTTCTTCGTCATCTTGTATTTGAGTTAATACAGCTCCAAGACCTGTTTCACTGGCGTCCGTTTGTAATTGAAAAGGTTGCTCAAAATCAGGTCTAGCTAGTATTGGTGCTTCAGTCAAAGCAGTCTTCAGAGTATTGAAAGATTTGTCTTGTTTTCCAGACCAAACCCAATTAGTTTTCCGTTTGAGCAATGATGTAAGCGGGGATACGACTGTGGAAAAATCCTTTATGAATCACCGGTACCAGCCAGCCATTCCAAGGAACCGTCTAAGCTGCGCTACATTGTCTGGAGGTGGAATCGTTTTAACAGCGTTAACCTTGTCAGGGTCAACACTCATGCCATTCCTATTTATTAGATATCCTGAATATCTAACTTCTGTGCATCCAAAGTCACATTTCTCCGGGTTGACACGCAAGCCTGAATCATGAAGTCTTCGGAACACTTCTTTGAGCATATCCAGATGTAATTTCAACGTTGGAGTACATACTAAGATATCATCCAGGAACACTACCACATACGGGTAAAGCTCGGGTCCAAATATTGAATCTGCTAATCTTTGAAATGTTGCGGGAGAATTGGTTAGCCCAAATGGCATTACTTTAAATCGAAATAAACCTCTACCTGGTACTGTAAAGGCAGTGATCTCTTTACTATTTTCGTCTGCAAGTGGCACTTGGAAAAATGCTTGCTTGAGGTCAAATTTTGATAGATATCTTGCTTGTCGAAGTCCGTCTAGTAGAGATGTCATGTGGGGCATTGGATACGAATCTTTACAAGTCACTTGATTTACTTTGCGAAAGTCGATACAAAAACGGTAGCCTGATCCTTTTCGTACCATGACCACTGGTGAAGACCATGGAGATTGACAGGGCTCTACCAAGTTCTCCCCCAACATTCGGTCTAATTCGCTGTACATTGCCTCAAGTACTTTAGGTGAGTAGTGGTAGGATCGTTGCTTGATAGGTTGGGCATCTTTTACATCAATTTTATGACTTATACAGGTTGTTAAACCTGGAGAACTTTCAATGGTAGCCAAACCTTCATTCACGACCCTTTCCAAAACACTACGTTCCGAAGGACAAAGCATGCCTATACCGCATAGGCCTGGAGTCTCACCGTCTTTCAATGCAATCTCACGGCAAAAGCGATATCGACGTTTAGGGTCATCGTGAAACCACCAGGTTTCTTCCTGGAAGTACGTGCACATATTACAATTCGATAGAAAGTCTAGCCCCAAAATAAAAGAAAACGGAAGCGGGACTAGTACATAGAATTCGGTGTGGAAAGTTCTCTCTTCTACGGTAATCGGCACAATATATCGCTGATTCACTACATGTTTACTTCCATCAGCGACATAGACCTGGGATTCCGGTACAGACTCTACGACATACCCCAATTGGCTAAAGATTTTCACCCCTTCTGGCCCAACCAAGGATATTGTAGCGCCGGAGTCAAAAAGAGCCAAGTATGTGCATTCACCACATTGGCCACGTTTCCCTAATTTCACAGCCACATATAATTGCTTATAGATTTTATGTGACGGTGGTGACGGTACGGTATTTGGTTCGGTAGAAAGTGACATGGTAACTGGGTCAACTGAGATTATGGGAATGGGAATGACCCTTACTTCCGATCCCCTTGGTAGTTTTCCTGACATCAAGGACATGTATCGATAGATACCCCAGAGGTTCCGCAGCGATAACAAAACTGTTTTCGTGGTAGAGAGCATCGGGAATAAACGTGAGGTCCCCCACAATTCCAACACTTTAGTTTCCGGTCTGTTCGATCTAACTGCTTTGTAGTCTTAATTTGTAATTTTTGTGCCTCCGAGGAAGTTTTCTCGGTAATATCGGTTGTTGTCTTACTATCGCATGAATCTTCACATTTTATTTGTGAGATACTAGATAATCGTTTGCAATTTGAACCGCTGCCGCGCCTAGTGGTGTTCGGAGATCTCGATTTATCTTTAGCTCTTGTGTTTTGTTCTCTGCCCTCATGAGCCATCATCTCGAAAACTCTGCACCGATCTGTGACAAAATCAATTAATTCTCGATATGACGGAATTTCTTTGGAGTTGTATCGCTCCTCAAATGCTCTCCTGGTGCCGGGATCTAAATTAGAGAGGGCCATGTGTAATTTAATAAAATCACCCATGTCCTCTATGCCAAGAGCCGATAGAGCAGAAAAGTTATTTTCATGCTCCGATAAAAATGTCTGCAAATTGGTAGACGATGAATTATTCAGTGGCACAAAGTCCATTACCTTCTTTATATAAAATCTAGCCAGACGTCTCCTATTTTGATATCGTGAAACAAGAGTGTCGTAAGCCAGAGTGTAATTCCTTTCATCTAGCGCAAATCCCGAAACAAGAGATAAAGCCTCCTCACGTAAGTAATGGAATTTCCTTATGGTAGATAAGGAATTTTCTCTGTGAACCATAGAGTCAATAAGAGAATAGAAAGCACTCCATTCTTCCAATTTACCCGTGAACAATGGAAGATCAATTTTTGGAAGTTCCTGAGGAACAAAGTGGCACGCCTTATGAGCCATGACTGGTTGTAGTTCAGGAGGGCTGCTCGCTTGCACCGCTTTATAATAATTACCTTTAACTGTATCGATTAGTTCCATAAAAGAGATCTGTACTGAAGAAGTGTTTATCTTTTCCTTTGGTTGTTTAACCGTCACATTATAATCCCTAATCTTCGACTGTATTTCATCAAAAAGGGCTTCATATTTACTTAACCGTTCATAGAACGGCTTAAAGTTTATTACGGTATCGGCACTTAACTTTTTAGACCTCTCAAAAATCGACTGCACAGCAGCAAACATATCCTCCCTCTCTAATAATAACCTTTCTGGATCACTCATGACGATAATTAATTACGTTATTCCTCTTGTAATAGTAATCAGCAGAAACAAACATGAACAGTATTCTATTCTAAGTACTTATCATTCGTACTAATTAATTGTCATTTCTGTAGAAATATGATCTAAATAAAAGTAATTTTTAGCAATGAATTACGTACGTTATCAATCTTCAATATGTCCGAGTTCGGGGCGCCATTTACGTACTGTAGTATTTTAGGTTAGGTTCAGGGTAATAAAATTTAACGATATTTACATCCACTGCTAAGGAACACTTCTTTATTTAGTTTTAACAGAAACAAAATACAACACTATAAAAACTGAGAGAGAGATTTTTCTCAAGTCCTTCTATCTCCACACTCGGCACTTGACTATCTACAACAAACACAATCTCACACACAAACTTCAGTTAATACCTCCATCCCGTTAAGGTTAAGTTCATTCGTCCGCACTGGACGGACGAAACCTCAGCGATCAATAAGGCCGTTACAAGAAGAATGCAATTATCTTAAAATTGCTGTACGTAGATTAGTAGCGATGCAAACTCTAGAACCACGCGTAATACCTGAGTGCGTACAGTTTCATGAATTTTTAACATCACCATTAAGTAGTTTATTTTTAAATGGTTTCAATTCAGGGACTAGATTTTGTTTCAGAATTTATATGTGGTGGCATATCGAAAATATTTTGAAACGTAATTTCATTTACTTTTCTCTTTAAGTCATTATTATTCGACGTTTTGTTGACTTGTCTGAATTTTGAAAGTTGGACTTCGTTTACGGCAACAGTTGAGTTATTGCAGATTAATTCTTAGCTGCTTCAATCTTTAGAGCTATCTCAACGTTTTTCTCGTCTGTATTGGAATATTCTTGTTAAAGGATTTGTTACATGATTTCATATATGTCATGTAGTTCTCGGACAAATAGTGCTTTACTAAAGCTACCGGTTTCCTGCCCTCTTCTTCTTGGCATACCCGCAATTTGATGTGTGGGTTGAATTTTTAAGAGCAGCGATATACTCTGATGCAGTTTCATAAGTATTTTGACTCTGGACACAAATTTATGTCTCCATGTATGTACGTTGGACTTTGGACTGAGGTGTGCACTTAACAGATTTATCATTTTATTACAATCCTTTGAAGAAAGCCAGTCAGGAGAAGTCAACCTTGACAATAATTGATAATATTTTCCATATAATGCGTTTATTAATACTTTCGCTTTTAACTTTTCTGAAAGTTTTTTTAGTTCGAATTAGTTTTAGAGTGTTTATTGATTCATTGTTTATTGATTCTGAGCTAGTAACGACTCATTATGATTTATTTGGTAGTCTCAGTTTGACATTCCGCACAAGACGTAATTGAATAAAAACTTACAGATGAGATATACCCAATGTTTACTTGTTCGTTGTCGAAGCAACGTTTCTTGATACCTGCATTGTTGATATTTCAAGCTCGATTTTCACCCTCCTCACTGATATTTGCTGTGAATAATAGTACAAATAAGAAATAATAGCTGCACGCTTCAATATCAAATTTATTACAGTAAAGAAAAATAGAACAGCATCAATTGATTAAAAGAACCTTTTTGAGAGGTTATCTCCTTAAAAAAAAGTGTTACCAAATAACGTTAATATATTACGTTCTTATTCTTTCGGTTCCTCCTCCTACATTAGACGAAAGTGATCAGTTACACGTTGATAGAGACCACAGGAGCTCCCCTGGGTTACCCTTTTAGTAACTGAAACCTTGCTGTCTGGTGTTGATGTCTCCTGTTGTCTTAATGGAACCCTTGTTGCGATATCCCTCATGTTTCTCCCCTCTATGAGGGAGGAAACATCATTTTATGTTTTCCTTTTTCTTTACAATTTTTATGAGTAATCTAAACGATTTAGCCTTCCTTAGAGCTGTGATCACCAGCTGTACCTGATTTCAGCCCTGTTTTGAGATGTTCCTTGATTTCGTATTGCTGGAGTTTCAAGTTCTACATTACAATTAACAATACAATTTCGATGTGATTCATCGCCTTTAGGTTCATGTGGTGCACGACAAACTTTGGCAATTTATTTACAGTATTGACCACGTACACATAGCTCATCCTTAATTTCTTAATCCTCCTGCAGGACAGGACACCACCTGCCTTGATGGAGTGGCTCCAACCAGTCTCCCTTGTTCCTTTCTTAGGATTGCTCCTTGTGAAAGATATCACTGGACTATGGGGGTTTACTTCAAGGGTCCGAAGAAGGCACTGCACATATAAAGATGCATTTTTCATCTTGATTGGCATAAGTAAAATATTGACATAAGTAAGATATGGACTGCTATTTCACCTTATGATATCTGATCAGAAAGGCAATAGGTAGGCCCATCAATGTCTGCAGGAGACTTTTAATGTTTTAAAAATAAATACAAATAATTACAATATAATGTATTGGTAAACATCTATGAACATTTATTTTAAATTACTTAATTAAATACAAGTGTATAATCACAGGGTAGTGACTTGAGAAATTTAAAAGTTAGTTTTTTTTTGTGAAACATTACTTTATTCCAAAACACTTAATCAGTGTATTTGGAGGTGTAGTTGAATATACATTAAAATTTTCTAATTGATTGAATCGTTTTTATGACCAGTAGAATATCCAGACAGAAGTAAGATAGATGTTAAGTCTATATAACAATTCATAATATATTTTATCATTACCATTTTGTGGTAATTGAATTTACAAATTTTCCTGTTAATCTATAATTATGTTTAAGTTTTATTTAGTAATAAGTAATTCACTTTAAAGTTTTTATTGCCACATCTTTCCATAGCTGCAATATTAGTAGAGGTTAGCTATGAGGACCATATCATTTTGTATTAATAAAAATATTTGTTGCTGTATAACCCGTGACATAAGGTCAATGTTTTGCATATATTTGTATGAAACTAATAATTCAAATCTTGCTTTAATTCTGGGACACCCTTTATGAAACTAATCAGTTTTTAATTAATATATGCTATATTGAAGGATGCAAAAGCTGCTACTTTTTTTTTAATATGCAATATTCTTATGTAAAACTTTATTTTTTTATTGGGACTCCATTATTCCCTCCATCTCCATCAACCATAAAAAGAGCATCTGTCATTTCAAAGTGCATCTTACAGCTTTTAATTAAGCTTGGGAGAATATGATACCATCACACCTTGTGCTTTAGTTAACTGTATGTACTGGAAGTGTGACTGATTTATGAATGCAGTTTTCCTTTCATTGATTGAAACAGGTATCTGATGTCTCGAAACTGTTTAATGAGCATCACTAAATTATTGGTTCACTGTGGTGCACAACTTCAGCTGAGCCAATGAAATTTTATAGGCATAATATTTTTTTGTGTTAGTTCCAGTCAATGCTCCGATGATGTTAAAAATAAAAAAAATTAAAAGAATAATAATTATTGATAGTCAGACAAATTTTTCCTAAAAGAGAAATGTTAATTTGTATATTGAATTGGGCAACAAATCAATGTCCTGATTATTTATAATCAATACGTGCCAGGCTTAAGTGGACTTACATTGTGAAAATTCAAAACAAGTGCCAACTACATAACCTAAGGATGTTAAAAATTAAATAAACTCAATGAAATATAAAGAAATGTGTTCTAATCAAGTATTTATAGTATTGAGTAGTATTTATTTTAGTATTTAAATTTTTTTTTCTAACAACTGCCAAAAATTATTCATAAGGCTGCCAAAAAAAGCTTAATAAGCAGTTCGTCATTTTCTTTATTCAATGTTGAAAGCGACAACAAGATTGTAGTAGGAGTAAGCACTCTTCATCACCTGTAAAAAATAATTGCATTACATAATGATTTACAGATATTTTCTTATGAATAAAAAAAACAAACTTTAATACAATACTTTTGCAAAAGTGTCCATGTTGGCTGGAACTATGCCTCCAGCAACTAATGTCATCGGCTTTTTAGTGACCTCTTGGAATATCCTCAGGCTCCTCTTCACGCCTTCATCACAATAGTACCACTTTGTACAATACATTTGGAAACGGAGGTCTTCGTTCTGGCAACATAATTACATCAAGTGATCCAATTGTTTCAACATTAACATGTACGTGCATACAGCAGAATCTCGATTATTCGTGGTCGGGTCATCTATTATGAGGATTATCTGATATTCTCAATTGGTGGAATTAAAAAAATAAATATATGTATTCAAAATATGTATGAATACATTTATTGATAAATGAAATTCTAAGTTTGATATAATTTAAAAATCCCTATGTTTCTAAACTTTTAGCAAGAGTATAAAATATTTTAAATTGACATATTTTTAAAAAGAAATGTATCAGATATTAAATATCTATATTTTAAACAATAATGTGTCATTTTATAAGCCTGTAATAGGTAATAAAATTTACATTAAATGTATAAAAAAAAAATCTGAAATAATTTTCTGGCATACATAAAATATATATAAAACATAACCAAAATCAAACTTTTTTTAAATTTCATAAAGTATCATGTGGTATAGGTATGAGGTATTATTCGTTTGGGATAGGTAGTATTTCCATGAAATTATTCAGTAAATGTTGTGGTGAATGAACTTGAGTGTCGCGGTGAAGGGATGAGTGTGTAATATAGCATAGCTTACATTGTTGCGAACTTTGAATAGGAATGTTAAGATTCATTTGGTGTTTGAAGCTTTGACTGGTTCCGGAATTTAATTTTGTATATTCAACATGATTTAGCGACGTTTTTTTTGTGTAACATTATAATTTCTATTTAACGGCCTAAAAAATTGTCTAAAAAGCCGGTTTAAGTTTGACTCCAAAGTTTCGTTTGTTGGTTTCAAAGTCTTCAATCACTATGAAGGCCAAGGTTAGCCATCAAACAGGATTTTATGCAGGAGGAAGATTAACAGGCCCCTCGTCAAAGGGTGAATGTTTTTTTTCCTTCATGGACCTTGATGCACCATTGGCTATTCCAATTGTCTACTCCTGTCAATCCGTTTTGCATGTCACTGGCCTAATCTGGATGAGATAAAAGGATTGCTGTGACATCTGCAAACGTTGCGTTTCAGATGCTAGGACTCACGGGGACGACTCGTTATTATATAATATAATATAATAAATATATATAAGTTAATGCTTATCGGCTTTAGATTTCAAAAACAAAGGAAAAAAAGGTACAGAGAAATAACACGCATGAAAGTTAGAACTAGACTGTTTATTTCAAGTCTATAACCCTGTATATTTACATTCGGGATGTTTACATCCCGACGTTCGGGGATTAAGGTTGAGTACTGATGCTGCTCGGAGCTGAACTCCCCCCTGCCAGTTTACGCACACCTCCTCGTAACCTATAAGGTCTAAATTGAGGACGACTTAGGCGATATTACGATCACTCTCCTAATCGTACTAGGGAGCGAAGGCCAGCCCAAACAGTACACAACCTGCAATCCCTTACATTCGGTCGTATTCCTAAGACACTCACTTATAGTCCAAATAGAACGCTGCCTCCAACATTGCAGCCACTAGTGACAAAATCAAAACAAACAAAAAAAATTACATGGCTTATTACTCACAGAAAACAATGCCATCTTACACGCTACGAATCAATAATTCTACACAGCCTGTGTACATTATAAAAAAATAACAAAAGTAACTACAAAAAAAAAAGACTTCTACAAATGGTACAAAGTTTACGTATGTATAACATACAAAATTTGGCTACGTGCAGAAGCGAGGACTCTCCAACTCACTTATATGGCCTGCACCCTCCCCTCCTGGTGGGAGCTTTAACTATTCGACGTGGACGGTCCTCCCTTTCGTCGGAGGTCTTGTACTCTCGATGGTGACGATGTTATGCTCCCTGATCACCACAACCTTGAATGGACCCTCGTAGCTGACCGACTCTTTGCTCCGATTTTACGATATACAATGGTCTCAATTTTAAGGTCCCCCATTCGATCCCGGACTTTGAGTTTTACCCGAGCCACTCTCTTGACCTTCTCCCTCACGATCCTGTCACGAACTTTGCCCCAAAGTTTGCCGAGTTTTAAGTGAGCACTCAACATTTGCTCCGCCATCCCCTCGTCCACCATCGTCTCTGTCCCGTTCCGGCGCCTCGCGCGCAGTCCGAAGAGGATCTCGAACGGCGTAAACCCCGTGGTGGAGTAGATGGAACGATTGTAGGCCACCATTGCCTTCGGCATGGCCTCGTTCGCCTGCAGACCCTTTTCTACTTGATACACCCGCAGGTGGTCACTCAAGGTACTGTGCAGCCTTTCGATGTCTCCGCGACTCTTAGGATGTCCTGGGGTGTTGAGATGCCACACGATATCAAGATTTTTCATCTCCAACCGCACGTTTGCATTATCAAACTCCCTACCCCCATCCAATGAGATTCGGTTTGGTACACCATAAAACTGGAACCACGCTCGTAATGCCTGTAAGACGGCGTTGGATGATTTGTCTTGTACGGCGTACGCCATAGCTACCTTACTGAAGGTATCTATTGTCGTAACACACTTATATCCCTTCCAAGTGAACGTGTCAATCTGTAGTTCACTCAGTGGCGTCTCTGCCGTGGGTGTTTCCTCCTGTTGTCCCTGTGGTGGGTGTCGGTCATATTTAGTCTTAAGACATATATCACATCTATGATCTCTTGGATCGTCTTCTTCATATTCCACCAGAAGTACCGCCGCTGTAATGCTTGCAAAGTCTCCTGCACACCGCGGTTGTTCGTCTTCCCTTGATGGTAGGCAAGCGTTCCCTCCCGCCGTTCCGGTCAGTCTTCGACTCGCGTACGCCACTGTTCGCTCCCCACCATCTCCCTCCTGCGACAGCACCGCTCCCAATGCATACTCACTTGCGTCGGTGGTGATAGTGAATAACTTCACAGAATCGGGAAACACCAGTATTGGTTCCTCTTGCAGTCGAGCCATGTATTTTCGAAGATTTTGCTCCATAATAGGTGTAATCACCACCCGCGCCCCCTTCCACAGCAGGTTACTGATGGGTACGAGATACTCTGCCATGTCTGGCACAAAACGCCGATAGTAATTAAGCGTACCTAAAAGTCACCGAACGCCCTTGACGTCTTTCGGCACCACCATATTCCGAATTGCGTTGACTTTCACAGAATCCGACTGGACTCCCTCCCTCGAGATGGTATGCCCTACAAAGTTTATCTGATCCTCTCCCAGCGATGATTTTTCCATCGACAATTTTAACCATAATTCATGCAATCGTCGGAATACCCTCCGGAGATGTTCAATGTCTTCAGATTCTGTTCGGCTGAAGATCAACAGATCATCCATATAAATCTAGCATACTGCCGCGTCAATCCCCCTCAGGATTTCGTCCATCAATCGCTGGAAAGTAATCGGATTGTTCTTCAAACCAAATCTGATTGAACTCATAGTGCCCCCTCTCGAAAGTGAACGCTGTTTTGTGTTGATCGGTAGCGCTCATTTTCATTTGATGGTGGTACCCTGCTTTCAAATCCAAGGTGCTAAAGATTGTGGCTCCATTCAGTCTGTCCAGAATGTCCTCAAAACGGGGAATCGGATACTTCTCATCCGTTGTGTTCTCATTTAATTTTCTAAAATCGACGACGATTCTATATCTCTCCTCCTTCTCTCCTGATTTA
Organism: Acanthosoma haemorrhoidale; assembly: GCA_930367205.1. Classification (NCBI taxonomy): domain Eukaryota; kingdom Metazoa; phylum Arthropoda; class Insecta; order Hemiptera; family Acanthosomatidae; genus Acanthosoma; species Acanthosoma haemorrhoidale. Next base: position 24,987,132 of record OV884013.1, on the reverse strand, counting down.
CTCTTCTTTCGTACTGCCCACAGAGGACTATTATATGGTGGTGTGCTATCCACGATTATACTCTGTCATTTTAAGCTTTCGATTTCTTGCCGGATATGTTGGCGGAGTGCCTGTGGATAGCGTCTCTCCTGCACGTACGTTATTCGGTCCAATTGTAATGGGATTTCATGTACTGTCTTCCCCGTTGCCCCTAGCATATCACCCTCCACGTAAAAAATATCTCCTAACTCCCTCTGTAAGCTTTCCCTCCAGTTCACCACTTTCTTGACTGCCACTATCCGCGCTCTCCCACCTCTTACGGTTCCCGGACATTGATAAGTTACCCCCCCCCCCCCAACTTGATCTGTTACTCCTTTCCCTAGTTCTCTAAAAACGTGCCTACCTGTCCCGATAAGTCACACCCCACTATTATTTGATACTCGCGCGGCATGTACTCCACAATATGTACGTTAATATCGCCCTTTTTTCCGTCCATTTCTCTAAATTCACTACCACCTCTCCCACCACTTTACAGGGCCCGCCCAGGGTAATTAACTTGCACTTACATACCTTGACCTGGAGTGCCCTCTCTCTGCCATACAGGCAACTCGCACAGTATCCCTCTCACTGTATTACACTTTAGGGTGCGGTGCCACTCTGCTGCCACCCTCCTCAGGCTGCCACACTCCGCTCCCACCTTCTCGAAGTAGTCTCCTTTCACTCATTCTCTCGGCTCATGTCGCGAGCCGGCTCTTCTCCTTCCGTTTCAGACGTTCCTGACGCCCCTGAAGATTCGTCAGCTAATGCTCCATTACCCCTGGGTGATATCTTCCTTCTTTCCCGCATCGCTTGCGTATTCACTTCCATGGGTTCTGCCCTATGAACATCTCTCCTCCGATACACGTAAGGGCAAAGCCTAGCGATATGCCCCTCCTCACTGGACTCGAAACATTTTGTGCGGGGGCACTGTGCCACTAAATGACTCGTCTTCCTGCACCTTCTCTGCGGGGTCCGTACCTGGGTCTCGCCCCCCTGAACCTCCTTTCGCCTGCAGCTCCCCAGTCCCTACCGGTCGTTGGTGTTTCGATTTTTTTCCAATTTGATATAGGGACCCTGGTTCTCCTGTACACTATCCGGCTCATTCTCCCTAATCCTCCTGTATCCTCGATTCATCCTCCCTGGCGCTGGTGTCAATTGTAACTTGGGCACATTCGAGGAATGAGCGCTCATTAGGGAATACCTCTTTTCTCCTTGTTTCCTTCGCCAACTGTACCTTCAGTATAGTAGACAGAAATCCCATTCTGCCCTCTACCTCTTCGATGCTCATTGTCTCTCTAATTTTCTCCGTTATTTGATTATAACGGGTTAGAAGGCCCGCGGCATATTGACTGCTACTCTGCCTTGATGATTTTGTCTCCCGGAACATCTGAAAAATATTTTCTTCTGGTGTCCATCGCCCTCCTCCATATGCTTTCTTTAGTCGCATCTTCGCCGTTTCCCACGACGTTTCCTCATCCGCTTGGATCTGGTTGAGAATACTTCTCGTGACCCGACATATCAGGACCGCTCTTAGTGACTCTGCATCCCTACGGTCTATATGGACGACCTCTTAGTCTTCAGCCGTACCTAATCGGAACATAGAGCACCTTCGGAGTGTTTAAGAGGTTAAAGGAATTTGGGGTGAAAATATCGATAGAAAAGTCGTCCCTAGGTCAGACCATTAGTGTTCTGAGACATACCATATCTCGGCAGGGAGTCCAACCGGACTCCATGTAAATAGATGCGATCCTGAGAATGGCGGTGCCAAAAGATGTTAAAGGCATTCGGCGGTTGTTGGGGACGCTTAATTATTATCACCGATTCGTGCCGGATATGGCGGAATTCTTGGTCCCTATTGCAATTTATTACGCAAAGAGACGCGAGTGATAATCACGCCGCTCATTGAGAAAAATATCCAGAAATGTATGGAACGGTTGCAAGAAGCACCTATCTAGGCGTTTCCAAATTTCGAGAAGGCGTCTACTCTCACAACGGACGCAAGTGAATACGCCTTGGGAGCGGTATTGTCCCAGGAGGGAATGGACGGGGAGAGGCCGGTAGCATATGTGAGCAGAAGGTTGACTGACACGGAGGCGAGGTACAGTGCCCTCGAACGGGAACTACTGGGTATCATCTGGGCCATTGGTACTTTCGCCCATACGTATTTGGAAGAAAATTTAAAGTCCACCCCGATCACAGACCGCTGCAATGGGTGGGGAAACTAAAGGAATCATCCGCACGCGTGACACGGTGGAAGGAGTTTCTGTCACAATACAATATGGAGATTGTGTATAAGCCAAGGAAGGATAATGTCGTGGCAGACTGGCTGTCACGTGCCATTATGACGAATGCTATTGAGGACGGCGAGAAATCGGAGAGAAAGAAGAGGCGTAGTTCAACAATTCCTTGCGTAGCGGACGCCAGGAGAAGCAGGAAGTACCGATCTGCGGGAAGATGGTGGCGCGAGAGATAGCCCCACATCAGAAGAGTCTGCTGGAGACAGACCACGAGACATGGAAACGTCTTAGGAGATTATCAACGACAAACGTCACCAAATCATTTGAAAGACAAAAACTTCGGGCCTGATGACGGTGACGTACGACGAATACGGTCGAAGCACAATCTCGACGATATGGTCGGAGCCGGGAGTGAGGCGAGAGCAAATTTGCCAGGCACTGAAGGATGCCTCCAAACCGGGGAAAACATACCACCTATTCGTCGGTAACGCAACGATTTGGGAGAAAATTAGAAAATTGTGGCAATTAGGAATCGACCGCACGTTTATCAGGTGCCTATCGGTGGTTCAGACGTTGCGTGACGAGGAGAAACAGCGAGAGGTCATACTTGCGCACCACCAAGGGAAGACGAATCACCGTGGCGTGCAAGAGACAGCGCAGGCACTACAGCGGAGATATTTTTGGTGGGGGATGCGGCAGACCATCCAGGAGATCATAGTGGGTTGTGAAATCTGCCTGAAAACCAAATATGACCGCCATCCACCACAAGGACGACAGGAGGAGACACCCACAACAGAGTCGCCACTGATCGATTTACAATCCACACGTTTACGTGGCGCGGGTTCAAATGGGTCACTACAATTGATACATTTAGTAAGATGGCTATGGCATACGAGGTGCGGGTCAAATCGTCGGACGCTTTTTTGCAAGCCTTTAACTTGTGGTTCCAGTTTTATGGCATCTCCGAGCGCATTTTGTTGGATGGAGGGAGAGAGTTCGACAACGCAAAAGTTCGCGCTGAGATGAAAAATAGAGACGTGGTATGGCATATTAATACCCCGGGACATCCCAAAAGTAGAGGAAACGTTGAGCGCCTGCACAGCACCCTCAGCGAGCACTTGCGGGTATACCAGATCGATAAGGGGTTGTCAGCTAATGTTGAGATGCCAATAACGGTGGTGGCGTATAACCACTCGATTCACACCACCACGGGATTCGCGCCGTTTGAAATTATCTTTGGGTTACGCGCGAAGCCGCGAAATTTGGGAGAGACGGTGGCGGATGAAGGGAGCATGGAACAGCTCGTGAACACCCACTTGCGGCTGGAAAAAATGTGACGTACAGTGCGCGATCGTATATCGGGGGAAAAACCAAACGCGTTGCGGGGGCAAATATGAAAGTCCGGGAAAGAATGGGGTCGATTACGATGGGGACTGTCGTTTATAGGAAATGAGGTTCCAATCGGAGTAAAGAGCCGGTCCGATATGAAGGCCCTTTCAAGGTTGTTGTGATCCGAGAACACAATCTTGTAACTATCGAGAGTGTGGACCACCCAAGGAAACGGCGGACGGTTCATATTGAACAGCTTAAACTCCCACTCTAGGGGGGGGGGAGCGTGAGTAAAATGGCGTGTCTTCGATCCGACACGAAGCAAGTAATTGTGTTGTTATAGGTCACATTTTTAATATAAGTGACATTCAGACAGAGAGTTCTATTCTTAGCTTTTATAGTATTATTATTTTATAGGAGGTATTATTATTTTGTTTTGTACATTTATATTTTATTTGTCTTGTTAAAATGTGTGTTTAGTAGTGTGATGGATTATAGATTGTGTATTGGGTGCGCGGGCCTTGGCCCTTGTTAAGGGTAGTTATAATTATCTTGTTTGGTTATATCCTACTATTAGATTCGGAAAACCTGTTCTATAATATGTAAAATATTCACCTTTGGATAAATGTTTAAGATAATCAATTGTGTATTAGTCAATGTTAATCTTGACAGTTATATATGACAGTGACACCATTCTAATCAGTTGCATCCAGACAATTTGACAGGGTTAGTTTTATATATCGATTTGCCAGCTGAGAAAACAGTGTACTGTTTAAGTTTTATCAAGAAACTCATATTTTTCAAATACCAAGTCTGTAATCCTCTGACTGAAGACGGAGAATATATACATGTAGCCAACCTCAGCTCCGCACAACACGAATGAAGACATTGTCGTACCGGGGAGTTGTGACCACTGCAACAAACAACCTGATAAATAACCTTTTTCTTAATTTAGTCGTGAATGTATGCACATATTTTTTTAGAAAAAAACAACAACTCACGGAACCGGCTGAAAGTAGACTAAGAGCAATCACGATCGTCCCGGTGAGGTAAGATAAAAATACTGGCACCGAAAACAAAGAAGTCCATTCTTGAAAATGCCTGTAAAGTCGAAATTAAATTTTTTTTTTTAATTTTAAAACTCTTAAGTATTGTTTTATTTTTGGCTTTTATTAGGTTCAGATTTTGCTATGATGAACCTCACTCCAAAGTTTAAGAGTAATTTACAATTTCTCTCTCTCTCTCACTCTCTCTCTCTCTCTCTCTCGCTCTCTCTCTCTCTCTCTCTCTCTCTCTCTCTCTCTCTCTCTCTCTCTCTCTCTCTCTCTCTCTCTCTCTCTCTCTCTCTCTCTCTCTCTCTCTCTCTCTCTCTCTCTCTCTCTGTCTTTCTCTCTCTCTCTTGTTAAGAAGAAACAAATATACCTTAGAATTACTTGATGGTGTTGAAAACTCGTTTTCAGACATTCACTGTAGCAGTAGGCAAATTCTTTTCGAGCGTAAAGCTTTTGGTCAGATAACGTATATTTTATACCGAATTGCCTAGCCAATACCAATGATGTTCGTTGCTCTATGTTCGCCAACGAATCCAATAAGATTTTCATCTGCAAAGAAATGTTTTGTGACAGAACAATGTAAAGCAATCCACCAGTCCCGACCACTGCGGAAGGTATAAAACCGCCGACCAACTGCATTGTTACAGTGCTGTAATAACCCAAAGCTCCGTTTGTGGGGTATAAGTAATCCCCAAAAGGAAATGGCATATTGTCGTTGAGGTTGAGAATCGTAATCTTGTTGAAGTCAAAGTTCCCATACTGGTCAGCAATTGGTGCTACAATGAGGATTGTCGCAGCAGCGAACCCCACTGAAACTGGAATAGGGAACAATAGTATTCGCTCTCGGTGTATCTCCGCTTGGAGCTTTGGTAATATGCCTTCGTAGGGTTCCGAATAGTCAAAGAAGTTAGTAGCGACAGCCTTATGCAGACTGCAGATCTCTCTGCGTCGAAGTTGGACGAAGAAAAGAATAATTATCACTAACTGGATCAAGAGGCAGAAATGTACGCTCTGGCCAAATATGACAAAGCTGATGTCTTTAAGTCGAAAGCAAGGGGTAGCAATCGCTATGTAATTATAAACAAGAATAAAAGCGTAAATTGCTAGGTGAAGTAGCCCGAGTACCCTTTGACCCTCTCCCTCCACATTCAAATATAGTGCGGTTATTCGCATCAGTCTGAAGTATTGCTTGTTCATGAAATCATCCGCTGCCTTATCTGAAGGTACATATATTGCATTGAATGTACGTACTAACGAATCCACAAATGCCATAGTGAAAAGTACCAATAAGCGGCCAACTTGAATAAGGCTCGATGTCTGTTTCGGTGAAGTTATTCTCTTACTGTCAGATCGCATGTGGCACAGACTGTTAGATGAATAAACAATGGAAAGAATTTTCGCAATGTATTTGAATGTCACATCTCGTCATTTATTAATGCCCTGGCTATATATTTACGACTAACATGGAACTCACGTATGGATCGATCGTTGCAACTAAAGTGTAAAACATTCAAAAAGGTTACCTTCTCTTGAAATTGACCTAGCTTTCGTTGCGGTAAGTTGTGCTAAAACTGAATGCATAGTTTCTTAACAACAAGAGACGCTATCCAGCTTTCATTGGGGCAAGCGCTCAAATCTGGTAAAGTTTTGATATTTTAGTTAGTGGCGCTTTGTTCGCGTGAAGTCAGGTGAGTACTTTAACTATTATAAGTGAGGGCCCTTAACTGGACGTGCGTCACGGCCCTTTGTAGGGTATGGCAAACCGTAGGGACCCCAAAGTTGAAAATTTCAACACCCAAAAAGAGTATGCCGCAAACGTACTCTCCCCCAGGCCCCAGAGGTTAAAACCTCTAACTCCTTCATCCCCCTAAACTCGGCAGCCCAGTCCGAGGCCAGCACATCCGCCGCCCCCGCTGCCCCTAGATCGCCACCTCCCCTAATATTAGGGCGGATTAACAGCTACGACCTCACAAGGTTATTAGCTGAATACAACGTGAAAAAATACAAAATAGTGCAGACGCAGCAGGACACTAAGGTGCTCTGCCACAGCGTGCTCGACCAACAGAAAACAATTGCTGCAATCAGGGAATCAAAAATCCCCATTCACACGTTCGCTCCCCGTGGTACTAAGCCTGATAAAAAATACCTGCCTCACGGATTCGATCTCTCTCATCCGATCGAGGTGTTAAAAGCCCACAAAACAGCGTGGGTAGCAACGTAATCGATGTATATCGATTACGACGCTCCGACCAAAATGGTGCTTGGACAGAAATCGAACCGCTTCAATCACACACTGAAGGCAAAGACTCATATATTCATGAGACCCTGAAGCAGCTCAATCATATAAATAATGTGCTCTTTAGAGTGAGCACTTTCCACGAAAAAAGAGGGATCTCGAAGTGCCTGAACTGCCAGGAATACGGCCATACCAGAAAGTACTGCTTCAAGCAGGCCAAGTGGGTGAGGTGCAGTGAGCCTCACGACATAAAAGACTGCCCAAGAGAGGCTTCAATTCCCCTCAAATGCGCCAATTGCGAAGGAAATCATGTCGCATCGTACCGACATTGCCCGTACAGGGACTCATAGAAACTGCGGAAATAAAAAACATGCACAGAATATTACAGCCGGGCCAAGAAGGGCCACATACATGCCTACCCCCCTCCACCACGACAGACTGCCTCCTATGCCCAGATGGCATCCGGAAACACCAGGGCCCCGGAAGTTCTCCCAGAGCCCCTACCTCAACCCACTGCTAACAACAATGATACCTTGATGGGTATATTGGGCAGTATGATGAACATGTTAAGCAGCATGACCGCTGCCATGAATAAACTCACTGAGGCGGTAACGCAGATGATGGCAGAATTCAAAAATCAAACATCTAAATGATGGGGCACGTAATTTTAAATTACAACGTCTGCGGCTTTCGGCCCAAGCAAGCCGACGTAGAGCCAATTCTACGGGGTATTTCGCCATATTCACTGATACCCGGTTGAAGGAGATCCACTTCTGCAACTTCCCGGGTTATACCACTTACCGCCACGACACCGAGACTATCTCGGGAGAAGTTGCAGTCTTAGTGAAGCACGGAGTTCCTTGTAGGAGACTACCCCACCCGTGACCCTAGGGCCCTCCCACTACATCGTGACGCTCCAGATACGGCTCACGAAGAACATGATATTGTCAGAAGTTTACAGAACACCGAGAGCCAACTGCGACTCGGGCAAGCTCCTGCTCACTGCCATAGCTCATGACCGAAGACACGTTGTCGGGTCGTCACAAGGGGGGTGCCTGGTTACCCTAGCCCTGGTGACAAGTGAGGGTTGTTTGAGTTTATAACCTGCACAATCGTTTCATGACGGCTTTACTATCCGACTCCATTTTTTGATAGGTATGTGCCCTGACAGTGCACTATGTTCAGGAGAAGAGGTACAGGGTAGGTTTATAGGTAGTTTATGTGGTCTTGGAATGACCACGAATTCGGTATCTGAGGGTAGGCGAAAACCGTCCGGATCCCAAAGGCGAGTGTGGACCGGAGAGAGGCAGACTGGATTGCCGCAGGAGGGGCTGCTAGGAAAATGTGCAGGGCCACGGCAACCTTCGTCCGCGAGGGAGAGGTCTCTTCCAAGGAGGTGCTAGTTTTAGCAAGACGAAGGCAGAGATTCCCACTAGGAGAGAGTGGGGTCTAAAACAAGGCCGGACTAAATCATATACCCACGAAAGCCACGAGCCAGTAGTTGCGAGGAGAGAATGATTTACAGGGGCCAGACCCTCGGTTTAAATACCCATCTAGCCTTGCCCTTAGCCAATCATCATTAAGATTGTTGTGGCCAATGATCTGGGATTTCTTTGTTCTCTCACAGAGGCTGGCAGGGTCGAGATTCTAGAGCCTCATCTGGTCTTATACCTGCCTGACAGCTGTTGTCCCTGCTCATATAACTCATTGGCACCCCTCACCACCAGGTCACTTCGTGAACCCTGACAGGAACTCCACGCCCGATTTACTCCAGACTCAACAGCCGCACCGAGTCACCGGGTGCTCTGCCTTGGACTTTACCACCTCCGATCATCGGCCTGTGCTCTACCATCTAAAAGGCGACGTGCCAGAGCCACCTGCTTCTAGATACAGGCACGATGAGGCCAAGTGGGACACAATTTGTCTACAAGCATCTCATCAAAACCGAGTTGCCCACAATTACGTCCCTGAGACACACCTGGGATATCGATTACGCTATCTATCATCTTCAAGACGTCATCGACCGAGCTGCCGATGCATCGATCCCGAAATTTCTCCGAAGCCTCCTTCTCTGAGGAAACCTCCGGATCACATTCTACAACTGATTAGACAGCGTAACAATACCAAGAACAGGTGGTTTAGAACCAAAAACACCACAAGCAATTGTGGAAGCTCTTGAAGACATGCAGGTCTAAAAGTAACGGTGTAAGGCTGGCCGTGAACGGGCAGTTCATCCCCACCACCTAACAGGCGGACATACTGGTGGATCTTTTATTAGGTTCAGATTTTGAGAGGACGAACCTCACTCCAAAGTTTAAGAGTAATTTACAATTTTTAATCAATAATAGTTCCCTTACTAGAACAGTTTTACTAAATGAAAAAACCAAACCAACATTTCTTCCATCAAAACATACACTGATTACAGGTTAAGATTTATTGGCTACTTTTTCCCACAAGCTAAAAATCAAAATAAACCTAACTTACAATTAAAAACTTGATGACGCAGTACACAACATAAAATAATTCCATATTTCATCATTTTAATAATTTTAACAACATAGAGAGAATCGCGAAATATAATCTATAATAATATCTACAACTGTAAATGAAAGAAAGAAAACTTCTTTCTCTCCCTACCTCCCTCCCTCCCCCCCCCTCTCTCTCTCTCTCTCTCTCCCTCCCTCTCTCTCTCTCTCTCTCTCTCTCTCTCTCTCTCTCTCTCTCTCTCTCTCTCTCTCTCTCTCTCTCTCTCTCTCTCTCTCTCTCTCCATTTTACTCTCTAACATTTTATACCAAATTGCCTAGCCAATACCAATGATGTCCGTCGCTCTGTGTTCGCCAACGAATCCAATAAGATTTTCATCTGCAAAGAAATGATTTGTGACAAAACAATGTAAACCAATCTACCAGTCGCGCCCACTGCCGAAAGTATAAAACCGAGGGCCATCTGCACTGTCAACTGGCATATTGTCGTTGAGGTTGAGAATCGTAGACTTGTTGAAGTCAAAGTTCCCATACTGGTCAGCAATTGGTGCTACAATGAGGATTGTCGCAGCAGCGAACCCCACTGAAACTGGAATAGGGAACAATAGCATTCTCTCTCGGTGTATCTCCGCTTGGAGCTCTGGTAATATGCCTTCGTAGGGTTCCGAATAGTCAAAGAAGTTAGTAGCGACAGCCTTATGCAGACTGCAGATCTCTCTGCGTCGAAGTTGGACGAAGAAAAGAATAATTATCACTAACAGGGTCAAGAGGCAGAAATGTACGCTCTGGCCAAATATGACAAAGCTGATGTCTATAAGACGAAAGCAAGGAGTAGCAATCGCTACGAAATTAAAAACAAGAATAAAAGCGTAAAATGCTAGGTGAAGTAGCCCGAGTACCCTTTGACCCCCTCCCTCCACATTCAAATATAGTGCGGTTATTCGCATCAGTCTGAAGTATTGCTTGTTCATGAAATCATCCGCTGCCTTATCTGAAGGTACATATATTGCATTGAATACACGTACTAACGAATCCACAAATGCCATAGTGAAAAGGACCAATAAGCGGCCAACTTGAATAAGGCTCAATGTCTGTTTCGGCGAAGGTATTCTCTTACTGTCACATCGCATGTGGCACAAACTGTTAGATGAATAAACAATGGAAAGAATTTTTGCAAGGTATTTGAATGTCATATCTAGTCATTTATTAATGCCACGGCTATCAACCTTTCAGCTCTATACTTTTTACCTTATTTTTTTATAAATAATCTGACACTAATAAGTATTTAATTAGAAACATGTTTTGTTGTTTCTATAATAAGGTCCGATGTGAGAGAGGTATTCGCGCTCGATTCCTACAGCTTAAAATTAGAATTATGAATCCAAGGACAAAACTCTAAAAAAAGATATACTTCTTGCTTTCAAAATTTATTTCCATATTGAAATACTCATATTTTCAACAACAATATTTTTATTCAATGACAGAATTGTTTTTATGTTAAATCGTATTTTCCTCAGCTCATTTATATATTTACGGCTAAAAGAGAACTCACGTTCTCTTGTTATACTCTTGTTGAGTATCTTACAGCCATAGTAAATATTATTTTCGGATAAACATTCAATTAATTTTTTTATATGAAAAGTCAAGATAGCAGGAATATGAAGTCAAAAGTAGTGGTAAATACAAAATAGAATATTAAATTTTAGCTACACAACACAAGCTCTTTCCTCATAAAAAAAAATAACGTATAATACCAAACAATTTTTTTTTCTCATCTCGACAAACGACTGACCTGGAACCCACATACGGACTAAAAAGACAAGAACTGAACAGACGCTTTGGGCAACTGTACAGATTACTTAGAAGGACATCTCTCAATAGAAAATAAATTACTAATCTACAAAGTTATACTTAAGCCAATCTGGACATACGGAATAGAGCTATGGGGGGACAGCAAAAAAGTCGAACATCGAACATGTACTTTCATGTTGTTAATGTTTACATGAATATTAATTCATAGATGGTAAGGACATTTCAGATTTATATTATTTTGTATATACTTACGTATTATATTATTTTGTAAATACTTACGTATTATATTTGAGCGTTAATATTTATAATGATCAAGAGAAGTAAGCAGGAGTAAACAACAGTTGCTTGTAAAATTATTTTCACTTTGTGCACTCATCCCATTATTACGGCTTTTGAACAATAGATTTTTTCTTTTAATCACACCACTAACAACTAATTCAGTGCTGAATGAATACCTAACATAAAAAAAGTATTGTTTCAGGTTGAGTAACCATATTAAAGAAAACGTGTTCTAAGGTAAGCTATAAAAGAAAATGTTCTCAATGATGCAACTGCTTTCTACTTTGACTAAAGAAACTTGAATGACGGTTGGTTTTTTTTTTTAATTTTTCAACATTGGTGTGTGACATCTTCGCTCAGTCAGTAACACATCTTTAACATAATCTAAAATATGATTCTATTTATTTACAAGATATAAGTCACGCATTGGACCTTGATTCTTGAAGACCATCCCATCGACTTGTTCAATACACTACATTAATTTATCCTCCTACCAGTTTTTTGGTAGTTATCCTACCTGCATTTAACCAATATTTTCTAATCATATTGAGTAGGAAATCAAATTAAAGATTGCCTCTTATTGATCTTACATCTATATGACACCGTATTTACAGGTGGGCAACTCCATAACGTTGGTGTCACGATGCGGGGACTCTTATATCTGGTCCTTTTCTTAAAGACACCCGCATCCTTGCACTACCTGGTACCTGCAAGAACTTTGGTCTTCTTCTCGGGACAACCGGCTCTTAACCAGTTATCGAGCTATCATTCCTCTTTGGGGATGCGTCCGCGGTGTGACCCTCCTCGGCACATAACCTGCAAGACTTCTGGTCCCTCGGGGAGGTGGCCTTGGAGTGCCTGTATCCCTGACAGGAAACGCAGCGAGGTGCATCGAGGTATCCCTTACCGATACCATGTGCAACTCTCTGAGCCAGGCATCGGCGGTTCCGTTTAGAGCCAACCTCATGGCTGGGGTGACCTCTGCGGCTCATGTACACTGGGCCTCTTACTGGTCCCATACGTAAGTGCGGCTTCAGGGCCATCTGTCCAGAAATCATATCAACCGGGGACACCATGATCCACACCTAGTCCAGGAGCTCTTTCGCGCTTCAAAACTTGGGGACTCCTTATATGTCACCACTATTGGTCTCCTCTTCATTGTTATCTTCGCAGTGAGAACAGCAGCCTCACTAATTTTCCATGCTAGAGGCCTCCCTGCTATTGTCCGCCTCAGGATCCTGGAGGTGGTAATGGAGTCCTTCGCCGGAAGATTCGTCACTCTGTCTCCCAGGTTGCAGTCTATAGCGCTGTTTATTCAGCTAGGACACCCTTTCTTACCATCGGTAGCTTGGCAGCGAGCTCCCTGACATTAGTTCTGGCCGGATCCTTCCGCATGCAATGTCGGTCAAGTGCTCTAGGGGTCGGTCTTCTTCCACGAACTAGGGGGGCATTGCGCATAACCTCCTCCGCCACTATCATCACCACATTCTGCTCAAAAGTATCGTCCCCTATAAACGGTAAAGCCGCTTCGTCCGCTGAGTGGTTAAAACTGCTTCAATATGTCTACAGACCATCGCCAGGTTTTTATTTTCCACGATAAGCTTCCTTAGGTCGTCCACTAGGCTATCAAGATATCACCTTCTGTTATTTTCTGCAATTTAGAAATTTTGAATAGAAAACCCCATCAACACATGGCCCCTGCTTCTTAAGGACACGCCTGCAGGCGTCCTCTGTTCACCTTTTCTGTTCCTTCGTCAACTGGAACTGTTGCTGCTCCTGTAGCTTTGTCCGTTTCAAAAATGTCTCTACAGGGCCCTTAGCCTATAACAGTGCCGTTCTCTGCACCTGCACTGCGTTAGCCTGTTTGATCAAAATGTTCTGAAATTCAATTTAAGGTTTGGAAGGTGTTTTTACTTTTTATATCTCAATTGGTTGATGTGTCTTTTGATTTCATAATCATGATTCAGTTAACTGTGATAGTATAGTTTTCCTAGGCGGTCTATCACAGTTCCGAATATTCGTAGATGTGTTCCTGAGCAATTCTTCGCTTGAACACTACCACCAGATAGAAAAGATTCAACTTGTAACCGTTCACGAAGTTACCTGTTAAGATGGAATTTGGCTCGGGATCCAGCACTAGCCAGAGGAGTTGTTCGAGGAATAAATTTAATTTTTGTTTTAGAGTTCCTGGGTCGTCTACCAAAGCTTTGAGCTTTTGTTTTGAGTTTTTAACAGACAGTTGAACCAGGATAATTATAATAATAAACAAACGTTGGATAATACCATAATTTTTACAATAATTTAAAAATAGCAGCATTTTTTGAAACTAACATAAAAGGTAATCCATTTCTTACAAATATTTCTTCTGAATGATTTATTGTAAACTTTGAGGTTGAAGGTTTAGGTGACATAACAATTTCTATCCATTCAGTGTTGGCGTCAACCACAAATACAAAATATTTATTCTTTACCATGACTCCTCGGGCTTTTTCCAACTATGTAAAGGGCCTTTTTCTAGGCTCTTTTTAATTTTGCGACAGCTTTTACAAGCTGCAACTAAATGTTCAGTTTCAGAATCTATTCTGGAAAAGCATAAAGAACGAGCGATTCCCTTCATGCATAAGAAGAATGCAATTATCTTAAAATTGCTGTACGTAGATTAGTAGGGATGCAAACTCTATAACCACGCATAATACCTGAGTGCGTACAGTTTCCTGATTTTTTAACATCACCATTAAGTAGTTTATTTTTAAATTGTTTCAATTCAGGGACTAGATCTTGTTTCAGAATTTATATGTGGCGGGGTATCAAAAATATTTTGAAATGTAATTTCATTTACTTTTCTCTTTAAGTCATCATTATTCGACGTTTTGTTGACTTGTCTGAATTTTGAAAGTTGGACTTCGTTTACGGCAACAGTTGAGTTATTGCAGATTAATTCTTAGCTGCTTCAATTGTTAGAGCTATATCAACGTTTTTCTCATCTGTATTGGAATATTCTTGTTAAAGGATTTGTTACATGATTTTTATATGTCATGTAGTTCTCGGACAAATAGTGCTTTACTAAAGCTACCGGTTTCCTGCCCTCTTCTTCTTGGCATACCCGCAATTTGTTGTGTGGGTTGAATTTTTAAGAGCAGCGATATACTCTGATGCAGTTTCATAAGTATTTTGACTCTGGACACAAATTTATGTCTCCATGTATGTACGTTGGACTTTGGACTGAGGTGTGCACTTGACAGATTTATCATTTTATTACAATCCTTTGAAGAAAGCCAGTCAGGAGAAGTCAACCTCAGCAATAATTGATAATATTTTCTATCCAATGCGTTTATTAATACTTTCGCTTTTAACTTTTCTGAAAGTTGTTTTAGGTCGAATTAGTTTTAGAGTTTCCCCTAATGAAACGTTTCGAATGTTTGAAATCTTTGTTAACCGCTTGAAAATTTTGATTGTTTTGGTATGTTTGAAGTAACTGGCTAAAACCTGTGATTGTATTTACAATATATTCATCGTTTATTGATTCTGAGCTATTAAAGACTCATTATGATTTATTTGGTAGTCTCAGTTTGACATTCTGCACAAGAAGTAATTGAATAAAAACTTACAGATGAGATATACCCAATGTTTACTTGTTCTTTGTCAAGGCGACGTTTCTTGATACCTACTTCTGAGGCATTGTTGATGTTTCAAGCTCGATTTTCACTCTCATCACTGATATTTGCTGTGAATAATAGTACAAATAAGAAATAATAACTGCACGCTTCAATATAAAATTTATTACAGTAAAGAAAAATAGAACAGCATCAATTGATTAAAAAAACCTTTTTGAGAGGTTATCTCCTTAAAAAAATGTGTTACCAAATAACGTTAATATATTACGTTCTTATTCTTTCGGTTCCTCCTCCTACTCTAGACGAAAGTGATCAGTCATGCGTTGATAGAGACCACAGGAGCTCCCTGGGATTTCCCTTTTAGTAACTGAAACCTTGCTGTCTGGTGTTGATGTCTCCTGTTGTCTTAATGGAACCCTTGTTGCGATATCCCTCATGTTTCTCCCCTCATCTATGAGGGAGGAAACATCATTTTATGTTTTCCTTTTTCTTTACAATTTTTATGAGTAATCTAAACGATTTAGACTTCTTTAGAGTACCTGATTTCAGCCCTGTTTTGAGCTGTTCCTTGATTTCGTATTGCTGGAGTTTCAAGTTCTACATTACAATTAACAATACAATTTCGATGTGATGCATCGCCTTTAGGTTCATGTGGTGCACGACAAACTTTGGCAATTTATTTACAGTATTGACCATGTTCACATAGCTCATCCTTAATTTCTTCATCCTCCTGCAGGACAGGACACCACCTGCCTTGATGGAGTGGCTCCAACCAGTCTCCCTTGTTCCTTTCTTAGGATTGCTCCTTGTGAAAGATATCACTGGACTATGGGGGTTTACTTCAAGGGTCCGAAGAAGGCACTGCACATATAAAGATGCATTTTTCATCTTGATTGGCATAAGTAAAATATTGACATAAGTAAGATATGGACTGCTATTTCACCTTATGATATCTGATCAGAAAGGCAATAGGTAGGCCCATCAATGTCTGCAGGAGACTTTTAATGTTTTAAAAAATAAATACAAATAATTACAATATAATGTATTGGTAAATATTTATGAACATTTATTTTAAATTACTTAATTAAATACAAGTGTATAATCACAGGGTAGTGACTTGAGAAATTTAAAAGTTAGTTTTTTTTTGTGAAACATTCCTTTATTCCAAAACACTTAATCAGTGTATTTTGAGGTGTAGTTGAATATACATTAAAATTTTCTAATTGATTGAATCGTTTTTATGACTAGAATTGTAGAATATCCAGACAGAAGTAAGATGTCAAGTCCATATAACAATTCATAATCTATTTTATCATTACCATTTTGTCGTAATTGAATTTACAAATTTTCCTGTTAATCTATAATTATGTTTAAGTTTTATTTAGTAATAAGTAATTCACTTTAAAGTTTTTATTGCCACATCTTTCCATAGCTGCAATATTAGTAGAGGTTAGCTATGAGGACCATATCATTTTGTATTAATAAAAATATTTGTTGCTGTATAACCCGTGACATAAGGTCAATGTTTTGCATATATTTGTATGAAACTAATAATTCAAATCTTGCTTTAATTCTGGGACACTCTTTATGAAACTAATCAGTTTTTAATTAATATATGCTATATTGAAGGATGCAAAACCTGCTACTTTTTTTTTAATATGCAATATTCTTATGAAAACTTTATTTTTTTATTGGGACTCCATTATTCCCTCCATCTCCATCAACCATAAAAAGAGCATCTGTCATTTCAAAGTGCATCTTACAGCTTTTAATTAAGCTTGGGAGTATATGATACCATCACACCTTGTGCTTTAGTTAACTGTATGTACTGGAAGTGTGACTGATCTTTGAATGCAGTTTTCCTTTCATCGATTAAAACAGGTATCCGATGTCTCGAAACTGTTTAATGAGCACCACTAAATTATTGGTTCACTATGGTGCACAACTTCAGCTGAGCCAATGTGTTTTTTAGGAATGATATTTTTTTGTGTTGGGTCTAGGCAATACTCCGACGATGTTAAAAATAAAAGAATTTAAAAGAATAATAATTATTGATCGTCAGACAAATTTTTCCCAAAAGAGAAAAGTTAATTTATATATTGAATTGGGCAACAAATGTCCTGATTATTTATAATCAATACGTGTCAGGCTTAAGTGGACTTACATTGTGAAAATTCAAAACAAGTGCCAACTACATAACCTAAGGATGCAAAAACTGACTCCATGACATATAAAGAAATGTCTTCTAATCAAATATTTATAGAATTGAGTAGTATTTTTTTTTTTCTAACAACTATTTCATAAGGCTCCCCAAAAAAGGTTAATAAGCAGTTCGTCATTTTCTTTATTCAATGTTGAAAGCGACAACAAGATTGTAATAGGAGTAAGCACTGTTCATCACCTGTAAAAAATGATCGCATTACATAATGATTTACAGATATTTTCTTATGAATAAAATAGCAAACTTTAATACAATACTTTTGCAAAAGTGTCCATGTTGGCTGGAACTATGCCTCCAGCAACTAATGTCATCGGCTTTTTAGTGACCTCTTGGAATATCCTCAGGCTTCTCTTCACGCCTTCATCACAATAGTACCACTTTGTACAGTACATTTGGAAACGGAGGTCTTCGTTCTGGCAACATATATACATCAAGTGATCCAATTGTTTTAATATTTAACATGTACGTGCATACAGCAGAATCTCGATTATTCGTGGTCGGGTCATCTATTATGAGGATTATCTTAAGGTCTCAATTGGTGGAATTAAAAAAATAAAAATATGAATTTAAAATACGTATTGAATATATTTATTGATAAATAATAAATAAAATTCTTAGTTTGGTATAATTTAAAAATCCCTATGTTTCTAAACTTTTGGCAAGAGTATAGTAAATTTAAAGTTGATATATTTTTTAATAAGAAGTGTATCATACATTTTAAACAATAACGTGTCATTTTATATGCCCGTTATAGGTAATAAAATTTACATCAAATGTATAAAAAAAATAATAATATCTGAAATAATTTTCTGACATACATAAAATATATATAAAAACATAACCAAAATCAAACTTTTTTTAAATTTTCAATTCTTAAATTTCATAAAGTATCATGTCGTATAGGTATGAGTGAATTCGTTTTCATGGAATTATTCAGTAAATGTTGTGGTGAACAAACTTGAGTGTCGCGGTGAAGGGATGAGTGTGTAATATAGCATAGCTTACATTGTTGAGAACTTTGAAATGGAATGTTAAGATTTGTTTAGTGTTTAAAGTTTTGAGTGGTCCCAGAATTTAATTTCGTATATTCAACATGTTTTAGCGACGTTTCTCTTGTGCTACATTATAATTTATATTTAACTGCCTGGAAATTTGTCTAAAAAGCTGTATTAAGTTTGACTCCGAAGTTTCGTATGCTGGGTTCAAAGTCTTCAATCACTATGAAGGCCAAGATTAGCCATCAAACAGGATTTTATGCAGGAGGCGGTATCAAATTGAAGATTAACAGGCCCCTGGTCTAAGGCTGAATGTTTTTTTGTTTTATGGACCTTGATGCACCATTGGCTTTCCAATTGTCTACTCCTGTCAATCCGTTTTGGATGTCGCTGGCCTGATGAAAGATTGCTGTGACATCGTCAAACGTTGCGTTTCAGATGCTAGGGCTCACGGGGATGACTCGCTTATATCCCTTGCATTTTACTAAGTTAAAGGTCTAGTGATTCATATGGATTTCTATAACAGATTATATTCACTTATCATTTATATAACTTAAGAATTATTTAATAAGGTATAAAGGCTCTTAGAAACTTTGTTTATCGTTGTTATTTCTCATTGCAACTATACAAAAATAGAAGAAAGTGCAATTTAGAAATCTCATTATGTGTGGTTCGCGTTTGTCTGCATGGTGACTTAGCTTCATTCAACATAAATGAACAGGACTCTGGTTTCATTATCTCATTTGGTTATAGTAGGACCATTAGATTCGGAAAACCTGTTCTATAATATGTAAAATATTCACCTTTGGATAAATGTTTAAGATAATCAATTGTGTATTAGTCAATGTTAATCTTGACAGTTATATATGACAGTGACACCATTCTAATCAGTTGCATCCAGACAATTTGACATGGTTAGTTTTATATATCGATTTGCCAGCTGACAAAACAGCGTACTGTTTAAGTTTTATCAAGAAACTCATATTTTCAAATACCAAGTCTGTAATCCTCTGACTGAAGACGGAGAATATATACATGTAGCCAACCTCAGCTCCGCACAACACGAATGAAGACATTGTCGTACCGGGGAGTTGTGACCACTGCAACAAACAACCTGATAAATCACCTTTTTCTTAATTTAGTCGTGAATGTATGCACATATTTTTTTAGAAAAAAACAACAACTCACGGAACCGGCTGAAAGTAGACTAAGAGCAATCACGATCGTCCCGGTGAGGTAAGCTAATAATACTGGCACCGAAAATAAAGATGTCCATTCTTGAAAATGCCTGTAAAGTCGTAATTAAAATTTTTTATTGTATTTAAAAACTCTTTTTGTTTTGTGTATTGTTTTCTTTTTGGCTTTTGTTAGGTCCAGATTTTGTTAGGACGAACCTCACTCCAAAGTTTAAGAGTAACTTACAATTTTTAATCAGTAATAGTTCCCTTACTAGCACAGTTTTACTGAATGAAAAAACCAAACCAACATTTCTTCCATCAAAACATACACTTATTACAGGTTAAGGTTTATTGGCTACTTTTTCCCACAAGCTAGAAATCAAAATAAACCTAACTTACAACGAAAAACTTGATGACGCAGTACACTACATAAAATAATTCCATATTTCATCATTATAATAATTTTAACAACATAGAGAGAATTGTGAAATATAATCTTTAATAATATCTGGGAACTGTAAATGAAAGAAAGAAAACTCTCTCTCTCTCTCTCTCTCTCTCTCTCTCTCTCTCTCTCTCTCTCTCTCTCTTTCTCTCTCTTGTTAAGAAGAAACAAATATACCTTAGAATTACTTGATGGTGTTGAAAACTCGTTTTCAGACATTCACTGTAGCAGTAGGCAAATTCTTTTCGAGCGTAAAGCTTTTGGTCAGATAACGTATATTTTATACCGAATTGCCTAGCCAATACCAATGATGTTCGTTGCTCTATGTTCGCCAACGAATCCAATAAGATTTTCATCTGCAAAGAAATGTTTTGTGACAGAACAATGTAAAGCAATCCACCAGTCCCAATCACTGTCGAAAGTATAAAACCGAGGGCCATCTGCACTGCTGCAATGCAGTAATAACCCAGAGCTCCGCTGGTGGGGTATAAGTAATCCCCAAAAGGAAATGGCATATTGTCGTTGAGGTTGAGAATCGTAATCTTGTTGAAGTCAAAGTTCCCATACTGGTCAGCAATTGGTGCTACAATGAGGATTGTCGCAGCAGCGAACCCCACTGAAACTGGAATAGGGAACAATAGCATTCTCTCTCGGTGTAGCTCCGCTTGGAGCTCTGGTAATATGCCTTCGTAGGGTTCCGAATAGTCAAAGAAGTTAGTAGCGACAGCCTTATGCAGACTGCAGATCTCTCTGCGACGAAGTTGGACGAAGAAAAGAATAATTATCACTAACTGGATCAAGAGGCAGAAATGTACGCTCTGGCCAAATATGACAAAGCTGATGTCTATAAGACGAAAGCAAGGGGTAGCAATCGCTACGAAATTAAAAACAAGAATAAAAGCGTAAAATGCTAGGTGAAGTAGCCCGAGTACCGTTTGACCCCCTCCCTCCACATTCAAATATAGTGCGGTTATTCGCATCAGTCTGAAGTATTGCTTGTTCATGAAATCATCCGCTGCCTTATCTGAAGGTACATATATTGCTTTGAATGTACGTACTAACGAATCCACAAATGCCATAGTGAAAAGGACCAATAAGCGGCCAACTTGAATAAGGCTCAATGTCTGTTTCGGTGAAAGTATTCTCTTACTGTCACATCGCATGTGGCACAGACTGTTAGATGAATAAACAATGGAAAGAATTTTGCTTGTTATTTGTTTGTCACATCTCGTCATTTATTAATGCCCCGCCTATCAACCTTTCAGCTCTATACTTTTTACCTTATTTTTTTATAAATAATCTGATACTAATAAGTATTTAATTAGAAACATGTTTTGTAGTTTCTATAATAAGGTCCGATGTGAGAGAGGTATTCGCGCTCGATTCCTACAGCTTAAAATATGTTCAATTACAATTATGAATCCAAGAACAAAACTCTATAACAAGAAATACTTCTTGCTTTCAAAATTTATTTCCATATTGAAATACTCATATATTCAACAAAAATATTTTTATTCAATGACAGAATTGTTTTTATGGTGAATCGTAATTTCCTTAGCTCATTTATATGTTTACGACTAACAGAAACTCACGTGTTAATATTTTTGTTATAATATTAAATGATTAGATCTAACAGAGATTTTGGTTTTTAATGCGCGCACCATAATGATTAATATACTATAATTTAATTTGATACTAAATACTCTTGTTGAGTATCTTGCATTATTAGCACCCATAGAAAATAGTTTCTTCGATTCGGTTCGATCTTAGAATATTCGGATAAACATTCTTCAACAACAAACAAGTAACAGTGTAACAGAGCTCTCTGGCAATGGCCAGATTCTCCAACCATGTCCTGAGCGTATGTAGCTCTCGCGCTCTTGGTCAGCCTCCGCTGGCTTGTATCCGGTGACGCGGCTGACGGAGGAGCGAGGGGGAGGACCCAAGTCTCCACTTCTACTTTCGCATGCAAGGGAGGTGACAACCATGTGTATTTTGGCAGGTCTCTGAGCTGTTTGTAAATACTGTATGTGTTTGCAAATACTGTATGAATGAGAGAGTAAATGAAGATTGTAAATATCTTATTGATCTTGCATCTATATGACACCGTATTTGTGGGTGGGCAACTCCATAACTTCGATGTCACGATGCGGGGACTCTCATATCTGGTCCTTTTCATAAAGGCATCCGTATCCTTGCACTACCCGGTACCTTCCAGAATTTTGGTCTTCTTCTCAGGACAACCGGCTTTTAACCAGTTATCGAGCTATCATTCCTCTTTGGGGATGCGTCCGCGGTGTGACGCTCCTGGGCACATAACCTGTAAGACTTCTGGTCCCTCGGGCAGGTGGAGTGCCTGTATCCCTGACAGGAAACGCAGCGAGGTGCATCGAGGTATCCCTTACCGATACCATGTGCAACTCTCTGAGCCAGGCATCGGCGGTTCCGTTTAGATTAAACCTCATGGCTGGGGTGACCTCTGCGGCTCATGTACACTGGGCCTCTTACTGGTCCCATATATAAGTGCAGCTTCAAGGCCATCTGTCCAGAAATCATATCAACCGGGGACACCATGATCCACACCTAGTCCAGGAGCTCTTTCGCGCTTCAAAACTTGGGGACTCCTTATATGTCACCACTATTGGTCTCCTCTTCATTGTTATCTTCGCAGTGAGAACAGCAGCCTCACTAATTTTCCATGCTAGAGGCCTCCCTGCTATTGTCCGCCTCAGGATCCTGGAGGTGGTAATGGAGTCCTTCGCCGGAAGATTCGTCACTCTGTCTCCCAGGTTGCAGTCTATAGCGCTGTTTATTCAGCTAGGACACCCTTTCATACCATCGGTAGCTTGGCAGCGAGCTCCCTGGCATTAGTTCTGGCCGGATCCTTCCGCATGCAATGTCGGTCAAGTGCTCTGGGGGTCGGTCTTCTTCCACGAATTAGGGGGGCATTGCGCATAACCTCCTCCGCCACTATCATCACCACATTCTGCTCAAAAGTATCGTCCCCTATAAACGGTAAAGCCGCTTCGTCCGCTGAGTGGTTAAAACTGCTTCAATATGTCTACAGACCATCGCCAGGTTTTTATTTTCCACGATAAGCTTCCTTAGGTCGTCCACTAGGCTATCAAGATATCACCTTCTGTTATTTTCTGCAATTTAGAAATTTTGAATAGAAAACCCCATCAACACATGGCCCCTGCTTCTTCAGGACACGCCTGCAGGCGTCCTCTGTTCATCTTTTCTGTTCCTTCGTCAACTGGAACTGTTGCTGCTACTGTAGCTTTGTCCGTTTCAAAAACGTATCTACAGGGCCCTTAGCCTATAACAGTGCCGTTCTCTGCACCTGCACTGCGTTAGCCTGTTTGATGAAAATGTTCTGTGTGAAATTCAATTTAAGGTTTGGAAGGTGTTTTTACTTTTTATGTCTCAATTGGTTGATGTGTCTTTTTATTTCATAACCATGATTCAGTTAAATGTGATAGTTTAGTTTTCCTAGGCGGCCCATCACAGTTCCGAATATTCGTAGATGTGTTCCTGAGCAATTCTTCGCTTGAACACTACCACCAGATAGAAAAGATCCAACTTGTAACCGTTCACGAAGTTACCTGTTAAGATGGAATTTGGCTCGGGATCCAACACTAGCCAGAGGAGTTGTTCGAGGAATAAATTTAATTTTTGTTTTAGAGTTCCTGGGTCGTCTACCAAAGCTTTGAGCTTTTGTTTTGAGTTTTTAACAGACAGTTGAACCAGGATAATTATAATAATAAACAAACGTTGGATAATACCATAATTTTTACAATAATTTTAAAATAGCAGCATTTTTTGAAACTAACATAAAAGGTAATCCATTTCTTACAAATATTTCTTCTGAATGATTTATTGTAAACTTTGAGGTTGAAGGATTAGGTGACATAACAATTTCTATCCATTTAGTGTTGGCGTCAACCACAAATACAAAATATTTATTCTTTACCATGACTCCTCGGGTTTTTTCCAACTATGTAAAGGGCCTTTTTCTAGGCTCTTTTTAATTTTGACACAGCTTTCACGAGCTGCAACTAAATGTTAAGTTTCAGAATCTATTCTGGAAAAGCATAAAGAACAAGCGATTCCCTTCATTTTGACCATTCATGCATAAGAAGAATGCAATTATCTTAAAATTGCTGTACGTAGATTAGTAGGGATGCAAACTCTAGAACCACGCGTAATACCTGAGTGCGTACAGTTTCCTGAATTTTTAACATCACCATTAAGTAGTTTATTTTTAAATTGTTTCAATTCAGGGACTAGATCTTGTTTCAGAATTTATATGTGGTGGCATATCGAAAATATTTTGAAACGTAATTTCATTTACTTTTCTCTTTAAGTCATCATTATTCGACGTTTTGTTGACTTGTCTGAATTTTGAAAGTTGGACTTCGTTTATGGCAACAGTTGAGTTATTGCAGATTAATTCTTAGCTGCTTCAATCGTTAGAGCTATCTCAACGTTTTTCTCGTCTGTATTGGAATATTCTTGTCAAAGGATTTGTTACATGATTTTTATGTCATGTAGTTCTCGGACAAATAGTGATTTACTAAAGCTACCGGTTTCCTGCCCTCTTCTTCTTGGCATACCCGCAATTTGTTGTGTGGGTTGAATTTTTAAGAGCAGCGATATACTCTGATGCAGTTTCATAAGTATTTTGACTCTGGACACAAATTTATGTCTCCATGTATGTACGTTGGACTTTGGACTGAGGTGTGCACTTGACAGATTTATCATTTTATTACAATCCTTTGAAGAAAGCCAGTCAGGAGAAGTCAACCTCAGCAATAATTGATAATATTTTCTATCCAATGCGTTTATTAATACTTTCGCTTTTAACTTTTCTGAAAGTTGTTTTAGGTCGAATTAGTTTTAGAGTTTCCCCTAATGAAACGTTTCGAATGTTTGAAATCTTTGTTAACCGCTTGAAAATTTTGATTGTTTTGGTATGTTTGAAGTAACTGGCTAAAACCTGTGATTGTATTTACAATATATTCATCGTTTATTGATTCTGAGCTATTAAAGACTCATTATGATTTATTTGGTAGTCTCAGTTTGACATTCTGCACAAGAAGTAATTGAATAAAAACTTACAGATGAGATATACCCAATGTTTACTTGTTCTTTGTCAAGGCGACGTTTCTTGATACCTACTTCTGAGGCATTGTTGATGTTTCAAGCTCGATTTTCACTCTCGTCACTGATATTTGCTGTGAATAATAGTACAAATAAGAAATAATAACTGCACGCTTCAATATAAAATTTATTACAGTAAAGAAAAATAGAACAGCATCAATTGATTAAAAAAACCTTTATGAGAGGTTATCTCCTTAAAAAAAAGTGTTACCAAATAACGTTAATATATTACGTTCTTATTCTTTTGGTTCCTCCTTCTACATTAGACGAAAGTGATCAGTTAGGAATCAATAGAGACCACAGGAGCTCCCCTGGGTTACCCTTTTAGTAACTGAAACCTTGATGTCTCCTGTTTTCTTAATGCAACCCTTATTGAGATATCCCTCATGTTTCTCCCCTCTATGAGGGAGGAAACATCATTTCATGTTTTCCTTTTTCTTTACAATTTTTATGAGTAATCTAAACGATTTAGCCTTCTTTAGAGCTGTGACCACCAGCTGTTCCTTGATTTCGTATTGCTGGAGTTTCAAGTTCTACATTACAATTAACAATACAATTTCGATGTGATTCATCGCCTTTAGGTTCATGTGGTGCACGACAAACTTTAGCAATTTATTTACAGTATTGACCATGTTCACATAGCTCATCCTTAATTTCTTCATCCTCCTGCAGGACAGGACACCACCTGCCTTGATGGAGTGGCTCCAACCAGTCTCTCTTGTTCCTTTCTTAGGATTGCTCCTTGTGAAAGATATCACTGGACTATGGGGGTTTACTTCAAGGGTCCGAAGAAAGCACTGCACAGATAAAGATGCATTTTTCATCTTGATTGGCATAAGTAAAATATTGACATAAGTAAGATATGGATTGCTATTTCACCTTATGATATCTGATCAGAAAGGCAATAGGTAGGCCTATCAATGTCTGCAGGTGACTTTTAATGTTTTAAAAAATAAATACAAATAATTACAATATAATGTATTGGTAAATATTTATGAACATTTATTTTAAATTACTTAATTAAATACAAGTGTAAAATCACAGGGTAGTGACTTGAGAAATTTAAAAGTTAGTTTTTTTTTGTCAAACATTCCTTTATTCCAAAACACTTAATCAGTGTATTTTGAGGTGTAGTTGAATATACATTAAAATTTTCTAATTGATTGAATCGTTTTTATGACCAGAATTGTAGAATATCCAGACAGAAGTAAGATGTCAAGTCCATATAACAATTCATAATCTATTTTATCATTACCATTTTGTGGTAATTGAATTTACAAATTTTCCTGTTAATCTATAATAATGTTTAAGTTTTATTTAGTAATAAGTAATGCACTTTAAAGTTTTTATTGCCACATCTTTCCATAGCTGCAATATTAGTAGAGGTTAGCTATGAGGACCATATCATTTTGTATTAATAAAAATATTTGTTGCTGTATAACCCGTGACATAAGGTCAATGTTTTGCATATATTTGTATGAAACTAATAATTCAAATCTTGCTTTAATTCTGGGACACTCTTTATGAAACTAATCAGTTTTTAATTAATATATGCTATATTGAAGGATGCAAAACCTGCTACTTTTTTTTTAATATGCAATATTCTTATGTAAAACTTTTTTTTTTTATTGGGACTCCATTATTCCCTCCATCTCCATCAACCATAAAAAGAGCATCTGTCATTTCAAAGTGCATCTTACAGCTTTTAATTAAGCTTGGGAGTATATGATACCATCACACCTTGTGCTTTAGTTTACTGTATGTACTGGAAGTGTGACTGATCTTTGAATGCAGTTTTCCTTTCATCGATTAAAACAGGTATCCGATGTCTCGAAACTGTTTAATGAGCACCACTAAATTATTGGTTCACTATGGTGCACAACTTCAGCTGAGCCAATGTGTTTTTTAGGAATGATATTTTTTTGTGTTGGGTCTAGTCAATACTCCGACGATGTTAAAAATAAAAGAATTTAAAAGAATAACAATTATTGATCGTCAGACAAATTTTTCCTAAAAGAGAATAGTTAATTTATAAATTGGGCAACAAATGTCCTAATTATTTATAATCAATACGTGCCCGGCTTAAGTGGACTTACATTGTGAAAATTCAAAACAAGTGCCAACTAGATAACCTAAGGATGTTAAAAATTAAATAAACTCAATGAAATATAAAGAAATGTGTTCTATCAAGTATTTATAGAATTGAGAAGTATTTTTTTTTTCTAACAACTATTTCATGAAGCTGCCAAAAAAAGGTTAATAAGCAGTTCGTCACTTTCTTTATTCAATGTTGAAAGCGACAACAAGATTGTAATAGGAGTAAGCACTGTTCATCACCTGTAAAAAATAAATGCATTACATAATGATTTACAGATATTTTCTTATGAATAAAATAGCAAACTTTAATACAATACTTTTGCAAAAGTGTCCATGTTGGCTGGAACTATGCCTCCAGCAACTAATGTCATCGGCTTTTTAGTGACCTCTTGGAATATCCTCAGGCTCCTCTTCACGCCTTCATCACAATAGTACCACTTTGTACAGTACATTTGGAAACGGAGGTCTTCGTTCTGGCAACATATATACATCAAGTGATCCAATTGTTTTAATATTTAACATGTACGTGCATACAGCAGAATCTCGATTATTCGTGGTCGGGTCATCTATTATGAGGATTATCTTAAGGTCTCAATTGGTGGAATTAAAAAAATAAAAATATGAATTTAAAATACGTATTGAATATATTTATTGATAAATAATAAATAAAATTCTTAGTTTGGTATAATTTAAAAATCCCTATGTTTCTAAACTTTTGGCAAGAGTATAGTAAATTTAAAGTTGATATATTTTTTAATAAGAAGTGTATCATACATTTTAAACAATAACGTGTCATTTTATATGCCCGTTATAGGTAATAAAATTTACATCAAATGTATAAAAAAAATAATAATATCTGAAATAATTTTCTGGCATACATAAAATATATATAAAAACATAACCAAAATCAAACTTTTTTTAAATTTTCAATTTTTAAATTTCATAAAGTATCATGTTGTATAGGTATGAGGTATTATTCGTTTGGGATAGGTAGTATTTCCATGAAATTATTCAGTAAATGTTGTGGTGAATGAACTTGAGTGTCGCGGTGAAGGGATGAGTGTGTAATATAGCATAGCTTACATTGTTGCGAACT
Source organism: Acanthosoma haemorrhoidale (assembly GCA_930367205.1). Taxonomy (NCBI): domain Eukaryota; kingdom Metazoa; phylum Arthropoda; class Insecta; order Hemiptera; family Acanthosomatidae; genus Acanthosoma; species Acanthosoma haemorrhoidale. The sequence goes on along the minus strand of OV884013.1, from coordinate 24,958,876 downwards.
TTGAATTGGAATGTTAAGATTCGTTTAGTGTTTGAAGTTTTGACTGGTCCAGGAATTTAATTTCGTATATTAAACATGGTTTTAGCGACGTTTCTCTTGTGTGACATTATAATTTCTATTTAACTGCCTGGAAATTTGTCTAAAAAGCTGTTTTAAGTTTGACTCCGAAGTTTCGTTTGTTGGTTTCAAAGTCTTCAATCACTATGAAGGCCAAGGTTAGCCATCAAACAGGATTTTATGTGGGAGGAAGATTAACAGGCCCCTCGTCAAAGGGTGAATGCTTTTTTTCCTTCATGGACCTCGATGCACCATTGGCTATTCCAATTGTCTACTCCTGTCAATCCGTTTTGCATGTCACTGGCCTAATCTGGATGAGATAAAAGGATTGCTGTGACATCGGCAAATGTTGCGTTTCAGATGCTAGGGCTCACGGGGATGACTCGCTTATATCCCCTGCATTTTATTAAGTTAAAGGTCTAGTAATTCATATGGATTTCTATAACAGATTATATTCACTTATCATTTATATAACCTGAGAATTATTTAATAAGGTAAACTTTGGCAACTTTTTTTGATAGTTGTTATTTCTCCATGAAACTATACAAAAATAAAATAAAGTGCAATTTAGAAATCTCATTATGTGTGGTTCGCGTTTGTCCGCATGGTGACTTAGCCTCATTTAACACTAATTGTTGGGGGGAGCGGCTCCTCGAAAATTTAGGAAGCAAATCTCCGTACCCGGACAAACTAGAATCACTCCCTTTCACTCCCAATTCCCGAAAACATCGACAAATAGTTAGGAGAAAAGAAAAAAAACGACCAACTTAAAGCCAAACAAAAGTTCAATCTATTGTATTGAAAAATTTCACAGGTTTGATTACTCCCCAATTGAAAAAAAACAAGCTGACAAACAAAATGACTGAAACTTTATTCAGAATAAAGAAAAACATTAATGACTGAAAATTTGGACAATTAAAAGAAATGAGAAAGAAGTACATAAAAACCAAAAAAAAACCTATCAATGTAAAAACAAAATAAAAAAAAGGTTTTCTTTCTTTAAACATATATATGTCCAATAAATGAAATAAGCGGAGCTCCGTTACAATAATAAATCAATCAGTCTCAGTTACAAAAAAAAACAAAATCAATTTAAATCTAAATGATCTAAATTTGAAGAAAGTACATGATGTAAAAAAAAGAACGTGTTCACGTCACCAGTTCTAAGTAGACGAGCAGAGTCGGCTTGTTGCAGAGCGGCCACTTCTGCTCTTCTTCTCCCTTCTCGTGAACAACAATCACGGTGACGAGTGATGAACACCCAGTCCGAGTGTTCACAACGAGCGTGATAAAAATGATGAGTACTCGACCAAGAAAAATGAGATACTGTGGCGAATCATCAACATTCGGGCGTGAGGGAGATCATTTCTGTGTCCCCAAACAAAGCTTGAGCCGTACTGAGAATTTGTGCGTATGAGAAGACGAGACCTTGACCGCTAGCTAGCCATTGGGTGTAAACAAAAACTGGTTGAACATTATCCTTTGTTGAGTGAAATTAAGTGCTAAATTATAATTACAATCATAATAATTACGCTTGTTTGTTTCTTTGGGTAAACACTGTTGAAGAAAATAATCAATACAAAAACTCAACAAAAAAAACAAATCATGAATGTTAGCATTAAAGTTAACGGCTTTAACACTAATGAACAGGACTCTGGTTTCATTACCTCGTTTGGTTATAGTAGGATCATTAGATTCGGAAAACCTGTTCTATAATATGTAAAATATTCACCTTTGGATAAATGTTTAAGATAATCAATTGTGTATTAGTCAATGTTAATCTTGACAGTTATATATGACAGTGACACCATTCTAATCAGTTGCATCCAGACAATTTGACATGGTTAGTTTTATATATTGATTTGCCAGCTGACAAAACAGTGTACTGTTTAAGTTTTATCAAGGAACTCATATTTTCCAATACCAAGTCTGTAATCCTCTGACTGAAGACGGAGAATATATACATGTAGCCAACCTCAGCTCCGCACAACACGAATGAAGACATTGTCGTACCGGGGAGTTGTGACCACTGCAACAAACAACCTGATAAATCACCTTTTTCTTAATTTAGTCGTGAATGTATGCACATATTTTCTTAGAAAAAAACAACAACTCACGGAACCGGCTGAAAGTAGACTAAGAGCAATCACGATCGTCCCGGTGAGGTAAGATAAAAATACTGGCACCGAAAACAAAGATGTCCATTCTTGAAAATGCCTGTAAAGTCGAAATTAAAATTTTTTATTGTATTTAAAAACTCTTATTGTTTTGTGTATTGTTTTCTTTTTGGCTATTATTAGATTCAGATTTTGAGAGGACGAACATCACTCCAAAGTTTAAGAGTAACTTACAATTTTTAATCAGTAATAGTTCCCTTACTAGCACAGTTTTACTGAATGAAAAAACCAAACCAACATTTCTTCCATCAAAACATACACTGATTACAGGTTAAGGTTTATTGGTTACTTTTTCCCAAAAGCTATAAATCAAAATAAACCTAACTTACAACGAAAAACGTGATGACACCGTACACAACTTTAAAAATTGAATGTATGTAACAAAATTTACACTCACTTCTACTAAAAAACATAAACATAAATTAATTCCATATTTCATCATTTTAACAACAGAGAGAAGTGCGAAATATAATTGACCTAAGAAAGGAATTGTAAATGTAAGAAATCTCTCTCTCTCTCTCTCTCTCTCTCTCTCTCTCTCTCTCTCTCTCTCTCTCTCTCTCTCTCTTTCTCTCTTTCTAGTTAAGAAGAAACAAATATACCTTAGAATTACTTGATGGTGTTGAAAACTCGTTTTCAGGCATTCACTGTAGCAGTAGGCAAATTCTTTTCGAGCGTAAAGCTTTTGGTCAGATAAAGTATATTTTATACCAAATTGCCCAGCCAATACCAATGATGTTCGTTGCTCTATGTTCGCCAACGAATCCAATAAGATTTTCATCTGCAAAGAAATGTTTTGTGACACAACAATGTAAACCAATCCACCAGTCGCGACCACTGCCGAAAGTATAAAACCGAGGGCCATCTGCACTGCTGCAATGCTGTAATAACCCAGAGCTCCGCTGGTGGGGTATAAGTAATCCCCAAAAGGAAATGGCGTATTGTCGTTGAGGTTGAGAATCGTAATCTTGTTGAAGTCAAAGTTCCCATACTGGTCAGCAATTGGTGCTACAATGAGGATTGTCGCAGCAGCGAACCCCACTGAAACTGGAATAGGGAACAATAGCATTCGCTCTCGGTGTATCTCCGCTTGGAGCTTTGGTAATATGCCTTCGTAGGGTTCCGAATAGTCAAAGAAGTTAGTAGCGACAGCCTTATGCAGACTGCAGATCTCTCTTCGCCGAAGTTGGACGAAGAAAAGCATAATTATCACTAACTGGATCAAGAGGCAGAAATGTACGCTCTGGCCAAATATGACAAAGCTGATGTCTATAAGTCGAAAGCAAGGGGTACTCATCGCTATGTAATTATAAACAAGAATTAAAACGTAAAATGCTAGGTGAAGTAGCCCGAGTACCGTTTGACCCCCTCCCTCCACATTCAAATATATTGCGCTTATTCGCATCAGTCTGAAGTATTGCTTGTTCATGAAATCATCCGCTGCCTTATCTGAAGGTACATATATTGCATTGAATACACGTACTAACGAATCCACAAATGCCATAGTGAAAAGGACCAATAAGCGGCCAACTTGAATAAGGCTCAATGTCTGTTTCGGTGAAAGTATTCTCTTACTGTCACATCGCATGTGGCACAGACCGTTAGATGAATAAACAATGGAAAGAATTTTCGTTAGTTATTTGTTTGTCATATCTAGTCATTTATTAATGCCACGGCTATCAACCTTTCAGCTCTATGCTTTTTACCTTATTTTTTCATAAATTATCTGATACTAATAAGTATTTAATTAGAAAGACGTTTTGTAGTTTCTATAATAAGGTCCAATGTGAGAGAGGTATTCGGAATTCGGAAGATGGCGGTGCCGAAAGACGTCAAGGGCATTCAGCAACTTTTAGGTACGGTTAATTAATTTCGGAGTTTTGTGCCAGACATGGCAGAGTATCTCGTGGCCATCAGTCGAGGGTTGTGATCACACCTATTATGGAGCAAAACCTTCGAAAATGCATGGCTCGACTGCAAGAGGAACCAATCCTGGCGTTTCCCGATTTTGAGCAGCTATTTACTATCACCACCGACGCAAGTGAGTATGCATTGGGAGCGGCGCAGGAGGGAGATGGCGGGGAGCGACCGGTGGCGTACGCGAGTCGAAGACTGACCGACACAGAGGCGCGGTACAGTTCCCTCGAGCGCAAACTTCTTGGCATCATATGGGCTATTGATCATTTTCGTCCATACGTCTTCGGGCGGAGATTCAGAGTACATACGGACCACAGACCTCTTCAATGTAACCACTTCAATTATGTATTTGATTTTATTACTATTATTTTTCCCTCTTTAGAAGATCTGAAGCCGTTGTAGATTTTTAAAAAATGGCATTTTTCTCACAAAACGGTTATAGGACAAACCTCTAGGAAATTGGGAAAAAATTAATCAACCGATCGATTATGACTAATTAGTACTCTTATTCATTGAAACTGCTTAATACCCACAATACACAACATGGTTTTCCATGAGAATGCTTACTTCCGTCTCGTAACTATCAATGGTATCTCATCAGTAATCGTCCAGTAGTCCTCTATATCTCCCGATATCGTCATTGAATAGTAATTATTTCCTGATTATATCGCTCTCCTTTTTTGAATCATAACCTAGATTAACCGCAACAGTTGAAATCATTTTTTTGTCAGTACTTTTCAATCAGTTGTCATACATACGAATGAAGGTTAGGTACATATATAGAGTATAAAAGTAAAAATACTTTTTTTTTGAATTCGCACTTAAACTTTTTCCTAGCTGATCTCTGTAAAGTCATGAACGAGAAGAGCGAGATGAATAAATGTTTATATATTCATATATATTATTATGGTATCTTTGAAAATCGAATTGTAAATATTAAACAGTCAAAGAACAATTAACCACATAACAAAAATCTTCCAATTATGTTCATTTATCAATTATATTAGTTAATTAGGGAGCTAATTCCAAGAAAAAAGGTGACCTCAATCGACAGGTATATTAAAACAATGCCCGATTCTCGCATCAGATGAATGCAGCGACGAAGCTAACTTATTATTTTCAACCATACCATACGGATCGAAAAAGAAAGATAGAAACCGCCTATGAAATTTGAGAAAAGAGGTTGAGGTAGTAAGGGCAAGCGAGAAAAGGGTGGTCTTCCGTCTTCAGCACCAGTAGAATCAACACCCGACGTTCCTCTACTCTCCAAGATCTCTCCACACCAGAGGAAGTTTTCAAGAGACACATCCTATGCTGCTCAAGACTTCCTAAATAAGTAAGCTCGCAATTTTATTCTCGAGAATATTCAATGAAATCGATTAAATTCAAAGACAATTATAGGAAAGTTCATTAATTTGTGATTTTAAACTAGTTATATTGATAAATTTCTTGTAAGATAATTTTCGTTTATATTATTAATTTATTGTTTTATATTTCAATTTATTTAAAACCAATTTCAAATTTATAAGTATACATTAAATAGTAATAATTAATTTCAGCTCTTAATAAAGCTTTCCTAAATTTCCAATTTATTATTGATTATTATTATAATTGTCTAATAAATGACCCTAATTAAGAGTAAATTCGAATACCCTCTTCACTCAAGGGACATATTCCTAGGCAAAGCCAAATAAGGTAATTAATAAAATAATTAACCAAAGTTAGTTACAATCAAAAAATTAAACTTTAGTGAAATAAGGTCAGGCAAGAGGGTTTTATGTAATAATGAACCCCTTTTCTGCTATATTATGCATTTTAATAAGACATTTTCCTTAACCTAGATCTTTGAAAAAAAAAAAACTGTAGTAAGGTTTTCCAAATACCATGCAGAGTAAAAAAGTTCGAAGGCCCAAGGAAAAGTCAATACACTAAACTTTATTTAATACCGGGCAGTTACTGGTAGAAATAAATCATGCATCGTATTTGATAGTCTAGTTTATTTATTGACCATGTGGATTTGAGAGGTCTATGGACTGTTTGTAAATACTATATGAATGGTCGATTGAATGAGGAATTGTAAATATGGTATGAGTGAGGGCATTGATCGCAATTACTTTTTGCCCAATTAGGCAGATTTTAATTTTCTCATAATAAAGATTTTTGAAGACATTAAAAAAAGTTCACATATTTCTTGTAGTACGTCATCTTTGTAGTGCTGCAGATAGCGTTAGTTTCTTGTAAAGATAGGTTTGTCCATTTTTAGCCTAATCGCATGCTTTAGTAAATTAGTATTTTTAGCCTAATCGCATGCTTTAGTAAATTAGTATGTTTCTGTTTTCCATCCTCCAACTTTAGAATGGTTCGGTATTTTAATAATAGATCAAATAATTTGTTTGTTTTTTTCCTTGGCTATATTATGTTCATGTCTCACAAGAGTTTCGAGCTCTTTTTCATTTTTATTACATATAGTTCCTGATATATTATTTTACCATCATCAATTATTACATTTATTATATTCATTTTTATTTCGTAATTTTTTCCTAATTGTTTCCTGGTCGGTGATTGCCTCTGTAACCCATTCCCTCTGACTTGTGGAATTCCTCAAGGAGCGGTTTTGTCTCCAGTTCTTTTCAGCATGCACACATCTGAAATTATTGGGACAAACTTTAAGAAAGCTCCGGTAATCGCTTTTGCCGACGACATTGCGGTTTACAGCAACATCATGAATGCACGAAGAGCACTCACACATGCTGAGTCAGTTTGCAACGTAATCAGTGACAGGCTGGGTAAGTTGAACATTAGTGTGAACGCCGGGAAGACCGACTGCGTAATATTATCCATCCAAAAGGACAAATAAGCTTTGCCAAAATCATATACTATAGGAGGGCAAGAGAACTCACTAGCTTTCTCAATGTACTATCTGGGTATAAAAATGGATAGGCATCTCCATTTCTCTACTCATTTTAGTAATAAAATAGAAAAAGTACCGACACAGGTCTTACCGGCTTTCTTGCTAACTTCACCCAATCTGTCGCTGCGTCCTAAACTGATGATCTATAAATGTGCCCTCCAGCCAGCTCTGCTGTACGGTACCCCGCTATTTACTCACTTGACTGACAATACAGCCAAATGTCCACAACATTTCCAGAATGGGATCATTTGAAAAGTGGTCCGACATACCTCTCTCTCGAGAGTTAAAGAACGCCGACCTACACTCGTAGCTTGGTGTGCCGTCGGTCGGTGAGTTCATCCGCCGGAACATGAAGTTTTTTGACTCGTTGCAGCACTTGTTTAACACTATGGCCCTACCACCATTTACTCATCATAATTTTTCATAAAATATCATAACCTGCATATAATGTAGCAACGATACAGGAAATACAAAAATAGATTCACCTGAGGAAAAAAAAAATACATGATTCTCGTTATCCACATGTATATATTACGTACATAATGGATCAAAGATAATATTACATTCAGGAATACTAATTTGAACAGAGGGTGGTATTCTCAGTTTCCAGTCCACTTTCACTAAAATTGTTATTTCAATATTTCTTGGGGTCTGTTCGTAGTAGTTATAAATATTTTGTATGAACATTGTAGAAAATTTGATCCTCTAAAAGGTTGGTTATTATGGATGTTGCTCTAAAAAATAGTTATTAAGGCGAAACCACTGAAATAGCTAACTTTTGGTGTTTTTTTTTTTAATTTTTGCAAATTTTCACGGCCCCGTATCTCAGTAGCTTTTCCATTTTCCAACATGTTGCTAGTAAAACTTGTAGGATATTTAATGTTTTTTTTTAATTGATAATGACAACTTATGCCTAAAATACACCGGAAGCGAGTTACTGTGGAAAAAGTGCTTTTTCTTAGTGTTTTTTTTTCAAGATGGCGGAAAATCCACAGGGGGGTTGAAAGCTTGGTTTTTTTCAGAGGGGGTCAATGCATACAACATACCTAAAAATATAAATTACTCCACCTTTTACAATCCAAAATGATATCTCTACTGTGCTAAGGTGGAAAATCATCTCAGGCATTATTAACATATCGGGGATTCCTCTTATTCTCTTTCAGGAGGAACCATAGTTCGGGACGAATCATTCTGAACCTTTTCAATCTTTTGCTAAAGGTTATGTCGACTGCCAAAGTTATGAGCTCTGATCTACAGCTCTCTTTGACGGTGATGCATATCCCACTCTTCTTTATGAAATTCTAAAATAATGGCCACTTATATCTTTTTATTGGACACATAAACATACCTTTCAAAAATATACATTGAACTGGCGTTTATAACAAAAGAATAACAAAAAAAAACTTCTAATTAGAATATAGAATTGAGCTGTCAAAGTTATTTATGTGCATAAATCCTTCAAGAGGACCTAGGTATTAAGTTAGGCATTTCTTTCTTGCTTTCATTTCTACTGTACATTTTATGACCCTTACCTAAACACTTGGCTTATAATATCATTCGCAAGGACTTTTCGAGTCAAATGCTCGCGCCTTGGTGGGCCCCTAATTGGTTTAGAATCATAACTACATAACTATTGAGTATTCTAACTGTTATTAGAAATTGCCAATACCATGTACTAAACTTTCTTCTACTTCAACACTCCTATTGTAAAAAATCAGGGAAAATAAAACGAATAGAAAGTATTATACAAAAAGTTGGCGCACTCTCGGAATTTCCACAAATCCTTGTGGGCCCCCTTCAGCCTTTCAGGGTCCCTTTTGGCGTCATCCTACGTAGACATATCAAATTTTTCGACTCCCTGCAATACTTGACAAACCCGGTGTTTAACCCCCGCTCCTTTCCCCCATCGATGGCAGGATGCTGTCGCGGCTGGAACGCTTTAGTCTTAGGTTCTAGGTTTAGGTTTTAGTTTGTAAGTTTTTCTCCCACTTTTTAAATTGAAGGTGAGCCCCATCACCTTGTAATGTATTTATGTATTTTCCTTTTAACTTCAATCTTATATATGTAACCCAACCTCTTTCAAATGCATCTGCGCATAGCAGAATGAGGAGAAAAATTTGTTAGTTCTTGTTCATTGATTGTTCATATTTCACATTGTAAAAATTCAAAGGGGTTTAAAAAAAAAAAAAACCTTTTGGCAGGTCCACTTCCGCTCCATGGAGTTTTGCAGTACCTAGATCCGACCATACATGAAACATTATTATGGCTGGATAGACAGAGAATCAAAAATCAAAACACTGATATTTGACTGTAAAGAGAGTATATGCATGCCATGCCGGCTGTTGAATGGAACGGAGCTTCTAAAGGATGATGATCGATTAAAAAAAAATCTGGAGAAAGCTACAGAAATTCGGAGAGGAAAATTAAAGAAGTAACTAGGATTCACTGGCTGTCAAACGGGAGAAATTAAAATAATAAATTTGAGATTTTGGACTTTCCAATAATCGGTGTTTCGATAAAAATAATGCCAAATTTGATTCTGAAATATATTTTTATGGGACTATTATGAATAATTTGAATAATACTAGATCGATAAATATAAATTACTGCACAATTTTTTCACACATTTAAGATAAATTTTTGTGGAAAATTATGTTTAACTGAATCCAATCATGTTTCAGAATATATCTTATGGGTGGTTCCCATTGTTTAAAAACTACTAAATTGATTATAGTTTAAGCAGTACCAAAATGTTTGCTGCCATCCCATGAATCCTGTAGGACAGAAATACTATAAGTCTGTCTATAGGCAGAAAACTCATGATTCTTTAAAAACAATTTTGTCCAATTACAAAATCCACCTATTAATAAATAAATGGTATAATGTACTACATGAAAGACATGTCTTTTAATATATATGGGCTATATAGTCTAATTTTATTAATATAGACAGTCGTGACAAGGGTTTTGTGGATGAACACAATCATCCGATTAATAATGATTTATTTGAAGCCCTACCTCAATAGCAAAGATTATCTTTTCAAGACCAGTGTGAGATAGGTAATATATTGAATCTAAGGTGCAATATAAAATTAGTTAAATATTTCATACTAAAGAATAAAGGGAAATCCGTAAAAAGCAAAGATATTTATATTATTAAGCAGAAATATTTAACTACTGCTTTGATTACTCACAACGAACTTGAATCCACAGTAAATTATTTTAAAAGTGTGGACAATGCACATGTGGAGGTATTAGTAGTCGGTAACAAACTAGAAGGAATATTTTTCCAAACTATAACAATGGAAAAGGCATTTTATGTTTTCCCGAAATAACTAATTTTTTATGCAAATTATAAATTGAATATTATAAATGTGCCACTTTATATTCTTCTGGCAATAAATAGAAATGGTCAAGGTGAAGTGGTATGTGTTTTTCTATTGGCAAACGACACTACCAGAAACATCAAAGCAATTTTCAAAACAGATAATCTAGAATGTATCAAGATTCAGTCCCTAATAACAGATAGAGTTATGAGAGAAAGACAAGCAATTAGCAAATCTTTGCCAGGGCCGAAATTAGTACTGTTTTTATTCCATACATTAAATACACTATCATACAAGAGAAAATGAATGTTAGTAAAACCGAGAAATAAGCTTCCTAAGGGATACTAGAAAAAATGGCATTTGCTAAAAACGAAGTACAGTATATAAAGGAACACAGTAATCTATTGCTTTTGAATTTGAAAAAAGTATCAGATTATATAAATAAAAACTAAAAACTGCCGTAATATAAGAGAACAGTGGGACATAGGTCTTATTAAAAATTCAGTCGTAACATACAACATTACGACTACAAACCATCTTGAGTCCATGAATCAAAAGCTAAAACAAGTGGTGATAAAAATAATCCACTTTTACATTTTTTTATAATGATTTTGTAATAATCCTCGACACTATTCATTCAGAAAGAAAGATTGCTGCATGTAAGCTCATGAATTGTCATGAACCTCCACCCCAGAATTAAGTTCTTGCTAGGTTTAAAAAGAAATTGAAACCTTTCAGCTTTGATATTATTTTTAAAAAATGTTGAAAAAACTAGGAAAATGAAACCTGTCACACCAACTTATAAAACCACTATTTCCTGTTGTAACCATTCCAATAATCGGAAAATTGCTTGTCATCATATTATTTTAACAAAAGCAATTAATAATTTTCTCTTTTTTATGAGTACTTAATATCCAAATGATTCTTAATATGTACACATGAAAGGTATGCAAATAAAGAAAGAGTTATGGGTGGAGGATCAGGTCTTGGTACAGGAATAGTAACAAATGTAATACCAGAGACTGGTATAGAGGTCAAAGCTGGAAAATCAGGCACAAAAGAGAAAACCATTAATATTGCACAACTTCTTCAAGTAAATGTAGAAAGGCCATAATTGTGTGTCAGGGATATATTCAGTTTGTAATTATGGAATATAATTCAATTCTGACTGAACTCTATAAAATAAGAGACTCTTTCAAGCAAAGGAGGTCTGCTTTTAGTATATCTGTAAATACCAAAGTGTTAAAACTCAGTTTATTTTCATTAGCATTACTTTTATTTATTTTAATAATAAATATTTATTCTAGGACAAAGAGAAAGACATGATAGATATCACTAATGCTCGGGCCTCTGATTCTATTCCAATGATCATAAATGAAGCTAATTTATAATTAAATCATATTTATACATCTTACTATTACTTTCAGCCATATCTCAATTAAACATTGGAAATGGAAATTGGTAGACCTAGAGACAAGACTGACATAGTTTGAAGAAGAAAAAAAAGGATAAAATAGTAGCCATTTTATAAAATATTCTTTACCAGCTGACAGAAACAGTTTTTTTATTGCAAATATGTTCTTCCACTTCTTTCCAATTGATTAATATATATATATATATATATATATATAAGTTATCGTCTCCCGGCTGTAGACGATCAAAAAAAAAGAATGAATAAGGAGGTTAATTATAAAAGGTGATGGTTTGGTTTATAACTGGATTTATTCTCCTCCTGGTCCTCTATACACACATTACGGGTATGTTTACCTTAGGCTATGTGGTATTAGGATTAGCATTGCCGTACCACTAGCCATAACTCCCCCTTCCAGTTTAGGGACATTCCACTTAAACTCATAACATGCGAAATCAGTTATGTATTTATAGAAAAACAAAACAAAAAGCATACTCTGATAATAATAAAAATATGAGGTCCATCTAAAATCACAGCACAGACCTGTACAACAAAAAAAACACAATAAAACAATATATATATATGTTCTTCCACTATCTCAATTTGGTCTCTTTCCCTATGTTTTTTTACTTAATTTAATTTTTATGGTTATATTTTATTTATTTTATGATTTGAAATATAAATTGAATGTTTGCGAAAATTTTGTTTGTCACTCCCTAGACGCATAGATGCTAATCTCACCCCTTGAATTTTATAGTGGGAAGGGGGAGTTTTTAATGGTTTTTGACAGATTTCTGCACTTTTCCAGATTGATAACGTAAGAGATTTTTTTTTGAGAAAGGCTTGAAAGATAGAATCTCGTTTAGAACGATTTTCACACATTTTGCCATTGATAATCTAAGGGATGTTTTTTTCCAAAAGGGTAATAAGATATAATACGTTCAAGATTCTATTTGACGTATTTTGAGATTGATAACCTAAGAGATATTATTTTTCCTACAAATGCTCAAAAGATATACTCGAATCCAGTATGATTAGACAGTGTAAAATCGAAGGTGAATTGACGATGGGATTGGGTAGGTGGGCGGAAAAGGGGGAATATTTGAAAATTATAGTAGATAGTACGTCTCCATACAACAGTCCCCTGTGGGCAACGAAAAAGAAAGGGTCGTCCGGTGACGAAAAATATCCCATTCCTCGCTTTGAAGACATCCTGGACCGCCTAAGTGGAGCAAAAGTATTTAGTACACTGGACCTAAAGGCGGGTTACCATCAAATCACGTTCGAGCGGGGACACTACGAATTCACCAGAATGCCGTTTGGGCTGAAAAACGCGCCAATAACGTTCCAGAGGCTGATGGACGAATTTTTGAGAGGGATTAGGGAGTCGTTTTGCCAGATATACATGGACGACCTCCGGTCTTCAGTCGAGATGAGGTAGAACACCAGGACCATCTACGACGTTTTTGACAGAATTAGGCGATTTGAGCTGAAACTGTCTGAGAAGAAGTCGCTTGTGGGACAAGAGCAGGTGAGATTTTTAGCCAACATAATTTCCAGAGAAGGAGTGCAACCCGATCTTTGAAAGGTGGAGGGAATCCAGCGGATGACTATCCCGAAAGACGTCAAAGGAATCCGGCGCTTACTCGGATCCCTGAACTACTACCGCAGATTCGTTCCAGAAATGGCGGAGTACCTCGTCCCTATTAACAATCTCCTTAAGAATGGACAAAAAGTCATCATTACCCTGGTAATGGAGAATAATATACGACGTTGCATTGAGTGGCTACAGGGGGAGCCTATACTAGCGTTTCCAGATTTTGCACTCCCCTTCATTATTACCACAGATGCCAGTGAATACGCGTTGGGGGTGGTACTCTCGCAGGATCGCGACGGAGGGAAGCGACCAATAGCATACGCTAGCAGACGCCTTACCGAATTCGAGAGTAGGTATAGCACGCTAGAACGCGAATTACTGGGGATCGTATGGGCGATAGAACACTTCCGGCCCTATGTATTCGGTAGGGCGTTTTGGGTTCAAATGGCTCATTGATCCCTCCAATGGGTGGGAAAACTGAAAGAGTCTTTAGCGCGGATTACCAGATGGGAGGAGTTCCTCAGTCAATACAACATCGGCATTATTTACAAACCGGCGAAGGAGAACGTCGTGGCCGATTGGTTATCCCGCGCGTTGGTCGTGAATGCGATTGAAGAGGAGATTCAGGGACCATCACGTGACATCCACCAATTCGTCCAGGAATGGTCACCCGGCGAGGAAGGTGAGCGGGAGGGGATTCCAGCCAATGATGTCCCGAGTGACAGAAGTTCAGCAGCGGGGGATAGGCCCTTGGACATAGAGGACGCCGGCGCCATCATTGATGACAAGAGGTGCCAGATCATTTGGCTCACCAAAACTTCCGGGCTCTTCAAGATGGAATCCGAGAAGTACGGCCACTGCAACATCGTCAAGATCTGGTTAACACCGGGGATCAACGACGATATGATTTGCCGCGCCCTGAAGGACGCTTATACTACAGGGAAAACACACCACATGTACGTGGGAAATGCGACCATCTGGGACCACATCAAACGCCTATGGAGGACGGAGAGGATCGGAGTCGATCGTACGTTACTTTCGTTGGTCGATGCTACTAAGTACATTTTGTAGGGCCCCAGAGATCGTTGTTTGCATGGAAAGGATCCCTTCCAAAGATGTGCTAGTTTTAGTGAGACAAAGGAATAACTTGGAGTTGATTTCATATGAATTTGATGCCCTGAATTCAAATATGGCATTAGTTTGCTCATTAAATTTCTGACAACTGCAAAAAATGAAGACTATGCTTTTAGCTCAGTCTCATTTATCGAATTTACGAAGGCAGGATCCTTAATAAGTTGTCTTTTTTGCCTACCATCAAATATGCTTACTTTAATTTTTTCCATACTCAACTGAGGCATTTTACCCCTACATTCGCAAAGCATGATCCGTTCCTATCAAGAGCCCTTAGAAACTGCTTCATAAGGCCCAGCTCTATAAGAAGTGGAGGAAAGATTATTTTTTCTCGCTAAACTAAGGGATTCATTAATGACATTCTTTTCCACAACGTCCATGTTTTGTCTCTTAGGCTAAACTTTTCTAACCCAGTGGTGTGTTTTGTCTCTGCTATTCAAGAGGCATAAGAAGCAAGGATATTTGGTGTGGCCAGTTGGCTGTCCAAGGAGAAGTTTACCATTTCTCAAGTCCACACAAATCACCCATTGATGTTGATTATACTATATCTTCTCCAATACCAAAGCCATGGTGTTATATTCTTCTTTCATTTTCGATTGGTTAGCAATCGGTATTGAACCATGGCTTTTCCCATTGTGTAGAAGGACAAATTTCAAACTTCGCTTTGAGCTGTCAATAAATTTTTTCCCGACGAATGGCGCCTAATCTGGAAAATAGTCAGAAAGCCCCATTTTATCCAGGAGTCCTTTTATTTCGTGATAAAATACAAGATAATCTTCTTGAGAGAAGAAGAATACAACCCTGCCCGTTAACAAAAACTCTGATCTAAAAAAATAAAGCAGATAGTAAAAAACTGATTTTATATTTAGATTCAGCGCTCCTAATATGGCAATAATCAGTTCTAAAATTTTAGAAACAAAAAAAAGAAAATTTTCTTGTAGGTCTGGTGTTATTAACACCCCAACAAATCATTAACAGCCAGGATTGGGAACTACATTACAATTTAAACCTCTCGATTGGTTTATTGTTTTCCAAACACTGCGGTCGAAACCGTAACTTTAAAAACTTTTTTGTTCGTTCCGTTCCAAGCCTGGAACCGGGTACTTCGGAATGGTTCAACTCGGAACGAAGCAGGTCGAACATATAGGCCAGTGTTTGAACTACTCCTTACTTATTGAACGTCGCTTTGTGTTGACTTTTGTAATAACGGATGACTTTTCCGAGTGTATATTAGTCTCATAAAAATGTTCAAAGAACTAGCAGGAAGAATTTCTCACAAATACACATGCCAGTTATGTTTCAAATATCGTTTGTATTATTTGCCATCGAACCGTATGCGAAGTGACTTGGCCCATTTTGATTTTAATCACTTATGTGATCCATCAAACACTGAAAAAATAAAGAACAATATACGAAAACGCAAAGGAGTTGGCGATATTGATGAAGTCATTGATCTACACAGAAGTTGGATTAGCAGCTCCTCTAATGATAGAGATTTAATAAAAGAGAAATTAATCAAATCATCATTGAAAATACCTAATATGTCCCATTCTGAAATAGCGCACTTAGATGAACATCCATCCATAGTTAAAGAAATTGGAAAATTAAAGGAGGTACCATTTAAGCGCTTACCATTTGAAAAAATAGTTGATAAATTGAGTTTATGTCGAACTGATAACATATCAAATTTCACAGGACCAAGAAGTTATTACTTACTTGACCAGTTAGCTTTATTGGAACAGGCATTAATAAAATACACCCTGTCTAAATTAAGAAAACTAAATTTCGCACTTCTATCTGTACCCGATATATTACCAAGACGTGTAATAGAACTATGTGGGATGGAAACAAGAGGTGAAAGAAATCAGGTATTCTAGCCATTTAATGAAAAATTGCCTGTTTTTTTATTAGTGAGGTTTTAGTAAATTAAAACAATTTTAATTAATATATTATTATATAATATAAGATAAGACAAATAATTTAATTAAGCAATTTTTTTCTATAATAGTCAGTAAATAGCTTAAGAATTATAATAATTGAGAAACTGCCCAATACCTGTCGATCAAAAATAATTAGAGCCAGTTTTTTTAAAGCTAGTAGTAAATTAAGCTAGGCTGTTCAATATGGCTGTCAACATATAGTTCTTCATTTCCTTAAAGGACATAAGGCATAGAGACATAGGCCCCAACTGTCATCCCTGAGCTTTCTCCTTCATATTTCCCCAGGTTTCTCCCATTTGCTGAGCTTCTGCTAGAATGGAGTTCCTTCGTGTTTTCCTGTCCCCCCCTGACCCTGTGTGTTTCTCTTCTGATGCTGTATTTCTTTCTTTGTTAGTGACCAATCCATCTCAAATTTCTTTTTCTCCTGGAATTTGTCTGTTTGTCCCCAGGAGCTCTTTGTTTCTTATAATTCTTGTCATGTTGTCACAGGCCCGGCCCGGTTTAACTAACATGGAAGAAGATATTACTCATTTCTGTATTAAACATTTACCTCTTAATTACCTAATATGATGATGAATCTGTCCTGCCCTTCTTGATACAATTCCTGACATTCTGGTCCAACCTTAGATCTGGCGCAACTGAACAACCCATTTATAAATCCCATATTATACTTTTGGACTCGTGGATGAGGAGTCATTCCTTGCACTTAACCTCATAGATTTCAATTTTGACTTATTAATGAGCAGTCCATATTTCCTGGCTCATTTTTGCTAGGTCTTGAAACTTATTTGTAATATTATGATCATGTGTGCCTATATGGATAGATAATTCACATAATCTAAGTCTTCCAGTCTCTTGTGTATGGTATACCTCTCTGTCTACCTGGAGTAGCCTCTTTCATCACCTATTCTGCACCTATATAAACAACATGGAGGCTAGTAGACAATTCTGTGTAGCCAAATATTCCAAAAGCTTGCTCTCATTCTTGTGCCAAGTAACACTGGAATCCCCCCTTATTCATTCCTTGCATTAATACAATTAACTTTTTGAAGATTTTCCAGCCTTTTAATGTTATCCATGTCTTCTTTCGGTACGAAATATCAAAAACCTTCAGGAAACAAGATAACAGTTGACTGTAGTGCTCCTTCAATCGTACCAGTGCATTTACCAAATCATCATAGGAATGATCTGGCCTGAAGCTGGGTTTCTCATATCTGAAGTACTTCTCAATTAACGTCTTGGCAACAGGTTGCTCAGAATTGTAAACAGTCAACCCGATCAGATTCTGTTTAAATTGATCTTCACCAGGTGGAAATCAATAACAGGGCTACTTCCATTCTGATTTCCTGAGTCAAAGGGTACTAAACCACCTTTTGCCCTTGGGGTGTAATAGTAAATTTTTAAGGAGTCTAGGTTCACTCAGCCTCATAAATTAAAATGCACAGTTACTTGAATAAATGAGAAACCAATCTGGTCTAGAAAATCAAAATAAAGCGCAATAGGCAACAACATAACATTAAATCTCTGCAACATCATCTTCCAAATATAACTACAACAATAGTTTCTTTTCAGAGTTGTTGACTTCAGAATTATGTGTTAATAATTATAAGAATTTATTAGGAATTTGTACAGTTTTTCTTTCTTTCTTTTTCCAGGTTTATTCTTTAGATGCGTCTAAGTGGGATGATTTGTGCCTGTCTGGAACTGCAGAAATGGGAATAGCCTATCATCTGAACAACACCAAACTGAATGAGGAAGAATTGCCCTTAAAGATTGCTGCTGTTAGCAGATGCTTTAGGGCAGAAACTTCAGATATAGCTGATGAGAAAGGAATATATAGGTAACATTAAACACAAATGAAATGTGAATACTCAATAATTACCAACTCATAACTATGCACTTTCTTATAGAGTTCATCAGTTCACCAAGGTGGAGATGTTCGGAGTTTCTTCACCAAGTCAATCAGATATATTATTAAACGAATTTGTTCGTATACAAGAAGACATGTTCTTATCCTTGGGCCTTGTCCTTAGGACTTTGGATATGCCTCCACATGAACTTGGTGCCCAGGCAGCTAGAAAGTATGATTTAGAAGCCTGGTTACCTGGCAGAGAAAAATGGGGAGAAGTTTCCAGTGCCAGCAATTGCACCGATTATCAGTCCAGAAGATTGGGAATTACATCAACCGGTTTATACCCGCATACAATAAATGGAACAGCTTGTGCTGTACCTAGGTTAATAATTGCTCTGCTTGAATCATATCAGAAGGAAGACGGCTCAGTAGAACTTCCTGATGCTCTTGAACCTTTTCTGGGATTTAAAATAATTTCTAAAAGTCGAGTTCCTAAACTGACTGCATTCAAACCGAAACAGAGATTTAGTTAAATTGAATCAATAGCAGTCTGAGCTAATAAATCAAAGAAAAAACTCCAGACAGAAAAGAGTTTAATTGCTATCAGCCTGTTCCTTTTCTATAAAAATGGGGGACAAGTTTCTGCCAAAGAAACTGTATTGTGCTGTTAAACCCATATTCAGCCATGGCTTTAGATTTTAATGGATGTTTTTGTTGATATTCACATTAGATTGATGAAAAAAGAAGTTTAGACATATTCTCCATATTGGTGTCAGGACATAGAGATTGAAGTAAGATGTGAACGGTTGTTAATGGAATGAAGTCCAACAATCTGTGTTAAATATTTAAATGTTATTTCCATCTTCAGACCATCTCATGTAAGGACATAATGCGGACATAGATAATGTTCAAATTTTGTCTATAAATAAATTTAGACATACTTGGTTGACATTACCTTAAAACAAACAAAAAATAAAATAAATTTGTTGAAAATACATCTTTTTTTTATCGACCTATGCCGATTCCCTACGAACATCCAATAAAATGTACTGTATTATGATTGTGTACGAATTATTTATGTTTTAACAATACTTGAGATTAAAGAACTAGGATTCTTGAAAGTTACAAATATTGTTACATTGAAGGTATAGCTTATTTTTAATTTAAAAAAAGCTTCAAATTTTATATCATTATAAATTAAAATTTTCATTTTATATTATAAAATTTATAGTAAAAAATAAAAATTGAAACATGCTATCTATTATTCTGAACATAATTAAATCCTTGTTTGAGGCATAAATGTCTGATTATCTTTTATGATGGGTTCTTCAGTTGTTAAAAGTTGGGCATTTTGAAACCTGGTGGCCTTTTGTACTGTGATTTGTTGCCTTTATGCCATATCCGAATTTCCTAGCTAATTTTGTTGTGTTCTAGGCTTAATTTTTTATTAGAAATTTCTAACTAATTTTCTAAAATTTGTATTCATGCATGACAGAATGAAAACAAGTTTGTTACAGTGCAAAAGAGTACTTGGGTGGAAATAAGGAGATCATACTTATTTTTTTACAAGGAAAAATGGTTGTCTGGGTAAACATTATTGTTTTACAGCATGGACGACCTGCAATTCAGATTTATAAAAAAATAATTTAAAAATCTAAGACTTCCGTAGTAATTCAAATTATTGAATGAAAACTGAAAAAGAAAAAATACTGAAACAAAAAGGACTAAAAAACAAAACAATTTGATGGATAGTTTGTCAAAAATATTATTAATAACAATCAGTTTTAGAGCCATACCTAAATTTAAAGTTTACAATACAAAACCTAGTTAAAAATATAATTTAATTGAAAATTACAATTCCTAATTTTATTAAACCCTTAAAAGACATCATAGAGGCAGACTTTTTCATAGATACATAAAATTATAATAGGATTGTGTACTTCTTAATCATTTTCTTATAATTTACCACTATAAAAAATTGGCAGTTTTTTTTTCAGATAAAAGTAAGTACACTAAAATTTACAATAATATAATTAAATCACACTAACTTTATTTTATTTATCATTAAATCAAAACTAAAATGTTAATTACAATTTATACAAATTCACAATTTATCATTTATTATGTTCATAACATCATCTTTGTGTTCTTCACCTGAAGCTCACTCACACTTAGCTTGTTGCTAGCCCAAGTAAGTTGGATATCTCTCATTTATTCTATTAATTTTTTGCTAAACACCAAAATTTGTTCGTTAGATCCTTTCAAGTTTGGTTTGTATGCTTTTCAGGTAACCAGCCAGCTCACCCAATCCAGTTTTACTATGAAGCACTATAATGCATTCATTGATCAGATCATGCATTTGGACAGCTGTTGATTTCCTATAAAAATAAAAACAATTTTCAAATGCTTGCATGCATCTAATTTGATTTTCAATCATAAAAAAAACAAAACTGAATTACCTTTCTTGCGCAGTAATAGTGAGTTGTTTGTTATCACAAAATGATTCACAGAAGCTGGCAATGACTTGAATCAAATGAAATTCATTATCAGATTCCAGCCAACAATTATCATTAGCTGAGTACATCCTAAAAAATACACATTGCTAAGTAATTTGCCAAAATAAATTTAAACAATACAAACAATTTTCAGGGTTAAATTTGATTTCCTAAAAATCGGAAAAATAAAGTGCTCCTTCCAATGGAATCGGTGGTTTAGTTGATAACTAATTTCTATGACCTGCCTTGTACAACCTTTAAATAATTACCGGAGCGACAATATTCAAAGCAGATTACAATTTTTCTGGGGCTAATAATTTACTAATTATTGTAATTACTGTAACCAGTGGGCTTACAGACCATAACCAGCGCTTGCTCATATAAAATATTCAATAAATATAAAGTGTCTATAATGACCTCATGGAAAAATTGAAAATAGATTCTGTAGTCTCCTTTGAAAGACTGGCGATTTTCCCAGAGGTTATGCAAGACCAAACTATATAAATTAGGCATTGATTAAAGAAGCAGTTGAATAGGAATGGCACAGTGCAAAAGAGTACTTGGGTGGAAATCAGGAGATCACAGGTTCAAATTCTACCTTATCTTTTTTCTTTGGTGAATAATTATTAAACCAGTAAAATTACTTGCCACAAGTAGCGAATACTAACTAAAAAATATCAACTAAATAATTCAAAGTTGGTGAAACTGTTTGTCAGATCCCATATAACTTAGTCAAAGTGTAAAATATAAAATATCACAAATAATACTGTTCATAAACTGATTTAGAAAGCCAATATTCCATTTCAGTTAGATCATGCATCCATAACTCTTAACATGCATTATATAATAATAATTAAAAGACGGGAATAATGTTTGTTCCAGTTCGAGAGATTCTAAGTTTCTAGTAGAACTTATAATATTTGAGATTTTTGGAGGCGGCACTTGAGTGGGGAAAGGCTGTGCAAAATCCCTTCCCCAACCGGCAAACTAACAGCATCAAATGGACCAGCCTGAGATTGATTTCTCATTTTGGAACTGATTTTATTATAATGTGACTTCAGAAAAGAAATTAAATATTTCCTGTCTAGCAAAAAAGGGGTGATAATTTATAGCCTTTTATGCACTGAGTTGGAGCGAAGAAGAGTATCAAACTCAAACAAACAAAGGGTGATGACAGTGAATGTTACGCTGATCATGTTAGATCTCATAGTCATTTAGTCATATATAACATCAACCTTGATAGGCCTGGGATAAAGGCTGTGCTACTAATTCTACTTTTATAATAACAGTCTGAAGTATTAAACAGTTAAATAAATAATCATCAATGTAATATAAAAAGTATGAATTTATGTGGCTGGCGTCTGAATGATTTCTAAACCACCAGATAGAGATATTCACAAAGAATTTTACAGGGACATATAGTTAAGTAACTTATACAAAACCTCAAGGGGTGAATGATCAATATTTTTCTTTTATCTTCTAATTTAATTTCTGATAAATATAAACTAAATCAAAAGTAGTAGATAAACTGACAGATTCTTATAACCCATAAAACCTTGAATAAGAGGGTTTTTTTTATATTATAATATTTGGCAATAGCAATGAAACTGCTTGCAGAAATATTTTTCAATGCTGAAGAAAGTAAACCAAATTTACCATCACAATCAAATGGTTTTTTTTTTTTTTTTTTTTTTTTTTTTACAATATTCTAACGAGCTAACACTCTGCAGTTAAAATGTACACTATGTGAAAACACAATTTTTTCTTTTTATATCAGTCGATGTTTTGCCTATTCAGGCATCTTCATAAGAATGATATAATTTTTCAATATCATTGTTTATAATCTTCGACTATTGTATACCAAATCGGTGAAATATCAAAGATACATAAAACTTTCATTATAAAATGTTAATAAAAAAAACATCTATTCTCTATCCATCAAGCAAACAAGTAATTTTTATGCAATAGTAGAAGAGTATGAACAATGATTTTGTAAAATTATATCATTCATAGTCCTCAAGATGCCTGACTAGGGGAAACATTGACTGATGTAAAAATAAAAATTAATAATTGGAGAGACTTAAAGCCGTTTTTGAAAAGTTTTGACACAGTGTACGGTATTTCATTTCAATACTGACTAAGATCAGTAAAAGCAGAATATATATCTTAATTGTTTTAAAAAAAAAATTCAATACTTTGTGTAGATGTCTAAAAGTATTGAGTACGGAACTCCAAGTGATGTCATGACATTGTGCACATGGAATTTATCTACCCCAAGCTTACAGCTGATCAATTCCAACTGCCATACCAGGTATTCTAAAACAATAAACATAAAATATGTAATGTTGAGAAAAAACTTGAACAAAAAAATAAGACGTATCAGTTCAGTAATAATTCATCGTTAAGAAATTAATAATCTGCTGCCAAGTAACTTTGTATTGTAAAATAACAACTTCGAATAAATACTTATAATACATTAAATACTTATCTGGAAAATTTAGATTAGGGTGTGTCAAAACAATGTAATTAAAACACTTTAATAGTTTATTAAATTAAAGATTAAAGCTATATGTTTTTTGAGAACAAGCTTTTACTTATAATATTTAATTAACGAAATGGGTACTTTTATTTTCTCTCCCTACTATGGTAATATACTTAGTCCTATTGAACAACCAAAGAAATTTGTCCAAAATATGTTAAATATTTACTTGTAAAAATAAACAATTAACTAAGAGTAGCAAACCTTATTAATATACAATTATTGAAACTTAATTAAGAACTATAAATACAATTTTATACTCTTATCAAATAATAGAGGATTACTAAAATTTTCAGAGATGGTCACATCAGTTATCATAGACATAATATATTTACCTTGTTCTAAGAATATGAATTTAAGAGAAAAAATGTTTATCAAGATTTATATAAAAAATTAAATAAATTTCAAAGACAAATTACCTATTGGAAAGCATGGAGACTGTGTTCCGAATTGAAGACCCAATGATCTCACTTTAGACACTAAGACTACCATTTGGCCTGTTGGATCCCTTGAATTGCATTGATCCAGCTCTGAAAATGAATATAAAAAATCAATTTGATTGGATGAAAAAGTTAACATTACCTGATTAAATTATATCTAATAATCAATATCTATTGTTGCCCCTCAAAACTTGATTTCTTGGAATATCTTCAAAGTTTTGTGTGCTTTACAATTTTTATTGTCCTCAAATATGGGGAGAATATTGGTTTATAGAATTTTAGAATCTTATTAATTAATTAATTATAGAAGCTTTTAACTTCTTATGAGCTAGGATGAGAATTATTGAACAATAGCCAAATATAGGACTTATTTTTCTTGTGTATGTTTATTTTCTGTTTGCTTTCAAACTTCTCATTATTGTATTTTAGCCAAAAACTATATAGCCTATTTTGTTGTGGTGTATACCTTTAACATTTAAGATTAATTGAACTGTTTTGAATTGGTCACTAAAGTAGAACATATAAACAAACAGGCTAACCAAAGATGATTGCCTATAACTAAAACAAAGTAGACCCCCTCCCTCCCTTTGAGGGCAACAAACAGTAAGGACTATTACCATAACACATTTTAGTAAACTGCCGAGACTATTACATTCTCTGGAAGAAGATAGAATTTGGTTTTATAGAACACTGAGGCAGTGTTTATATCAGGAAATTAGTATTACTGACTAGCCTAACAGATAATATTTGAAGTTAAAACATATTCAAAATCAAATATTGAGGTAGGCAAGAAAGTAATTTCAGTTTTTTAGTGTGAAATAAAACTTAATTTTTTCTATACAAAAAATGAACTTTAATCAGTCAAATATCTTCTATTCTGTTCGATGACCTTAATCCATCTTTCTGGATGATCCTGCACTCATCGAACTTCTGGTCCTTATCAGCAAAAAACTCAACCAAGTGCGATTTGAGTTCATCGTTAATATTGAAATTTTTACCATTTAAGAAGTTTTGTAAACTTTGAAATAAATGATAATCCAATAATGAAATATGGGGGATGTGACATCTCTTCCCAACCCAGATTCAATAGTTTCGTATGTGTTGCTGAAAATGTGTGAAGCCTCGCATTGTCATGTCGGAACACTAATATCGAGCTTCTTAACAAGTCCAAGCAGAGGTGTTATATGATTTTCAATTGTGTGTGATACATTTAACTGTTTTGCAATCTCTCGCACAGTTAAATGACGATTCAACTCATTTATGGCTTTCATTTTTTCATCATCAACTTCAGAAGGTCGACCAGAAAATTGGTCATCTTTCAGTGAAAAATCTCCAGAACAAAATTTTTTAAACCATTTCTGACTTGTGCGTTCTGTTTAACAATCAATGCTATAAACTTCACATATGTTTTTATGAGCCTCAACCAACAAACATAACACTATCAACTGGTGCAAACCGAAATCACTTTCTTGCCAATCCAAAATATACACCATTATAGGGTAGAACAATAATAACTAAATAAATACTCTAATAAAGAGCATAATAGGTCATCAAAATATTTAAACACAAATATAAATATTACTTCCAAAAACTCTTATTTGGATTTTACCTTTAAGTATAATATTATCCCAAATAGAATTGATAAGTTCTTTGTCATCATGTCCAGCACAATCTAAAATTGCTAGCTTTTGTTCCCAAAGACCAAATGGTTCAGCAAAGGACTCATAAAGCTGGAACATTTACAGTTGGATATTTAATTGATGTGTTGTTTACTTAATATAAATAATTTGCGAATTATGAATTGTATATGCAATTGAAAATGTTAATTAATTACCTCAGTTATTGATAGTAAATTTGCATTAAGTTTCCTACAAGCATCTAGTATATTACACTCAGTGTCTGGCATGGATGTTATCCTTTCAAGAATCTAACACAAAAAAATAGATATTTTGCATACAAATAATAAATGAACATTCACTATGCTAGCTGATCAACATTTTTTTTCATAGTTAGAAAATTTTATTTTTACTAATTATCAACAATTTTTTTTAATCGATTTGGAACATTTTTTTTTTTTAATTTGTATAAACAAAGTGAAGATTACATATTATTTGAGAATCATCTAGTCACTAGAAATTGCCCTTTCAACAAATAAAAAAAAAGTAAATTTTGAACAAAGTCAAACTAATTGAAATTAGCCTTCAACATTAAACAAGGGATTCAAATTTTGGACTCCCATAATCTAATTTTTTGGAGTATATTTCAAATTATTTTTGTGTAACCATTTCCAATTTGATATAAATTACAGAGAAAAATCAGAACTTTAAACGTTAAATAGCTTCCGACTTTGTTCTCATTCATATTTGTTTTTTCCAAACTCCCCCTATCACAGGAACAACCCTAGTTAGTCGTCCTTGTTCTACAAAACACCACAGGATTTTTTAAAAACAATAAACATAAATAAAATATTACATGCTGTACGATTTATGTTAATGATGTTATGTGGTGGTGTTTTGCAATCTAAAGATGACCTGGGGTTACCTAAAGCGCTCGCTGTAAAATAACAATGTTGTGGAGTCTGGAAAAATATTATTAAGATATAAGATCTACCCTCCTGAATATGGTTTGTCATAAACCATCAATGATTTAATGATAGATATATTTTAATAAAAAAAAAAAATACCTGCTTCTGAACTCTAGCGACATGAACCAAATCTTCTAACTCGTGGAGGAAAACCCCTAGATGGGATGCACATCCAACTCCATCACTTCGCATACACATCACAGCTTTTCCAAGGTAAGTAAGTCTTTGGTGTAGAGTTATAAAGTCGCTATTTGAACGTAACCACAAAGTTTAAATTCATATATCTTAAAATTAAATATAAATTCCAAATAGATCAATTAAGGAATTAATTAATTACCCAGGCGCAGTAGCAATTTTATATAATATCTGAGCCGCAGCAGCGTGATTCCCAGACTTTTCATGATATTGCCATAGAAGATCCCTAAGGGAGCTGTCGACTGGATAACGAGAAAGGAATCGTTCGACAGAAGGCCGGCCCAATGAGACAAGGGATGCTTGAAGCTCTCGGCTAACAAGCCAACTATAAACCTCTATGTGGCAAGTTTCATCTTCCACTGAAAGGCATTTTTCGAGTGTAGCTTCCAACTGATAAAAACACATGAGAAAATATCAAGACGCATAAAATTAATAAAATAAACTGATGAAATAGTGAACTTACAAGTTTTTGTGAGTGTGAAGAGAGATCAGTACTTCCAAAAAGTGGAGGGCTACTGTTACCTCCTAATTGACATTGTTGATAAAGAAAATCTAATAGATGAACTATTTGTTGGTAAGCTCTGCGCCTAACAAATCAAACAAAAAAATATATTTGTAACAGATGCCACACAAGGTATAAAAAAAAGCGAAGTTTCCATTTAAAAGGAAAGAAACAGTATGAGAAAAGTGGCTTATAGTTTGAAGTTTGAGACACAATACCCAAGAGAACTCGTTTTACACCAAAAAAAACCCAACCAACTTAAGGGGACTTGTGGACTATTTATGTGTATTGGCAATCCAATCACAATTGGGCAGTCCCCCTTATTTTATGAATCTAGTATTTGCTAGTACAAGTGCCAAAAACCAGAAACTCTTAGGTTTTCACCCCAGTGACTGTTGAATAGTCAGATTATGTGGAATTAAAGTAAAATAAGTATAACTTTAATAGTAAAAATTGTCTGCAAGTGTACTCATAGACCGAAGAAGCAAAACAGTTGAGTAATTCATTTTAAATAGCAAACAACAAATGAACATAAGGTACATTATTTAGTTGTTAAGTTTTCATTAGATTTATTTTTTCATCAATACAAGCCAATTCCAAACTAAACAACCCTTGAAATATTATGATAATTAGAAATCACCCAGAACTGGCAGAGTAATAAAAGCAACTGACTCACCCTGAAATTAAAATAAATAAAGAAATAAAATAGTAATTATGTAAAATGTATCCATGTTTCACTGAAGGCCAGCCAGATAAAACGTGAACTATCTATGATGTTAAATCTCATAGATTTTAACACAAAGTTCTTACAAGTATATATGTAATAAGGATTTTATACCTATTCAAATTTTTCAGTTTTGAAAAAAAATTGAGAGTAAATAATAAAATTCTGATACCTAGCATCAAATGCATTGCATCCTTCAATATCTTCTGCTGGTCTGCCCCTAGCTATGAATTTTGCAGCTAATAAATTTGGATCTGATTTGCTAGCCACATCCTGACATATTTCTAAGACTCCATCA
The DNA here is from genome assembly GCA_930367205.1 of Acanthosoma haemorrhoidale. Lineage (NCBI taxonomy): Eukaryota > Metazoa > Arthropoda > Insecta > Hemiptera > Acanthosomatidae > Acanthosoma > Acanthosoma haemorrhoidale. The sequence goes on along the minus strand of OV884013.1, from coordinate 24,930,781 downwards.
TAGTAGCCACATGTAACCAGACTTTTGCAGACTGAGACTATATCAACATTTGGTGACACACTTTTGCATAGCTGTAAGAGAATAAACCAATAAATAAAAAGTATTAATAATAAACAATAAAGAAACAATTAGATGGAAAAATTAATTAAAGTACACTGTTAAAAAATAGGGATACTGTGTTTATTTCACCTAGAGTATTATTATTAAATTACAATCTTAAACGATGTTCCTTCATTCTTTCCAAGGTAAAATTTTCATTATTGAATTGGCATAAAAATAATTTAGCACTGAAAATATCCCTATCTATTTTGTTGGATTAAAATTGTAACCAAATAAAATATAATTAAAAGTTTAAATATAAAATACCAGGATTTGCAATTAAACAGAAAATAATTAATTTCAAACAATAAGTTGCCATTACAGCCTAAGATGACCTATGGCCTCTGAAGTGATTCCTCTTTATTTATTTCTATCCTCTCCAACATTCCTCCAGTTCCTTATTCCTAAGGCGCTATAATCAATCTCAACATCCTGCACCCACCACCTCTTCCTCTTCTTAACTGATGATCCATTGTTCTCAACAGGGTGGCTATTGGTGTTCCCTCAGGCATCTCCTCATGACCTAGTGATCTAGTGATATGCTTAGGACCTTGCCATTGTATCCTCCAAACTCCGATAAACCCTACCAAGTCTTCCCCATCCAGAACACATAACTCCTAATTGTCGACTCTCTTCCTTCTCACTACCTAATCATCCAATGCTATGACCCACTGTAGTTTTGGCCCCTCCACAGGCTCAGAGTCTTCTTTGTTGGAGGCACAACACTCCTTATGTCACACAGTATCTAGTAGTTGATGTTCTTACTATCTCCCTCTTGATAATTTTACATTTGAACTCAGCAACATTAAATAATGTGTCCCTTAAGCTATGATTGTTTGCATGTAAAGTTGCGTTCTTGTAGCACAATAATATTAAAGTTATGAATAGAAGTCGGTACCTCCTGCTTGGAAAGGAAAGCCAAATCATCAATCAAAGTATACTAAATTTTCTTTATCATCAACCGACCAGCTGATTTTTAATTTTGGTTAGCAAAATGATCGGATCATTGAAGTGAACAAATGAGTCCCTAGTCATTATCATAGATCCACTAAAGGTCTTTAACTCTACTAAAACTAAAGGTAAAATAACCTTAAAATATTACATACATCAATTGCAGACCGCAACAAGTTCAATTTAGATTCTTCATCTATCTCGTCCAAAGCCAATTGAAGAATTTCATTAACCTATAAATATATATTGTTTAATTTTACTTGAGATCATTTTGTTTAAATAAGTAACAACAATCAGCACAACTTTATATTACTTTAGTGCATGTTGCATCTTCATTCTTATAGAGAAGAGGGCATATTTCTCTCAATTTTGAACTAATTGGATCGACAGAAGCATTGTCATTTAAATATCTAAAACCAGTTTTTAATTAATTTCAACTATCATGTAAAACAATTTTTCATATATAAATGTATTCTAAGTAAATTATATCATACGTACAAACTGACTAATTTTGATATGAGTTCTTGACACAGCTCTTCCCCTTTGAGAATTAGGTCTCTAAAAGTGCTATGAATTAATTGTTCATGATGTTCCTTAAAAGAAAATTAATTTTTAAATCACAGCTATGAAACGGTAGTTCAGAATAAAATGATTTGAAAAAGCATACTTGGGAAAGAGTTTCAATTATAAGTGGAAATTCATGTTCACATAATAACTTCCATAAAGAAAACACTTGCGTTATACGTTCCACAAAATTCCTCAAGGCATCAAGAGATGCTTTTTCTTGAATGAGTGCTTCTTGCAAACGTGTTCGTTGGCCACTGGGTGAGGCTATAGTCATTTCTCTAACTGGGTGCAAACTTTAAAAAATAAAATAAAACATATAAACTTATTTGAATTATTATCTATCCTTTTTTGGTATAGAATTGAATATTCTAAAAACTAATCAAAGAATAAAATACATTGACAGGGCCAAAATTGGAACCAGTGGGATTATATACCACAACTAGAAGTCCAGTATCTAATATACAGTCAATAAATGTCCAATATTTGTATACATATTGTAATATTATTATGGCCAATATTTTTAAAAAAATGTTATTTTATTTTATTTGGATCCAAGATGAAAAGAATATGTTATTTTCAATTAGAAGCTTAAACTAGAATATAGAAAAAGTAAGCAAAAGGCCTTATTTTACGACAATCAGGGCCAACTGACCAACTGAGAGTAAAGGAAAAAGGTTTGAGTATAAGCAATTATTTACTCAGTATCGAAATGGACAGTATTGAGTTAAGAGTCGTGAGTATGAGAAAGAAGAAGGGAACTGAAGGATGCAGTATTTAATTATGAATATAAAGAAGGTTTGAATGCGGATGAAGGAGGGATGTTGTTTCAACTCATGTTTCAAACATTTATGAATGATTTAGATATTTATGAGTTTAACTGTTATTGTGCTGTATCCTAATTAATTATCTATCAATCATATACCTAATATTATTTTTGTGACATTGTAAAATATCACAGATTGACATAAAAACGCTAAGTAATTATTATTATTATGAGAAATTGTATATGCATCGTTTTTAGTGTCTACTATATATATTTTTTTTTTGTGGTTTATATTGAAAACAAAAATGAATGGTTTTTATTAAGACAAATAATGAATTAATGAATATTCCCTACTACTTTTATTTATTTTTTTATGTTATAAAGAGTGTCCCAGAGTTAACGCAAGATTTGAATTTGCCACAATTTGTGCAGTAAAGTAAAGTAAACCCTAAAACCAAACAATTTGACAGCTGACAGTTTATGGTTAGTAAAAATGGAGCGTTACACGATAGAACAATGTGTCTTTATTGTTGAACATTATCCCAAAAATAAGGAAAGTTTGGCGGCCACAGTTCGAAAATTTCATACAAAACATGGTCGGAATAGTGTTTTGACTTCATCAACTGTGAAGAGATTAATTGAAAAATTTAGGGAGACGATCAGATGGAGACACTTAACACACTGGTCGTCCAAAAACAAGCCGTTCAAATGTCAATATCGAAGCAGTGCTTGAGTGCTTTTGAAAATCCAGGAATATCAATTCGGCGTCGTAAACACAGTTCGTTGTGCCGAAATTGGATGATATTGATGTGGCCAATATGTGGTTTCAACAAGATGGTGCCACAAGCCATACAGCCCATGAAACAATTCAAATACTGCATGAGACATTTCCAGGTCCTGTACTCTCTCGTTTCGGTGATCAGAATTGGGCCCCTAGATCGTGTGATTTAACTCCTTTAGATTTCTTTGTATGGGGTTATTTGAAGTCAAAGGTGTATGTCAACAAGCCTACATCCACCCATACATTAAAAGAGGAAATTCAACGCTGCATCAAAGAAATTCAACCACATTTATGCCAAATGGTCATGGAAAATTTTGACAAAAGAGTGCGTATGTGCCAGCAAAGTTGTGGAGGCCATTTGCCCGATGTGTTATTCCATAAATAACCCTATCCTATTTACTTTATAATTCAATAAAAAAAAAATAACAACAAAATTCTAAAAACTGTGTTTTCTATTTAAATCAAATCTTGCGTTAATGCTGGGACACCCTTTATAATGAATATCATTTCAATATAATGCAGTAAAAACCAAACAATGCTCAGTAATTTAAAATATATTTTATGGTAGTCTCCTAATAAAGATCATTGAATGATTTTTTTTTTTTGAGCGAGTAACGGGATCAGCTAAAGTTATTACAAATTAACTAGGCATAAGGTTTCACTAGGATGGGTTGGTTGGCTGAGTGCCTAATAGGAGATAAGGAGGTCCAGGGTTCGAATCCAGGCCTAGTCAATATCTTTCTTTGGATAATAACTGTAAAACCAGTGGGACTGCATACCCCAACAATAATAATTTGAATATTTTTAATTGTTAACAGACTAAATAATTAAGCAAATGATTTATCTCTAGGATTGCAGCTAGGATGGCAGAGAGACTATGATGTTTCAGTAGAGTTCACTGAATGAACGGTGTCATTGCATGTTCACTGTATCAGTGAACTTAAATGATACATTTCTTTATCCTCTTCCTAATTGACTATTTTTAATGAGTAACATGATGAGTTTACCTAGTTCCGACATCTGGTGAGCTCAATGTATATCTAGAGAGGAAGGAACGAAGCTCATATAGCTGAACAGTTTTCAAACTAAGTTCTTCAATGCTAATGGTTGGTGTATACTGCAAACAAATAATAATTCATTAATATTATAATTAATATAATAGTATTTTTATCAGAGAGAAAGCAAGTGGAACTTCAATGCACATATATCAAGTATATATAAATATTTAAAGCTGTTATATAAATAATAACATCAATCTGAAATTCAAAACATACATTCCACAACAACCTGGATTACACGGGTTAGATGTTTGTAAAGTTAAAATAATTCGAGTTTTAGTAGACTGTTAGTTTTCTAATAGAATATTTTATTTTATTGTATGATCTATATAAAAAAAACAACTTTGGTAGAATGAGAAAAATGACAACTCCTTGGTTTCCTGGATCAACAAAAGCCTTTCTTTGGATCATAATAAATATTTATTTCAAAAACATTATTTCTTTGTAAACCATACTCAGTATTGTTATAACATTTTGTTGGAACAAATTTGATTTATCTATCTTTCATAAACTAAGGTTTATCATAACTTAGCCTTAATGGCCTGATAATCCTTTGACAGTGGACACATAACATAAAATTTACTGCAGTGCCTTAGTATAGGTATATAAATTTGAGCTTATACAGTTTTTTTTTTTCATAATTTCTACAATTATTTTTGGTGTGGCATATCACCAAAGATAACAATCCTTTATTTCTGTGCTCAGATAGCAAAACGTTATAAGTTAGTTTTCCTAACAAAGAGATTTTTTCACATGCTAGAGTCTATAAGTACTATAGTGTTATGAAAAATCATAAAGTCGTTTTACGCGAGTGAATGTATTACCAAAAATAGTTGGCTAATACTTATAGTCTCTTTTTAGAGTACTTATGGGCTCTGGAATGTGCAATTTTCTCTTTGTTAGGAAAAAAGACATAACATTTTGCCATCTGAACGCAAATATAACAATACATCATAAATCATTGACATAGTTCTTTCTAGTAGGATGTCAAATAAGGCCTATACATTTTTTTTCGAGGATAATCGATAAAATTAAATATAAAAACAGTTGAAAACTTTCACATAGAACAAGAAAGTTGGAGCAGTATTCTGAAAGTTAGAGTAAGCGAATATTCACTCCAGAATTAAAATTTAACACTATTGACTCAATAAAAGTTTTAGGCGTAGTAGTGGGTCGATGCTGGTAGTGAATAATACATATATGTTTTTATAAGGTCTTTGGTAAGGTTTCATCTTTGCTCTACTCATATTTCTCAATACGATCATCATGTTTTACCATGTCAATGACTATTTCAAAATAATGTTTATCTGTCATCACTGGCAAGCTATTTACTCTGTTAGACAATTAAGTTATTTAGTTTGCTATGAAAAAGTATTGTCACAGGATTGATCTAGTATTCTGTATTAATATAACTCCATATAATTGAAGAAATTAATTTATTCTGTTACCTTTTTGTACCAAGGAGTATATTTATGTATTTTACTTGTATTCACATCACAACTGTGTGACATAAATTTTATAAACATTACAATATAATCTGTGCTATTCCATTTAAATAACAAAATAAAATGACATGCCTAATAATGTACAACCAAATATTTTTTTTTAATTCTGTGCTTTCAGAATAAGATGAATTGTTTAGCCATCAAGGTGAATAATCAATATTTCCAGAGAATTTTAATAATGTTTAGCTATAATTCTACTCTTTTACACGTAATGAAGGATCTTGAATGAGCAAAACGATTGACCAACATTGCAAAAACCATTTTCAAACTCCAAATTCAAGTCGGAAATCCTGGTAGAAAACCTATATTAGAGCTAACTACTTTTAAGAGTTCTAAAAATTGCTTCTAACTTTTTTTAAATTGATTTGAAATTGGCATATATGAAATTGAGCATTTTCCCTCCCACATTAAATTATTTTGCCGACATTCAATTCTTCATTTTTTTATTTATTTAAACCATATGATTTTGTGCAGAGATTATGATCACTGTTTGCTGCTAAAGGAACTAATCTTTGGTAAATGAATTGTATGAGTTGTGCAATTTTTTAATACAAATTCACTACAAACCGGAAAATATTAGTATTAAAAATCTGCTATTTGTCGAAAAAAGGCCGCATGACATAGTCCAGCAAAAATGTATAATTTTAAGATGACACTTGACATTTCCATTAAAATATTCATTCTTATTTCTAACATTATATTTAATTTAATTATAAATATGTATTACACAATAAATAAACTATAAAACATGTTGAATTGTTTCATTCAGAGAAAATAAAAATAAAAAAGAAACATGGAAAAAATGATAATGGTTAATTTTTCCCAATTTTTTACACTCACTTTACTGCAATTCCACATAAAATAAAGAGATCTTCCTCCCTTTTCTAGCCAACAAGCGGAATCCCCAAAAATATCAAACGCTACGAGTAAAACTCCTAAAAGTAATTCACGATAAAAACCCTTTTTTCGACTAATTTCTGAACTTCTGAAAATATATAAATCTAAATACCTGATAATTAATCTGATACTTAACAAGAAGAAAATGGATAAATGAACAAAATAATTTAAAAAAAAAAAAACAGTATTGAGAATTCCTACAGTAATTAATATTTATCTTTGACTTAAATATAAAATAAATAAAAATACATATCCGTACAATTTGTTTTTTATTGTAACTGACATCAATAATTCTTCTCAGCCAAACAGGTCTGAGCATGCGGCTGAGGAATAGGTAAAGTCCATTATGCTTCGATGACATAGCAACACCGAAAGTTTCTATACTTCTTGATGGCTGTGTCTGTTTTTCTCCTAAAGGAGTGCTAACAGTACCTGGCTTAAAACCTGAAAAAAAATAACATAAAACCTTAACAGTAACTTAAGTACCTCTTTGTGCAGAGATGAAAAACAATTATTGATGAAAGAGAAATTGAATTTCTCAGTCTTCAAATTTAACGTCTGAAAGGTTCACCTTCTGGAGAAAACAATCATAAATGATAATAGCTTTTGAATCATAAATGTTTCATTATTTTCTTGGTTTCTTTTTCTAGTATTCAAAAATAGTTTCCCCACTATGTGAACCTTTTCAATTTGAAATTTAAAGACAGTGTAATAGAATTTCTAAATAAAGATTTAAAATATTGTGAGCAATAGGAATCATTCAAACCCTATCTATGCCAACATATAATTAGCCGTGGAAAATGCTTAATTTTTGTTACAGGACAATACAGTCCTACAGTAACTAGACTGGGGTCTAGTTTGTAGCAAATGAACCCGTTACCACCTAGACTCAATTGCAATATAAAAAATAGACATTTGATAAAAAAAGATGTAATCCTCTAGTAGCCAATAATTTTATTAATCCAGTAAACATAGTCGTGGATCAAACCTATTTTAATTTTCAAGATAAGATATATAAACAGATGGGGTCATATATTATCCCTTTGGTCGCAGGTGTTTTTATGGAATTTTTTGAACAATACATGCAATGAACAAATGAAACCAACAATGTGAAAAAAATCAACTACTGTTATAGATATGTAGATGACTTATGATTATGATTATATGTAGTTTCACCAGGAGATTAACCAATTAATCATTGACATAGAGCCCACAATATTCAACCCCAGAAAGAGCAGATAATCAATTTAGTATTTTTGAGTAAAGCAGTTTGTGGAAAGTTAGTGTAAGCTTAAAACCTATAAACTTCCAACAAACAATGAGTCACCACTTTTTTGGAATAGCTCAGCACTACAAGCAATCAGACTTTTGACATTGAATGGAAATTCCTAAGATTGCAAATATTCACCTCCATCAAGGATTGCAGGGGACTATTGTCAGTCATCCTAGCCATAATTAAACATTTAGGGAATTAAATTAAAAATGAAAATTAGGGGGAAAGGAAGGGTTCAGGAAATTATATCCTCCCTTGGAAAGTTTTGGTCCATAGGTACGTCTCCAATATGATAGTAGCCTTGGACTTGCTTAATTACTCTCTCTCCTTTCAATTCAACTTATTTCCAGAGATGAACAGAAACAACTTGACAACATTATCAGAAATAAATGTCTCCTTTTACTCATTAGATATTCATTATGTACACTTCATTTCATGCTGCATCCGAATATTTAGAAAGAAATTCCCATACATAACCAATACTGAAGGAAATTATCTACAAACAGCGTTGAGTAGCAATTGATACTGTCGACTGTATCACCTATCCTCCTAAAGCAACAATTATTGAAATCAGTGCGAGGCTATCCTTACATATTAGGTTGGCATTTCCCCTCAGTTCACCATTATTCCTGTTAATCCGGAAATTAAATCATTATACTCGCCAATAAAGCTTTGTCGATCATTTGCAGCTGTGGCCATCGGTTTTTACTGTCATACAGACCATTGACGATTCTTCATACAGAGGTTGACGATTGCATCGGTCTACCTCCCATATGAAGAAGGAGTCCCGACCGAGGCACTTAGTAAGCTAACGGAAGGGACTGGCTTAAGGGGCAAGCTTAGAGCATCGCTTGACGCGAACGCTCACCATCAGCTCTGGGGGAGCAAGAACAACAACCAGAGAGGTGAGTGTTTAGTAGAGTACATAACTAGTAATGACCTAGACATTCTAAACAGAGGCAATATTGCCACTTTTAACAATAGAATCAGATCTGAGGTCATTGACATAACCCTTAGCACACGTACTATAAGCCTAAGGGTTAAAGGCTGGCACGTCTCTGAAGAAGAGTCATGCTCAGATCATAGATACATTAGATTTGATCTAAGTGGTAACATCACGTCCGAAGCTGTGTATAGGAATCCCAAACTTACAACCTGGGAAACCTACTTTACACAGCTTGAGGAGGAGGTCAAATGCTGTCCTAGAGTGGTGAGTAGCAACTGGCATTTGGAACATTTAAACTCAACATTGACTGAGGCAATGATTAAGTCATACACTGATAATAACACTGTATGTAATGTTAGATCAACAGGAACTGTCCCTGGTGGAACAATGAACTTGGCAAGTTAAGAGCTCTTACACGTAAACTCTTTAACGCGGCCAAAAGATCAGGCAGATGGGACACTTATAAACGTGCACTCACTGATTATAACAAAGAAGTCAGAAAGGCTAAAAGAAGGGCGTGGAAGAGATTTTGTAGCGAAATAAACGATACAACTTCCATGTTTAGAGTAAATAGGATCTTATCCAAGCAGTCTGACAGGGGAGTATTGGGCTCCGTCAGGGTGGGAGGGGGCTATACGGATTCTGAGGAAGGAACCCTCGGTGCCCTGGCGCGCGCGCATTTTCCTGGCTGCTGACTGATGGATACGATTAATAATGACCCTACCAACTGTGAACACACTAGTTGCAAGGGTAACTGGGCAGAAGCAAATAAAATTGTCAATTCTGCAAGAGTGGAGTGGGCAACTAATTCTTTTGCTCCCTTCAAATCACCTGGTACTGATGGGATATTCCCAGCCTTGCTACAAAAAGGCCTACCAGTAATTAGACCCCTTATACTTACCTTGTTAAGGGGAAGCTTGGCACTGAGCTATATTCCAGTAAGCTGGAGGATGGCAAAAGTGTGTTACATACCAAAACCTGGGAAAGAGTCCTATGACGAACCCAAGTCTTACAGACCAATATGTCTGACTTCATTTTTAATGAAGACCTTGGAAAAGGTCATAGACAGACATATTAGGGATGGAATACTGGTAGAACGACCGCTCCATAGCGCTCAATTCGCATACCAGGCAGGAAAATCCTGTGAAATTGCTCTCCACCACCTGGTTTCCAGGATTGAGAGATCCCTAGTTCATAAAGAAATAATGGCAGGCATCTTTGTTGATATAGAAGGTGCCTTTGATTGCACACCCTATAACACTATGGCATCAGCCTTAGAAAGAAAGGGGATTAGTTCCTTAGCCTCTAGCTGGATAAACACCATGCTAGCGAATAGGATTTTACAATCACAATTGGGACAAACCAAATTGTGGATGAAGCCAGTGGGAGGATGCCCACAGGGAGGGGTGTTATCTCCATTACTGTGGTGTTTGGTTGTTGACTCATTGTTAACAAACCTAAACTCTGCAGGGTTCTACGCACAGGGATATGCTGATGACATTGCTGTGCTCATAGGGGGCAAGTTCTCAGAAACCATTTCTGAGTTGCTTTCCGCGCATCGATGGATCTTTTGAGGGATTGGTGTGAAAAGAATGGTTTAGGAATCAATCCCCAGAAGATAAATCTCTGTATCTTCACTAACAAAAGAAATGCTATAGTTAGACCACCCTATATAGGGGGGACACAGGTAAGCATTTGTAGTGAGGTAAAGCATCTAGGGGTTACTCTGGATAGTAAATTGGACTGGTCCAAACACATCAGGAATACTACTATGAAGGCACTTCGATGCCTCTATGCATGTAAAAGGGCTGTGGGTAGGACCTGGGGACTACAACCCAGAATGTTATTCTGGATATATACCGCAGCAGTGAGACCAATGGTGCTCTATGCCTCTATGGTGTGGTGGCACAGAGGTAGTATTAGTAAAAATAGAACTTTGCTTGGCAAATTATAGAGGCTTTCATGTCTCATGATCACTGGTGCCATGAGTACAACTCCTACTGCTGCAATGGAAGTCTTATTGAACTTGAATCCACTGCACATAGAAGTAGAAGCGCAAGCCTTGAACGTGGCTTACAGACTTGCGAAATTAGGAACAAGATCCAAAGTCATGACTCACATGGGACATGGGAACTTGTTCAGAAGAATTGATGAGGACGAGGTGCTGTCAATGCACTCTGAGCTACAAGTTAAGAAACACACAGACGTTTTATACTGTGCGGAAAACACAAAGACCAAACCACATAAACTGTGTAATGGGATTAATTGCTATACAGACGGCTCACTAACAGAAAACGGATCAGGGGCCGGCATATGGAGGAAAGATAAACCAGAATCCGGGATTTCTATTCCTTTAGGTAGACACACCTCGGTCTTTCAGGCCGAAGTGATGGCGATCAATGTCTGTACCCAAACCTTAATTGGGGAGGGTGTAAGAAACAGACTGATCACAATTTTCACGGATAGCCAGGCAGCCATTGGCGCCCTGAGAAGCTATACGACCAGATCTTATTTGGTTGAGGAGTGTAAAAACAACCTAAACACACTCTCGCTAGCCAATAAGGTTAGAATCGACTGGGTGCCAGGACACACAGGCATCACAGGCAATGAGAAGGCAGATGGCCTTGCAAGGGTGGGCTCAGAACAGACACCTCTTGCACCTGAACCCATATGTGGTATCAGCCTCAGCTACGCTAAAAGGCGTATACAATTAGCTTTAGAGGACAAGGCAAGACTCTCTTGGAGAGAAACTAAGAAACAGGAACACTCGAAACTGTTTCTTAATGGACCCTGTAAGAGAAGAAGCTCAGCACTTCTATCAATGGACAGGTGGACACTCAAAAGTGTGACAGGACTATATACAGGTCACTGTCGGTTAAACAAACACCTCTTTAATTTGGGGATAGTGGGATCACCAATCTGCAGATTCTGCAAGAAAGAGGGAGAAACGGCACGTCATATAATATGTGACTGTGATAACTTAGCTAGAAGGCGATACCTTCACTTTGGTAGTGATCGCATTGTAGACCCCAAACTATGTGAACTGATCGATCCATTCAGTATCCTCAGATTTGCAAAGGCCGTGGGCCTGTCACATATATAGGACAGGGACATGGACGGCGCACAATAGGTCTCACTGAGGCCGCGGTGCACAAATGCCAGAACAAATAATAATAATAATAATAATAATAATAATAATAATACAGACCATTCCATAATCGGTGCAAACCATTCAAATGTCTCACCCCATACGAGAAAAGGCAAGCAATAAGTTGTCTGTGTTTGTTTTAGTTGCCTAGGAAAAAGGCACTTTCTGGTCTATCATCAATCAATCACACAGTGATATCACCAGTATAATGACCCGGTTACACAGCAGGGAACATTTTCAGACCTCCCCTCTATCTTAATTTGCATAAAAATCGTCTTTGCCTCTGTCCAATCTTGGACATGTTTTCAAGTGACAGCAGTGCCATCAAGCAAGTTCATGACCTCATAATCTTCCCCTGCCACCGTCAAACCCCTGAAATTCACTATGTCTCCCCTATAATCATAGGGAAGTTCATACAGCAGGAGAAGAAAATAAGAAAAAAGGAAGCCATAGCTAACACAATAACCAATAAACGCTGTAGCAATATAGTCAAAGTAGATTAATATTATCGGGCCAATTTATATTAATGTATTCAATCGACTTTTATTTGCCCTTAACAACAAGAAAGAAAACTTTTGTTTAGAGACATAATCTTGACAATTAAGTGTTTTTGTTTACTTTGTTAATAATACATACCTAGTGGTAAAGTATGATGCATAATGGTTTGCTGAAGTTGGCTAGAAACTGGAGGTGATTGTATAGGCTGCTGTATAGTTCGGAGAACATATTTTGGGTCACCTCCATAAAGGAAAAAGGCGCGCGTTGCCCATTCTGCCATCTAAAAAAATATTCACAATAGACTATTTTTTAAGGAAGTTTCACAGGGAAGAGCTTCAATTTAATAAATCTTGTAATTAAAAAATAAATATTTTCCTGTCATATTGAATATGGAAGCAGATTCGAGACCTAGATATCCTGATTAATATTATGCAAAATCCAATGGTATTTTAGTGGACTATAATTACAAAAAGTCATTAAAATCATTTTTTCATTGGTAACAAAATCCTTAATTGTTAATTATGTGAACACCTTTTTATATTTAATTTCTTTTATAATTTAAATTGTTTTACATAAATTTCAGTTGAGTATATTTAGCAATATTAACAAACTTATTTTAATAAAGTGAATAGGTTATTTAATAATTTTGTTTATGCTTATAAAATATACTTACGTGAACATTAGTTTGATCACAGGCAAGTATGAGAGCCATCGCACAGGCCTGGTCGGGGCCATGCTGAGCAAAGAACTGCTTCACTTCTTCACAGTCTGGCCCACCTTTCTCTCTCATCAGTTCGCCAAATATATCGACCGGTCTTAATTTCTCATAAATGTCAGTCCCCTGGAACGAATTTCCAATTATTACAGTAAAAATTTAGTTTTCCCAAATAATTTGTTTTGACCTTTGGAAATATGTACCAAAACCAATCGTAGGTCATTTACAGAATAAATTAATCATAACCAATTATTTTCATTTCACAAACTTATTTAACTGTCATGCCATAGTTTGCCCAGCCACAAAATATAATTAGTAACAAATGGCTAGTGTAAACACCATCACAAAAAACGCTAATCGAGAGTTTATCTAACAAATTTATCATTTATTTATTTAAGCTCTACTTTTATTCAGGTGTGGGTTGATCTGTCTTTCTTCAGAATCTATATAAAGGGTGTCCCAGAATTAAGGCAAGATTTTAATTGGCCGCCATTTGTGCAGTAAAGTAAAGTAAACCCTAAAAACAAACAATTTGACAGCTGACAGTTTAGGGTTAGTAAAAATGGAGCGTTACACGATAGAACAATGTGTCTTTATTGTTGAACATTATCCCAAAAATAAGGAAAGTTTGGCGGCTACAGTTCGAAAATTTCATACAAAATATGGTCGGAATAGTGTTTTGACTTCATCAACTGTGAAGAGATTAATTGAAAAATTTAGGGAGACTGGATCAGTTGGAGACACTTAACACACTGGTCGTCCAAAAACAAGCCGATCAAATGTCAATATCGAAGCAGTGGGTGAGAGTGTTGTTGAAAATCCAGGAACATCAATTCGGCGTCGTAAACATAGTTCTTTGTGCCGAAATTGGATGATATTGATGAGGCCAATATGTGGTTTCAACAAGATGGTGCCACAAGCCATACAGCCCATGAAACAATTCAAATACTGTACGAGACATTTCCAGGTCGTGTACTCTCTCGTTTCGGTGTGATTTAACTCCTTTAGATTTCTTTGTATGGGATTATTTGAAGTCAAAGGTGTATGTCAACAAGCCTACATTCACCCATACATTAAAAGAGGAAATTCAACCACATTTATGCCAAATGGTCATGGAAAATTTTGACAAAAGAGTGCGTATGTGCCAGCAAAGTCGTGGAGGCCATTTGCCCGATGTGTTATTCCATAAATAACCCTATCCTATTTACTTTATAATTCAATAAAAAAAAATAACAACAAAATTCTAAAAACTGTGTTTTCTATTTAAATCAAATCTTGCGTTAATTCTGGGACACCCTTTATGTTCTACAAAAAGGGTCATTAAACTGATACAATAGACCTGATTCCAAGGTATACATGCTGTAATGTATAAATAAAACCATGATGATTAGTTTTTGGTCAACATGCAATAATAAGAAAGATGGGAAAACGAATTCAACAAAAACAATTTGGGTCTGTTTCACCAACTTTTAAGTCTTCTTGAGTTCCAACTCAGAAGCCAGTTCAGATTGTTTATTCTGTTTTCCCCCATGTGTTAAGGAAATCTTAAATGGCTCCTGACCTGGGAGCTAAGATCTCAAAAGTTAGTGACTTATTTCACACATAATTTATTCATATTTCCATTCCACTCATTATCGTATTTTAGAATGTATCCAATTGAATTATATATAAATATAACAGATAGATAGATATAAATAATGTAGAGCCCGCTTACAGACAGACGAAAGATAATCTATAGCTGAATGAAAGTAGAGCCCCTATTTTCTGGCTTGGCAATAAACATTAATTTTAAATTGTTTGAAAAGGAAATATATACATAAGCATAAATACCTGCTGGCTTAATATGATAAATCTATCCTGAGGATAGTTTTGCTGGTAAACCAGGAAATGTCCATGTAGCCCTCGATCGGTCAAATTCACATTTTCTCGTGATTCAGCTACAAACAAATTAAATCATCAATTTATATGTATAAAAAATTACTAACACTACTATTTTATGCAATATATTTGAATCATTTTTAATGACAACAACTAATAGTGCATTCAAATAATTAGCAATTAAAGAGAATTTTTATCATTGCATTAGTTAACTGTTAGAAAGAAATTGAAACTTAGTTAGGATGGCAATATGAAAACAACTTATGCAAAAAATCAAAATTAACTATGGTCAAACATAAAGCCCTCTAATCCTGGCTTTCACGAAGGTTGCTGATATCAGGTAACATGGAAGACATAGCCAGTCTTAGACCACTTGTTGGTATATTCTACCTACCAACATTTTGTTAATTTTTTCTTAATTATATTTATAAAATTGACTTTTTTGTAATTTTTATTTTTTACTCCCTGTTTTAGACCGTCCCCTGAAAATGTAAACTACTCCTGTTGAGGGTAAGACCATGCAAGAACAAGTTTTCGTTCAATATTTCAGATTTTTTTTTTTTTGTTGTCAACTTGAAGTTCTTTCCAGGTCTCACCCAGTCTCTTATGAAATGGGTACAATATGTGGGGGTGGAACAACTGACAGTAAAAAGTTTCATGCTAACCAAATGACTCCCCATGTTAAACTGTCAGTACAGTACCTCCTTATCTGCTCCTAAGCTTTTGGATGTTCCAAGGCCTCTCCTTTCAGAATCCACAATAAGTCTAAATTTTTGTAACACTACACTATCTGGGCGCTATACCAATTTTAGACTGATTCCAATGAAAAAATAATTCTGAAACATTGATAGTGGAGAAAAAGGTATTTATTATCATACCTTGATAAAGCAGATCAATATGTTAGAATCTCTTGTGATCAGGAGAATATTAGAAGAAGCCATTTAAGTGAGATGTCACAGCACATTGAAAAAAAATAGTAAGTTATTAGTTAGGTCCCTGTTTTGAGTTAAATTTAATAATAGTTTGAACCGTATCTTCACAAAGATGTGAAGAATTTGTACCTAAAATGTGGGAAGAAGTGCATTAAATTAGCAGAACACCAGTTTTATGAAAGGAGCTCTTTGCAGTTGACCACGTTGAGTTAGCCCAAACCAATGAGAATTCAGAAGAAATGATAATTCTGGTGCAGCATGAATATAAACCTACACTACATAAACTGAATACATGACTACCAGATGCACTGAAAAAGGAAGGTTTTGGCCAAGTGGAACTTTCGAAATACCTTGGGTTATATGTGAAAAGATACCTCACAGAAAGAGATAAAAAAAACAAGTAGAACCAACCAGAAATGCCACCAGCAAGTTATATCTAAGTTGGTGAAATGTTACCACCTTAAGGCAAAATAAGCAGCTAATTTTTTAGTGCTCCAGTGTGATAGTTGAATCATTCACCTGCGGTTGAATTCCAGGAAAAAAGATACTGGAATGGTCTATAGGCAGAAATCGATTTATCTCCAGGATAAGATCAGAATTAAGGGTCTCAAGATTTCAACAGAGAGGAGAGGACAAAAATGGCTCAGATAGTTCAGACAATGGTAGCAAAAAGACTATCAAAAAATATCAAACAAGTACACAGAAAGGTAGAATGGCTTT
Organism: Acanthosoma haemorrhoidale; assembly: GCA_930367205.1. NCBI lineage: Eukaryota > Metazoa > Arthropoda > Insecta > Hemiptera > Acanthosomatidae > Acanthosoma > Acanthosoma haemorrhoidale. The sequence goes on along the minus strand of OV884013.1, from coordinate 24,914,050 downwards.
TATATTGGATTTTGAATGACAGATAAAATATAAAGGTGGATGAATTCAAGGAGTTTGAGGTTGGAATGGAAATGTGGGACTGCTTATGGCTACAAAAGGCACCCCTTTATTTGAACATCTAATGTCTAATAAATAAACAGTTAATTTCTGTACTGTAAGAGGTACAAGTTCTATTAACGATTCTAATCAATATTAATAATATATTCTTAATATTTAAGAAAAGCAGTAATTACCAATAGCCACTGCTGTATTTTGAGGGTTTGTAAATACAAACTCTGTTAGAGGTAATTTAAGCGCAGAGATACCATCCATAGTGAAGCACCACAGCCTGTCAGGTGAATAGTCTCCCATCGACGATACCATTATGAATGTTCCTGACAAAAAAACAAAATAGATATAATTTAAATTTATTGACCTCGCTGAATCCCTACTTATGATAGATCAATAAGAAATAAATCCTACCCGATTTATGAACAGAGATTGCTACTCGGCCAATCCTAATGTTGACAGTGTTGGGAGCATGGCCAGGAGGCAGTCTAGCGTGAAGGAGTGACAAAGTCGATGGCCTAGGTGGACTCCCAGTTGTAAAGTATAATCTAATTCCATTCTCAGTAACAGCTACAACTCCAAAATGAGGCGAATCATTTTCTGTAATTGGGCAGAGGTTCACCACTCGGCTAACTTCAGAAGGCGTTAAGTTCCTGAAATAAAATGATTTCCTAACCTAAAAGTTAATCTAGTAGTTAAAAGAAATGATTTTTTTTATTAATAAATATTACAAATTTAGTAACATCTTGATTAATAATAATAATAATACCAAGCTTAAATGTAAATTATTTTTAATTTACAAAAAGTTCTCTTTTTAATAAATTAATACTTGTATTATTTATACATATATTTTTCTGGGGAATAACTAACAAAAGATAAGGAGTTGAAGCAAGGAAATAACTAATCAAGAAGTATGATTCAATAATTAATTAAAATCTGTAGCACATCTCTCAACCTTTATTTAGCTTTCTTTGACGTCTTTATTCATGCAGCTACTATTTTTCCCTTACAAAGCTGAGCTAAGGCCAACTTGGCCAATTTAGGATAATTAATAGACTCAAACAAGGAACCGTAAAATTATTATTATCAATATCACTTTATTTAAATGTATGGTAAAAATGAACTTGAATTGAGAGCTTTAGATTTTCTTATAACCACAGCATTTCTCAGCAAAATTCACTTAGGAATTAATAACCTCTTCTTCTCTTAAATCAATGTCCTGTTGCTGTCCATGGATATTTGAGAAATTTTTTGGCGATATTAGATAAAAAAAATGTTTGAACATTTGGGGTCCAATGAACCCCAGAAGGCTCTGGTGAATTCTTGAAATGCTAAAAATTGTGCATCTTTAATTCATTTTTTCCTTGGTCAATACATGGATAAAAATAACTTCATTTTTTGAGAGTTTTAGAGCTCAAAAATGTAAGGGAATCTGCAGTAGCAACAAAAAGGTTACATTGAAAACAGTGATGGACAGCTCTTAGATTCTAGGTTATTAGGTTCTAGCTGTTGTGATATGGTATACTGTGTACTTTTAGAAAGGAAACACACTACCATATCTTTGGAGAAGGTTGCAATTACGACACTTTACAAAAATAAAACTTGATTACTATTATACATAAGTATCATAAGATAATAAATATTTGTCAAATAACAAATACCATTTATTTGAATTTTTATTAACCAGGTTTGTTTTTATTAGTGAGTGTAAACTGTATTTAAAACTAAGATATAACAACTGATACTTATACTAGCACCATAAATACTTATACTAGCTTATTTATACTTCTTTGTAATAAAATTAGAATTATTTAAAATAAAATAATATTACTGAGCTTACCGAATTAAATCTATGGTGCTTTTGTTGATAAATGAATGATTAAGTGAAGCAACCCTACACGTTGAATCTCCATTTTGCCCAAGATCAAACACTTCGATGGAACCTTTCATTGAAAGCGTATAGAGAATATTTCGAGAATCATCCACAGCTATTTCTGTAATTTGATCCTCTTCTGAAAAAGCTCCTGATACAAACGTCGGAACAAGATAGGAAAGCATAGCTTTTGTATGGTTCACTTTCCAAGCTCTTTTACCACCCCAGCTCATTTCTTTCTAAAATCACGAATTATTATGTAATTAGCATTTTACATATTTTTACAAAAAGAATAGATTAAGTTTTCTTACTTACCTGATAAACCAACTCATAAAGGTTTCCATCCTTTCCACCAAGAAATATTCTGCCATTCTTTGTGCCTTTAATGGTTCTAATTGGTACATTGTCAGTTGACAAAGTATAAATGGTATCGGGTGTAAGTTGTAGTTCATCACCGCCTTTTCCTAAAACACAATCATTTGACTTGTAGTGCCAATGTTAGTTGAATTTATAATAAATAAAAGAAACTAGAAGTAATTATTTGTAAAAGGACCTCTTGGAAGTTATCATATTTAGTGGTGCACCCCATAAATGTTCTTAGTACATATCTTTCAAGGGTCATTAACTGATATAAGAATAACAAATTAAAACTTACGATCACTCGATGTAGCCAAAATAACGCCTAGGACAGTTATTTCAACTGGTGTAGTAAGAATAAGAAGGTGGCTAACATAACCCTGAAAAATGCCAGGCCTTGGAGTTATCAGACCGACACTTACAATTGGATCACTTAGCCCGTCGAAGTAAGCAACATCTCCTCTAAAAAAAAAAAGTGACGCATAAACATCAAAACAGCTCATCATATTGTATTTTCACACAACATACATAATGTATACAGGTAATATCACACATCATAGTTCAACTAGCTAGGTAACTAGTTTTTGTTATCAGGCATTTAATTTTTACATTAGCACTGTGAAACATTATCATTAGTAAAGAAAATATCATAGGGGGTCTTGGAAACTCACATTACATTGTTCGCGACTAAAACAAATTTTTTTGTAAGATACATAACAGAATACATTCAAAAATTTGTTTAAATCTGAAAATGAATAAAAACTGATAGGGGTAGCGGGCATATGTCTTAGGATGGAGCCACCCACAGTATTTTTTAGGAGGGGCTAGACAGTGTTCATGCTAAATTTGATTTAAATCTGCATTGCTAAGTATGAACTCCCTGTTTATGAAATCTACAGTACAATATATACTAATATACAAATTAATGTATATAATTTGTTCATTTATTGTAAGATCATCACTGCTAATTCCGAGACCCATCTCTTGTTGGCTTGATTGCTGCTTATTACATATTGGCTGTCTGTAGTGGACGGGACATCTCACTCTGGATGATGCCATTCTTATCATCCCAAGGAAGGACTGTTGGACCTTTTACTCAGTTCCTGAAGTTACCCACATGTTCAATGGAATTTTTTTTTTTTAATCACTGATCAACGATTGTTAATATTTCTGTAAAGTGATATGGAAATCTGAAGTGGTAAAATTACAACACTTCAGTTAAGCCACACAAAGGGCAAATGAAAGATTTGTAGTAGGGTTTCGTTTCAGTTTTCTTACTTATAAATAAGTGGCTATTTTACTTTTGCTAATAGAGCTTTAGCTTTAGTATAGAGTAGAGCAGGACAGAATTTATCTCAGTAAATTTTGTTTACCAAATAAAATAATGGTTTCAATCAAATGACACTATTACAGCCAAAAAGAACCAGAGACTAAACTGGGAGTCTGCTCGGCTCTTACTAACCACCTATTATTTGATTTAGTACTGTGCTGTTTAGTTGTAATACTATCTTACCCTGTTTCAAAATTCCATAAATAAATATCACTCTCAATCGTCATCCATGCTCTGTTAATGTCAGGAAACATTCCCATACTGGAACCACCAGCAACTGCTAAATTAAAAAAAAGTAAGATGTTTGAAATAATCAACATACACTCTTAGCTTTATGATTAAGTAAAATATAAAAATTATTACCACCAAATTGATCGACTATTTCAGAAGGTAATGGTATCTTATTAATTAGCCTAAATTGAGATATTTGAGATAAATAACTTGAGTCTACATTATTTATATAATCGGTATCCTTTGTGCCACTAGATGTTGTTCCGCCTGAAACAGGAACGATTACAGCAACAATAGATATAGGCTATAAGAATATATAGAAGTGAACACTCAAGCATACTTTCACATGTAATTTGAAGTCTGTCAAGTAGCTGAGGAAGATTGTTATCTTCAGCTGTAAATTTTTCCAGCATTCGATCAGCCAAATCCAATAGGTTTGAAGGAGGCTGATAGCAATCCAAAGGAGGAACTCTTTCATAATTACTCAAACTAAGATTCATAATTGTTGATTATTATAACAAGATTGACTTATAGAATCGGTTTCTCATGAATTTAAATAAATTGAACACAACAAATGCCAAAAATAACCACAGAAATGATAAAATGGTCAATGATTCAGTAATTTTTGTAGTACCACTAGCTATGATAAACAATGCTTGATAAGGTTATACACGGTTATTGGTGGCATTTCGCGCCATTTCATTGCTTTACTAACCAAAAATTACTTTCTTCAATTAACCTGAACTTTTTAATTCTAAAGTTGATTTCATCAACCCATTATTAACAATGAACACCGAAACTATTCATTCTATATTATATAATAGATTATGAATAATCCGTCCATTTTTTTTCATATCAAGCGTTGAAACAAGGTAGCCGGTAAGGATTTCATTCCGAGTTTTTAATGCCAAATTTAATTAAATTCAATTTACAAAGCACTGTCTCAACCTAAAGTTGAAGTAGAATTAGACTCTCTTTCAACAATGGTATAGAGAAAATCTAAAATGTTGTAGAAAAAAGTGTTATATGCAGTGCACTCATTGCTAGAGGTCTTCCCCATTCAATGAACTTTTATCAGCTACGTTATACAAGTGAAGTATCCAAGACTTCAATAAACAAAGGAATTCTTAGAATTTTGATCCACCAGTATTCGTCATGTTCTTTAGAAACCAATAACTTTATTAGCTGTACAGTTATTGCACCGAAAGTTGGTTTCTTGACGAACTGATCTTTCCCATCAGTCTAGTAAAGGAAGTCCAATAACCGACCTTTGGATGTTGCAATCTCCAATCAGATAACCTTTAATTCCATGATTTATTCCAAGCCCCAGCCTGCAACTCAACGCCGCTCACCTCGACAGCTTTAAAAGGAACCTCAGCTACCAACATCCTCGAAGAAGTCGTTCGAAAGATCCTTGTTCAACCAAGACAGTTGTTAAAAATCAATGTAGGACGGACAGAAGCGTGAGAGCCACAGATGCTCAGGAATTTATTGAAGTAAATTATCATTTTCAGTCACGGAGAAGGATCATAAGGTTGGTTGGGACCGTAAAGTAATTAAACATATAGTTTTGTTCTACAGTAAATAATAAATTACCTAAGTTTAATACCACCTGTGGATATTACAGCTCTTTCTGTTGACAGCATCAGTAACTAAAATAGTTCCTAACCACTCTCACAGAGAGAACTACATCCCAGCTATAATTCCTCCTTTGGCTTGGAATGTGAAATTTCCAGATTCTCAAGAGACTACATTTAAGTTTCTTAAATAATTAATTGTAAAGAACACCCTGTATTTTTTGTAAAACTGTTAAAAAAGGTTTTAACCTCATTAAATGCGCATTTTCTATTGGTTGTTCTCAACTCTTTTTCCGTTTCTGCCTTTAATGTGTTCTTAGCCATATATCAAAAAAAAATCCCCATTCGTGTTTGACAGAACTAAGATAAATACTGTCGAAGTTTATTCCTTGGTATGTCAATGCTTATAATTGAAAATCTGGGTGATTGACTAACTTTACTTGTTGGCACATGGAATGGCGGAGTGTTTAAGAGTTCAATGTAGAGTGTGAAGTATGTGATATTGGGGAATTTGTTGCCATTATTCAAGTAACGCTCCTCTCAAATCCCTGATGGTCAGAACCCATAGGAGGCCTGCAAGGTGGTGCTAAATCGCATTAAGCTGTTACAATGTCATCATTCCCTATAGACTCGGTGATGGCCATAGTAAAATGAGCACGGGCTGTTGTATTAAAATAAAATCCTCTGTTGTGAGCTAAGCAGCTGGTGCCCGAGAAGGAGCTAGAGGTCTCAGCACATCGTCTATGTATCGGATCTGAAGTCACAGAGTAATTCTGAATGATTAAATTAGAATATTTCTCGATGGGAATCCCTCCCTACACAATGAACGAGCCTACAAATTCTAAGTGTAAATTTAATTTATACTCAAATAATGGAGGGAGACGTTAGGAGTGAAGGAATAATCGCTACATATCTTTTATCAGCTAATTTAAACTCAAATTCTGTTGTACAAGTTATGGTGTTTCGGATATTAAACATAATTGAAAAGAAGATGAATTTGTCATCAATATCGACTTGATGATTTTTTTATCCCTTTTCTTGTTTTTGTTTAATTTTCTATAAAGTGGTAAATATGAATTATGAATATTTTATGAAATAGGTGTTTATTGAGTATTTATATTAAATTTTATTTAAATCCATACACCCTCCTTTAGCTGGTTATGCTAACAATAAAAAAACCTTTTCACTACAACAGTAAAGATTTAATGATAAAGATACCATTAAACTTTTGTAAATAAATTTACAAAAATAAAGAAAAATTACAACATAATGCCTCTATACTTGAATATTTAATACGCGTTGACAAAATCCAGTACTCATAAATTGGCAATAACTATTTGACCACTTGACGCTCACAATTACGCTAGCAGAGTGAACGAGCAAATCGCGAGTGACCTCAAAACATTAACCTGACTTGTTTGTGTGCCAGTTGCCGGCTTGGTTATAACAAGCCTGGGTTTTATTGAAGTCAGAGGTCACAATTTTATTCAACATTAGTTTACATATTTAGTGTCGAAGATTACGCCATGGTCGCTATTCTAGTTTTAGGCGGTAGCTATCAATAACAAGTCATTTTCATATAAACAATTAAGTTTTAATGTTAGAAAAAAATAATGAGCTTTTACAAATAAACGTGTCTAAAGTTTTATAATGCTAAGAATATTATAATGCTAAAAGTAGAAGGTGCTTGAGCAGAACTGTATACCTGGCTCTTGACTTCATGGAAGTCACTGATGGTTCCTGTTATTTTCCCAGAATCTTATCCTTGTCTTATGTCTCAGCTTTAGCCCGGACTCCACTTGTGCCAGACATTCCACCCAGTATATAGTAACGTAACTTTAAATATTTGTATACACCAGCATTTTGCTTGTACTTCATCATAAAGCTTTTCTTTCTTTTCTTTTAAAAGACGATCCTCTAAAAAGATTATTTAACTTAAGATAAAGAAGAACTTAATAAGTTCTTTAGAATTGAATAGACAATGTCCACCGTGAATAAGCACTGAAAAACTCAAGACCCCTTAGATTGAAGAAACAAAACTGTTTTTTACTTCGCATCTACTTCAGCAGCTAAATCAAACAACGTCATGATGTTTACCTTCAGGATCACAAAACTAAACTGAAATATTATCAGGTACCAAGGTTCATTAAGACGGGTCAAAATAAACATAAATATAGATAATAACATTACAGGAAAGGTCAAAGGTGGCAAAATAACCAAAACAATGCTAGATATCAGTGGAGTCCCTATTCCCCAAAAAACCCTGTCGGGTTCTGAGAGTCTCCAAGGTGGGGATAGGGCGCCCGCAGCGGGCTAGGGTCACTACAACCCTAGCCGCTGTCCGGCGAGCGCCGAGAAAGAGATAAAATGGGTGGACCCATTGGATGGAGGTCTTTGACCTTTGCAGGTGGCCTAGTCAGTGGGCAGCTTTATTCGTATTAATCTGATTCCATAAGATCTTAGAAGGTGTGCCCCGACAAAGCACTTTGTTCAGTAGAAGAGGATCAGGGTAGGTATTATAGGTAGTTTATGGGTCTTGGAATGATCATGAATTTACACTCGGTATCTAAGGGAGGCGAAAACCGTCCAGATCCCATAGGCGAGAGTGAACCGGAGAGAGTCAGACTGGGTCGCCGTGGGAGACACTACTAGGTAAAGTTTGTAGGTCCACGAGGAAGAGGTTTCTTCCAAGGAGGTGCGAGTTGAAGGAAAGAGAGATGCAGAGGTAGATGAATAAGAAAGCCATGGTGCAGAACAGCAAGCGCCAGTGCAGAGATAGCGCGAGCAGTGTACTTCACGTGCCGGGTGCCAAGAGTCTGGGGAATGTTTTTTTTTTATTCCCCCAAAACCCCTTTTTATGCAACATTTTTACAACATATGAACAATATAATAAACGATATTTACAAATTTCTCCTCTTGCTGCATACGCAGACGCATTTGAAGGAGGGTAGAATTACAATAACAATGTCTTTTTACTGTGAAAATATCAAATAAAATAAACAGAACTAGGTGATGGGGCTCACCTTCGGATTTGTTGAATGCCTCAAATCTGGCTGCTTATATAGGCAGGCTAACGGTGGTAGAGGGACCTGTGGCTATTTCGTACACTAGTTTCCCCCTCTCTTAACTGACGCTTTAAGGTTTTTTATTATGAGAATATGAAAACATAGATGGATATTTTCTGGGCCGAGAAGAGGGGAACTTCTAATTATTCGTAATAAAGAGGTCGACACAACAGACCCTTTACTTTTTCAAGTTATATTCCGTCTATGGCTCTCCATCTGATTATGATTTAAATTCCATGGTTTCAAGCTTTTTCTCGATATTTTTGCTACTGATGACAAACTATTCTCATAACTAACCCTGCAGGTACGTCACTTTCACGCACCCTTTAGATACTCTTCTTCTTTGGTCTGTATGTCTGTCCTGGCACTTGTAGGCGATATCCATTGGTAGAGCTGCTATTTTCCGATATAGGCGAACGTGAAAGAGACAGTAAGGCGGGAATCTGCAAGTCAGATGAGGCAAGTTAAACAGTGACTATCCGGCCTGGACTTACTGCTCCGATGGCTTTTATATAAATCCACCTCTGCAGCCCACCCTTCTGCTTCGTTAGCCGCCTCCATTCATTCAGCTGATAATCCTACATCTTATCACTCCCACGGATTAGGTGCCTAGGCTGAGTGGCACCTGATTGGATTGTTCCAGTCCCTCAATCAGCGAGGATCGGATAAGTCATGTTGGCACCAATTGATTTCATAGCTGTCTACTAGGTGCTTTAAATAGAAGAATTAGAATTTCATTTATTCTATAAAAGTTACAATCCAGTTTGGTGAACATATTTACATACGTTTACAAAAAAATCTCATTGGGAGATAGATAATATTGTCATGGTCATAAGAAAACCTCGTTACTTCATATAGTTCCATATAAATGGACACTTACCTTTCAAAAGTTACATTTAGATTTTTGAGGGATTCGTTGATTGTTTCAAAACCCTAATGTTTTCACTCATGAAACTCGTTGTCTATGTGCTCTTTCACTTTAAGACAGAATATTTTGTATAGAAGTTCTATTCGATACCCTAAATATACTGAGTCAAAATAAAAAGCCCCACATGTTACGAAATAAAGCCATGAAACATAATGAAGGATTAATAATTACAAAATAAATAGTTCCCTATCATACTGAGTAGGGCAAAAATTAAAGACCTTTTTATTAGGGACTTGATTAATAATATGTAATTTTTATTTGGAGTTGAATTGACCATAAATACATAAAGTTATTAAAACGGTAATAATAAAAATAATAAAAATCGTTTTCACAACTGTAGTTTTACGTAGAAGGATGATATTTTCCATGGACAATCAAAGCAACTCATCAAAAATCAAAGGTGATTAAAATATAAATTACTTAGGAATTAAATATAAATTTATTTCAATTGTAATGAGTAGAGTATAAAATTATAACTGCTGACTTTCATAACAATAATGTGTTGGGTGTTTAATGCTCTATAATTACATAACATTATTAAAAATGTTTTCTCAACTTTATCTTAACTGTAATGACAACATGCTTCACACTTCACTTGAATTTTTAAAATTAGAAATTTACCAAGATAAAGGTCGTAAACGTGTACTTTATATAAACCTATAAGCTATTAAGCTACAAAAAGGCCGCAGATATTTAACGTAAAATGTAATTAAAGCTGATTTAAATATTGAAAATGAGCAATCATTAATCATTAGGTTAGTCAAAACCATGAAGAAAAGTTCCCATCACCGAACGAATATACGAATGTTTCGACAAATGGAGAGACATTTATAAGATAGTTTTTATTGCTCCTCAAGTCGCAGCTATTTCAGACTGTTTTATATTGGCCTTTCTCGTGGATTAGGACACTTTGACAACAATTCTCCGACTATTTTTAGTAACAAAATGCGACCGGCTTTACCACTTCACCCAACCTGTCACTGCGTCTCAAACAGATAATCTATAAAGGTGTCCTCAAGCCAGCTCTGCGGTCCACGGTCCCCCACTATATACTCACTTGACTGACAATACAGCTAAAAGTCTCCAACAATTTCGGAATGGGATCATGAGAAAAGTGGTCAGACATAGCTCTCTCAAGAGGTTAAAGAACGCCGACCTGCACCCGTTACTTGGTGTGCCGTCGGTGGGTGAGTTCATCCACCGGAGACACACCAAGTTTTTTGGCTCGTTGCAGCACCTCACAAACCCAATGTTTAACACTATGCCCCACCACCCTTCCAACATCGATGGCAACAGACTGTCAGGGAATATTAGGTTAAGATTTAGTTAGGTTAAGTTTTTATTGTTAGGTGTAAGTTAGTTTTAAGTCTATGATAAATAAGGTGAGCCCCATCACTTTAAATAAATTCAGTCCATTAATGTAAATTGTACATAATTATACTTTTGTACAATGCACATCACCATTAGTAGAAAACAGAATTTGTTTAAAATGTAGCCAAGCTACAGGAAATATAATGAAGCAATTGTAAATAGATTCCTTTTTAGAATCTATATTTTGTAACATATATTGATTTTTTAACAAGGGGATATGAAAAAAAAATAATAAAATTAAAATAAAAGATATTCCAAAAGTATGTTGGTTGTTGCGGCCTACAAGCTGTAATCTGTGTTGGTATTCGGTAGGTATTGTTGCCAGCCGAATACTAGCTATAGGATTAGCGATGTTACCGGGGCAATCCCGACACACGTCAGCGAGACATTGCCGTAGCATTACGGTCGCTCGCTCTCTCTCTCTCTCTCTCTCTCTCTCTCTCTCTCTCTCTCTCTCTCTCTCTCTCTCTCTCTCTCTCTCTCTCTCTCTCTCTCTCTCTCTCTCTCTCTCTCTCTCTCTCTCTCTCTCTCTCTCTCTCTCTCTCTCTCTCTCTCTCTCTCTCTCTCTCTCTCTCTCTCTCTCTCTCTCTCTCTCTCTCTCTCTCTCTCTCTCTCTCTCTCTCTCTCTCGCTCTCGCTCTCACTTCTCCAGAGCCATCTGATTCTTCGGACTGACGAGCCATCCAGTGAGACTGTCGTGTATCTGGACGTAGACAAATTTTACGATTCAAGTTAACGTTTCATTATGTTCTTATGTGTTAAAATTAATTGTATTTCATTTAGAGGATTTGGTAGCCTCTGTAAAGACAGTTTAAGTTTAATTTCAATAGATTTCTGTAAATATATTGTTTCATTTTAATTTTAATAGATGTTATACTTATAGGCTCAAGGTGTTAACACAAGGTAATTTTCTTTTCTCTATTTCTTTTCTTTATGTCATTAGTTTTAGTAGTTCAATTGTCACTTTCATTGTATACTATATATAATAAAGCAATGTTCGTATTACATTCGGAGTCTGCAAAAGTTTATTTAGAATTAGCCTGAGTTGCCAGAACATTGGTATTTTAACTGGACTAAACTCAAACATGGAATTGCTTGAAAAAAATACCCTCTCACTGCAAGTTTTAGGGCAAAGTAGATAGAAAGAATTACAGCCATTTGTACTCCATTAGCTTAAGCCAGTAACTGCATCCGGTACTTTTTATTTGACTTAGTCAATCAACTAGTCAATTAAATTGTACCCATTGAAAAACAAAAAAGTTCCGGGATCAGTTTACATTTTTTTACTAGCCAATGGATTCTAATTTTAAACTTAAATATAATCATTTAAAAAGTTTATATATAATTGATGCTAGCAATCACAAAATGTAAACGTTTGCCAAATGTCATTTTTAATTCATTTTACTTCGGAAGTGTTTGAAACTTCCTCGGTTAAATGTTGAGTGTCTGGCCGAAATATTTTTTTTTGCTATTGTTGATGTTGTTAAAGAAGAAACCTGAGCTAAAACATTTTCTGCAGTTCTATCATATATCTGACATATCTTCTCCTGTGCACGGAGTTATATATTATATATGGAACTGAAGAGATTGAAACATTCCTATTGGACAAATACCAGGGTGTATGCAAAGTAAATACGAAACCCGCCAGTATTAGAAAAGTTACAAGACAAACTATCAATGAAGAACAAAACTGTCTTTTTGTTTTATCTGACTCTCAGATCCCATCCGCCCTAAGACTAAGTTCATTGCCATCAACACTCAATAAAGAATTCAACCTACAAAGTTCAGTATATTAGTTATGGAAAGTAATTCTACTTTACGAATAGTTTTTGCATCCAGTCATCTTCTGTTACAACTGAACTTTTTAAGTACTAGTGTTTATTTATCGGATTTTCATATATAAGACTATTACTACGTTTGCTATAGACGGTAAGGAACCAATTCTTTTTTTTTTTTGTCTGCAACAAGCCCGACGCAGTTTGACAGCACCACTCCAGTGAACGAAGGCCCTCGCCCTCTTCGTCGGTGTTTGTTTACTCAGTTAACAGGAGAATAAGCGAAGCGCTTAAAAGTGCGATTTCAGAAACATTACTCCAGATTTCAAGCTAAGAGCAAGACAAGCTTACGCAAGAGGACTGTATTGGACACTATTTACGTAACCTGTCCCAACCCTTGAACGATTTTCATTTTTATACAGGGTACGTATCTAATTTCTGTGGGGTGCTCATTTTCATTATGTTTCGCGTGGCCGGCATCCCGTTGTCATATAACACCGAACGGTTCTTGAAGTGATTTGACTCTTGCACTAATACCAGCTACTGGTTCAAACATCAAATATAAAACACTGGTTGAAATTATTTACCTTCACATACAAATCGGCATTAAGAGAAGCCCTGTGGAACTCCTGGAGCTATGTTTTTGCTGTCGAAGAGATTCCACTTTACACCATCACTGAAACACCTCCGAATTGAACTCCACAGTGACGTTACACTCAGCGTAGCGCTTAACCAGGCATTCGGTAAACTCTCATCCATCTGGTGTATAAAGAGAGAATCGTAACTGATCTGAAAACAGCACGTTACTCCAATAATTTTCAGTCCACATAAGTTGTGACCAAGGAGATTCCAAAACGAGCTCTACGATGTTCTCTGGCCAACAATAGCCCTGGTGCTTGTCGATGTGGTTTAAATTCACGAAATTCATTAAAATTTTGCCAATAAATGGTGAAAAAGAGATCACGTACTCCTAGGTAATAACCATCACTTACTAATAGGAATTAAGAGAAGGCCTGCGGCACACCTGTAGCTTTGTATTCACCGTCGAAGAAATTCCACTTCTCACCATAGCTGGACCATCTCCCCATTGAACTCTCAATATGCCATTTCCTTTTGGGGATTACTTATACTCTACCAACGGAGCTCTGGGTTATTACAGCATTGTAACAGTGCAGATGGCCCTCGGTTTTATACTTTCGGCAGTGGTCGCGACTGGTGGATTGGTTTACATTGTTCTGTCACAAAACATTTCTTTGCAGATAAAAATTTTATTGGATTCGTTGGCGAACATAGAGTGTCGAACATCATTGGTATTGGCTGGGCAATTCGGTATAAAATATACGTTATCTGACCAAAAGCTTTACGCTCGAAAAGAATTTGCCTACTGCTACAGTGAATGCCTGAAAACGAGTTTTCAACACCATCAAGTAATTCTAAGGTATATTTGTTTCTTCTTAACTAGAGAGAGAGAAAGAGAGAGAGAGAGAGAGAGAGAGAGAGAGAGAGAGAGAGAGAGAGAGAGAGAGAGAGAGAGAGAGAGAGAGAGAGAGAGAGAGAGAGAGAGAGAGAGAGAGAGAGAGAGAGAGAGAGAGAGAGTGACACACAAACATCTAAAATTTTGATTGCTTTGTTGACGAAATACCCCGCAAATATGCTGATTTGGTAGTGAAAATAAAATAAAAGAAGTTATGACTAACTTTTAAGATTTGTAAGATTACAGCTCATTTAAGATCAAATTTCAAATTGGAGTAAATCCGCACGGATACAATGCCTCAAAAATGCACCCTTTAAAATACTGGACACTATCCGATTTGGAGCAATCCGTAAAGGAGCTTTTTAAACTTCGCCTATACAAAGTTTCTATAGTGGGGATCCGTCCCTGCAGTCCAGAGGGGATACTTGTACCTTGAAACATGCTACTGTCTTTCACCCTGGACACATCGACCACAAACTTTTGCCAATGAATGCCATAGACAAACTTTAAAGACATCAATGCCAGACTCAAACATACATTAAACATTATACAACTGAGCATTGAAAACATTATGATTAGGAACCTCACAAAAATGTTCAAGAGGTAATGAACTATCTACAGATAGATGTATCACTGTGCAAATTAGAGGAAAATACGTCACACAATTTAATTTTCTGGCAATCAAACATTTGAAACCTTATTTTCTTGGATATATTTCAATGCCTTTGGGATCCCCAACATTTCCAACAGAAATCTATTATAATCTCATTGGTACCGTCACAATGTGGAGTGAATTTGCTGACAAAAAAGACAATCTAGAAGACAAAGAGTGAAACAACCTAACACCACAGCACTATTTGAAAATACAAACAATGATTGAAATAAAACCTCGAGCATGAAATTTCTTTAAAATTATGAGGGCCAATGAAACAACCAACTATTCCGCATTGGAAGCACAAACAAAATGACGCGTTGGAACACATCGCTAAGAAAAATAGAAAAGAATACACCTCCTTCCCTACGCATTAGACACGCATCATTCATAGTCGCCTAAAACGATAACTAGATGATAGATAAAATAATGTTAAAATGATGACGATACCAACTAATTTGCCCACAATATAACAATACAGCTTATGTCATTAAAATGCAATAGATTTTCCAAGCCAATTGCCAATTTAAACACTACTTTCTCCGCACCGCAGGTTTTACTAAAATGTCATCACTTTTTTTTTTTTTTCATATCCTCTTGTTACAAAATTATTACTGAATTCAATATAGATTCTACAAACGAATCTATTTACTATAGGTCATTATATTTCCTGTAGCTTGGTTACATTTTTTACAATTTCTGGTTATCCTACATTGCGATTTGTGCTTGTACAAAAGTATGATGATGCACATTATACATTAATTATCAAAAACCATTAACCTTATTTATCATGGCTTTTACACAAATTCAAGCTATTCAAGCAAGATATAATGTTCTAGTTTTTCATGTTATAGATGTTTCAAGAAAGTCATCACCTGAACACTGGAAACATGCTGATGTCAATCTGGGTATCAAATAATTTGAAATTTTATTTCATCGAGATTTTTTTTTTTTTAGGGGGGTTATTTCGGCGTAAAAACCTCACGTCATCAACGCCCAAAGTCTGAGATACCACAAAGATTAGTTCTCCTTGAAAGGTTGGCAGAAATGATAAAAGAACCCTTAGCCATTCTTACAGTATTACGTTGCGAGGGTGAAGTGCACTTGCTGGGAAGGGATCCATAATCACGATTTCTGCAATATCGTTCTTACTGTTATAGATCAGATATTATTTTCCGGTAAAGAGGTAACGCTAAATATAAGTATTTGCTGATACATGTTTTCTTAACTTGATACAAGTTTGTGTTTTCCACAATTTGTATACCTTTATTTCCACAAAGTGAAAATGTGTAAACTTCAGCATAAATATAAGTTTCACTTGCGAATCGTTAATTTTTTCAGCTAGTATCCATAGATAGTCACTCGATGCTCTAGAAAAAGAACCATATGACTGTGCAAGGTTAGTTTGTACAACATATACAAAAATAATGTGAAGAATATTTGAGTTTTTATTATCATAATATGAAGGACTATTTGCTCATACATAGTTAATCATTAATATCTCAATAATGTTTATTGATGATTGCGACCTTTTCTACGCCATATAATAGAGCTGGAACGACTGGATAAAACTATTTTCTAGTTTTAGTTGGACTAACACGAAAGATTAATTTCAAATTTGCATTCTTTACGAAATCGAAATCATTGCGAAAGATTTACAGACAAAAAAACTACCTTATTTATGAGGTGCGACACAATCTTAATGTAAGCGGAATACAATGCCCTGTCAAGCATGAGAGGACATACCCCAAAGAACGCTCCTTTCCGGTTTCAGATTTGATTTAGATAATGTATAACGTGAAGAAAACGAAAATCCCTCTTTCCGACCTCTTTGGAAATTTCTGGAAAAATTTCTGGAGAAACCAATTCGTGTAACCGTTGAAAGACACAACCTTCCTTATGAACCGTCACTTATACGAGAGCTGTGATTGTAAATATAGTATAGCTTTAGGTAGTTACTGAATATTAAGAGGATGTTAGGAATTATTTGGTTCATAAATGCCAATACACGAAGAGACATGCAAAGCTAGTCAGAGAAAATTATGATCATTACTTGGATGATTGGCTGGGACGGTTCAACTCTCGTTGCTCCCCAGGGTAAGATGGGACCTTTTTCTTTTCAAACTATAGGAGGCAGCCCATCAGTTTAGCATGACCGACCAAATTGTTCATCTTCGTGACTTGAAAATTTCAAAAGGATGGGCATAAATGAAAAAAAACACATCCTGGGATATTTAGATTAAATTGTCTTGTATTCACATGCTTCAATCATTGTCAGATCTGTTTTCTACCGTTTATTAATTTTATTTTTAATTTAATGTAAAATCTCCTCCCCCTTTCTTAGGGAGTTTATTAAAAGTAATATTTTTCTATAGTTTATTCAGGTAACATTATTAGACAAAATGTCAACCATTTTTTGTATGTCTTTATTCTTTGTATACTCAGATATAAATAAATGATATTTAAGTGGAATTCAATATATTGGGCATAATGAGGCCATTTTTTAATCAAAACAAATATACTTAGGAAAAACAATACAGAAGGTACAGAGGTAAACATTTTCCAATCAGTCTGAAACACATGGTAAAAGAAAAACTTGTGACCTTTTTTGGATTCCAGATAAGAAGATATTTAAATAAAGATTTAAAACACAGGAGGAAAATTTGACATTTTCAGTCTATTTAATAGTATTTCATTTTTAAATGATTTAGCTCTATTATACAAGCAATACTATTATAACAGTGTTTCAGCAATTTATTTTCCACAAATGTTATTATTATATTGATAACTAACTTAATTGTATGTAAAATAGATGATACACAATTCGTTCAGTACAATGTTGAAAATAAATCCAATTAAACTTTGTTACGATTAAAAAAAAAAAGCTAGTTATGTTTTCACTCTTTGGACTCAATTTTCCAGCAAAATATAAATGCCTGGAAAATGGTTTTAGACAACTTATAAATATTTATATATTTGTTTCATCGTAATAATTGCAAAAACTGGTAGTATTTTTTTTCGTTTTCTACCCATACCAACTTTTATAAAAAAAACGCGTTTTAATCTAAAAAAACCTACAAAAACTAGAATAGCAGTGTCACTGATCCTTGAAAAAGTATGTTTACTAAAACTGGTTGATAATTATCGCTATAAAATGTACGAGATCTTATTTTTCCAGTCAGTGTAGTGGATTGCTGGTTTCTAAACGCGTAGATCTCATATATACTTCAGTTAAGTCGTGTGGGAAATCAGCGTTCAGGCATTGAGAGTGTCCAGGGATTGCTATCTCGTATTAAATTAAGGTATAATTGCCTCTTCCTATTGTTTTAGATAGTTTTAGACGTTAAAATCAAAAACAATAGTGATGCACTGGACAAATATTGATTTGAATATTTTTAACTGAGCAATATTTACTCTTTTAAGTGGTGTTAATGTTTTGTTACAGGTCATTATGAGGTGAAATCGATAGCTGAGTTGTTTACCTGAACGTGACTATCACAGCGACGTCAGATATGCCAAGAATGCACGTTGCAAAGGAATAGCGGGTCTCAAGTATAAGGTCTGCCCATCTCGACTGCGCCAAGCTCCTTTGATTTCTTTCATTTCCACCTTAGGTAAAAGGTATATAAATTAAAATCTTTATTCACTCATCATGAGATGGATTAACTCAGTTTTGGTAGTCCTTATTAAAAAATAAAATTCACAAAAAGCTTTTTTACTATTAATAGATTATCTGTTTTTACTCACGGGACACACTACTTAATGGTCCTTATCGAAAATACTTAATTGTGTTAGTTAACCCATCTAGGCCAATCAAAACTGTAAATTTTAAATAGTATTTGCTGGGGTATTTTGCAGACGAAACCCTAAAAATAGACATGATTACTTTTGACAGAAGTAGAACTTTTGTTTCCCCCCTTCCTAAGGACGCTTCCTCATCACAGCGGCTGATGGAGACATCGTCGC
Organism: Acanthosoma haemorrhoidale; assembly: GCA_930367205.1. Taxonomy (NCBI): domain Eukaryota; kingdom Metazoa; phylum Arthropoda; class Insecta; order Hemiptera; family Acanthosomatidae; genus Acanthosoma; species Acanthosoma haemorrhoidale. Next base: position 24,895,404 of record OV884013.1, on the reverse strand, counting down.
TTGTGGTGTATGTATTGCGGTGCAATTTAATGTTACACCGGTCAACGCACCTTGATTAATTAATTAATTAATACTGTTAAACCGTCTTTATTATTCTTAAAAAAAAAGATTAAAACTTAACCTACGATTTACATTTGCATGGTATCTTTACCACTAGTCTCCGACCGGCGGTACAACGTTGTATTCGGGTGTGCCTACCCCAAGGCACGGCTCCTCACCCCACACCACCCCCCTCCTTGAGATCGAAAAGTGCCCGATGCCCTGGAGCACCCTCCTAATAAAGAAACGCCTTGAAGTTGACTTCTTCATGACCGGTGAGGGCTGATCGGATTCGCTCGGTTTCAATCGAGTGGAGCAGTCGTGCTCTTCCAGTTTGCAGAGAGCGACAAGAGAGCACGAGATGCTCCGCAGTGTCCTTCTCGCCGCTGTGTGGTCTCTGCCCTCTTGTATGCATAATGCCTGGCAAGAAATCCGCAGTGTCCGGTAAGAATCTGAAAACTGCAATAGTACGGAGTGACCTATTTTGCCCTCAGCCTATATCAAACTGAGAACAGAGAGGAAGTTATTCCTCCCTTCATCATACGGCGAAGTTTGCTCCCCTTTGTCATGTTGGTCCACCTGGCGCTCCACACCTCAGTAGCCCACTCGCTGACGAGGGCCTCATTGATTCTTCTCAGTAGGGGAGGTGGAAGCTCTTATACGTCTCTCTTTTCGTCCTTGACCTGAGGCGTTGTTCCAGGAGGACCAGGTCCACAGAAGCCACCACTGCCGACACTTCCACCGCATCGAACGAGATCGTCCTGTATGACCTCGTGGCCCGGATGAGCGCAGTCCTTTGAATCCTCTTCAAAGCGTGCGTCTAGCCCTTGTACAGGTGGCCGACCAGGCTGTGACGCGTAGCGCAGAATGATAACCACTGCCTCGTAGAGAGTTCGTGAGACTGGGAATTTAACCCCCTACGTCGATCTATCTAGGTGAAGATATTGATGACAGCTGTCACTCTATCACCGATGTATTTTCGTGGGACGAAAGATTGAGCATCTTACCCAGTCTCACGTCCTATTAGGTCATTTAGGTGCCCACCTTGACATTTCTTCATCCTATGCCGAGAACGACCCATTTCTCCTCTTAACAGCGTGGCCATCGTCTTCTTCACAGGCATGGTCATCTTCCTGCTTGTGCACCGCTACTTAACCGATTTCGCACAGTTGCATGCCCTTCTAATTATTTCCGCTCGATAGTCCAGACGGTGGTCGCAGCGAGGTCGTTGGGATAGGTAACCACGGGGATTCCATGATCCTCTTGGACACGAACGACCATGAGCCTTGGGGACCTCGCTCCACCGGAGCTTCCACCTCTTAGGACACTCCTCTAATGACCAGCCTACGTTACACGTTACTTGGAGCTCCAGCTTCTATTCCGGTACCGGGAATCGAAAATTGCAACTATAATCACCCAAGCAAAGTAATAAAATTCACACATTTGTTTTTATAACAAATAGCAAATTAATTTTAAACAATAACAAAAAATATAAATATATATAAATAAAAAATGAGAATTATTGACTAAAATATTAACTGAGCAAGATCTTATAGATAAGGATTGCTAGTAAATAAACTACAGTAATTATTGATTGTTTTTATTGGGTACCCAAACTTGTCTTCGAAAATGTTACGCGACCGAAACACGTCGATTCTCGTACGAAACGGAAGTAATAATAAGGCCTTTATTTTTATCGTGAATGGGAAAATACCTCTGATGAATTTCATCAATATTGAGTCCACCCTTGATTATTAGTCGAATTACAAAGTTATTCTGGTGACTTTGATGTTTGTCAACAAAGGACAAATGGTGAAAGGTATTTTAAAGGTTACCTGGTAACAGTTACGATCGGAACAGTTGAACTCTTAACGTCGATAAGGCGCCGAACCGTTGATAGACAGTAACGATAACAGTTCCTTCACCTTAAGCTGAAGAGAACGTTCCACTGGTTACACCATACCAGCTGGCAGCTGGGACACGATCGGCGATTGTGTTGTCGAGAATCGATGGCAGGTTGGCAGATAATCGATCAATCTATTAGTGATGGCAAGTTGAGCGAAGTCCTCACTGCAGGAGCTTCAAAGGCGGACTCACCCAATTATGACGTGAGACGAAGAGGGGACTCGGAATTGTCCATAGTTAATCCGCACAAACGTAAACAAACACGTCAACAACATCAGGACTTACAGCTAATAATCCTTAGAATGTAAATAACATTGCTAAACCCAATCGTAATATTTCGTTATCTAAAATTATTTGACAAAAACTCTACTTCTAAATTACCTTAAAATAAAAACACTATTTTCTCTCGCTTCAATTATAAATTATTGCACCAATTCAAACCAAAAAACCAATTCCATTCACTCAATCAAAAAAAGGAAAATTATTTAAAGGAAACTAATCAAACAGAAAACAAATCGGCTCCAACACGACCCGTTCATCGCGATAAATCGACTGCCAGAAGCTCGTGGCAAGGAAGATCCGTGGATTGCCAAGGCATTGGACCGAGCTCGGATCCAGAGGGCGAGCCTTTCCCCTCACCCAGGCCTGGCTGGCTCCTCTTCCCGACCAAGCCCCGCGCGCCACAGTCCTCAGAGCCAATCGACTAGAGGCTATTCGCCTTGGAGAACTGATACGGAAAGTAGCATTATAAAACTAGTTTAGAGGTACAGCTGATCTTTCAAGGCATGAATCCCTGTACAATGTGATATGCATTATGTCGAGGGCGTCACTAGGGGTGTGCCTAATCACTCTAGCCCTGGTGACAAGTGCGGATTGTTGTAGTTTATAACATGGACCATGTTCCATGTAGGCGTTAATATCTGACTCCATTTATTGATAGGGATGTGTCCCGACAATACACTGTGTTCAGGAGAGAGGTTCAGAGGTTTCATAAAGAATAAGACCAGTTTTCAGAGTTCGGACGGGAGATCGGCAGCGTAATAGTACAAGTCGTCAGAGGGTCTGCTAGAGGCTGTGAGACGAGGTGCCGGCGCAGAGGTTTGGCAGAGAGAGTGTAGCCAGTGGAAGGCTGAGTGGACTTACTCCCAGGGCCCCGGGGCCCTGGCGTATCGCGACGAGTGATAGCGACTGTCTAGATGAGGAGCCTGGGAAAGAGTGTCTCTACAGGGCAAACTTCCTGATTTAAATATAATCCCTTCCTAGTGGCTTTTATGAATGGGAAAGGTTTTTTTTTATGATGCCCAGGTAGCCAATCCCCCTTAAGTTATTGACTGTTGGTCTAAAAGGGTGTGTTTTATGATGTCACACCTACTGAGGTACGTGATCGCTCGTCTCCTAAAGGACTGTTTATGGCATGATTTTATGACCAGAGGTCTACCGTGTTAGTTTTATTAGGGGCAGGTGGCTTACCCTCTCAGGTTTTATTGCAGGACCTTCGACCCTCTGTTACTTGTTTCACGACTACCGGCCTCTCCATGATTTATTACCAGAAAAGCATGTTTTACATCTAATTATAATACATTATATATGCACCAGAGTAAAGGTGATTTAACACTTATGTAGTTGAGTCACTACACATTACTTACCCAGTTCTTCTCTCGAATCGGTACATAATATACTTTGAGCTATAACCGATTTAGACCTGAAGTGCATGTATCTGCAAGAGTAATGAGTATTACAATCGAACTGAATAGAAAAAAAAAATGTTGATGCCGGGAACATGTCCCCTACGAACAACAATACGGAACAGATAGATAAACTAAATTATAGCTAACTAAAAATAAATAGGACATCCCCAAGAGAAATAACCGATTAAAACAAAGACTACTCTGTGGTTAGACAAATGACCAGTAATAAAACAACAATAAATTATGTGAGAACATATCTTCACAGTTCGACAGAACCACTCTAGTGAATAAAAACCTCATCTTTTTTGTTTCTAAGTGTTGGGAAATGTATTTTTTGAAAACCTTATTCAACTGAAACGTTTTACCAACTCTTTTGCAGATTATGCAGATTATGTATACAAATAGAAAGATGAAATCAATAGCAAATTCCATTTTGAAAGTAAAACTTCTCTTTTTACGGTCTGAAATAATAATATCAAATTGTATTGTCATTTGTCATGATAAATTTACGTCCTTATTAGAGGGGAACATATTAAATAGATTTCCAGTGTTAGCTCTCAAAATTTAATTTCTTGGCGTTTATTTGAAATTAATTTTGCATTAGAGTGCTGAGGAGAAAACCATTAACGTTAAATAGCTTCTGAGCCGGTACTTGAGAAATTGCCTTAAATAGCAGAAGTGCAGAATAAATTCCTAAGAATAATATCAAATTCACCTAGAAGTAATGGTTGTCCCAGAATTAACGCAAGATTTGAATTTGCCGCCATTTGTGCAGTAAAGCGCTGGCAACCCTAAAAAAAAACAATTTGACAGCTGACAGTTCAGGGTTAGTAAAAAGGGAGCGTTACGCGATAGAACAACGTGTCTTTATTGCTGAACATTATCTCAAAAATAATGAAATTTTGGTGGTCGCAGTTTGAAAATTTCATACAAAATATGGTCAGAATAGTGTTTTGACTTCATCAACTGTGGAGAGATTAATTGAAAAATTTAGGGAGACTAGATCAGTTGGAGACACTAAACACACTGGTCGTCCGAAAACAAGCCGATCAAATCTCAATATCGAAGCAGTGCGTGTGAGTGTCAAATGAGGCTGGTCAATCAGTGACTGTTACTGGTGCTCGATATCGCGACATGATAACACAGTTCTTTGTGTCGAAATGTGATGATATTGATACGGTGAATATGTAGTTTCAGCAAGATGGTGCCACATAGTCCATGAAACAATTCAAATACTGCATGAGAAATTTCCAGGTCGTGTACTCTCTCGTTTTGGTGATCAGAATTGGCCCCCTAGACCGTGTGATTTAACACCTTTAGATTTATTTTTATTGGGTTATTGGAAGTTAAAGGTGTATGTCAACAAGCCCACATCCACCCGTGCATTAAAAGAAGAAATTCAACGCTGCATCAACGAAATCAAATGGTCAAGGAAAATTTCGACAAAACAGTGCTTATGTGCCAGCAAAGTCGTGGAGGCCATTTGCCCGATGTGTTATTCCATAAATAGCCCTATCCTATTTACATTATAATTCAATAAAAAAATAACAACAAAAATACTAAAAACTGTGTTTTCTATTTAAATCAAGTCTTGCGTTAATTTTGGGACACCCTTTACTATCATCCCTGACTACATGATACCACTGAGATTTATTGCATAGTAGAAGAAACGACTTACTCCGACAGCAATTTAATAAAATAAACCCATTCATTTCACTTTTAGGACCACTAGATTTTTTGGTTCCTACACAAAAATAAGTGAAAAGTATAGTTTTAAGTATTAATTGTGCCTTTGTTTCAGTTTAGAAGCTCTCGGAGATCTGACAAGATGTAACAAAATGAAATAAATCCATTTTCTTTCTCTCTATTCTCCTCTGTTTACTTAATTTGTTTTCCATATTTGACGCAGTTACGTTTAAACCAACAACAGTAACAATTATTTGACAGGAGTCTTTAGGTTTTGTGGACTATACTATAGTATAATAGAAATTTTCAGATAGCTCGAATTATTTTTGAAACTTTGATTATTTCTGCCGTAGTACTTATGTGGAACAGAGAGACGGACAGACATTTCCTCGAAACTAAATGATGGTATTGCGTCTCGAATCTGGTACATCGTTTATAATGGTGATTCTGGTATGAAGTATGACATAGACCATACAGCACACCCTTAGTAGAGTGAAAGCCGAACACCACAAAACTGCGGCTGCATGGATCGATGTAATTCCTATAACGTCATTGCTTTATCTGCCTTCCTTCGGGAACGTCTGGCTTTTGTCTGCCCAACTGTTCGATAATCTGTCCGCCGCAGTAGATTAATCTTCCTCGACCCCTGTTCGCAGCAACTGAGCCTTTTTAACTGAATAAATCTCAAGGATAGATTTCGCTCAGGGATTGACTATTGGATTTGTTCGAGTCAAAAGGAGCCTAAGGTTTAGGACTGCTCGCACGCGGACGTCAAAGTGGAAGGGTTGTGTTTTGTGTTTAAGATGTAGTAAGTTGCGTTGACTTTAGACCATAGAACTTTAGATTGAAATAGTTGAACTGGCTTAGTAGAGCTAGTTAATATTCAAGATGGTCGCAGGTCAGAATGGAGAAATGGCGGACGGTCCAGAAGACTGCCTAAAATAAGAAGGCCATCCACTCCCGATAAGGCTATTTCTGCTGACAGTGGTGGCAAAGAGGGGAGGGATAGATAAAGCGTAGGCGGGGGTTGGTGTGACGTCACGGCCCACCACCCTGCCAGTCCCTTGCGGCAGCTCAAAGGGAACGCCTGTTTGGGACGAGGTGAGTCTGTGCTTGGTTGTTTTTGTTCGTGTCTGTCTGTCTGTCCTTTTGTACCTCGGAATTTTGAGGTCTCCAGGTCTTCTCTCGCCTCCAGGCAAAACTGAATCACATAGATCCACCAAGCTGACCGAACGGTCGAAATTGAAAACAGTGACGTTATTGGCGGGAAAATTATCTCGGCTACATTTTACATTACCATTGTCATCACAACAAATAATCACTCACATAATTTATTTCTCAATGTCGATCTAACAAATCGAATTTGAATTTCATTCGCGGATACTAAAACAAAACTAATAAATGGATATTTATTATCCGAAAAAGTATGCGTTACTGTATACAATTCCCGATCTTTGGACAAAATAGAAAATCATTGATCTATAAAATATATTTTTACAGTTAAATTTGTTGTGGGATTATCTTTTTTATATGAAGCTTATAATAATAATGAAATAGTAATTTAATGACTGTTCTACCTTTGAGGTCATTGTTTTAGTAGAACTTATTACGCACTATCGTCTTCTACGGCAGGCTTGCATGATTAAGGATTATTGGTTATAGAGGTTAATCAACTTCAAAGGTCAGTCACTTCCTTGAAAACCAAATTTGTTTATTGTTTTTATTATTATATAAGAATGACAAAATCACATCCACCTGTTATAAGCTAGATTATCGATAATAACCATTATTTGCCACCAAACGTATTATACACATCACCGAAATCCATCAACGTTCAAATATGTGACAGATTTATGGCTTTGAGAAAATAAACCAGTCTTCTGTGTAACTATGAGGAGACCTAGAGGCAATCCAAACGATGGTGAAACTGAGGTCTCCGGCCTTAATATATTTAAAGGCTGTTGTTGGAATTCTCACCTGTAAACCATGCAATAAATAAATAAATATAAAATAAATAAATACATTAGAATTACTCGTATTATTATTGGTAAATAATAATTAAATTGTTTTGAACACTTATCTTATTTTTTCATTCCTTATTTTGAATTCATACAATTCAAATCAGTACTACGTTCTAAATAAATTTAAATATGATTATGGTTGACTTTTTGAACGTCCAAAGAAGGTTATTGAAATAGAAAAAAGGTGTGGAAACACTCAATAAATAAAAAAAAAACAAATATATGTGTGTGTTTGTGTGTGAAATGCACTTTTATTTTATTAATGAATTGGATGTGTAAATTTCTCGGACAGCTTACTGTTCATTTACTTTTCAAAGTTTACACGTTATTATGGTATTTAAAAAAAATGAAAAGACTCTTTCATACATGTAGCAAACAAATAACTGCAAACTTATGTAAATGTCGACGATCCAACAACTTTTATATCAGCATACAGTCAGGCTCAACATATATTTCACATCAGTTTATGTACAATTAATGATTTAGCTCTTATTTTATTTGCAAATTATTATTGTAAATTTTAGTCCACCTACCCTTATTGGGGTTATAGGCAAGTGTAGGCAAATAGCCTCACTCATCTCATATTTACTATTTCACATTCACTCACTCCTTGTTTCAATATTTACAAAATATTCTGGAATTGCTATTAGCAAGCTGCAGCGGCTCTTATTGACATTTTCCAAGAAATATATGAAGTAAAGAATTTACATCAGGAATTTTTGGAGCGAAAATAATTTAATATAATCAACTAATTGTACTTTCTTAATTGAGTCAAATAAATATTGCATTTGATGAAATAACTGAATACACTATTTTGATGGAGTTGAAATGCCTTGACGGTAACTCTAAATCTCATAGCCAAAGACGAAGTGCCTGTTTAATTTTACAGTCCTATTTCACGCGGCTGGCTTGAATGGGCTATATCCCACGTTATCTCCCCTTTCCCTGCTTTATGAGCCATATAATCGAAGAGATATGGAACAAATCAAATAATAAAAACACTATTCGTTCTCGTGAGATCTACTTCTACTGTACACCGCGTTGCAGAATATATTGGTTCGAATGTCACATATTTACTGTAGCATCCATTATTACGGCGGTCGCGAAAAAAAGTGGATAGGTCGAGTTATCTGAAAAAAATTAGGTGACTGTACCTACAGGTCAATTTTGCTGTGGTTTATGTCGTGTAAAATCGGTTGTGTTCATTGCATGAGGAAGAATTGAAGTTAATGATGGCTTAATTTTGTCTGTTCGATTTTAGTAACTTAATTTTTCCAATCCTTAAGGCAATGATTTGGACTGATCTGATTTTTCATGACTGCCACGGATATGCTATGTACCGAATCAAGTAAATTAAAAATAAAAATAAAAATCATTTATTCTGTAATTTCATGTTTTGTTTAGGTTTATTTATATACAAACAATTTATATAGGTACTTACATATATCGTTTATTGAAGGAAGTCGCACAAATAATTACATGGGTCCAACTGAGGAGCAAAAAATGGTTAGTCTCTAATTTTAAGTGGTCATCATATTTCCTCTTGGTTTTCTAAGTAAGCTAGTTTAAAATGGCCCACTCCATATGAAATGCATTTTTTTTTAATTTTCAAGAATAAAATTTAATAATTTATTCAAAAGGTGACCAGTAGAGACAATTAAAGGTTCCGGTTTCTTAAATATTCATTAAACTTGTGAGTTACGATTCAAAAGTAGACTGAATTTTTCTCGTTTAATATATTTCCCCAAACTTTCCGTCATCGTATCTTGGCCGAAATATACACAGATTGATTAATTGGCTTGTTTTATTACACACCTTTAAAATTGTATACTAGGTTGTTAAAAACTGTCCTTGGGAGTGCAACGTTATTGACTTTAAAGTATCGCGTTATTTGCTTGTTTTGTCGATCCTATTTATATGGTTGTTTGCATTGACTAAACCTTTATTCAATCATGTGCTCTTATCGTCTAAAGAAAAAACTGTGACTTTAATTAGCCTTTTAAGACACTATAAGGAAAAAAGGGTTGGAAGGTTAGCCGAAGAAATTTGTTCGGTTGAAGGTGAAGAGGGTGCTGCATGGAAATACGCCTGTGCTTTGGCTTAAACGCTTTAATGCCGGCAATACCAGTCTAATTGGATCTTGATCCGGTTGTTCCTTTGAACTGTAGGTGATGATGAATTATTCGTGGGTAAAAGCCAGGATCTGTATTGACCAAGATTAGTGGGTCTAAACGCCACCGTAAATATACTAATTTGTTAAATAAACTAATCTTATGCACAAGAAAAATCTTGTCAATATTTATTAGATAATTTTTACGGCTTACTAAAGAACACCGAAGAAGGCCCATGGAAAATATACCACTTATCCGATTGAAAGTAGTGATGTTCATGTTAAGGATTTTCCTTTGGGCTTGGGAATATATTACCTCTATTGCTATGTTACATACCAATCAAAAGTTTGGAATAAAAGGAAATAACTCTACAATGTATACAGGAAAATGAAAAAAACAACAACAAAAAACATCTTTACAGCCTGAATAAACACTGTAAGAAATTCAATTAGTTCATTCTGAGACGTCTCGAGCTCCCAACAGTCCACCAACGCAAACAGTACTTAGCAACTAATTGCTCGTAGAAATAAAACTACTGCTAACTCAACTGTTATACCAACTCATTTTGAACTGAATTGTAGCAGAAAATCAGAAATTAAAAGACAATTTTGTGGGAATTCATATGTTGGATGGTTTAGGGTGGTTCATCGCGATCAGCAGAATATATAATTATATTATTAACTAAATTCTTATAAATTAAAATGAAATCTATAGATCATAATATTGACTAGTATGTGGAAAAATAAATATGTTGAAAAAAAAAAGGTACTAGGGCTATAAATCGCGTCTTATTTATAAAAATCAAAACAACTTAAATATAAAGTGATAGGTCCAATAGTAAAGTAGTAGTCCCACATCGGATCTGGGCTAGTTGGGACATGGCCATCACCGGAAACAGGTTCTGTTCAGTAAAATAACACAAAACTATTTAATTTTTTTGTGATGTTATCTAAATATTTATGCTTCTTGTTTTCATAAAATTGAATATAACAATTATTCACTATGAACACCAACAGGTTCAATCTCCGGCAGGGTTTGTTTGTAACCATTATTAGTTGGTACGCATGTGGGCTCAAATATGCATGTGCCTTCCTACTCTAATAATTTCGTGCTCTTTAACTAGTTTATTAATTAAAGGAGTTGTCCATGATTCTTACTTGCTTTTTTACAAATTAACAAAATAATAGACGCATTAGAGAATAGAAACAATTTCAATAAATACTTACGGTTTATGCATCCATTTCAATTCCCTACTTTACACATGGTACCAAATTAACGCTGTATTCCAAATTTTGTCAGTTACTTGAAATGGAACACTTTTAGTCTATGTTTTATAATTTTCTAAAACCAGACGCATTATAGTGAATTTTTGTCGGAATAATAATTAATCCATTTATAATATCAATGTATTAACATAAATATTTGCAATATTTTGTCGTTGTTGTTTGGTTACATTCTTCGGGAAACCTTTAGTGAAACTATTGGGAAAACTCATAGCGTTTTCGTGTATAATCGAGAGAGAGAGGGCCTTTATATTATATATATATATTATTTGCCGTTCTCTTACTCAAGTACATAATAGAACTCTATAGAAACTTCGTGTCTCTGCTTGTTTTTTAAATAACAGTCGCTTTTAGGCAACAAGAGTTTCCTTTTGTTGGTTTATAAATTTCTGAAAATATGAACACATTCATTCTTTTAAATTCTTTATTGAAAAAATTACAATTTGCCTTTTCCAGCATTAATAATTGTGCTGAGAGATCATTCATACCTTATATACAATTCCATTCATACCTATATACAGTCCATTCATACCTATATACATACAGATTCAGCCCAGGAGCCCCCCCCGCCCCCGAAGCCAATCCCCCAGCAAGCTGGCGGAAAGGCCGGAAGCAGCAAAGCTCCCCCCGCCCCCTCTCCAGCCGTGGCGCCATCCGGCGCAGGCCACAGAGAGGGCAAGAGAGCCACACACGCTCAGGACATGAGTGGGGATGATGGCCAGTGCCAGGACCCCATGACATAGAATGTCTATTTATAATAGGTCGCGAGGCCACCGCCGTTTTAGGCGTCGAGGAGGATTGTAAGGATGAATGTTACTGGATATGGAGTCGACCAAAGGATTCGGATGTGCGGAAAGGTTTTGGTGAAATTTGGAAAATCTTGAGGGTATAAGGTCGAGGACAGTTGGTACATGGAGATCTCTGTGAAGGGATGAGTTTTTAATATAAAAGGGTGCGTTGACTATGGTTCTGAGGACTTTGGATTGGAATGTTTGGATACGTTTGATGTTCGATGGTTTGGCTGTCCCCCATAACTCTATTCCGTAAGTCCAAATTGGTTTTAATAACTGTTTGTATACGTGGAGTTTGTTTTCTAGTGTGAGGTTAGAGTTTCTGTTCAGTAGTCTGTATAACTGTCCAAACCGTCTGTTCGATTCTTGTCTTTTAAGTCTTGTGTGAGGGTTCCAAGTCAGTCTTTTGTCTAGATGAAAACCTAGATATCTAACTGTATTGGACATGGGAAGCGGAATTGAATTGAAGGTTACGGACGGGCAGGATCCTCGACGGAGAGTAAATGTGGTGTGAACGCATTTGCCTTCATTGACCTTGATGCGCCAGATGTTGCACCACTTCTCTATCTTAGTGAGGTGATTTTGGAGGTTGTAGGATGCCGTTGACGGATTGGGATGTGACGAGAGAATTGCTGTGTCGTCAGCAAAAGTTGCAAGGAAGGTGCTAGGACTTAACGGAATGTCAGCAGTGAAAAGGGTATACAGGATAGGGCCAAGGACGCTGCCTTGAGGAACTCCTGCTTCTATGGGGTAATAATCGGAGTATTCTGAACCACAACGGACCCGAAAGAACCTGTTAGACAGATAGGATTGAAGGATTAGATAAAGGGTCTGCGGTAAGGAGATTTTTAGTTTGTAAAGCAAACCTGGGTGCCATACCCGGTCAAAAGCCTGAGCTACGTCCAAGAAAGCACCCGTGCAGTAGTGTTTGCTTTCAAGTGCGGAGGATATATGGTCAACAACGCGAAGGCCTTGTTGAGCAGTGGAGTGTCTGAAGCGAAAGCAAAATTGATGGTTAGGAAGAAGGTTTTTGGATTCAACTATAGGCAAAAGGCGTTTGAGTAGGATTCTTTCAAAAACTTTTGAAAGGATTGGAAGTAGACTGATTGGGCGGTAAGATGAGGGATCATTTGGGGACTTTCCAGGTTTCTGAAAGAGGACGATAATGGAATATTTCCAGAGAAGTGGGTAGTGGGTGGTTCTAAGGATACAATTAAATATATAGGTGAGGAAAATTATTGCTTTGGGTGGGAGTTGTCGAAGGATCTGAGCAGTTAGAAGATCGTATCCAGGAGATTTACGGAGTGGTAGGTTTTTTAAGTGGTATTGGACCTCGGAGGGATTGACTGCCTTTGGAGGAAGTGAAAGAGGAATCGGAGAAATAAGGAAATCTTCGACCTTCGTATCGTGGGATGGATTATGCTGGTTGGGATGAGGTGTAAAAGTATGTGAGAGGTGCTGTGCGAATGCTTCAGATCTCTCTCCATCTGACGCAGCCCAGGACCCATCGCCACGACGAAGTGGATGTGATACATAATGGTATTTTAGGATATTTTGGGTAGCTCTCCAGAGAGAGTTGTCCTGAGTGGATAAAGAGGATAGGTAAGAATTAAATGTTTGGGATCGGAAGGTGGCCAACTCTCGCTTTAACAATTTACAGTTTTGATTGTAACAGCGGCGATCGGCAGGGTGTCGGGTTCTTTGCCATAAGGCTTTGGAGCGGCGTTTGATGTGGATAAGGTCGAGTAGGTTTTGAGGTAAAGAAGTTTTGTTCTGGGCATACGGGGAAGGTCGAGGCTTTGAAGCATTCCATGCACATTGTTGGATTAAGGTAGTAAGGGAATGTACGGCATGGTCTAGATCATGAGGTGTTTTTAGGGTAACTTTGAGGTCAATGGAATTAGTTAGAAGTTCACGGAAGTGGTCCCAGTCGACTGGACCTCTGATGAATGAGGGAGGAGGTAGTTTGGGGATGGGGTGTAACGAAAGAGTGAGGAGTAGAGGGCTATGGTCGGACGACAGGTCATCGAGCCGTGTAGTGGACGAATTTATCGATCCTATTCCATGGTGGATGAAGAAATCAAGGATGTCAGGATTTCGATAGGGATCTGCAGGCCAATAGGTAGGAGTCTGAGGAGGGAGAGGGGTGGAGTTTGTGGATAAGAGTGCAGATAACAAAGCTCGCCCTCGGGAGTTGGTGGTTCTAGAGCCCCACTGTTGGTGCTTTGCGTTGAAATCTCCACCCACAAGGTAGTGATGTCCAATTGAGTTAAGAAAGGAGGTAAATTGTGAGTTGGAAATAGACTTGTTAGGTGGACAATACGCTGCAGCTATGGTGAGGGGGAAGGAAAATGTGCGGATTGACACAGCTGTGGCTTGTAGGAAATCATGGGCAATCAATGGGACGATGTGGTGGGAAAGGGAATGGTGGATAAGGACAGCAGTACCAGCATGTGATGTTCCATCAGGGTGGTCTGTTCTGTAAACCTGGTACTGTGGGATTTTGAGGGATCTGTTAGCAGTCAGTCGCGTTTCAGTAATGAGTGCAACGTCAATGTTTTTTTCATTTAGTAATGTTGTCAGTTCGTTTGTGTGATTTCGAACACCATTGGCATTCAAAAGAAGGATAGTTAAGGGTTTTTTATTCATTTGGGAGAGCTTGGAATGAGGTGGGAAACAAGGTTGGTGAGCAGTGAAATAAGAGGAGTGATAAGAGTTCTGAAGTCGGTGAGAAAGGATGTAAGAAGGCTAGTGAGATCTGTGGAGTTGGGAGGGGGAGGAATTTGGTGTATGTGAGGCTGAGGTAAATGCTGTGGTTGAGGGAGGGGAGGAGGCGGTGCCTCGGATAATGTCTTGCGTCCACCTGACACTATGTTGGCGAATGAAGTGGAGTCATTCACTTCTCTGGCTGGAACGCTTCGCGGTTTCACTGCTAGTTCTACCACGAGTGGGCGGCGTTGTTGTTGGAGGCGGTTCTTCAGCACTTTATATGCCTCGCAGCCTTTGTAGTTGGCAGGGTGGTCTTGCTGACACAAGGCACATACAGCGGGGGATTGGCGAGGCTTCTTGCAAAGCTCGCTCTTGTGCTTGTCTCCGCACTTCACACACCTAGGTATGTGGTGACAGTACGAACGACTGTGGCCATATTCCTGGCAGTTGTGGCACTGAACTATGTCACGCCTGGGATGTGGTTTTTCCACCTTTACTCTAGTGTAGTAGAGGTAGTTCACATTGTAAATGTTTTCAACTCCTGGCGTTTTTTCGAGGTCAACGAAAAATAGTGGGAGTGGCGTTTTCACCGGAGTGTCCATGTCCTTGTCCTCCCTGAAGACATTGACTACCTGTCTTGCATTGAACCCTTGGGCACTCAGTTCTTCTATAATTATATCAACTGGGGTCGTCGGGTGAAGGTTCCTAATAACAACCCTCAAGGATCTATCTTCCTTTAGCTGATATGTGTGAAACTCAGCTTTTGTATTTTCCAGATACTTAACAATCGCTCTATAAGTATCTGAATTGTCTGGCGTGATCCTAGTATCTCTGCTTCTATTGAGGCAGGTAAACTTACCAACCCCAACAATTTTTTTTTTTAATTGATCGCGTAGTATTTTAAAAGACCTAATATTTTTTTTTATGAACACATTAGAAATTTTAAAAGGCTTTAACTTTACAGCCAATGGTGTGGAAATGGAAAGGCTTCTACTTAACTGATAGTTTTTACATGGTGAGATGACTTTGGTAAACGTGGTTTCTTGTAGTTATTTGGACTAGTCACTCTCTTTGAGTTCGGACACAGTAGGTTTTTTATTATTCCGATTAATTATTACTATACTCTCGTTTTTCTTTTTTGCACCTGTTTATTTTTCAACTTATAGAAAGATGGATCTTCTAATTTGTTAAGCAGCTCACTGCCCGTTCTTATACTTTAGTGCTATCAAATGATCAACTTATGTAAGTGTCTACGTCCAAGTTTCGTAATATCAACATAGCATTCAGTAAGTAGAAGAATCCTGGGAAGAAGATAAAAACGCCACAAAGTAAAAATATTATGGCATGATAATTTGACTAATAATTAATAATAATAATGGAATCCATACCACAACGTAATTGACTATTTAAAAATATCTTAAATATTATATACTGCTGCCTCCCTCTGTCCCCACCGGGCGTGCACATTGCAGTCTTGGCAAGAGTTTAACCAAAGATAACTCGTATTGGGAAGAACTTCCACTTGTGCATGGTGGTTCAGTTGGTAAGGCCCGCGACTAGAAACGAGGTCCCTGGTTCAAAACCCAACCTTACCAATATACTTTCTTTGAACTGATGATCCATACCAAAACGAAATTGTTTATATAAAACGATACATTAAAATATCTTATACTTTTATTTAATGCCAAACACGGAACACTATCTCCCGATAAAACGTTTAACATACACAGTCTGTAACCTTTGGGCTATCAGGTCTAGATTAAAACATTAATTGCTGTATTTTTCAACATAATCCTTATATAAACTGATACAAATTCACACACTAAAATAAATTATTTTTGAAAATCACAACAGACACTAGAATTCGGTGAGATCGTCAGTGCACTCACTAACTGGGAGGGGTACACCACATCGACGCGCAGACTTCAAGTAGTTGCGGTCTCCGAACAAATCATGCTGCAGTCTCCTCTTGATCCCCGAGGAAGGGTGTCTGTCGATTTCTGAATTGGGTCGCTTTGTCTGATCAGCTATGAAATGCAAAGTATCTACGTTTGAATTCGTCTTATCGGTACGGTATTTTATAGATGAATGTTATACATTGTTATTATTACATGGTTTAAAATGGTATGTTTGTCATGTGTCTACAAACTTTACTTCACTGATTGTTTTGCAGTTGGAGGCTGACCAACAGTTCAACAAGTTTTTTTTTTAAATTAGTTTCGCTTACTGGTCATATTGGCTAAATAATTAAAATAATATATATTTTTGTTTATAATTTATTTATTACCGAATATTATATATACGTACAAAGCAGCAGAATATTGGAAAATATAAAGAAAAATTGCATGCAGTTCGTAGCCTAACTTTGTAAGTGTCTAAGCGACAAATAAAGGGTGATATAAAATATTCTCCCAAGAATAATTATTCAATATGTGTGTGGATCGAAAACTGTAGAACTATCAGCCTCCTTTGAAACCGTCACGCAAAAAATTCAATCATGTGTCAAGTGATTTATTTATAGATTAACTGCCTCGAGATAGTCAATGTATTTTCAACGATCACTGAACGAAAATCCATTACGGCTTAAACCATCAATTTTTTTTATTGATATTTATTAGGTCGAGTCATAAGTAACTTACGTTTTTTTATCAGACATTTATTTTGCTCTCATTAAATAACAAAATTATATTAATTTATTATGTATTCACCATTATTATCTATAACCTTCTCCCATCTTCCTGGCAGTTTATCAATTCCTTCCTTGTAAAATGTGGTTGGTTTGGACTGGAAGAAGTTTACTTGCTTGCTCTTCAGAATTGAAGGTTTTATAAGGAACAGAAAATGTGGTAGTCTGTTGGGTCAAGATCCGGGGAGTAAGGTGGATGTGGTAAAACAGACCATCTAAGCTGAAGAATGTTTTCTTGAGTCCCCCTTGATGTATGTGGTCGCGTATTGTCGTGTAAAAGAATGACGTTTTACACGACATGCCATCTTCTTTATTCCGTTCACTGATGTTGTAAGGTACCCACAAACCTAACTTGCTGACTTTCCCTAATTTCTCCAGGTGGTGGTTAACAGTTGATTGTGATGTATTCAAACTTTCTGCTGTACTTCTTATTGATTGACGTGGGTTTTGCTACAATATTGGCTTTAAAAGATTGTTGTCAAAGTCAGAAGCACGTCCCGCCCTCGTTACGTCTTTTAAGGTCGCATCTCCAGAACGGAATTTTATAAACCGATTTCTAACTGCCCAATCAGTTATTAGTTCTTCACCATATATACTCTATATTTTCAGCTTTCACCCTAGCACTATTGCCTTGTTTAAATTCCCAAAGCATTACATGACAAATATGTACTTTTTGACTCTCTATTTTAGAGGTTAAAAAAAAAGTTTAACGTAATGTGTATCACACAAAACAGTTGAAAAAAGACTAACTGAAGCCTCGTCTATATAGTGAAAACAACAACTTGT
The DNA here is from genome assembly GCA_930367205.1 of Acanthosoma haemorrhoidale. NCBI lineage: Eukaryota > Metazoa > Arthropoda > Insecta > Hemiptera > Acanthosomatidae > Acanthosoma > Acanthosoma haemorrhoidale. The sequence goes on along the minus strand of OV884013.1, from coordinate 24,877,699 downwards.
TCTCATGGTAACTCATAGTGGGTAGATACGAAAAATAGATTCTACTTAGCTGCATCGGAAGTTACTTATGACTCGACTTGATAGATTTATGTCGGAGATTTTGGTATAAATAAGTGAACGACCCATTTGCTGTATGGAAGCAGCTAAATTTCCAAATTTTATCCGAAACCGTCCCATCCACCCTCTAATTACATCTTAAGAGAGTATAACCAGAAACCAAATGCCTTTAGCCAAATGAATTTCAACCGCAATCCTAGACCTTAAATCTTTTTCGCTCAACGTACAAATCTTCACACTCCTCCATGGACACGTCATTGAGGAACAGTATACTCGGAATCAGCAGCCACTACTGGGTATTTTTTTTTCAAAACCCCTTTTATTAACTTTTTTGCAACAGATGATCAAAATACAATGAACAAGATTTACAATTTACGAATTCTCCTCGTGCTGCATACTTAAATGCATTTGATGGAGTGTAGATTTACAAATACAATTGTCTTTTTACAGTGAAAAGATCAATACAAATAAACAGGACTAGGTGATGGGGCTTACCTTCTCTACTGGGTAGGTCAGCATTTCAGTTTTTAAAGCATTCCTTTTGTCCTATTTCATACTCTTGATTGGTCAGCTGAAAGGGTAGGGTTTTGGCTTTTTAAAGGTGCTATTATAGAGTATTTTGAACTAGAATGTGATAAGTTCCTTTTTATTTCTTCAGGATTTTACAAAGAATGTTAGTGCTATGTAGGTAGAACATAAAAAGCACTAAAACCTAATAAAAATAACACATTCATGGTGGTCCATTTCACAATCATCCACCTAGTATCGGTAATCCTCTAAAAAAACGTCTTGCAAATCCGCCTGCGCTTCTCATGAAATAAAATAAAAAGACATAAATAAATAAAATGGCAAAAAATGTAATTACTATACATTTTTTTATTATCAATCAATTTTATTAAGATAAAATTGCAATCTGCCTTTTATTAGGCAATGAGTAATTGAGATAAATGTCATCATTCATACCATATTTACAATTCATCATTCACTCTCTCATTCATACAATATTTACAAACAGCCCAGAGGCCCCCCAAGTCCACATGGTTGTCACCTCCCTCGCATGCGAAGGAGGAAGTGGAGTCTTGGGGAGTCCCCCACGCCCCTACGTCAGCCGCGTCACTGGATAAGAGCCAGTGGAGCTGACCAAGAGCGCGAGAGCCACAGACGCTCAGGACATGATTAGAGAAACTGGCCATTGTCAGAACTCCCACTATCACTTAGTTATAGCAGGTCACGAGGCCACTGCCGTTTTAATCTCCGAAGAGGATTATAGGGGTGAGTGGTGCAGTGCAATGACTGTGGTAGGGAATTAGGGTGGCTGGATAGGTTACTATGGAATTTTATGAACTTGGAAGGGATGAGTTTAAGAATATAGGGTATATTCAGATCATTGTGAAGGGTTTTGTTGCTGACGTAATAAGGGGCATTTACTATTGTTCTTAGGACTTTTGATTGAAAGGATTGGATGCACTTGATGTTCGACTTTTTTGCTGTCCCCCCTAGCTCTATTCCGTTTTACTATACATTAAAATGTTAAAATAGCAATCATTTTATTCTTCTTTATTTTTTAATCAAACTGTTATTGAATTAACCGTATTTATTTCTATATTTTAACTATTGTTTGGTTTGTTATCTATCTAACTTTTACATTACATTAATTGTAACTTAATCATTGTTGAAAATTATAAGAACGACGATTACATTTGAAGAGCTCAAGAGAGAAATTATGGGTAGATAAAAATTTCCTACCTTTTAATACGTACAAAAACCGGCTCACCGTCAGGAATATAATTTTGGTCAGAAAATAACAACACTACCGGACCATAAAAACTGAAAATTAATTACCTGTATTTAGTTTAAAATAATCAGTCTACTCTCTAAGGAGAATACTTATACAGTATTTAGTTTAAAATAATCAGTCTATTCTCTAAGGGAAAAAATCTCCTCTACAAAACTAGCTTACCCTTTATTCCAGGCAAATTTTTTCCATAGATCTGATTGGCCAGAGGAAGAGTAGCGTCCGCGGGGAATCAATCACCATCCGACCCCTTCCCGCTGAATACTAAGTACTCGAGGAAAAATTAATTTTACCCTCGGCTTGAAGAATATCGTGGAAAATTTAAATTGTATTAGCCTATCAGCGAGGGAGAAGTAAATATCATCTTTACTATTTTTAGAAAAATTATTCATTGGTCAAATTTTTTAAGGAAATTTTTAATGGGGAATTTAAATTCCTAACATGTTTCAACCAATTCAATAAGCTGTAATGTAAACCATCAGGGTTATAATAATAATTGTTTTGTATGATAGTCAATTAATTAGTTTGTAGAATAGCTTTCTTTGCATTGGAATTAATAACAAAATCTTCCCTTACTGATAGTTGTAAATTAAAAGTATGTTAACAGAAAATAATATTAAGTAAAAGTTGCGATGTAAGATTGTGTTAAAAGAAAGAGATTAAGAGAAAATGTTTGATTTCCTCTGGCAAAATTTTAAGTAAAGAAATGCCGTAGTTAGTGGGAGTAACATTTAAGTTTAGTATTAAAATGTGTATCAATCACAATAAGAAATAACGTCTGTTGAAAAATTTATGTTATAATAATTATCTCCTATTAAATGTTTTATTCAATATGAATGATTTATAACAAAAAAAGCTGTATTCCTATAATTAAGAAAAATTACTCTATTGCCTTCCTTCAACATTTTCTTTAATGATTATATTGTATTTTATTTTTATTCAAATATTCTAACATTTATATCATTATTAACGCATTGTAATTATATACAATAACTCTCTGTAAATGGATTTTAAATTCATATCATCAAAGTAATCCTAACGTTAAACTGCTTCTGAATATGATACCAGTACGTTATAATGGAATCAAATTTCTGACTAAACCAATCAATTGATAATGAAATCATTATTAATTTCACAAACTTTTCTGAATCCGTAAGAATTTGAAGCTTGCATTGAAAGTTAAACTGAAAAAGCTATAAGATGAGAAAAAGGAGGGGGAGGGGTCGATACAAATTGTATAGCGTTACCTATCAAACGGATTCAGATATAAAATTATTTATTTTTTCGAGAAAAAAGTGACTAGATAAAAAATTCTTAAAATTTGAGCTTCGCGATGTTTGTTTTTTACGATACAGATAACAATTAAAATTAAATTATAAAATTATGAAAAAGTGAACGAAATGTTGAGTTTTTTTTCCAAAAAGTAATTTTAAACCGACTAATTGAAATTCACTCTCGTTTTAACTAAGTAGTTTTTTTGATTCACTTCTTGATGATGGATGATGGGCACTTAATTTAAACTTTTTTTTTTCTGGAATCGGGATCTTTGGGTGTGGGATCCACCAATTCCTAAGTTACCATAAACGCGTGAAAGAAAATCTAATCCATGACTGTTAAATAAATATTTTCGGAAAAGTTCTCGGTGAATGAATATAGTTTAACTTATCTAAAAAAAAATGAGCTAAAAACGGTTCTATTTTTTAAAGCTGCCCTCAGGTCAAGGTTAAGATATTTTTTTTTGAAGAAGCTTTACTTTATGATTTCACAGATCTGTAGAGATTGATCTTAAGATCTTGTTTGACCTATAAATATAAAATTTTAGATGTTAAAATCTCAGTAATCCTCATTTGACTTCAATTCTCTTCTTCTTTTTCCAACTAAAAGTTTAATTTTTCCTGAATTCTATTACATTTGTGTATTTTTTTAGCCAAGAGAGCTAAGCACAAAAAGTTGATAAATACTAGCTTATCTCTAAAGATTTTTTTATGAAAATTTTGAATTTCACAGTGCATTTTCAGACAGTTTTCGCTATCGTTAAATGGGTATTATTTAGGATTCGGTTTCTTATTTTTCGTATTTAATAAGTTTTCGGCCTTCCATGGCCCTACGGCTTAAGGGAGTGATTTGTAGAAAATGGATTTTACACATGACCCAAAACATTCCCTTCCTCCCTCTAATTAGGCACCAGCCCACGTCCAACGATGAACGTTGTATCGGCACTACTGAGGTTTACATTGCTAATGCCTGCCTGTTACTAATGGGTTTTTGATCCCGTTGGAGCAACTGATCGTTCAATAAAGAGTTGTTCTCATAATGCCAAGTTTGCTTAAGCATTACAATTATGGCGTGTAGTAGTAAAGATCATGAATATAGATATATTTATGTTGTGGAAGATTATTAAATTATCATTGAATAAAATCACATGGTCCTAATAAGAAATCTCTTAGTTCTCGGTTTAGAAGAAGGATTCAGTCCCTGCCTCTTATTCCTGGAATCATATGAGCTCTAGTAAAGAAATACTTTTAAACAATGCTCGATTTCTGATATGGTGTCATCGAGGGGCGAAAACGTTTTGGCAACTAACCCTAAACCGGGAAAAATAGAAATCGGAACACTTAGAAGGTTCCAAGACCTCTTTATCAGTAAAAAGGGATAAAATACGCTGCAGATTTGCTTTAACCTCACAGTAGGCATTATATCGAACTTATCGTAGCAAACCATAATTTCCAATTATTCAGATCAAATAAAAAACATGTATCAAGCTAGATGCAGTTCTCATTTGTTTTTTTAATTAGGTCAAATGGTTGTCGTTTTAATTATGGTCGAAACAACCCAAGAAGAGGACACAACCTCTCAAAAACTAGGATAGCACTGTAAGAGAAACATCCCTGTTTAATGAATACTGACCCGTATTACTTTCAGGTTTTGCCGCAGTGTTTGTCCACAGCGCCGTGCTATGCGGTTACAAGATAATTACTATTCTCTACAGACATTTCTTCCATTCGGGCCACCTCCACGCATCTGCTAAAAATTTGAACCAGTCCCATAGGGATTAGAAGCGAATAGTTAACCATTATTTATTATGCTTGGCTATAGCTAAAATGACAGTTGGTTGTTGTTTGAAGGGTTCATTATATTATATTGGAAAGAAGTATTCTCTTGGTATATATAAGGTGTGTATATTTATTAACATAAATTTAATCGTGATGACGATTACTTATTGTTGAAAGAAGTGGACTATAAATATCAATTTTGAGCAATCCGAAAAAACAGACAATCGGTCTTATGTCCTGTCAAACCAAAAATTTTTTCTTGCGGAAATATTTTGAATAGGAAAAGGAATCAAAAAAGAAACAACAAGCACGAACTTTTCAAACAGTTCTTCAGTTTTAAAATTTTCCAGAAATTCTCCAGTCTCTACAGCTCAATACTTTTCCCGACCGACGCCCATAGACAACACAGGCTTAGAAAAGACGTGGGCAGCCGAGAAGTCCAGCAGTCCGATTTCTCCCAATAGAGAGGCATCTCTCATAGCCATCCTCCTTAATATTAATTACATATTTTCAAGCGCTAGTCTTACCACGCAAACACTTATACTTAATTTTCATAAACGTATCATAGAAAGCAATATAATTTTATTTTATATAGAATCAATTTATGTTCAATATTCGATGTGTCGTCAATAGTCGATGTGATGTACACAATAGCATAATAACCAAACGAGCTGTGATATAAGCTCTAAATGTACCACATTGTTGTCTACATTAAAACATATTGTCCTAGCGATGGCACAGAAATTAAAGGAGAGTCATTAAAAATATTAGGTAGTGTGCCTTGGCTATCTGTTCGATAAGGATGACTCAGCTGGACATCAGGGGCTCCTATCGCGTGTTCAAATCCCAGTTCTGTCAAATAAACATTCGTTTAACAATACTTAAAAAAAGAACAGTTGGTTTTTTCTAAATTTAATTTAAATTTATCATTATTAGTAACCTGTCCAACCATTCTAATCCCCTAGCACAGGTATTGCACTGCACACTCATCCCTATAATCCTCCTCGGAGTTTGAAACGGCAGTGGTCTCGTGATCTGCTATAAATACGTGACATTGGGAGTCCTGGCAATGGCCAGTTTCTCCAATACGTCCTGAGCGTATGTGGCTCTCGCGCTCTTCGTCAGCCTCCACTGGCTCGTATTCGGTGACGCGGACTCCACTTCCTCTTTTGCATGTGAGGGAGGTGACGACCATGTGGATCTAGGAGGCCTCTGGGCTGTTTGTAAATATTGTATGAACGAGCGAGTGAATGATGAATGTGTAAATGTGGTATGAATGAGAACATTTATCTCAATTAGTTCATGCCTAATAAGGCAGAATGTAATTTTAGTATAATAAAGAAGTTATATATATATATAGTTTAATATTATTATGCATTTCTCACTTCCTCGGAATACTCCAGTTTCACTTTGCCGGAATATTAGTCAATGGTTAGTTTCAGATATTCTTTTGTTGCCGTGAACTATGCTGGTAGTTTCCAAAAGTATTGTTTGATGAACCCTGTCAAGTATTTTCTTCGACAGATCTCGATTTCTTCGGGATCAAACCACTGCGCGAAGTGATTCCACAGCACTCTATTCTATAAATCCACCTTCTGAAATAGTCAACCACGAGCACTCCTACCTCCATAATATGTGCCATATATATGTGCAGTATATACATCTATGCAAACAACGGTCACCTAGAAGCATTTCTTAATGAAGGGATCTCGCTGAGCTCACAGCTGCCTGGGACAGTTACACTGGCAGTGTCCTCGCCAGACACTGCGCAATTAGTAACGGGGCTACTAATTACCTGGCCTGTACCATGACAGTGGTACCTTGGTCATCTGTATACTGTCTTAGTGACGGGTAACAATGAGAACTCCTTGATGTTGGGATAAAGTAATGTATAATAGCTCAAGTCACATATATGCTACATATTCTTTGGAATATCTAGGATTTATTGATCAATGGCCATTTTAATATCTAGAAGCATTAAGACACAGGATAGAATTTAATTTATAAAAAAAAAATGCAATCTTTACACAGAGTTGCGTGTTACGGCTGCTAAAAACGATTTTAATGACAGTTTTAACGAAGATGTAATTTTAACGAAGAAGTCTCAACGCATAGTAGATATTTTGGGTAAGGATTAGAAGATCTTAAATTTCATTCAATCCTTAATATACCAGAAAAATAAAAAAGTTATTAATTAAGGAGCCGTTGTTAATTTTATTTTTTGCACCATCAGAACATTAAATAGCTACCACGCCTTCTAAAAATAGGAAGTTAAGTGAAATGTGCGAATAACCTGTTTTGAATTTTCGTAATTACATTTATCATCAATCTTATAATATTCATTAGGAAGATAAGATGTTAAATTGGATTCCCTTTTCAACAAATTTTTTTATTACCATTTAAAAACTTAATTAATGGCATATAATCATGTTTTAAGGAGATCAAATGAGATTTATCTGCATAATTTCATTTCTGTTGATCAAATACAGGATACGCAATGGCTCGAACAGACAGGCAGACATACAAGTGAAAACATTTGTGAATTAAAAAAAAAACTATTTCATAAATGTAGAGCATAGATGGCTTGATATTTTAAATTTCACCTCACGAGGGAGATTTATTCAACCGTAGTTAATAAATTAGAATGGAAAAAGTAAATTAAACAAAAAAAAATCATGGGCCACTCTAAACTATCATTAGGACGCTTATGCTAATTTAATTTCCGTAGATTAATTACAAGATGGCAGGACTTGCCATCAACGGACGAAATGTAATCGATGTTGGGCTGGCAGGGGAAAGCATTCATTTCATATTCATGAAACGATCCAGTAATTTCGTAGGTGCTGTTGAATCAACGAATTCATTCTACTAGAAATCTAATTAATATGTTTCTACATTTGGAAATGTTTTCAATTCAATATTCCATCCGGATTACCTGGGGAATTATTGGCTTTATTAATTTAATGGGCTTAGCTTTAGTGAATTAACTGTATGTCATCATTTTATGTCTGTTGAATTTCCAACAATAATAAAATCATTCTTTGACTGAGTTATGTATCTTAAAAAAGGATTAGCCATGATAACCGGTAGGCTTTTAAGTTACTTCCATTTTATGAAAACAACTACCTAGAAACAGTTCATACATATATACAATAATAATAAACATAATAATTTTAATTTGTTTTCACTCATGGATTATTCATTAAAATGAATTATTTCTTATATGTTAATACATGATATTTTAGCTTTGTTATAGACTATCAGGCTGGCGTTCGTAAATAACAGCTCGTGGAAAATATGCTGCGCCTCTTTATTTCGTAGGGACCTGGAGCTGAGGATGGATTTCACAATTTCAGATACGTTACAGTTTTAAATGGAAGATCACACGCGGTGCACCTGTAGCTTCTCATTCGCATGCTCGTACTTTTCCTTTTTTAATTTGTATAGAGTTATCTATTACTGCCTCGTTATCGTTTTATGAACAGTACCTCTCCATATTGAAGATTTTAACTAATTGTTGGCTAAATTTGCTAAATTTTTGAACTAATGATTTGTTCTTTCCATGTATGATGGAGATGAACTTTGGCCACGAATGAGCATACTTTCGACACCATCCTTAAGTTTAGTTGTCCCTAGGGAGACTTAAAGGTTAGAGGCTCTGAACCAACGGTGTCTAAAGGTGCTCATTACCCGTTGTAAAAGGAAGAAAGGGTGGAAATTTCATTCGGGTATAAAAACACTCCAACCTGCCAATAACCCAAACACGTATTTAATATAATGATAATCTATTTTTTCATCCATCCACCTTGATCATGGGTTGGTTTTACAAAGGTTTGGACAGTCAGGCAAGCAAGCACTTGAAAACTAAGGGTCCTAGTGTAGAAATAGTCGTAGAGGAATAGAAACGCTAACAAAACTAGATGGGTGACAGGAAAGGGTAGGGGGGGGGGGGTGGTTACCAGGTCCCAACCCTCTCATATCGGTGAGGTCTAAAAGGTAGGCACGGTTGTACATTAATAAATTAAATTAATGTCCGAGAGAGAAAAATTATTTATTTTAGAAAATAAATGTTAGGAATACTTGTGGCTGCCTAAATATTATGATTTTCCAACGATGCAGCAAACTAACCAGGCCCATAGACAATTTTGTTTTTTCAATATACAGATATAATATATATTGTTTATGCTGTGGATTATACTGTATGATAGGGTAATTCATCAATTGAATGGATAAACTGCCAGTAACTCAGTATGAAATATATATATTAGCACAAAATACATAGTAAAGAACGAAAAGAAAAGTGGCCACACATTTATGGTATGAACAATTATTATCAAGACTAATAAAACTAACCTAGTAAGAATTAACTAAAAATTCTATCCAGCCAAGGATACTCTAGGCTGAGTACTCTATGCAAGGCCGCCTCGCCTTGATTGACAGAAAATAAGATGAGTCAGCAGGGTGAGATAATTTCTGTATGGCCGTCTCGCCTTGACTCGCTGATATGAGGGAGAGAGAAAGAACTGAGTGAGGAGATTCTTCCCGCGCGCGCGAAAAAACAACACTCGTGTCAATCACGTACACAATTCGCACACATAACCATAAATAAAGATAAATTCAAAATAGTTATCAATTTTAACTAAACGAAATTAAGAGTCGTCAACGGATATAAATTAATAATACAATATATAATATGTAATAGGCAGTTTTAATTTTAAAAAATGAAATATTTGTAAATATTGATACATTATTAAACTGGGAAGGCCGCCCAGTAGTTCCCATGGTGGCAGATAGATGGTAGGCATTAGCCTGTTAAGTTAAGGCTTTGCATAAATTGTAATGCGATATAGGGTCAGCCTGGCACAGATATTACTATAAGAGGATTGTTAGGACGTCAAGTTGTCTATGTAATTGACAGTAGATTCGACGCCTGGCCTGGCAATGGAACATGTCAATCGGTCGCTAAAGCCTAGCTATTTGCAGGGGCGCCTGCCCGGCGACTGCCCAATCAGATTTGCATATATATTACCGTAGGGTAGGTGGCATTTGTCCACGCCTGGCAGGACAATCTTTTTACTGTCTCCTCCCCTAACAGATCCCATCTCGCCGACAAGAGACTGTGTACAGGCAGTTTAGCCGGATTTGCCGCTGTACGACTTTGAGTGCTTCGTGAATTCTAACTGAAGTTCTACATGGAATGAGAATATCTTTTTACAATAACAGACAGTTCCCCACTCTGGAACTGTCTAGCAGTCATTTTTTTAATATGTTCATTCATAAATTCAGTGAGGCAAACGAAAAAAATGCTTAAAATATACTTTTAACGTATTATATTTAATAATATATTACCTAACGACATGAACTATTTTTGATTCCATATAATTTGATTACATGATAATGAGAATAAATATTTCTTATCACATTGAGTAGCTTATCAAGTAGACGATTTCGTCGCTCTGATTAATAAGTTACAGTTCTGGTTTTTATTATTGAGATTTTACTCAAAGTCGTAAAACTGTCGGAATTTTTTCGGACGCTCTATATTTTTCATATTATTTTCATTTAGTTTTTTAGAATTTCATTTAGAAATTAATCCAATAAAAAGTATCAAACTCAGCGTAACTGAGTCGTTATTACATTGCTGTGTAATTTATAAAATTTGTTCCTTGCTTATTATCGTGATGGGGATAGGTCGGAAGAATTTGCTCTGCATCTACCTATACTTCCACACCTTACCTTTCTCATCAAAACCATACTCACAGTACAACTGTTGAAGATTTCCTTACTTCATACCTCTCTCACTTCCACCAAAAGCCATTAATCCTTCTGAGGTCAAATACCTTCTGAAAAACTTACCTTACCGAAAATCCCCTGGATATGATCCCCTAACTCCTCAAGTTCTCAAACAACTTCCTCCTAAAGCCATAATCTTCCTAACCTACATATATAACTGCATTATCCGAACGACGCACTTCCCTCTCCTCTGGAAACATTCCATTATTGTCCTATTCACCAAACCCGGTAAACCACCCAATGACGTCACATCTCACAGACTACTCGCTATCCTCTCAAAAATATTTGAGAAACTCCTAACGGTTTCCGTCATTCCACTGCTCAACAAGGCCCTAGCGTTGTGGTCCCCTCAGTGAGAGCCAGAGGGAGGATACAACCATGTGGATTTGGGAGGCCTCTGGGCTGTTTGTAAATATTGTATGAATGAGGGAGTGAATGATGAATTGTAAATATAGTATAAATGAGAACATTTATCTCAATTACTTATTGCCTAGTAAGGCAGATTGTAATTATAGCACAATAAAGAAGTTATATAGCTTATTATCGTGTTTTTTAAAGAATATACCTATAATGGTGGATTAGTGGGCTATAATTTCAAAATGAAAACATGAAATCAGGTTATTAGCCATTTATTTTTCAATTGGCGTATAAAACACCATTGGCCGTGGTAATAAATGGATACAGAGCCACTGACCAGTGAGGGGTGTAATTTAAAAAAATAATCTGCTTTTGACCGTGTATCCAAATAAAAATAATTTTTTTAAACTTAGTAAATCGATCAAAATGGAGTAATTAGTATGACGATTTGACGACGACGTCCCCCCAAACTTTGCGATAGGGCACACTTTTACTAATTTTGTTTTTGATATCCCAGATGAAGCTCAGTCAAGATCGTTACGTGTCAATTTTGGTTTTTCAATTACACTTAAGACTGCTAGGAGCTTTGAGATTAATTTATTTCTACAAGAACTCTTGAGTCGGCTATTTCCAGGAAGTGGTCCATCGGAACATTCACCCTACGCTAACCACACTGCCGTCTAGAGAATTAAGTTAACCTGGAGCGATGGGGTTCCTCTAATTTAAATCTACCTTCAGGGGAGCTCTAACAACTTCTATTTTTAGCGTCACTTGGTATATATTCACTAATTTAATTTAATTTCTTTGGATACGTATTTATAGAACTAGTACATCATATTCTCGATCTATGTTTATTGTTTATTTCGAGCACATAGACGTAAACAAACAGAATTAGGTGATAATTAAGTTGATTAATTAAATTGATTATACTTAAATTTTAATTACTAATCTATTGATTAATGATCATCTACTATTTATTATTTTTCATTCGGACTCCTTTTATTTTTAACCTCATTGAGTCATCAAATTGAATCACTGCGTAAAAAAAATACCATGCCTTTTAAAAAATATGGATTGACCTACGATAACAATGATAAGTACAGGTTTATTGACTGTAATAATAATTTAAAACAAAAAAACTACTTCCCAGCCAATTCAATTAAATTATTTAGAACTAATAGATAAATTATCTATATAGATGCAAAACATAAATAATGTCCTATTGTAAATAGACTCGTTTGAAGATTCTATATTGAATTCTGTAATAATTTTGTAACAAGGGGATATGGGGAAAAAAACCCAAAAACATCTTAAATAAAACAAGCCAGCTTTACCAGTATCTACAGGTGAAAGGACCAAAAAGCATCATGATTGACCAAATAGAGTTGCCTTGCTTACACCATTCAAATGTTAGAAAATCAATTAATAGCTTGGAATGTATTGAAATTAAACTAGATTCCCTAATATCGATAAAAAAGAAGAAATAGTAAACACACGTATGCTACGAAAACTCCGTACCTCCTAAATAAAGGCAGTTGTAGAGTAAAGTCAAAATTAGTATTAATTATTTCCTACCATCAATTGGGTAAGCACCCAAAGTTGAATTAACATTTTTTTTTTTAATGCTTCATTTCAATAAAATGGTTGGGCCATTTAGGACTTGGTGCGATTAAGCATTGTTAATATATTAAATATTTTTTTATTTATTGATTGTTGTATATTGTTACTTTTAATGATAGATTTCGTTTGTCTCCACACATGTCAAGGTTTTCATCATGTGACATTTCATAAAGCAGCTGAAGATTACAGGTTAGAGCTAAACGTTTCATGAACAGACAGAGTCTAAAACGTTATTGGTGAATAAAAACCGTATCGTGGAGAGACGGAAGATTTATTATTTAAAAAAATTACATATTGTAAATTAATCTATTAACTGAACAGTTATGGACTCATTTATAAGTATTCCCAAATAACTGCTGAGAGAAGGTTTTTTTTTATTTGTTAAAACAATTTAATATCCATTATAATTATAATGAAAGCGGATAAAGTAATAATAATAAATACCTCAAGTGGCTCGTATTTATCTCCCCTCTACATTCCTTCTCTTCATACGTCATATAGTTCCGTTCGAATAAATATATTTTTTAAGTTTATTTAATATTTATTATATTAATTCGAAAGTGATATAACGAAAATCATTGATATATATTTAGAAAAGTATCCAATCACTGATCTTTGGATCAACATAGAAGGAACAACTCTATAGAGCTCTGCCTGGATGTGTGATCTCTATACGCGGGAAATCTTATTTTTGATCTGTTTGTCAACAGTGAGGTCGGAAGCCCTTCCTGAAGATGAACAAGTATTTTCACTCTGGTTAACAAAATTTCAATAACCTGAATTTACTATTTATGCTTTTTCAACTCAGTTTTCTTGATCATTTTCACCTGTTTTTAAAAATATTAGTTATCGCATAAAATGCGTTCTCAGCCATGAAGGAAAAGACATTATAATTAAAAATTCCTCCTTTAAAGAAAAGTTAAAAGTGAGCTTATGGTTTAATTGCCAGTTTTTGGTTTAGATTAAGTACAGTTTTAAAATTGTTATTTTTTTTTTTACAAAATCCCCCACAGGATGTCTAAAAATAAAACATACGAATCAGGGTGTTCCTACCTGTACATTTGAATTTCATAGCGATTGGATTGTTTTTACATCAACTATCTACGGCAGACTAAATAACAAACCTCATACTGGTTTGAAAGTATAGCCATTTATTGGGGGTTCGATTGTTAACATCGTTTTGACTCGTTAAGTTATTATTTTCTTGGGTTCTAGTTAAATATTACTTTGTTCACTATCTGCTGTATACCTCTTCAACTAAACTTGCCCGGATGAAGAGGGCCAGTACGACCGAAGTAACAGTCCTACGCCTCAATAAGAAGCCCACCAGTAGCAGTTACTGAGCAAGGAACACTAATCCCCTTACTTTACACCAGCTCTGATTGCTGTAACAGGTTAAAGCCGATTACATTAACAGTTCCTTTATGGAAATCTGCTCCAGCCCCTATTGAACATTGGCCCCAGCCTTTATTGCAGGCTTGTTTGTTTGTTAAGGTTCCACTCCTGCTTCTTCACTTCCTCTTTTGCGGCTCTTGTTCAGTAGACTTCATTCTTAGCTCTACTCATTACAACAGAGCTCCATGAACTTATCAGATCACTCTACCAATAAGAAATTATTATGGTCTAATGCTGGCTGTGGGTTTTGAGTATGTGAATAACAATAATAATATGTGAATTAATAATATGTGAAGTCGTCCTGTTTGTATTTCCACAAATCAATGTTATTATTTACGCAAAAGCGCTTTATACAGCCAACAGTGCCATTCTTAAGTCCTGTAAAAGATAAAACAAAGATTTTCAGTGTAATGTCATAATATGGTAATGTCACTAACTGAAATCTAGGCTAATTTACAATGAAATATTACTATGTCTAGGCTAAAAATTATCACAGTAGTTAAACCTTAGGGCAAAAGATCGTTCATGGAAAAATTAATAGCTTAAAACGTAAATAAAATATGATTAGTTCTAAAAAGAAGAAATATAAATACCTATATTGAAATAACTTCATAAGACGGTATGCATTTTTTTAATAATAAAAAAATAAATTAAAAAAACATTTGTATTTATTTATGAATTTTCTGTATTGGCCTGTTCATGAAGTTACTTTAATCACTTTTTTTTTAGGAATAATAATAATACATTACGTTATGGGTTATAAAGTTGTTTTTAATAAATTTATACGTGCTCTTGGTCAGCCTCCACTGGCTCTTATCCAGTGACGCGGCTGACGTAGGAGCCTGGGGGACTTACCAAGACTCCACTTCCTCCTTCGCACGCGAGGGAGGTGACAACCATGTGGACTTGGGGGGCCTCCAGGCTGTTTGTATATATAGTATGAATGAGCGAGTGAATGAAAATTGTAAATTGGTATGAACGAGGACATTTATCCCAATTACTTATAGCCCAATCAGGCAGATTGTAATTTATCATAATAAAGTTGTATCTGAAAAAATATATAAATAAATTTATTGATTACTTTATAGAGAATTTCCTATAAATATTTTAAATTTGTACTAGGTTGAGGTAGTTAATGAATATCTTATCTTGTATGATTATTGTTAAATTTCCCTTGAAGAAACTTTATGCCTAATGCTTTTTACAGCTGTGATAATTTCTATTAGCTTATACCTATGTGTTTTTCACTGTAATATTAATACGAGGTTTTAGTTACAGTCATCTAGAGGTATTTTAACTTTTGATAATCTTTGGTATAAGTTTGGTAGCACTTGAAAAGAGCAGTCTGAGCTGCCGAAAAACCTTCTGCATCAATGGATGAATTGTTTTATGAAAATGAAATCACACGTTTCTTCATTTAGACCTGTTTGTCTAAATAAATAAAAAAACTACGGTTATTTGAAAGATATATTAAAAAAATCATTATCTGACCAGTTCTACAAACATAATATAATTAATAACAACAGGTACATCACTCGAGTATGTTTAGTTCCCATTTCAGCACGATGTTGTGAGAATGTCGACTACGGGGAGTTTTCACAGCGATTATGAGTGGTCTGTGTGTTTGGATGTCCTGCGAGGGAGGAAATTTGTCATTCGGCATGTTTTTATTTGGTTTATTGCTGTTTGAGTTTATATATTACTAGCTTCGCTGGGTTTATATGTTTCCTGTTCTGTAATTAAATAAAAACGGGAAATGATGCCTTCAAGAAGCCATCGTTTCTAATTTACGGAGTTCTAAGTGGTATAAAAATAGATCTATAGCTTTCCACCTTTCACCTTTGTACAACTTTCGTATTAATATTTGATAAATGGATTTTGTTTGTGTTATTAAATCAATTGTTTTTACCATCATGAACTTTATTACATCATTTTAGTACTTAATATCATATCAGATATTTTTCTATACTTGATGGTTTAGAAAGAAATACTCTACATTTTAATATCCAATGTTATATGTTAAACTATAAAAATAAAAATATTGAAGAGATTTATTTAAGGTACTTGAGCTGAGGTAGTTAGGTATACTGCTTTATTACGGTTATTGGATATTTTGTAGCCTCTTATCACCATGTAACTGCATTGCAATGAAAGCGTTAGGACCTCGTGGAGGGGCAATGCATTTTGTTATCAATTAACACTCCACAAATAACATCGACCTACAGTGTACTCACTTCTTCAGATCAATCAAGAACAATCAGAGAAAATAGGGTCTTGGTTGAGCCTTTCATAATATGATAGATTTAGGTTACCATCAAAACATTTTTACTATGCAGTTGGTAAGTAATTTTACTTACATTTGTTTAATAAATGTAATTTTATTCTGTAGAGTCCGATATATATAGCGAATAAAATAAATATGCCAGCCTATAAATTATTCATTGCACAAAAAAAAGACCATTACTTCCATAACCTATTATTCATAGAATGAAAAATTGTATTGTCCTTCATAATTTTGGGATTAACGCTTCTCTGCGGATTCACCTATTTCAGATTGTGTTTTTGAGTGAGCATTATGTAATAGCTTTATACGATGAAGTACTTTGCAATTTTAAGCATAAATTTCTATATTTGTGGTAACCTGAGTGTAGTCTACAATTAATTTATATCACAACAAAGCAATATTCATAGATCCATTAAGTCTTCATTAAACCATTCCAAGCATAAAGTGCATTGGGTGCATGGCATATTGTATGTTAAATAATCTGGACAAGAGTTTGATACGAATGCTAGTTGATGACCATTGGCTTCTAAGATTATTAATATTATAGCCGGTAGCACAGTTAAAATTTTGAAATTCTACTTTTTTCTTCTTAGACAGATGTGTTTTAAGGATATTTTACTATTTTTGAAAATAGGTAAGCATCCGATTTTTCTGAGATGTAACGCATTTTATTAAGAAGTTCTTATGTAGTTAATTTTTCTAATGATCATGATTTACTTTGAAATTCATAAATTTATTAAATTGCTTCCAGTATAATAGAAAATCTGTATGTGATAGCATTGATATAATTAATTCATTTACAATGTGTAAATAATAATGGGGAAAAATGCTGAGAACCTCCTTACTATTAGTTTATCTGAGGACAATAATTATAACCATTTTTAATAATATATTTGCATTTTCTTTACATTAATTGATACATTTTAGAGTCTATACTTTGCTAGGTTGTGCGCAGATTGCCTGAAGATAAATTAGTCTCCTGTTTCAGTACATTTATATAAAACTTATGGTGTCGTTTCTGGAGATAATTTAGCCTATATTATATTCTTAAAATAAAAGTTAAAAAGGGATAACAAAGCATGAAGAAGGGCTAACTTGTAAGTTAAAAGGAGTAAAATAAGTTTTATTCAAGGGTGCCTGGGGGTGGATTCTTCACAAACAAGTACCTGAGGGGAAGCTAACAAGTCAGCCGACACCCGTCTATAGGCGACGCTTTTTCTTTTATAATGATGTCTTTTGTGTTTAAGGATCAAAGGCGACACTGGATACCTTATTTTTAATTGCGGAATAGGTTTATAAGCGTTTTTGTCTTTAGAACAGGTTTCGCTTATTATTCCGCTTTCGTATACATGATCATTCCAACCTCTTGACATACATTATTGCCTGTTACAGCGTCATCTGTAGACGGTGGGTTTAGATGAACTAAAACTACCGAGAGGATAATTAATTCGTATCTTTAATGTGGGATCGGATAAAACATTGGGTTGCAATATAATTTTTAAACATGCTTTTAAACAATATCCCAATAAAGACGGCTTGTGACTTGTTTTTAATTTAGGGTTTGAATTGTGAATGGTTCAGTAGATTACTATGGTTTTTGTGTAAATTTATCACTGTTCAGTTGGCCTCATATTGTTTCAATAGGTTTTCTATACTGTATTTCATGCTATTTTTTGTATAATGAATTAAAATCAACAGTAAGATGGACCGCTTTTTATACTAGATAAAATACTTTGACATTTCCCCACTCTCTTTATAGCAATGCCGGCGGGAAAAAATATAAAGTAGGAAACCACACAATACAATAAACCCTCCCTTCCCGATAAAAGAATGAAAATCATACAAACGATCAAGAAGGCTTAATTAAGCCTTAATTCAGCTGCAGAACCTGATGAGATCCTACCTTACAGGCAGAACATTTTCGGTTCGTATAGGCACTACGACCACGACCCGAAGAAACTATTCTGCCGGTGTCCCCCAAGGATCGGTGCTAGGCCCGTTGCTGTTCAACATTTACACCGCCCACATCGTAGGAGCCTCGTACCCCAACTGCGAGGTATCCGCGTACGCGGACGATATAGGTGTCTACAGCACTAGCATCAATCCCTCCAGAGCCCTGAAATTCGCTGAGAGTGCCAGTCAACAAATCGCCGAGAAACTCGATGCCGTCTACA
The DNA here is from genome assembly GCA_930367205.1 of Acanthosoma haemorrhoidale. NCBI lineage: Eukaryota > Metazoa > Arthropoda > Insecta > Hemiptera > Acanthosomatidae > Acanthosoma > Acanthosoma haemorrhoidale. The sequence goes on along the minus strand of OV884013.1, from coordinate 24,859,171 downwards.
TTAAAGTCAATCCGGCCAAGACGCAAGGAATAATATTTAGTTACAAATCCGGAAAAAAGAAGCTCCCGAAATCCTTTGTGTTAGACGGCGAAGAATGCCCTATAAGCAACATCCTGACTCCATCCGCCTTTCTAGGCATTTCACACCCCATATCCTTCTCATACATCCTTCAAATAGGGGTCTCCCCTTAGTGAAAGGCACTTTCCAGCCAAAAATAATTTTCCTTATTTTTCCCACATTCCTATTTTTATAAGTGTGAGAGCTTAGAAAAAAAAAAATGTTTTTTTTAAATTGAATAATGAATCTTAAGGTGCAGTTAAAGAGCACCTTTGCTTGGTATAAAACGAGAGTAGAATAATATTTGTCGTTTAGTCTTTATAGATGTCTTTAAATTTTATGTTTAGAATAACGTTTTTATAGGACAATAACTGGGGCTCTAAATCCATTGTTACTAGCGATGGTTATCGTTGGTAATAGGTGATTACCCACCGTCTTGGTGACGCAGTTTTAGTAATGTCTCTCACATTTATCTTGTTACCTTCGTGGAGAATAAGAATGAACGTTTTCATTATTAATTCGAACTCCTACATCGGTTATTTCAAATCAAACCAGGATGGATCCGTTAAGGTTAGTGAAACAGCAGCCTTATGCATTTGTATCGTGTTATGTTTTATATATCTGAATATGAGTTAATCGTCATGAGGCTTTTAGACGAGATTTAACGATGCGCTAACACTTGTAGAACATAAATCAGAAATTTGTGTTTTTTTCGGGAGTCGGTGGAGAGTAATGGTCATCAGATGATGGATTTTTAACAAACAGCGCAACTCCTCACGAACTAATTGTACCTGTGGTTTCGCCTTAGTTGACAAAGGGGTCTGAGGAGGTAGCGTCGTTGGTACTACATTTGAACCTTAATTTCTGTTTTCCCAAACGGATTCTCTACATAAATATGGATCAGATACTCATTTATCTCCAGAACGGTGAGAGAGCCCTGAAACGGACCTGTTTCTGCAATGAAAAGCCCTTAGGGGAGCTGTAAAATAAATAGATCTTCGCAGTTAGAAGGTTCACGGAAATGGCTTGTGGTGGATTTTTATCAACTTCATTAATGGAAAATGTCCGGCATTCTATGAATGTACGTACTAAATGTGATACCAAATAAAATATATATATAAAGAATGCGGAAATTCCTCTGCCTCTCCTCAATAAGGTTTATTCAACAGAAACTATTTGTTAGATAATAGCTTAGGGATGTAAAAAATATTTTCGTGAAATAAGCCTTATTGTGGAAAGACAGAGGAATCGTTATTTAATTACATTGTTCCACTCGTATTCTTGCTCAATCTTTTAAAGTGTAAAAATTGTTGTGAAGTAACAATAAGTGTATAAAGTCTTAGTTGGAGCTCAGAATTTCTTCTCATGCCATTCAATTTTATGATTCTTTCCAAAATATTATTGTTGTTGGAACTGTAGCATGCTGTTAGGACAGAAATAACGAATGGAAGCTAAAAACAATTAATTAGATACCTAGAGCTTTAACTTCAGCCACGTACTTAGCTTTTTTTCCCCCTTTATTCAAAAAAATTTTTACAAACAAATGAACAATAACATGAACAAATTTACAGGTTTATGGCTTCTTTTCCTGCATACCATAACATGCATTTGAGGGTAAAATTACAAACATTTTTCGTTTTATAGTTAAAATTACAAAAAAAATAGACTGGACTAAGTGATGTGGCTCACCTTCGGGGTACAGTAAGGGAGAAATATTTGTTTTGTCGAGAAATCGGGATTTAATTTTTTATTTCTTTATCACAAATAATATGATTTATGGGCAAATTAGTCTTAATGGATAATTTTCTGTATAGGTTAAATTAATTGCCAAGCCCACAGCTTTAAAACAGATTCGTGGAAACCTTCATTTGTCTGTTAGCCTTTGTGTGTGTGTACAATAATAATGGTTGTAAAGATAATCCGATACTCTCAAAATTTCAAAAGTGAACTTAAACAGCAACTAGCTGTGCGCCTAACTGTAAGTTCGGAAAGTATTATTACTTATTACTTTAACTTTCAAAGCTTCCGATGCTCAGAAGCTATTTAAGATAAAATAGACTTCTATTACTGTCATAAATAAATGTTTGTGTGGCAGGAAAATAGCAAATTGCTGTTTGGATAAATGTAGTATGTTATACAGCTGGGTAGCTTGTGGTGTTGGGACGGTTTAGATTGGTTTTGGCCAATCAGCTAACTATGCTGCAATAGATAAATCTTCACATTCGGTTAGTGTGTGGGATCCAGTAGTAGGGTTTAGTTTTATAGGGTGTAGTGTCTTCCATTATCTCACTTACAATAACAGTTACTGCACTGTAAGAATAAACCTTTATGATGTTTACTATCATGCTAGACGTCCCATGTAATAAATGAATACATTGGCACTTAGAATGGGATGAATGGTTTTCTTCACTGGCCAATGAAGGTGTTTTTTGCAGCTAAAACTGAATAAGGATTCAAGCAATTAGTAATGATAATCAATTTTAAATTATCCTTGGAAGTATGAATGACATCGTTTTTTGAATATGATTAGTATGAGGCGGTTCCCAAAAAAATAATAATTATTATTTCCTTGCCAATATTCAAGTAATGCACGACCAAGTAGAAAGTCTCCAGGAAGAATAGAATAGGATATAACTGCAGGGCATTGACCATTTGATTCTGTGTCATTAGCATCTACGAAGCAGTCGGGTTACACATTCTACTGTGGTTTCTAATTGCCAGCGTGATAGAACAAAGAGAGGGGAAGTTATAGCTTGCCATACTGCTTCTCAAGAGCTCAAAAGAGAAACTGGCTAAAAAAACAAAAGGACACCTGTAAGAAGCTTAAGGCCTGCATCTCAGATTGGAAGAGAGCACCTTTCTTCAGTATTATTTCTGCCTTGCTCACTCTCATGAAATGAGTGATCACGAACGATCGGAGAAAATAGGCGAACATTTTATGAAGAAAAGGCTGGCCAACAACCAGCAAAAGAAACTTAACCAACAACCAACGAACCATATAAATTCAAGACCAGTTAAGAATTTAAATTTCCATTTGTACCACAGTCATTTCCACCATAATTTCAGTTTATTAATGTCTTTCCTTTCTTTTGTAAATACGGTATCTTTGTATAAAGCACATGGCTTCTATTTCATCAATGTATAGATCATGTAACTTAGAATTTATAACCCAACCATCAGTCTTAATTTTAGTTATACAGTTCGCTCACCAGTTTCCAGTGAATTTGTAGTTGTGGTCCAACGCCTTGCCAACTAGTCAATGTTGCAACTTTGCACTTATTGATTTTAAGAGTTAAAAAATCGACAAACAAAAGTAAGTCATTCCTTTTTAACATTTCCTGTAGAATATTTTCAATTGCAAGATTAGTTAAAATACTGGTTTTTTATCTCGTTGTTAGAAATTTCGTGTATTCCTTAGATTCTAGAAGTATATATATATATGTAGATATTCTTCCATATTTCTGGTGTTCTTGTCTAGTATATTTTAGGCTATGATGTAGTTATAGAGGCCGTTTGCATGATGGACATGTTGTGATATAATAATATTCATACCCATTACGGCAGACGAGCAGTACGAAAACTTCGCCCTAACCAGGATGGGTTGACTATATAAAGGACGGAGCAACAAGTTTGGGCCGGCCGGCGACAGCGGCAATAGGGCTGGCGTCTGCCCAATTAGAGATATCAGCCCTTCGGTAGCTCCCCGATAACCTTCATTATCTCTTCTCTCACTTTATAGGAGAACAATTTATATCATTTATGGCTGTATCCGTCTTTATCTAGCCGGAAGGTCGACTGGTCTCTTCGTCACATTTATCACTTCCAGCAATAAACAGGTTATTAGCGCTATTATATCTCCTTGGGTTGTTTTGATCGCGCCGCATCACAAACTGTGTTTTTGCACTTTAATGCAGTTTGTCCAGGGCAGAATTAATGACGCTGTATATCTCAATCGGAACCCCCTAATGAAGATGGATGAGCGAACTGGCACACAGCTGATGCAAATGGCAACAGCAAACAGGCATTAACAGTTTCGAATTCCCTTCTAAGCATCATAAGTTCATACTTGATAATACCACAAATTACTATTTGTTGTGCTATTTTTTGCTAATTAAATCAGTTAGACACTACGATTTAATTTTCATTTACATTCAAAGCAGAGATAGAAATTATTTTCCTGAATTCTTAATGCTTTAGTTAGTTAGTCTAAAGATAACAATTAATTTTTTTCGCAAGATAGCAAAATAAACTCGATTATAAAAGTAGTGAAGCGACTCAAAATATTATATGAAAACAATTTAACAAATTGATCTCAAAGACCAGTCAGGAAATAAGATATTTATTTAATTGGTTTTCCTTATTTTACAAAGCGTTCTGAAAACATTTTTTTTTTTCTGATAAAATTACAATCTGCCTGATTGGGCAATAAGTAATTGTGATAAATGTTTTCATTCATACCATATTTACAATTTTCATTCACTCGCTCATTCATACAGTATTTACAAACAGCCCAGAGACCTCCCAAATCCACATGGTTGTCACCTCCCTCGCATGCGAAAGAGGAAGTGGAGTCTTGGGAAGTCCCCCACGCTCCTTCGTCAGCAGCGTCACCGGATACGAGCCAGTGGAGGCTGACGAAGAGCGCGAGAGCCACATACGCTCAGGCCATGGTCGTCATTATAGAATAAGAACTGTTTGAAAACATTCATCGAACAAAAATGTTCTTTTTATAGTAATATGCCCTTTCCCTTACATTATATACTTATCTATATTTTTTAAGGAGTTCGTTATGTACACACGAACCGTTTGACAACTTGGCTCCGAGTTCGGCACAGTGATTAATTAATGCGAACGGGACATAACGTCTTAAAAATTAGTTTAGTTTTTGGCAAGATCAAAATATTCCATGATTTTTTATCTTTTTAATGGAAAGGGATAATATATGTAAAGAAAGTATTCTCTCTTTAATTTATATATTTGACTTTTCCGCGCTGCTTTCACTAGGCCCCGTCAGATGGAGCAGCTATCAGATAGAGAAGGTTATGTTGAAACACAAAAAAAGGGGGCTTAGGAGAACGAAGTTGCAAGATATGCAGGACGAGGAGATATATTAGTAGCTGTTGGATAACCCACTTATGATTCCACAATCATGAAAGAAACCCACCTGCCGTGCATTTCTCTGGCCCTCTCAAGAACAGTCAACAAGTTCTCTACTTACAATGCCATATATAAAGTACAGAACCCTCCAAAAACCGTTGTCTTAGTGGTAAAAACTTCAAACCCTGTGAAATTGTTAAAGATTTTAAATTACATGATTTTAAGCTACATTGACGACTCAAATAGGCCAATGGTTGTTTATTCTCACACCAACAACCATACTGAAGCAATCATAAATGATTCGTTCTAGAATAAAGTTTCTACTGAAATGTGAGAAATCGGTCCCTAGACTTTATGGTGGAGGTAAAATGGTTCATTACTTGGGGAGTTCCTTCCCATTTTGAATGGATAGGGGATTCCTAATCATAATCTCTTCCTGAAAGTTGAATAAATAATGGGCCAGGTATGACCTGGCCGACTTCAAACCAATGCCTAGTACCCCTAGGCTCCACCCTAGGTAGACTCTCACTACCTTCCCGAACCCACCCGCCTCCTTTAGTCTTCCCACACCCCATATCCTTCTCATACATCCTTCAAATGGGACTCCCCTTAGTGAAAGGAACCCATCAATCCAAAATAATTTTCCTTTTATTTTTCCCACATCCTATTTTTTTATAAGTTTGAGAGCTATGGGAAAAAAGAAAAAAAAAAAAAGAATATATAATAATAATAAAAGCTTCTAAGCATTTTAATGGCACCAGGCTGCAGGTGAAGACTTTACATAATAACTTAATTGAAGGAAACATCTTTTTATTAAGGGAGCTATATTTTTTCACACTCCGGATTCGTTTCATCCCCTCCAACTACCACTATAAATCCAAATGACTACAATTTCCTGCAATCGTATGTTTCGCAATAGCGTCGAACAAAGCTTAGGAGCAGTATTTGACTTTTTCTTAAAGACTTAAAAGGTATGGACTTAAAGACTGACTGTTCTGACACATAGTCGTACGTAAAATTTTAACGTATAAGCACTCGTGACAGCCTCGCACAAGTTCTCAGGTGAGAAGTGAACAAAAACTGTACTTTGAAAGAACGTTTTCTAAACAGTTTTTCAGGACAAATATGTATTTCCATCCCCTTGTAAATACTATTTCTAAGCACAGAAAACAGTTTCCGTAATTAGCCTGAAGAGTGCCTTGGAGAGAACATCGGGTATTAGCTAATTAATGTATATTTTGTGAACCTCATACATTCCAGGCAAGGCCTATATCAGCTGACGTCAGAAGCAGGTAACTCTCCGATTTAAACGAATGTTCAGTGAACGAAGTCTACATAAAATTATGGCTCCAATGAAGTGTAGTGTTCACAGTTGAATTCATTTCGTCAGCTGCCTACGTACGCGGGAGCACTCGTCTATGAACTGATAAGAAGCTTGAACTAATTTATGTTAAAACAGACTATACGTCTATCTTCTTTTGTGACAGTGTTATATAATAATAATAATAAACTAATATTATTTGATCAATATTAATTGTAATAGTTACACTGGACATGCATTAAAATGCTTTTTGTCGCTAAGTAGAGATGATTTATAAATTATTACTTAGTCAACTACTTTATCCCTGGATCAGAAGACTTTATTTTTATTTTTTAAACTAAACATACTTTTATGGTGGATTAGTACACTTAAACTGCCATCAGTAGCTATTACGGTCAACATGGATTACAAAATTAGAAATATAGTACAAGAAATCACACAGGGGTTTAGTCGTCTAGATACAAAGTTTATTATAAAATTTGAATTATTGAGCTTGAAGTCAATAAAATTATTTAGATAGGTTAACCTAAAGCAAATAGTCAATTGAGGAAGTATTGGAGTAACTCGAACGATAAAAGCAAACAAAGCTTCCGCTCTCCTCCAAAAATAGAATCCGAAAGCATTATTGGGAATACAGGAATAAAAAGCAAAGATTATGGGATGTTGTCCGTTTGCTCTATCGGCTTGAAAGGGGGAAAGAGTTAAAATTTAATGCGGTGGTTGAGGATTTGGGGGCAATCAGAAACACAAACACACTTGCCAATTTGGAAGATTGCCTTCAGAAATAATCCAAATAATAATTTTTCAACTGGCTTTGTTGGAACCGCTTTTTTATTTTCAGAGCGGGATGGAAAGATAATCCAATCGCCGTCTGTTGTGTCAGGGAATTTTCATCTTCTTGCAACACCGTTCAGAAAATTTACTCAGCATTATTTCTTGACAAACAAATTATACTAATCCAATCGAAAACAATGTACCCTTAAGAAAATTTTTTTTTTGGGATGGATAATTATTATTTTCATCATCAACTGGGAAGCTGTTGATTGTCAAGTGTTATTTTGGAAAAAAGAAATGAATGTTAGAAAATTTATTAATATTTGCGAGGAATAAAAGTTTTATTCCAATAAGCTTTCCATAAGACTTTTGTACTTTTATTTTTCACATCTTCTTCATTGGTAACATCAGCACCACCAAACGTAAGCGTTTTGGTAGCACAGCTAAGTGCAGACTCGCGGGAAGGAATTAATCGGATACTTTCATGACCATTTTTCCTGATATTAGAACTGCCCACACTTTACTTATCTCCCAACACTTGATGGTGACTTAAAAAAATCTCTACTAGGGACCTTCTAAAATAAACAGCACACCTACATAGGTACAATCATGGGGAAGTATCACTGGATGTCATTTGCATTCATGTCAAACCTGCATCATTTGCTGGACGTGGTTTGGTTTCATTCATCAATTATTTTGGTTTATTTGGTTCAATCAATTATTAAAGACAAAACAAAATCATTTTTGAAACTTATAGGTCAAAGTTGTTTTTTTACATGCTGTTCCAAAACTGTTTAGGATAAATGTTTAGAAAAAACATTTCAACTTTTTGTTTTTTTAAATATCCAATTTCTTGAATTACGCGATAATTGATAAGTACTCACTAAAGAAATAAATACATATATGCAATGCTCATTTGAAAAGTCTGATCCCCGACAATGACTTGCCGACCTATTTACAGAACTTAAAATGGATAAGAAATAAATTAGTTTAATCATCAATATTTATTGTGGAGTATTGGAACAAGTTGTGACTAGAATCATTCGATGCTTTTTCTGTTACTTTCCTAAAATTTCAAGCATAAATAAAACCAGATAATATAAGCACATTAAGTTGGTAAAATTTCATTAAAAACCTTTTTTTTAAACAAAACGTTTTTGAGAACTTGTCAATTTTCCATGAAACTAAAAGTATTTTTATTTTTGTATCTCTGTTTAATAGTTTGTTAATAATCCTAGCAAACCCTTTAAAAATAATAGTATTATCAAATATCAACTAATTAATGTTTTCATTTTTCCTACACAAAAATATTTTTAAATAGAACGGATACAATCATAATATTCAAATTATATTTTTTTTCGTTTTCTTAAAACTACATACATGAAGCATATTCCGTGATTTCAATTAGTCAGCTTTTAAAATTTTACATATGTACAGAAGGAAGACAATTTCTCCGTTTTTGGCTTCAAAATCGACAAGTAAATGAGTAGTTAGTCTATTTTTAGACGGCTTAACCCCAAATGCAATAAACAGTGGTCTGCCTTCCACTGAAATCCTATTTATTCCAAAGGACAGGAGCGCAGGTGGCTGGAAAACCGGGGGTTTTACATATTTATTACCAATCGCTTTGTCCTTAGGCTGGGCTTAACATATATATTCCAGGTGAAGATAATATTATATTATTATCTTCTGTTACTTTAGATATATTTTATTTACTATTTATTATTAGGTTCTATTAACAAAAATAAATATGGCAAAAAGATGAATTTAATTACAAATAAAAAAAACTTATATTAATTATTTATAAATACTTGTCTATAAATTCGATTCCTTTTCTTCTTTAATTGTCTTCATTCTTTTAACAAAATTAATACTTCTTCTCTTCGTGCTATTTCTCTTCCGTTCTGCTTTAAGTCAATAACCTCTAACCAACAAAGTTTTTAAGTTTTTCTTACTCACAATCTCAAGCTAATAACATCTATTACCGGCTGATTCCAAAACTAGATGAGTATAATTCTCTGTGTGTTTTCATTATCACAACCACAACTATACTAATTATAACTGGCTAAAACTAGAGAGTAATTCTGTGTCTGTCATCACAACAACCAGTATACTCCCTTTTGTTTTTTTCATACACTCTCACTTGTTTTTATTTTGCCTTCTTGATAAGTTGGATTAATATTATATAAAAACTCCACAATATCTAATATCACATATATATATATATACTATCAAAAGTGATAAATTTAATAGTAAAAATGTATAAATAGAACATGAATTATAAATGTAATCAAAAGAAATTATTTAGACAAGTACAACAATTATTCTATATGAAATGTTTATATATTTATTTAGGAGATGTTTATTAGAAAATTACAATTTGCTTGTAAGAATTCATTCATAAATATGTACCATTCCATTCATAAAAAAATTCACCCCAAATAAGGTACACATAAAAATTCTATACTGGACCATCCCAATCTAAGGCATCTCCCCAAGCGTGCTGACGGAAGGGCCGGAAGCAGCGAAGTTCCCCCTGCCTCCCTCTCCAACGGATTCGCAATTGGACAAAGACCAGAGAAAGTGTAAGAGAGCCACAGACACACAGGACATGAGGCCACCATAGATCGCGAGGCAACCATACTTCTAGGTGACGAGGAAGCTTCTAAGGATGAGGATAAGGAGTTAAAAAAAGGATTTATTATTAGCGGATAGGTTTTTTGAAAAATCTTGAGGGTATAATGTCAAGGACAGATGACATATGGATATCTCTGTGAAGGGATGAGTTTGTGATGTAAAAGGGTGTGTTAAACTGCAGTTCTGAGGACTTCGGATTAGAATGTTTAGATTCGTTTGATGTTCGATGGTTCGGCTGTGCCCCACAGTTTTATTTCAGTTCAAATTGATTTTAACAACTGTTTGTGTGTCTGAATTTTGTTTTTTAGCGTGAGGTTAGAGTTTCTGTTCAGTAGTATGTATAACTTTCTAAATAGTTAGTTCAATTCTTGTCTTTTAAGTCTTGTGTGACGGTTCCAAGTAAGCCTTCTGTCTAGGTGAAACTAACAGTATTAGACACGGGCAACGGTATTGAATTGAAAGTTACGGATGTACAGGACCATCGACGGAGAGTAAAAGCGGTGTGAACGCCTTTGCCTTCATTGAACTTGATGCGCCATTGGTTGCACAAGTTCTCTGGTTTTGGAGGCCTTTGACGTTTAGGAATGAGATGAAAGAATCGCTGTGTGGTCAGCCATTTGCAAGGACGTAACTAGGATTCAGAGGAATGTCAGCACATAACATTGAAATATGCTGATTATGAGTCAGTTGAAATACAGTAACGGGGAGGATAAAATAGTTAACTTGAAATAAACGGCCCGGCCCGCTTTGCTAACTTTTGAACATTCTCAAGACACAGCTCAGCAGCACTTGAGATTAGATTTTATATTCCTACATTTTTATCAAGAGTCATATAATGCTAAGAATATTATAATGCTAATATTATATATAATGCTAAAAGTAGAAGTAAGCCCCTTCTAGTGTATACCAGCCTCGTGACTTCATGGAAGTCACTGATAGTCCCTGTTATGTTTTAAGTAATCGACTGCATCCCTCCAAGACCTCACTCCCACTTCCCAGAAGTACCCTTTTCTTATACATATTCTCCCTACCCAGACCATTCTCATTCATTCATTCCCTATAGACTCGTTAAGGGCCATAGTAAAATGAGCACGGGCTGTTGTATTATCATAAAATTCTCTGTTGTGAGCTAAGCTGCTGGTGCCGGAGAAGGAGCTAGAGGTCTCAGCACATCGTCTATGTATCGGATCTGAAGTCACAGAGTAATTCTGAATGATTAAATTAGAATATTTCTCCATGGAAATCCCTCCCTACACAATGAATGAGCCTAAAAATTCTAAGTGTAAATTTAATTTATACTAAAATGATGGAGGGAGACGCTAGGAGTGAAGGAATAATCGCTGCATATCTTTTATCAGCTAATTTAAACTCAAATTCTGTAGTACAAGTTATGGTGTTTCAGATATTAAACACAATCGAAAAGAAGATGAATTTGTCATCAATATTGACTTCCCCTCTTCTTGTTTTTGTTTAATTTCCTATAAAGTGGTAAATATGAATATTTTTTGAAATAGGTGTTTATTGAGTATTTATATTAAATTTTATTTAAATTCATACATCCTCCTTTAGCTGGTTATGCTAACAATAAAAAAAACTTTTCACTACAACAGTAAAGACTTAATGATAAAGATGCTATTAAACTTTTACTATTAAAAAGAAAAATTACAACATAATGGCTCTATACTTGAATATTTAATACGCATTGACAAACTCCAGTATTCATAAATTGGCAATAACTATTTGACCACTTGACGCTCACAATTACGCTAGCGGAGTGAACGAGCAAATCGCGAGTGACCTCAAAACATTAACATGTCTCGTTTGTGTTCCGGTTGCCGGGTTGGTTATAACAAGCCAGGGTTTTATTTAAAGTCAGAGGTCACAATTTTATTTAACATTAGCTTACATATTTAGTGTCAAAGATCACGCCAGGGTCGCTATTGTAGTTTTAAGGGGTAGCTATCAATAACAAGTCATTTTCATATAAACAATTAAGTTTTAATGTTAGAAAAAAATAATGAGCTTTTACAAATAAACGTGTCTAAAGTTTTATAATGCTAAGAATATTATAATGCTAAAAGTAGAAGGGGCTTGAGCAGAACTGTATACTTGGCTCGTGACTTCATGGAAGTCACTGATGGTTCCTGTTATTTTTAAGTAAACAACTGCATCCCTTCTTGCTTCCCTTACTCCCTACTTCTCAGAATCTTATCTTTTTCTTATACAGATATATCTCAGCTTTAGCCTCAGACCCCTGCCTAGACATTCCACCCAGTATGTAGTAAAGTAACTCTTAATATACAATTACCAGTGTTTTGCTTGTACTTCATAACAAAGCGTTTCTCGGAGACTAAAACGGTAGTGGCCTCGTGACCTGCTATATATAAGTGACACTAGGAGTCCTGGCAATAGGCAGTTTCTCTAATCATGTCCTGAGCGTATGTGGCTCTCGCGCTATTGGTCAGCCTCCGCTGGCTCTTATCCAGTGACTCGGCTGACGTAGGAGCGTGGGGGACTTCCCAAGACTCCGCTTCCTCCTTCGCACTCGAAGGAGGTGACAGCCATGTAGATTTGAAGGGCCTCTGGGCTGTTTGTATATATAGTATGAAAGAGCAAGTGAATGAAAATTGTAAATTGGTATGAATGAGATCATTTATCACAATTACTTATAGCCCAATCAAGCAGATTGTAATTTATCATAATAAAGTTGAAATATAATTACGTTGGAAAAAAAAACGTGAGACTGCAGATTTTTCTATCAAATGAATCTTACTACATATATGTAATTTATGAATACAATACGACGATACGGAAAAACATATCTCAACGGAAGCCGCTGACAAGTATTTTATTTTTTATATGGAAGTGTAGTCTACAGGAGGCTACTACCATTCTTTCACCCTGCTCTTCTTAAATTGCTTTCTGGTTGTCAGTAAGATCTATGACACCAACTAACTCGCTCCGCTCCATTTTATTTCCCTCTCAGCTTATAACTGAGGAGGAGTCGGTGCTATTGATCTGTGAAAATAATCAACATAAATCATCTGATCGTCTGGAGCTATAATTATAATACACATGATTTTCGTTTTAAATTTTACTACCATAATAACCTCAAACGTTGACACAACTGCATTACACTACCAACACGTCTCCGAAAATTAGAATCATGGTCAAACATTTGACAAGTCAAAGTCAACCGACAAATATACCCTCAAATAATATTGAATTTCTACCAGGGCACATGACCAGTGATACAGTTTTGTAATATACGACGAATATAAGTTAACGATCGTCAACGAAAAACGAGAAGAAAAAGGAAAGAGGTTGAATGTAGTTACTGAACGAGAGTTGTCACAAGACTGTTTTTATTTGAGCCTTTTAAAGCCTCTCTAAATACATTCGGGATGTTTACATCCCGATGACTTAAGGATTAGGCTGGCTGCCTACGACGTCCGAACCTTAACTCCCCCCTGCCAGTTTACTTATATCTCTTTGTAAACTCCAAGGTCCGCCGCACGCAGCACACAGCCTGTAATCCCTTACATCACGTTTACGGTCTAATATATTCATAGTCCACACAAAAAAACAGGACACAAAGAAAAGAGATAATACAGAAATAAAACAAAAATAATAATAACAAAAAATAATACATTCGCCCTGGACCCGGTGGCTGCCAAGTAAAAAAAAAAAATGGAACATCCACAATATAAATAATGAAAACAAAAACTCTCTCTGAGCAGCACATGTGAAGTATATGATTCCGGATCAGTTGCTCCGTATCGGATCGAGGGCACACCATCTTACGCACATTCAACACCCTCCCCCCTGTGTTGGGAGTTTCAACTGTTCAATGTAAACGGTTCGCCTCTTCTTTGGGGTGGTCATACTCTCGATGGTCACGAGATTATGTTCCCGAATTATGGTGACCTTAAAGGGCCCCTCATACCGAACAAGTTCCTTACTACGATTTGACACGACTTTTCTATACACAACGGTCCCAATCGATATTGCTCCTATGCGATCCCGCACCTTCAAATTTGCCCGTGCCACGCGCTTGGATTTTTCGAGCATAATCTTATCGCGTACTTTGTACCACATCTTTCCAAGCTGTATGTGGGTGATATGGAGCTGTGCCACCATTCCCTCATCCGCCACCGTCTCTGGCCAGTTCCTCGTAATTCGAACAAAATTTCGAAGGGTGCTAACCCCGTCGTGGCATGTATCGAGTGGTTGTATGCCGCCACCGCCATTGGCATCGCTACGTTCGTCGACAGGCCTTTATCCACCTGGCACACGCGTAAGTGGTCGCTGAGGGTGCTGTGTAACCTTTCGATGGTTCCCCTGCTCTTGGGATGCCCGGGGGTATTAAAATGCCATGCCACATCCCGTTTTTGCATTTCGGCTCTCACGGTTGCATTGTCAAACTTCCGTCCCCCGTCCGACGAGATCCTCTCTGGTATGCCGTAGAATTGAAACCATGTGTTGAGGGCTTGTAATATGGAATCTGATGACTTGTCTCCCACCGCGTAGGCCATAGCCACTTTGCTAAATGGGTCGATGATAGTGACCCACTTAAAACCCCGCCACGTGAAGGTGTCCACTTGAATCTCCGTCAGTGGTGCTTCTGCCGTGGGTGATTCCTCCTGGAGTCCCTGCGGGGGATGTCTACCATATTTCGTCTTCTGACAAACTTAGCATGCTCCAATTACCTCCTGAATAGTCCGCTGCATCCCCCACCAAAAATAGCGCCTTCGTAGTGCTTGTGGCGTCTCCTGCCCACCGCGGTGGTTGGTTTTTCCTTGGTGATACGCCAGTGTTACCTCGCGTTGCTGCTCCTCGTCCCGCAGGGTTTGGACCACGGAAAGACACCGAATGAACGAGCGATCCACCCCCAACAGCTCTTTCTGCCACAGCTTTTTAATTTTGTCCCACACAGTCGCGTTGCCCACGAATAAATGGTGTGTTTTGCCGGGTTTGGACACGTCCTTGAGAGCCTGACAAATTTGATCTCCTCGAACTCCCGGTGGTGCCCAAATCGTCGCGATCTGACTCCTGCCGTACGTACTATGGAGTATTTTCAGAGCACCCGATGTTTGAGTTTTCCAAATGATCTGCCTCCGCTTATCATTGATAATTTCGTCCGTCGTCTCCATATCACGCGGTCTCTCTCCTATAGACTCGTCTGATGGTGTGTCCGCACTCCTGTCACTATCTTTCCGCGTGCTGCTCCTGCCCGCTTCTCCAGGCGTCCATTCCTCATTGAACTGCCTCATACTACTCGATGTTTCCCCTTCTTCTATGGCGTTCACCATAATAGTGCGCGACAGCCAATCTTCCACGACGTTGTCTTTGCCTGGCTTATATACAATATCCAGATTGTATTGGGCTAAGAATTCCTTCCACCTTGTTACCCTTGAGGAGGATTCTTTGAGTTTTCCGACCCATTGAAGAGGTCGGTGATCCGTATGTATTCGAAACCTTCTGCCAAATACATACGGACGGAAGTGCCCAATGGCCCACACTATCCCGAGGAGTTCTCGTTCCAGGGCGCTGTACCGCGCCTCCGTGTCCGTCAGGCGTCTGCTCGCGTAAGCCACCGGTCTTTCCCCGTCTTCGCCTTCCTGTGAAAATACTGCCCCCAAGGCATAGTCGCTTGCGTCGGTGGTGATCGTGAAATCCTTCTCAAAGTTAGGGAAAGCCAAAATCGGCGCCTCCTGCAAACGTGCCAAGCATTTGCGGATATTCTGCTCTATCAGCGGCGTGATCATTATCCGTGCTCCTTTCCGTAGTAAATTGTTAACGGGTACCATATATTCTGCCATGTCCGGCACGAAACGGCGGTAGTAATTGAGCGTGCCCAGTAATCTCCGAATCCCTTTTACGTCTTTTGGCACCTCCATTCTCTGGATCGCTTCTACTTTCGTCGAGTCTGGTTGAACCCCTTCCTGTGAGATTGTGTGCCCTAAAAAACTAATCTGCTCCTGTCCCAGTGACGATTTGTCTATTGACAGTTTCAACCCGAAATCCCTTAATCTCTAAAATACGTTCCGGAGGTGTTGAATATGTTCCGATTCCGTTCGGCTGAAGATCAGCAGGTCATCCATATAAATTTGGCACATATTTTCGTCCATTCCTCTCAGAAGTTCGTCCATGAGACGCTGAAAGGTTATTGGAGCATTTTTGAGACCGAACGGCATTCTCGTGAACTCAAAATGCCCTCTTTCAAACGAAAACGCCGTTTTATGTTGGTCATGCGCAGCTAGTTTGATCTGATGGTACCCTGCTTTTAGGTCCAATGTGCTAAAAATTTTTGCACCGTTTAGTCTGTCTAGGATGTCTTCGAACCGCGGGATCGGATATTTTTCGTCCAGGGTATTATCGTTAAGTTTCCGAAAATCCACCACGACTCGGTATTTTTCCTCACATTCTCCCGGTCGACTTTTCTTTTTCACTGCCCACAAAGGGCTATTATACGGAGACGTGCTATCTCTGATAATACCTTGGCACTTGAGATCCTCGATCTCCTTTCTAATGTGTTGTCTGAGCGCTTGCGGATACCGCCTCTCCTTCACATACGTCACCCGCTCTACTTTTAACGGGATCTCATGTAGCATTTTCCCCGTTGCTCCTAGCTTGTCCCCTTCAGCGAAAAAACTATCCCTAAACTCGCTCCGCAGACTCTCCCTCCAATCCTCCACTATCTTAACCGCTCCTATTTGCTCCGTTTCGCCCCTTACGCCCCCCCCCCCGGCTTCGATAGGTTCGCTTCCCTATTTTGATCCTCCAGTTCTCACCCTCGTTTTCGATGCGCGCGCCTACTTTTCCCAGTAAATCACACCCCACTATTATCTGGTATTCCCGTGGCATGTCTTCCACGACGTGTACTTTTATGTCACCCATTACTTTCGCCCATTCTTCCAGCCCCACGACCGCTTCTCCCATTACTTCGCAGGGTCCCCCAAGAGTAAGTAATTTACACTTACATACCTTGATCTGGTGGGCCCTCTCTCCTCCACGCAACCTCTCTAACGCACCACGAGATATTATTGTATTGGTGCTGCCAGTATCAATGAGGCACCTCTCCCCCTTCCCGAACTCGATAATTGCCAAACCACACATCCTTTCCCGCACTGTATTGCACCTTAGGATGCGGTCGCCTCTCTGCTGCCACTCTCCTCAGGCCTCCGTACGCCGCTCCCATCTGCGCGAGGGATTCTTCTGCCACTCTCGTCGTCTGCTTCCGCTGCGCTTCGACTCCTCTCCGTCTGTCTCCGACGTCCCTGATGACTCGTCGCCCGATGATCCAATTTCTCTTGGTGTCGCGCTCCGCCTCTCCCGGATTTCCTGGTTATTCACCTCCATTGGTTCTGCTTTGTGAAATTCCCTTCTACGAAACAAGTATGGCCATTGTCTTGCTATGTGTCCTTCTTCCCCACACTCAAAGCACTTACTGCGAGGGCACTGAGCTACCAGATGGCCCGTCTTTCCACAACCATGACATTTCCTTTCTTCTTTCCGAGGTGCGTACCTAGGCCTCGTCACTTCCAATCTTCTCTCTCTTGTCGCTCCCCTGTCTCTACCGGCAAACGGCGTTTCCTGTCTCTTCCACACTGCTTTTGGGGTCCTGTTTCTCCTATATGGGATCTGGCTCCAATCGTTGTCATCTTCGTTCATTTTTACTTCTTCTTCCCTTGCGCTAGCATCTATCATCGCCTGGGCGCATTCGAGGAACGATCGCTCATTAGGGAACCCTTCCTTCCTTCCCGTCTCCTTCGCTAATTGTACCTTTAAGATTGTAGACAGGAATCCCATCCTGCCCTCCACTTCATCGGCGCTAGTTGTCTCCCTCATTTTCTCATTTATTTTATTGTAGTGGACAACCAGGACTGCAGCATACTGTCCACTATTCTGTCTCGGAGATTTCATTTCTCGAAACATTTGGAATATATCCTCCTCTGGGGTCCATCGTCCCCCCCCCCCCCCCATATGCTTTTTTCAGTCTCGTCTTTACTATCTCCCATGGGGTTTCCTCGTCCGCCTGTATCAGGTTCAGCACCTTCCTTTTCACCCTGCACACCAAGTCTGCCTTTATTGACTTAGCGTCACCTGGGTCGAGTAACCCTTCGTCCATCTTGGCTTGTATCCTCTCCATAATCCTATCTCCACCTTTGAGAAAATGATTCAACTCACCTATTTCCCCAGAAAATTTTTCGAGGTCTGAGATCATTTTCCTTATGTCCTGTGACGTCACTGCCCGCACCTTCATCCATGCCAGTGAGTTCGCAAGGGCTTCAGCCATGGTTCCTTTAGGTAACTGTGGAACTTCAAACGCTGCCGGCCGCTATTCCACCATTACCTACTTTAATTAAATCACACGAAAGTGAATGAGAAGGAAAAAAAAACAAAAACCAACTCGCACGTTAATGACTCGAACCCACTCCGCTCCCGGGTTTCGGCACCAGTTAACGATCGTCAACGAAAAACGAGAAGAAAAAGGAAAGAGGTTGAATGTAGTTACTGAACGAGAGTTGTCACAAGACTGTTTTTATTTGAGCCTTTTAAAGCCTCTCTAAATACATTCGGGATGTTTACATCCCGATGACTTAAGGATTAGGCTGGCTGCCTACGACGTCCGAACCTTAACTTATATATATTACAATATAATATATATATAATACGACGGTGTCTACCGTCTGTTTTCTCGGGCTTGACTATCGATTACTCTGGTGAACTCACATACAAAATGAAGTTAAGTCATAATTTATTAAAACGATTTGGACTTCTCAAAACCCTTGTTGGGCGCTTATTAACACTGTCATTAGAAGCACTAGGTAAGTAATTAATCTCTAAAACTATTTTGGACCGAAAAACGTGGGGTTCGGCATCGTAATCAAACATACAAACATCCCGACCAACCATTCCAAGCCATATAACCGACGAACCTTCGTACGTCAACAACCATGACACTAGACATTACGCCAGAATTCGGCGTACCATACGAGTATTTTATTGGTATTAAGTAATACCATTCATGAACGAAATAATCAAAACTCTAATAATATATTTCAATTTTTTTGTTTCCAAATGCCATTTTTCCAATAATTAGTAACAGAAATTAGGTGTCAATGGATGTTACCTAAACATGGAACCTCTTAGCCATCGCCATCAAATTCCTCAATGATTGAGCACCTTGCTGTAAACAAATGGTCTCAGTGATTGATCAGAACACTCCGACTAACCTAATTTATTCGACGATTTTCTTCTATTCTATAAATACAGTTAAATTATATAAATGGAGTTTAGTGCATTATAGAATGCTTTATTTTTTTGGTTGGATACAGACCATGAAGTTAGTTTGAAATATCACCTACACCGACTTAACTAAAAAACAAAATCTTTTTAACCCTATGGCACCTGCTCATTTTTACTAAACATTTATTTAATATTATCAAAAAAGTGTCTACTCCATCTTCTTAATTTACTTTATAGTTGAACTTCAAGTTCAAGAAAAACTCCATCACATACAAACATTTTCACCTTCTCACAAATCCACATCGACGACTTAGGCGAAACAGGCAGCGAGACTTACTGGATGTCTCTACAATAACTCAAGAAGACGCACCCGAAAGTACAGCTATGAAGTACAATTCTTCATCAATCATGCCAATAGCAGAAGTTACTTGACCCCACATTCTTTCCTGGAGCTCAACCACCCAATCCTCCCCGCAAGGTTTAAATAATAATAAAATAATATATAATCAGAACATGGGGTTTTGATGACTATGAAAACAAAATTGACAGGAAGAAAACGCGAGTTCACTTTGACGCCCTTATCGTAACTGTTATTGAGTTAATTGCCTGAATTCACAGTTAGTGTGGACAGATATCGGATGTGGCCCAACCGAGGACGATTCAAATATGAGATTTTTTAAGCTACCCTGTTAGTGGATCCGGTGGGGAAATCGTGGGAAGACTTTTTTAGTTTAATTGGATCTGCTCTTTCTCCTCACTTCTGAAAATGGAACTTTGTTGTGGAACTTCATGTGAATTGTATATTCTGAACAGAATTATTTTCAGAGTACTCACATGTTCATATAGAGATAGAATAATAATAGATACTTACAAGGTTTAATATTTGTTTAAATCGAAATACATTATTTTTTTCTCCAAAACTATTGTAACTGACAAGAAGGAGGAATGAAAACACCAGACAGTCAACAAGAGAAAGTATTATAGTTTGACAACCGTTCTGTTAGGACACACTAAAAGTTCTTAATAAAAATTGCTTAATGTCTACACTAGTTGCGTATTCTTGTTTTGTATCATTGTATTGCAGTGGATATAGAATTTCCTTGATTCAGAATATCTGTAAGACTCCGGTAAGACGGCCCAGGTCTTACCGCCTTTCGCACTAGCTAACTTCACCCTACTTGTAGCTTCGTCTTAAACTGATGATATACATATAAATGTGTCCTCCGGCCAGCTCTGCTGTACGCTATATATGTTACGCTATATACTCACTTGACTGACAATAAAGCTAAAAGTCTCAAGCAATTTCAGAATGGGATCTTGAGAAAAGTGGTCAGACATACCTCACTCGAGAGGTTAAAGAACGCCGACCTGCACCCGTTGCTTAGTGTGCCGTCGGATGGTGAGTTCATCCACCAGAGATACATTAATTTTTTTGACTCGTTGTAGCACCTAACAAACCCAGTATTTAACCCTAAGACCCCGTAACCCTTATTGATGTCAATAGATTGTCGGGGAAAATTAGTTTAATATTTTGTTGTTAGATGTTAGTTTTGAGTCTATGATTCATAAGGTAAGCCCCATCACTTTTAAACATTATAGTTTTGTAACAATCACAAATCGCAGTGTAAAATTATTAAAAATTGTATAAAATATAACCAAGCTACAGGACGTAAATGACCTATTGTAAATAAATTAATTTATGTAGTCTATACCGGTTTCCATAATTTATAATGACCAGGGGATATGAAGAAAAAAAAAATCGGAAAATCGCTTCAAGTGTTTTAATTGGATTAGAATTATTACATTGATAAACTAGAAAATAATTGTTTCCATGTAATTAATTGATTAATTACAATAATATTCTATAGAACTGCCAGTATTTGTTTCATGTTATCGCCACATCAAGCTAATTCCCTCATCCATGATTCGTATCTTTACGCAGAACAGTGGACTCAGGAATGACCTGAACATCCGGGTGGACAGACACGTTAGTGAAAACATAAGGGTTTTTGTTCTTATCGTACCTATTTAAAAATCGTTCAGTTATTCAATTCAGTTCATTAATGAGCGTAGATCAAAAAAATCCTGGTCCAACTATTTAATTATTTATTTGGACTCTATTGTCACGTAAGAAGAGAATATTGTTCATGTGTATGTGGAAAGCTTTCTTAAGGTTTTTAAAAAGTGGAACGATTCGCTTAGGTCCAGGGACCTACCTGCCACTGAAAAATATACATTCCTGTTTCCTAGCGTTATACTAAATAGATCCCTGTGGTAGCATTGGGAAGTTTTTAGCGGGACTATATCCGGCGGAGAAAAAGTTGCCCGGTCAGGCCGAAACTTAAGGCGGGCCCCTCGGTAAATAGAGTACCGCATTAGTTAATAGCCAATAAGAAAGTAGGCCATGCCCTAATCGAATCTTGGCAGCTCATTGGTCGTCCGGCCTGGCCAATAAGGTTACAGCCAATCTCGGGATTAGTTTAAAATTACCACCTTCCACTCAGGATCAGTGTCAGGCCTATTAGTCAGGCCTATTTAACAGCTGTGGCTATATTATTTAAAATAAAAACCATACCTTTAATGATGGTTCAGGTTTAGGCAGGTGTACGAATATTTTTGTTTTCATATAAACGGATTTAAACTTATTTATAATTTACTGCAATAAGACATTTGTAATGGTGAGTGTTTATCTCAGCTGGAGATCAATAACAGACTGGATGAAGTTTTCATTAACTACGTAGACAACTTGCAGGAAAATGGAAAATGGAAATGAAAATATTTCATGTCTCAAATCAATTTCATTTTTAATTTCATCAAGTTTATTCAAACCAATAAATCTGATGGCTAAGTGCCTACTTACTTGTGAAAATAAATAAATGCTATCAAATAAATATTTGCTGTGATGTTTCTATGGATCACCGACGGTTACTATCAATCTATCAAGGAAGCATTGGAGGGTGCTTGTCTCATCGAAAAGTTATTAATTTTATTTATTAATATCAATTGTACTAAAACAGTCTAGCGTTATGTCAATGCTTTCTAATTTATTGGTCTTAGCATTAATTACGTTTTATTACATGTAATTGTGTTTGATGAAACAAAACTATTTTATTAGTTATTTGTCAATTGAAGTTTTATTTCTCTGTTTGGATCTCATTTTTTAAGTTTTTTCCTACATTTACAGTTGTTTGAGCAATGATAGGTTTGCTCAATTTCCCGCTTTACAAACAACGAACACAACAGATACAACAGACAAAACAATACATAGAGCATATGTTTACATTTTACTTTGGCAGCTAATTACATTTTTAAATGCGGAAATATATGTATATATTTATGTACAAGCCAATGTGTATGGTTGTTCGTACATCTAAGCCATGTACAGATTCAATTCAGACACCATCATTCTGCATAGTGACCTTATCTAGTGGTTATCTTCATAGCAGATAACATTGAAAAACAGCATGCGTTAATCCGACACAATTCCGTTGTGTATTTTTTATCGTAAGCTAATAGACGAATGGATTCTTAAAATTAAAAGGCAAAAGGAAAAGGAAAAGTGGTCATATTTATTATTTAGATTTTAACTAATATTTATAGGTTGTTAATTTACTTTTTTATTTTCATTTCTTTTTCACTTTTGTTTTATTTTATTTTTGTGACGACTTGTCACACTTCACAAAATAATAAAAATTTTCACCAAAAAAACATAGTAACAGATAGAATAGAATATAACTTAGCACTTTGTGAGTTACACACCCAATATATACCCAATATTTCGGTGTAATAATTATTAGTAATAATTAATTATTGATGGTTGCGTTTTTTGGAGTTGTATTTGTCAAGCCTTCCTAACAAGAAACGTGACTGTCTTTCCTAAATTAGATGATAGGGTCTCTATTATCATACGGTTACCGTTTATAATGAGTTATTTCTTCCAAAAAAATTGTTAAAGTTAAATAGTAAGTTAAAGCTCTATGGCTGCCTGTTTTGGGTTGCACTGAGAATACTAATAGGACACCATTTTGCAAGAGTTTACTTAATTTTTCAGTTTTGGGGCCGTGTTTGAAGAAAGAGGATTCCTTTCTATGGTTCCTAATAAAAGATTTATTTTTCCTTAACTAGCTAACACTTGCGGTATTTAATGCTAATAACACACTTTTTTTTCCCCCAACATTCGAATCGTCATGTGGAAATATCACTAGGATCCATGGCGCAGAAACAGGAGTTGGATGTATACAATAGGCGGGGATACAGCGCAGCTATAATGGTCGGTTGGACCGCAGGCTGTGCCGCTTCGCTTACCGGGCCTTTGTTAGCAATAATGGAGGGTTTGCGCTTCTTACTAAATACCGGGACCGTCAGCCATACTCCTACTTATTTGTACAGCTGCGTTCATACTCAAGGAAAAATAGAACAAATGCTAAAGTACACAAGTGACATTACTGCCAAATACTCACTTAACAACAATTTATATTAGGATAAAATTACAATCTCCCTTATTAGGCAATAAGTAATTGAGATAAATGTTCTCATTTATACCATATTTACAATTCATCATTCAGTCACTCATTCACACAATAGGGGCTTGAAACATTGATAGTCATGAGTTGTTGTTTATTTAGATGTACTAGGTTGTGATGGTATTTCTTCCATAGAAGCTGCTGGGAGCTGAAGAATTTACAGGGGCAATATTTCTATTAGATTGCCGTGGCTTACGTATGACTGGTGACGGAGTGGGTGTTGGTCCCAGGGACCTTGAGCGTTTTTTTTTATTTTCTGACATTAACTGCTGATAGAAATGCATGTTTCATTAGCAGTATTTTTCTGAATTATTCAGTATTTTTTTTTTATAAATAAAAACTATGTGGCAAATGGGAGCCGCGTACGCACGTAATTTAATTAAGAGCCTGCGACACTAGCAGTTGACCAGGGTGTCAACTGTGTGAGAGTTTGGCCGGACTCCCCATTCTTACTTTAATACAGTTGATCTACAGCCTTACAATATGGCCGCCTTCTCTGTGTAATGTGAAGTGAAAGTTACACTTGGCAATACAGCCCACAGCTTCACTATACACTCACCTGTAGACAGCTCCTCCGTGGACGGTTGAGACGGTTTGACGAACTCGATGCATCATACGAACGGTAACAAAAGAGTTAGTTTGTAGAGTGATATGACAACGATTTGTAATGTTTTAGCGCAGGCGCAGTACTCTCTGCCAAATACTAGCGAAGCCAAGGATTTTTTACATTTTTTGTTTTCAACCTCCCTGCCTAGCCCCCCCCCCTTTAAGGTAAGCCATGAAATGTTAAGTTTAATTTCGGAATGAGATGAAAAAAATATCCGTCACTATAGACAAAAAAGTAATACCCCTTTTTGTTAGTAAAAAAAAATTTTTTTTTTGTCATTTATTGTACGGTATCAAGTCATGACGTCTTAATTGACAATGCATAATTAGTAGTTTTTTTTTCCAAAATATAATAACGAAACGTCATTAAAACTACCGTTAACATTATAACTTAAACTGAACCGATGTTTGTCATAGAGTCATCATAATGTGTTGTGGCTGGGCTATAAGTACTAAAATCATTAAATCCGCCATCAAAAGAAGTATTCACACTTTTTTAAGCAGCCCTAGAGGAACGTTATATAGA
The DNA here is from genome assembly GCA_930367205.1 of Acanthosoma haemorrhoidale. NCBI lineage: Eukaryota > Metazoa > Arthropoda > Insecta > Hemiptera > Acanthosomatidae > Acanthosoma > Acanthosoma haemorrhoidale. The sequence continues at coordinate 24,834,378 of OV884013.1, read as the reverse complement.
GAAAGACTATGCTTGAAGGTTTGACTTAATGCCCAAAAGAAAATTAAAGTGAAAACTACTTAATCAAAAACAAGTAAGTCAATTATGAATCAATTCCTTCTTATCATAAAATAAATATTTTCTGTCATATTAAGTAGCCCCAAATTATAGTTCGTGGCGTCCTGATTAAAAAAAAACGCGTTATGTGCTTTATGGAGCATTTTAGTACAATGATATAAAAACTGTCAATAAAATTGTTTTTGTTTATTTTATTTTAGTCATTAGTGCACCTGAAACTAAGTAAAGTGGCTCGGATTATATTTCCGGTGCCCTGATAGGGTACTGTCTTCTGAGATCTGGTTGGAGTTCAGTTAGGCTGATGAAAATAAATCTTACTACTTTGATACAGAAACATTTGATAGTTGAGAGGTAACAACCTAGTGCCCACGACGTTAGCTCTTTTTTCACCACCATCTTCCATTTAGAGCTCAATCTCGGTCGGTTCCACTTCTTCACGAGCTGTTGCGCCACAGACAATGCCTACTTGTTAATGTGAATTAATTCAGATGGCCTATTTTATCATTAATGAATACGCTAACGATAATATATAATAGGACGAATTTGCCATTTCTATTCTATTATAACAATTTTTATTCCTATAACATAATACCCATTTGCTGAATACAACATAAAAACCACTGTTACAAGCAGCTGAAGCGCTTGGACCGAGCACCGGCATCAATGTGCACATAATCGATCTGGCCTGTTGCTGTTTGCCTTGTTATCTCTATGTGGGCTCTGTTCGGTTATCACGTATCCAGAAACTGCTCTATAATTCTAGATTATTACAAAAGCAATGAGGCTAACTCAATTGAATCACTTTTTGCATCGGGCAATCTTGGACTCGGACTTGTATCTCAATTAGGATTTATTTATTATGATTTCTTCTGGGTTCTCTTCTAGCGATGTCAATGGTCTCGTATATATTCATCATAAATTGAAGGGGACCTCTTTAGATACTTAACAAACCTTTAGGGCAATATTACAGCCATAATCGAGTGCATGCAGTGTTTACAATATAAATACACACAATATAAACATATATTATTATATATTCTCTTTGATTCGCCTGCAGAATTGACACCTTTCCCGTTACAGAGAAGGAAGTAAGGATGGAAGGAAAATCACACGCTACTCCAACAGCCACATCACTGCTACTTAGGGGTTAAAGAAGCAATCTAAAATAACATAATTTTTCAAATCTTATAACTTACTAAGCGCGTCATGAACTGATATATTGAGGCAACTAAGTTACCACTAAGTTAATGTAAAAATGAGTATAACATAGGTAAATTAGTACTATTACTGCTCTCAAGGTATAGGAGGATGTGCAGGTAAAAGAGATAAAAATAAATGTTGTAGGACATGGTGATGAATTGGAAACAGCAGAGCTACAGATTAAAGACAGTGTACTTTGATGAAGATGACATGATTGAGATCCTATCAAAGATGCAAATCAGACAGATAAAGACATTTTATATGACAGCCTACAATACAAAAAGAGAGAGAGAGAGAGAGAGAGAGAGAGAGAGAGAGAGAGAGAGAGAGAGAGAGAGAGAGAGAGAGAGAGAGAGAGAGAGAGAGAGAGAGAGAGAGAGAGAGAGAGAGAGAGAGAGAGAGAGAGAGAGAGAGAGAGAGAGAGAGAGAGAGAGAGAGAGAGAGAGAGAGTGAGTGAGAGAGAGAGACTTCCATTTCCAAAAAACATTGTTGGGACAAGTTATGCTTGAAAGTAGCCGCCTTGTTGAGGGATGTGGTTAATTTTAAAGAAAGCTGATCTTGCATAGGGGGACTTTCAAAGCCATTAGGAAGGGTTCAACTGTTCTGCTCCTCCCCAAAGTTCAACTACAATTGTTATTGGTTTATAAACCAATTTTACTCATTGTTAGCCGTGACAGGAAATACCATTGGATTTATAAGTTAGAGCCGAAGAAAAAAGGTATTGAAATGATCTGAATTCAAATCGGGTCAAAGACAGGATCAAATATCCAGATCTCCATGATTACGTCTCATTGGAATGAATAATCTGAATGTTATTATAGTATGTTTTTGAATGCTGGGCTTATTATTTGCAACTACAACAGAACAAAAACTGGCACTTTATTTAATATGACATTATTGGTCCACCAATATACTCCAAAGTAGTTACACCGAAGGACTATTCAGTACTGATGCTTGCAGACCTAGGGGATATAATTCGACCTGTAGGAGTCCAAAGACGGGAGAGCTATCATTAGGAAACAGGGACCCGACGAGCACCGCCTTCGTTAAAGTCCGGGTTCGGCTTACACTATAAATCCACCAACGGATCGGGTTATCTGTTATTTGAATCATCCAGTCTCCATTACTGTCATTATCTGTCGATTTATCGGCACTACTTCACTCGGAGCAGGAGGTTTCCGATGTTGGGGCTCTTGTTTTGGCTCGGATTGCGGGCGGCGACATTACGCTTATTTGAGGATTTGGTTTATAAGAATGCGGAGTTTTATTTGATGATGAGTTGTCTATGGTTAACAAAATTGAAAATGTGAAGGAAACTTGTCCGGTGACAATCATTTGCTAAATACATTCAGTCAATGGATTCACAGTGCGCTGCATCATGCGTTTTAGGATCTTGTTAATCTTCAATAAGAATTTCTAATTTAACTTAATAAAAGTTCAGATGTTAGACTTTTTAAAGTGTTAATTGGATATCTTCCTCTTGTAACGCCTCAGTCGGCCTCAAGGGTGCCTGGAGCTTAGTTCTCGCTATCGAGATCACTGAGCTACATAAGATATATATCTACTTAATAGTATTAAAACCCCATAATACTTTAGCACATTTCTTTACTAACTCTAAATAATAATAATAAAAGTATTAATAACAAAAATAATTAAAAAATCGCTGTTGTAAAAGCAAAACCAAGAAAATATCGTATATATGCAGGGATAAATGACCTTTGGGTTTGACATACCTTAAAAGAAACAAAAATAAAATAGTAAAATATAGCAGCATATGTTTAATCACAAGTATTTGTTTTAAGACAATTATGGAATGCAAACGTCAGCCGGCGGCCTGGCCCGGATAACACTTAACCCACTGAGACGAGACCTATTTTTCACTGACCCAGGGCTTGTTTTGCAAACAATAAACTGCTTCCTGCTGACTTCTTGGCCCGGATGACGACCGCCCGTGTGAGGCAATATTTCAACCAATTCCATACGCTGCTAAAATACACTGATCCATTTCTCCTCTATATATACCTTCCCAAAAAATTTTACTCTCTCTCACTCAGTCAGACTCACCTCACGCAGTAACACTCTCTCTTCCCGACTAGACGTAAGACAGTAGTTAGTAAAACTCTTACCTCGTTGTACTTCTGAAAGAGCACAAATCCGGTAAAGTTTTGATACTTTAGTCAGTGGCACTTTGTTCCCGTAAAGACAGGCGAGTACATTAACTATTATAAGTGAGGCTCTCCCCCTTAACTGGGACGTGCGTCGCACGGATCTTTGTAGGGTATGGCAAGCCGTAGGGACTCCCCAGGTGATGACTTTCATTATACAAAGAAAGTATGCCGAAAGCGTACTCTACCACAAGCCCCCGGAGTAAGTACCTCCAATTCCTTCACCCCCCTAAACTCGAAAGCTCAGTCCGAGGCCAGCACATCCGCCACCCCTGTTGCCCCAAAACCACCACCTCCCCTAATATTAGGGCGGATTAACAGCTACGACCTCACGTGGTTACTAGCTTATAACGTAAAGAACTTTAAAATAGTACAGACACAGCAGAAACACAAAGGTGCTCTGCCACAGCGTGCATGACTAACAGCAAGCAATTGCTGCAATTAGGGAATCAAAAATCCCCTTTCATACGTTCGCCCCTCCCCCCCGTGGTACTAAGCCCAACAAGAAGTACTTGCTACACGGTTTCGATCTCTCTCACCCGATTGAGGAGATAAAAGCCCACATTAATAGCTGGGTAGCAATATAATCGATTGAGGCGCTCTGACCAAAATGGCGGGAAGATGGAGATCGAGCCGATTCTCGTAATCGGCGACCATACTCGCAAGGCAGAGAACTTAAAGCAACTCCGTCATATAAATAATGTGCTATTTAGAGTGAGCACCTTTCATGACAAAAGAGGCATTCCGATGTGCCTTAACTGTCAAGAATGCGGCCATACAAGACGGACTGCTTCAAGCAGGCCAAGTGCGTGAGGTACAGCCAACCTCACGACATAAAAGACTGCCCCAGGGACGCTTCAATTCCTCTCAAATGCGCCAATTGCGGGGGAAATCATGTCGCGTCGTACCGACAGTGCCCGTACAGGATTAAACTCCTAGAGACCGCAGAAATTAAGAAACAGGCACAGAATTTCACAGCCAGGCCGAGAAAAGCCACATTTATGCCTGCCCCCCCACCACCACGACAGACTGCCTCCTATGCGCAGATGGTGTCAGGTAACACCAGGGCTCCGGAAGTAGCACTCCCAGCACCTCTACCTCAGCCCGCTAACAACAATGATGCTATGATGAGCGCTATGCTCACTACCATGAACAATCTCGCCGCACTGGTAGAGCGGCTATTAACACAGTCTGACCGGTTACCCAAATGATGGGTCATAGTATATTAAATTACAACGTTTGCGGCCTTCGGCCCAAACAAGCTGACGTAGACACACTTCTACGGTGCCATTCACCCGACGTCGCTGTCCTAACAGACACCCGACTTAAGAAGATTCATTTCTGTGGATTCGCGGGATATACCGCCTACCGCCACGACACTGAGACCATCTCTGGAGGAGTAGTAGTGTTACTGAGGAACGGAGTGCCCTGTAGAAGACTACCCCCACCCGTGACCCTAGGCCCCTCCCACTACATCGTAACGCTCCAGTTACGGCTCACAAAAAACATGATAGTGTCAGGAGTCTACAGAAGACCGAGAGCCGCCTGTGACTCGTACAAGCTTCTGCTCACTACAATAGCTCAGGACCGAAGACACTCCATCGTGGGTGACCTAAATGCGAACCACAGTTGGTGGAGCAGTATGAGGGCTGACGCCCTCGGCCGTTACATCGCAAAGACACCATTTACGGTCATCCACCAAGGATTGCCAGCCTTCCATCACTTAGTGAACCCCGACAGGACCTCCACGCCCGATCTACTCCTGACTCAACAGCCACCCCGAGTCACTGGGTGCTCCGCCTTGGACTTTACCAGCTCCAACCATTGGCCTGTGCTCTACGAAGTAGAAGGCGACATGCCAGAGCCACCTGCTTCTAGATACAGGTACGATGAGGCACAGTGGGACCTCTACAAGCATCTCATCAAGACCGAATTGCCCACAATTGCGCCCCTGAGACACACTTGGGACATAGATTACGCTATCTATCAGCTACAGGACGTCATCGATCGAGCTGCCAATGCATCGATCCCGAAATTTTCTCCGGAGCCCCTTTCTCTGAGAAAACCTCCGGATCACATCCTACAACTGATTAGACAGCGTAATAACATCAAGAACAGGTGGTTCAGGACCAAAAACAGGGACTTAAAACCGGTTTTGAATGCTCTCACAAACCAAGTTAAGTCCCTGATGGCCCAGTGGAAAAATTCGATTTGGGAAGATCGCCTCATCAGTCTCCACGGTGACCACAAACAATTGTGGAAGCTTGTGAAGACCTGCAGGTCCAAAAAGAACGGTGTAAGGCTGGCCGTGAACGGGCAGTTCATTCACACCACCGAACAAGCGGACATCTTGGCGGCCCATTATGAGGAAGTCAGTCGTGGCCAGGGACAGCCAATAGGAGCCGTAGACCCCCCCCCTCCCCCACCCTCCTCACCACTACCGAAATGTACACCTCACACCGGCAATGCATTCATTCGAAGAACGACCGGCAAGAAGGCCCCAGGTCAGGATTCCATCCAGAACATCCTTCTCAAGCAGCTGCCGAGGAAAGGAATCTCATTCATAACGAATGTGTTGAACTCCTGCTTCAGGCTGCACTATTTCCCTCAGAACTGGAAGCACGCTGTAGTGGTCCCCCTTCTGAAACCAGCGAAAAAGCGGTTATGAGTCATCTCAATACCACCCAGTCTGCTGATTCAGCTCTTGAAGCTGTTCGAGAGAATCATCCACGTACATCTCTCCGGGCACTGCGAGTCACAAGAAGTCATCCCACCAGAGCAGACTGGTTTCAGCACAGGCTTAAGTGCGAACAACAACCTGGTGAGATTGCAACACCACGTCGCATCGAACGTCCGGAGCAACAGAGCTACCGCTATGATTTCACTGGACTGTTCGAAAGCTTTCGACTCTGTGGACCACTACATCCTACTCCAACGTCTGAGGGAATATGAATTTTAGGATCAGCTGCAGAACCTGATGAGATCCTATCTTACAGGCAGAACTTTTTCGGTTCGTATAGGCACTACGTCTACGACCCGAAGAAATTACACTGCCGGTGTTCCCCAAGGATCGGTGCTAGGCCCCCTGCTGTTCAACATTTACACCGCCCACATAGTAGGAGCCTCGTACCCCAACTGCGAGGTATCGGCGTATGCAGACGACGTAGGTGTTTACAACACTAGCATCAATCCCACCAGAGCCCTGAAATTCACTGAGAGCGCCAGTCAACAGATCGCCAAGAAACTCGATGCCATCCACATTAAAGTCAACCCGCCCAAGACGCAAGGAATTATATTCAGCTATAAATCCGGAAGAAAGAAGCTCCCGAAATCCTTCGTCTTAGACGGCAAAGAGTGCCCTGTAAGCAACAAGCTATGCTACCTTGGGATTACCCTCGGTAGACACCTGTCGTTCACAACACATCTCGGCAAGAAGTTAAAGAGTGTTAGGAAGAAATTCTTCAGCCTCGAACACCTACTTCACAGCCCGGCTCTATCAGTACGCCTCAAGCTGCTGATATAACAAAGCGTCCTAAGACCTGCTTTGATGTATGGGACCTCTCTCTTCAAGTATCTTACTCCTAACACTCTCAAAACGCTCCAGCACTCTCAGAACAGAGTTCTCCGCACCTCCCTCAAACATACCCCGTTCGACCGAATGAAGGCAGACGAGATGCATAAAAAATTTGAAGTGCTCACCATTCTAGATTTCATCAAGAGAAGGCACATCAAATTTTTTGAATCACTCCGACACAGCCACAACCCACTATTCTCCGACCTTCAACCACCACCAATGCCCGTCAGATGGAAGCACTGCTGGACCGCCGAAGCCTGGAGACAGATGGACGTGATCGAACCCTAGCTCCCTGACGGAGACTGAAGATCTACACCCAGCCGAGAAGATCTACACGGAGGCCGATCTCCGAAGCTACTGAAGCTACAAGACCCCATCTACCTGTTTAAGCAGGGTCGACCTTCCGGCTGAGAGGCCGACTTATTTCAGGCCCTGGGCGGGCCAGGCTTGACCTGGCCGACTACAAACCATTGCCTAGGTACCCTTAGGGTCCACTCTCGGTAGACTCTCACTACCTTCCTGATTCCACCGCCTCCTTTAGGCATTCTGAACCCTATATCCTTCTCATACATCCTTCAAATGGGGGACTCCTCTTAGTGAAAGGCACTCATTAGCCCAAAATAATTTTCCTTCCTTTTTCCCACATCCTATTTTATATATTTGAGAGATAGGAAAAAAAAAAAAAACAAAAAAAAACTTCTGAAATAAATTCTTGTAAAAAGTCTATCTGTGTAAAACTTCTTTAACTAGACGTTCCTTCCTATGTTCTCAACAAAATGAGCAAACAATTTTGTTTTGTAAATTAATTTATATGGGATTAAACCTCTTCAGTTTTTAACGACATCTATTGGTTACACATTAAAATATTCAAAATATTAGTAACTATTAAAATTTGTCAAAAATGACAAAATCGTAATATTGTATTAACCATTTAGTTATCTGTTTTAAACGATGTATTTTTGGTTGAAAATCGTTTACAAATTAAAAAACAGCATGAGGTCAACATTTCCATTATAATGTACCATAATATTATTTTTAATTACCACAATAATTAATGTTCCTTAATTATTTTTCATGGAGTCGTTATCGGGACATCATGTCACTTGTATTTCTATACTCAGGTGACACGAAATTGTATATTTATTCAATGTATAAATTTCTAAGAAATGATACTATGTTTATGCCCTACTAATTACCTTTAACATTGTAGATCATGCTATGGCTGCTATTCTAGAATACATACGTATTTGTTTGTGTAGAACCTTGGATATGGTGAAAGAATGTATTCGCATTCAGTTCAGCTTATATATTTGCTACAAGCTACAGCCTTTGTGAAGACACAGGTGTACAGGAACAGTAGGGATCAAAGAGTGGACATGGAGGGCACGATTGGGGATTAGAGATATCAGGCCGTGGGAGTTGGACTGCAACCTGGCTTAGCCTCTGTTACTGTAGAAGGCTTCCTGCAGCGTCTGTTATACCTTTACGTAGTACTCGTTCTTCCCGAACTGAATGAATGCGAGGTCATAATGTCAAACATTTTTAGTTGGCTTCTGACTGTTACTCTGATTTCCAGAGTCTTTTTCGCGTTAATCATGTCGTCTTATTTATCTTTTTTTTTGGGGGGGGGGAGGTTATTTATTTTCTTTTATTAAAAACCATCTATTAAATATGAACCTAGGAATTGATCTTAATCAGTGACCAGGCTCATCCAACCCACAAAGTATTCAGATTTTACCTTGGTCATCAAAAGAAATTTAGAAGACACGCCACCAAATCCGTCACTAGAAAAACAATAGGGAAATATCTGAATTATAAATTAACCTATTTAAGGTAAGCAAAAGGTTTTAAGCTATACTGTCAGTTAATAACCCAACAATAATCCATCCCAAAAAAAAAACATTCACCATTACAATTCCACCAATTTTTGTTTCAAATGAAAATAATTATATATGGTTATTTAATTACTTGAACTCTTTAAACAGAGCAGAGAGTACAAACAAAAATAATTATTTTATCATCCGTTTAGGTCTTTGGAATAATTACGTTATCTTTCTCAAGAAAAATTCCAATATTATATATACTACACTATAGAAAAAGATAAAAATATTTTTGTTGAATTAAAAGGTGTTGGCTACTCATTCGCTGAGGACGAAGTTAGGTAGGGACGAGTTAATTAAATAACTCCAAGTGGTTGACGTTTCAGGAATTTTGAACAAGGACAAAATGCCAGCACCTCCTTATTTCGTAACTCTAGTTAATGACTTAATGTCCCCTCTACCCCCAATACCTTCTTGGCCACATTTGTGGATGGCACTGCAGTCTTATCATCTACCCAAACCCCGATATATCATCCCATGACCTTCAAAAACCTTGATGAGATCGAGTATTAGTGCAACCAATAGTGGATCAAAATTAATGAAGCAAAATGCTCCCACATTACCTTCACCCTCTGCCACAAGTCCTGTCCACTAGTTTTTGTTAGTCCTTTTCTCCCCTGTATCCGAGTTAGTACGGTACTTAGGCTTCTATCTCGACAAATGGCTGACCTGGAACCCACATCCGAGGCTACAAAGACAAGCACCAAACAGACGTATTGGATAACTGTACAGACTACTTCAAACGACATCCTATATCTCAATAGAAAATAAATTACTAGTCTACAAAGTTATACCTAAGCCAATCTGGACATACGGAGTAGAGCTATTGTGGACAGCAAAAAAGTCGAAGATCAAGCGTATCCAATCCTTTCAATCAAAAGTCCTGAGAACAATAGAAAATCCCCCTTCTTACTTCAGCAACAAAACCCTTCATAACGATCTTAATATACCTTACATTATTGAACTCATCTCTTCCAAGTTCATAAAATTCTATAGTAACCTATCAACCACCCTAATCCCCAAGCACAGTCATTGTACTGCACCACTCATCCCTAAAATCCTCCTCGGAGACTAAAACGGCAGGAACAATGGCCAGTTTTTCCAGTCATGCCCTGAGCGTATGTGGCTTTTGCGCTCTTCGTCAGCCTCTACTGGCTCGTACCTGATGACGCGGTTGACGGAAGAGCGTGGGGGACTTCTCAAGACTCTGTTTCCTCTTTTACATGCGAAGGAGGTGACAACCATGTACATTTGGGAGGTCTCTGGGCTGTTTGTAAATACTGTATGAATGAGTGATTAAATAAAAATTTGGTTAGAATGAGAACATTTATCACAATTACTTATTGCCTAATAAGGCAGATTGTGATTTTAGCACAATAAAGAAGTTTCAATAATAAAATAAAATAATAGATAATGACCAAGAAGCAAAAAATATATTTACGTTCTATTATATTTTCCGTTTATTAATTTATTTTGTTTATAAATCATAAACATTGAACGAATCGTGAAAATGGTGTCACCCAATGAGGGGCAATTTCAAGCTGATGGGGGATAATAATAAGGAATTTATTTTAGCTTTGAATACATTTATGACAAATGAATTTTGTAAATTAACACTGATAAATTGGAATGTTCGTGGCATCACCACGGTTTTGAAATATAGGGCTCTGTTTGCACATCTAAACAGGTTGTGGTTCAGATCAATCTAAAAGTTTAAAGGTACACTTTATAAATGCTTAACGTCTAATACTGCAATTCAAGAATAAATTCGTACTCTAGCTCCTTGGCCTACAGACTAGAGGATACACATATTTTTTTTATTGTAAACGAAATAAAGAAAGATAAGGAACAATGTCAAGAGATGGCCCGGTTCCTTCACGCAGATTTATTAAATATTTGCGATTTAAAACCAAAAATAAATTATTTTAAAATAGATTATTAAATGATTGAACCAATGATTTTGTTCAGTTCACTTTGTTCCTTACTACCATGGTGTTTCTGCTGAGTTTAAAACTATAAAAAAATTGTTCACTTTTTCCGGTCTCAGTCATAGAGGGTGACACATAGGGATACAGTCATAGAGGTATGACTCACAAACCTGTTTCAACAGTTTTTGATCAGCGGGATGTTCCTGTAGAATAGGTATAATGGGAGGATTAAATAATACGACCGTAAGGAAATTGTAGTTTTTCCTGTTGGAAGATTAGGAAACGACTATCGTACAACTTTTACGGTGCTAATTAAATCTGTGCTGAATTCAGCCCGATCCTTCAAACGGTCAGAACGAGCAAAGCAAACACCAATAGAAACCAACTATTTTACTTCTTATGTGATGGTTTGAACGTCACGTTGAAATTAGTTTGGGTTGAGTATTGAGCTACACTTACGTAACACATTTAATTAGCCTTTGTTATATTATTTTGGTCTACTTTCATAAAACAATAGTATAATGATACAATAGAATAATAAAACATGGCAAGTATGACAATTAGAAGAGTAAAAGGAATAGGGCGATGTAGCATGTATTTCCTCTTAGAGAAGTGCCACTTTAATCGCATTAGCCACAGACAAAGCCTAAGTCCTCTAAGGATGAATCTGAATATGTCTAAACAAGTTAAGATGTGGTAGAAGTTTTTCAAAATTAATCGAGAACCTTTGTGAACTAAACCTTTACGGAATACTTTATTACCTCAATGGGGCATCGTTATTGGTATAAATGAAGGTGTGCTAAAGTTAATATACCGAAGATAAATACAATGGGATTAAATAGTAAAATCCATGCTACTGATATGATTATCATATAATAATTCAATCTTCAATTCTTTAGATCTTTTGTGAGCCATGCAGATGGAAGCATGAATCTCTTTGTCTTCAACGATATCAGATTTTTTGCCACTGGATACACCCCACCAGATATTTTTTCTTGGAAGAAAATAATGTATAATATTATATGCTTTGAAATAGTTTAGAAGTCAAGGTTACTAGTGTTCTTGGAGACACGAATTATTTATAAGACTTTAGAAATATTACTGATTAAAAAAATAAAATAAAATATCCTTGCGTAGTTTATTGTTGTACCAATTGATAAAATTTTATTTTATAATTTGTAATGTCCTAAAGATTACTATTGTATGTATTATTGATCTCTCTCTCTCTCTCTCTCTCTCTCTTTCATTATATTATCCATAATGGAAATTGTTGATGCCAGAAATTGACTCAAACATTTAAATAGGATTTAGTCAGGAATTAGGGCAGTGGGATTCGTGGTGGTTGTTTGCATATTAGAAAAAGTAAAATATGGCGTGGTCAAGGCGTTAATGGATACTTAGACCTGACTGACCTCAAGGCATTGCGGAAGTGTAGAGCTACTGCAATGGAAATACAGTTTAATGGTTTTTTTCATTTATAATTTTCTTGTGCTATCTTTACTATCAGCTCCATATGAATAGTATATTTTTTATCTTGATGAAATATTATTGATACAATGAACATAACTACATCATATCATCAATAAATATTTTGTAGACGTTTCTGTGTTGCTTTTATACCTTTTCATTTATAATTTTACTGAAACGATAGAGAAATAGTTAATTTATATTTTATTCTAATACACACACTCTATTCTTGGTGCTATTAGAGAGAAACAGTTAGTTTTATATTAAAATCAGATATTTCAGATTTTTTCCTCATTAGATTAAATTGATAAGGAACAATTGTTATTTTGCTCCCTGCGAAGTGACAACAAGGTCAAAGACTATGCTGAACAGAAGAGGACCGGTCCTAATGGGCGCTGCAGTGGAGGCTTGAGGACAATTCTACAGGGCTGATTTTATTTCGTGATAAAATAATTCTCCAGATTGGGTGCTAAACTGTTACAAATTCGTAAATATACAATGACCGCCGTAATTGTACCGAAACAGCAAATTTACCCCTGAATATAGATCACGAAGATGGTTGTTCTTAATACAGTGAACCAAAAAAGTCAGTCAATTTCATCAAAATGTAGAAGACAAGCTCTTCATATATCCACAAGCACTTTTCAAGCGGGGCAAATTCTGTTTGCGGTGAATGCGTTTAAGTAATTAATTTGGAGAAAAACAAAAACAAAACAAGCACCGTACAGATCAAGTAGCTAATGCAATCATTTTATATTAATAGTAATTAGTGACTAATCTTTAGGAGAGGAATCTATTTTACTTTTAATGTAAGGGCACAATTATATTCATACTTGTGTTGGGTAATATTTAATCTTTTTACTTGATGTCTAACAACCTGTTTGTTATATTTTACTATAATATTATACCATATTATTTAATTTTTTACTATTTAAGTCTACTATTATTTTTTACTAATTTATCCAAATTAATTTTTATGCATTATAAATTGAAATTTTTGTTTTGTTGCAGGCATATATAGATAGCATTTAAAAAGGATACCAAGTAAGTATAGAGTATGTTTTTTAATTATTAAATAGATCTAATAAACACACAATAATAACAACGCCTTGTATTAGGGATTTGGTAGTCCCAAACGACGCACTTGTTACAATTGTCTCTGTTTCAATTGAAATAATTTATTTACGTATGTGTTCACTCATGGAGTGTACACGTTTTCATCCCTGTAGCTCAGGGGGTGTTTGTGGCGTTGGGTGCAAGTTAAATTAGTGTAATACCGGACTACACGTACCCCTGCTACACAAACAGCCATCCGTTGCGCCTCACAGTTAAACATGGTAAAAACTCGTTTTTGTCACACTAAAAGTATCATGGAACGGATACCCATACTCGATATGGGGATGGATATCTAAAATAATCAATAAATTATTTAAAAGCACTATCAATTACATTTTACTGTTAAATGAAATGATGTCGACAACATCATATCCGCTTCATAATGTGATGGTTCCGTGCTCAAAAAATCTAGAAATGGCATGGTAAACCATGTAAGCCAATCGATTAGGTGCTGCTGAAAATCTCGCGGTTTATTTTCCTAGCACATATCCACATCAGAATAACGATAGATTTATTTCCTTAGCGTTTTTTTTATAATACTTTATTCCAAGACAATTCTTTTCGCCTGCAATTACCTTCTAATTCACTACTCAGTCTCCTGACATATCTTTGAACATGGGTTTCTATTACAACATTTACCACCAAGACTTCATCATCTACCATCAAGTAGTGTAAAGGAAGCACAGTTCTTTAAGCATAAACTTATAATTAAAAAAAATAACGAACAATTAAATTACTACGTTTTCTAGATTGCTTGACAGTTTTAAAAAATTACAAAATTAGATTTTTTTTTCCATAGAAATTCTTCCTGCTGCTTTCCTGCTTTGCATACATATTAAATATCAGACAAACTAAACATTTAGCTAGTTCTTATTTAATTTAAAAGATAAATAAATTAGCTCACCGACTGAAGATTCTTATATTGAAACTTCTTTATTGTGCCTTACAATCTGCCATATTAGGCAATAAGTAATTGTGATAAATGTTCTCATTCATACCATATTTACAATTTTCAATTACTCGCTCATTCAGTATTTACAAACAGCCGCGAGGCCTCCTAAATCGTCATTGTTGTCACCCTTCTCGCATGCGAAAGAGGTAGCGCAGTCTTGAGAAGTCCCCCACGCTTCTCCGTCAGCAACGTCACCGGACACGAGCCAGTGGAGGCTGACGAAAAGCGCGAGAGCCACAAACGCTCAGGGCATGATTGGAGAAACTGGCCATTGCCAGGACTCTCACTGTCACCCATTTATAGCAGGCCACGAGGCCACTGAAGATTCTAGATATTAAATTTTTAATGGTTAGCGAAACATCTTTATGATATGAACGTTCATTGCTCTAATTCCTAAATAAAATTTGGTGTTTCCCGTCAGTATGAAAATTAATGTAAGTGGACCACTATGTAGGTATAGACCTGAACTAAAAGAAGTCGAACACCCTGTTGAGAACTTGAGTGTTTCCGGTTTTGACAAGAAAACTTTGAAAAAGTGCACCGATCTTTGGATCAACTAGTTAGTGACTAATAATCATATCGATTGGTGATCGAGGCGTAATTGATTGGGCGTTAAAAGTCGAGTTTGATGCAGGAGATACCGGCGATTGAGGCGATACCCTATCTAGCTACTGGAAGTGATAATGAAATAACCGCCACTCCTTGAATGAGCCTAAAACTTTTCCATTAGTGCGCAGAAGTTGTACAGTGACTGCAAGATGTGTACCGGCCGGCTTTCCTTAGCTTTCCTCTTCACCTCAGGCCTTGTGAGCTTTTCGATCGAACTGTCACAACTTCGCTCCCCTCCCACACCGTCCTCTGAAACTCATTAAGACAAGACCTTAGAACTTTATTAAACTCCATTACCTAATGTTTATAATGAGCAGTGACGTACCTAGACTCAGGGCAGTTCTATTCTACTCACTACCATTATTCTTATTTGTTAAATCATTTAGCGTTTTCAGAGCTCTTTTGAAGACATTAAAGTTGCTCAATGATGATAGTCCTGGCCACTGTAATAATAAATATTTTTGTTACCCAGGGACTATGTACATAAACAACAAACATTTATTTAACACAAAGTTAAATAACCTAATAGTAATATATAGCATAATAGTAACCTATAATGGTTAATTGTTAACAAAAAAAGGGACCGACCATTTTCACGTTTAACTTTAATTATCAAATCTCCCATTATTTGATTTGAGCCCAGCGAAAATCACCATATTTTATTGCAATTTGCAATATTGCTTTAACATTTCAGAAATAGTGAATAAATCTTCATCACTATTGTAGAATATAGAGACCGGGCAAAGATTATTCAGTTACTTTGAAAACTACACCATCCCAAAGTCTCAGACACTTCTACGTTTAAATAAAAATTTGTAAGGGTTGTTTCATAACTAGGATCAAGTGTTGTTGTTGTGTAGCGTTTGGTTTAGGCCGGACCTTCCCTGCAATGTGTTTTTTTATTTGTTTATTTCTCAAATACAAAATTAAATCTTTAGAGTGATACAAATACATTATACCTTATTCGGTAGCAAGTAATTGTGTACAATGTTATCATTCATACCTTTTTTTTTTTTTTTTTTTTTTTTTTCTATGCCCTTCCTGAGGCTGAGCCTCAAACGGGCTTACCCTACGAGCCCGTGAAGCGAGCTCATGGGGTTACTGGGATTGTTGCACCGGTCAGCGCACCTTGAGTAATACTGTTTTCGTTCTTTATTTTCCAAAAACACAAAGAAAACAAAATAAAATAAAATCTTTTCCTTAAATCTACTTTACAATCCTTACTACAAGTTACAAACAACCCAGAGATCTCACTATGAAATTTCATGAACTTGCAAGGGATGACTTAAAAAATGTAGTGTTATGAGGGGTTTTGTTGCTGACATAATAAGGGGCTTGACGATGATTGTTCTCACGACTTTTGATTGAAAGGATTAGATGCGCTTTATGTTCAACTTTTTTGCTGTCCCCATAGCTCCATTCCGTATGTCCAGATTGGCTTTACTATAACTTTTTGGTTTATTTCAAAACATCATAAAAGTGAATGTTACATAATAATGCAAATGGAATAGAGTTCGATTCTTTTATTTACAAGGACTCAGTGACCCCTGAAACAAGTTGAAAATAATCCAGAAAAAGACTAAGAGAAGTCTAAAGGCTAGTTTCATTATTAACTTATTGTCCAACCATGCGCGTCCTCTTGCCTTTTAACTTAATTCTTACCCCATCACAAGTATCAAAGCCCAAAGCATGTTACTGTGGTCAGAGCTGTCTCTGAAAATTAAGAATGGCGGTGGTCCAGATCAAAGGGCACTATGTAATGACCCCTTGATATGACTAATGGGCTACTCTCCGACCTCTTCTTCTCTTGCTCAGCAACGGCAAGTTTTCTTTCATAATCCTTTATCTCAGTTTTCTGTCTACTTCCATGCGAAGGAAATATATATATATATATAGGAGTTCAGCTAACAAAATTTTGAAATTGTAGACAGGCGTAGTTACTATGACTGTTGTTGACTTGGACCCAAGTGTGTAGCCACGGATAAATATTTATTAATTGTTTGTATTTTTTTAGTTTACAGCTGGCTGGCCCAGCAATAAATTACTCTTTTTTCCTTACAATTAAATTACAACAATCTTGGTTCATTGATTACTTGTAGTAATAAACAAAAAACATTAATTGTAACAAAAGCATGAAATAAATTAAAACAGAGGAAAAATAAAATTGGGAAAAAAACTCCTGTTAAAAATTAAACTACGAAAGAGACCTATCGTTCCAAGAGAATTGATATTGGCTTATGAAATTAAATATGTAATTTGTTAGCTCTCAGTAGATTTTTATAATGTTATTGAATTTATTTTCGCTTTACCGTCTAAAACGAGACCTTAACAATAGAGAAAGAATTAAAACTTATGACATCGTATGCAATATATGATAAAGGGTACAAACTCGAGTTTTTATTAATGGTTTTATTTTTGTTTTATACTCCCCATTACTATACTGTACAGTACTATAGTTGGGGGAGGTTTGAAATATATATATTCCTTATATTATTTTATTTATTTCTTGTTTGCTTGAAGGTAAAATAAATGAATTTGATGATCCATGAAAAACGATGGAATCCATGAATACCTGGATGGTGTAGTATATTTTTATTATCGGTGTTACAGCTTGTTTTGGGTTGTTAGCGGTAAAATACAACACACCTCGTATTGTCTTTCAGCAATGCACAGATATATTTCTACGTTCGAGTGGTTTTGGTAGCCCAAGCTATCATTATATATGATTTTTTGCTTTATATGCTAAGACATTATGGTCTATGGATTAATTGTTTCACCACACCTTTGTATAACTCTGAGAGTTTTTCGCTTTATGAATTGTAGCATCTAATAATGCTCAATAATTTGCATGGTAATTAATGATTGTAATATCGCTGATGGATACAGGTTTCCTCCAGCGTTAGTAAGCACTATATCCAGGTTCGGCTAAAGATGAAAAGAGCAATGCAATTGAAGAGCTGAAAGAATGGGACCAGCAATAGTGCTTAAGATTGAGCAACAAGTTGCCCTATTGGATTGATCATGACCACCCGTTGGAGACAACTTTTTATTTCCCTCCCGCGCCGTCGCAACTCCACTCACGTCCTACCCTTCCCTAACTCACAGGCTTTATTCAATCTCTCTCTCTTTCTCACTAACATGTGTTTTAGCGGTGAGTGTTTGACACTTCGTAAACCCATTCACTGCCACTTCGTGCCACTTCTACTTATAACGATTCCATACTATAGATGTTAACATTTCAATTTATTTTGACAGTTTTTCTTTATTTTTTGCTTGTCACCGAAAAAGAATACACAGTACAAACTCAATAATTAGTAATGCCAAGAGACCAGAGGATTCATCACATATCATGGAGATTTTCGGAATAGAAACGAATCACTAAGGGTTATAAAAAAGGAAAAATTCAAACTAACAGGATTATCAGTTTTTTTTTACATTTTTCCACGGTTTGTCAGCAATAGTCATAGCTAAATGTATTGAGATATTGTGTTCCTTTCTGTCATTACAGCTACCTAACAGAAATTGCACCACTTCAAGGGAATTTCCAATTTTACTTAATAACCAATTTAAGCTTCAGGGCTCCAAGACTTACTGTTTTGACTTCCGAAATGGTTCATGTGCACCAGTTGTATCTTTCTATTTAGAGGGAGTGGGGTGAGTTTATTTTTATCTAATAAAACCGAACAACCCTAAAAAATCAAAAAAGGAAGCAATCGACAGCTACGAAAAATTACAGATGTGTCCTCTTAAGTTTTATGGCCTGTTGCGGTTTAGTCTTTTCTCAACCCATGTTTAAGAATTTCTTTTAATGATGCTGTTGCTATAAATGAACTTTCGACAATATTTATTGAGTGATTATAATTCAAGTTTTCTTCAAACAGACATATCTGTACGTAACTTTGCATTTGTGGGTTCGGGAACTGAAATTTAAGTACGATTTCTTTCTAAAGCAACATGAGTCGTATCTCAAAACCCATTCAATCCCGTTGTCATTCAAGAATTTCAGCCATTCATTGAATAAATGAGAGAAATAAATCGTCATTCACGCCTTCTTGTAACGATAAATCATTGAGAATGATTTTGTATGTTTGAAACATCTTGGTTTCCCTGTCTTGCCGATCATCAAAGGTTTTATCTTTTCAGCCCCATCCATATTTGCAGTCAACAATGTAGTGACCGTATCTTCAATATTTTTACCGTCATGACTTTTTTGTCTTTGAAACACATTGGTCTTGAAAAAAAACCCTGTTTTGCCAGCTATGAAGATGTTCTTAAGTTCATAATTTTTTATCAGTTCGCAATAATTTTCTTTCCATTCCAAAACAAACATTGTCACTTACACCCGCACTTCCACCATATAGTTTCTTAGTGTCTTAGTTTAGAATGGTCAAATCATCCGTCACTCGCTCTAAAATTTTCTTTGTTTAATTTCTGTGCAGAAAATTTGGCCTTCTCTCATCATCACTCACCCAACTGGTACATTTAATTATCGGCACTGTGAAAACCACGTGACATTGTACAAGAAACATTTTCGATCTATAAATAAACAGTCACTTTTGGGTACGTTTTAAACTTTTTTTTTTTTTCTTCATAGCCCCTTTAAACTTACATCGTTAAAAATGATATTTTCGGTGGCAAAAAAAAAAACGTTTTAAACTCACTTAAACCAAACCACACAAAACTGAATCGTACGTCCGACTGAATGGGAAGAGAAGTCGCCTGAAATAAAAGAAATAGAATTCAATGTAGACATAAAAAATGTAAACAAATGTAATTAAGAGAATTGAAACGTGAGGAGTAGAAGGTTTCTTTTCAAATAAACGGGACAGTCAACAGAGACTTATGAACTATAACACTTTTAAGTAATCTTGGCTACGAAAATCATTACGAATTATCGAGTAGACCGGAATGCATTAGGCTTTTTTACGATAACCGTGATTTTTCCAAGGGACCAGCAGTTTATTAGGAATAAGCGTGGTTTACGAATTAACGGGATACTAATTACCAAGAATGTAATACTATCAACAGTGTTCCTACACACTTTGCACATTATTTTATTATATATCTTCCAAGTATTTTTCACGGGTCAAGATGTCATATTATGTGGCTCTGTGGAACAATATAATGAATTGGTGAACTCAAAGATGATTGTACTAACACAATAGCTTCACGGTTCTTAAACGACAAATGCTACTGCTCCACTCCTTTGACATTGGGCCTTAAGGACTCATGGCCGCCTACACTGTTGCAACAACAAAGTTGTTGGCAACATCACAACAACAAACAAAAAAAATCGACTCTATTGTAACAAGGTACTTGACCAGCAAACAAAGAGATCTTTTTTAAAAACATACCGGACTTACTTCTGGACAGCCATGTTTTATGAGCTGTGATTGCAGTAGTCATACAGAAAAATATTATTTTCTTAGTCACCGTCATAAATCATTGCTTATTATTTCTTCCTTTTTTGAGTGATACTGAAAAGTTTGGGATCTCGTAATTTAACTAATCAGTGTTCTCCCTTGTATGTTTATTCCCTGCTTAAACCAGTGTTAAACTAGCAACCTTCCAACTGCCTATCACATCCTAACGAGTTTCCTTGAAATTTTACTCCGCTCATTTATTGACAATCTGGATAACGCGAACGAAAGTGACAAGAGAATCTCATATTTTAACTACTTTAATGTTAATTTTATTATTTTGAGTATATAATATGTTTAATGTACAAATTCGTGTCACTAAGGACCTCAAAACATTTCTGTACACTTGACAATATATAGTATAAATAGATACGAACCTAAAATAAACAATAATAACTATGAAAGACTGTTAAAATGATTTAAGATCGTTACGCTGAAAAAAACATTTCAGAAAAATATATTTTATTGTTATTTTTTTTCCTGAAAATCCGAAGTACCTTCTTGGCTTAAACGATATAAAAACAGATACAAGAAAACGAAAATTAGAAAAAGGGGTGAAAAAAAATATGATATTTATCCTAAGGATAGCTAATTGGAAGCTTGACTTGAGATAATTAACTTAGGAAGTAAAAGTGTCATTCAATTGGATCTCTTGGCGTTTCATTTTTTAGGAATTAGCTGAACTGATCCTCCCTCGGTAGGAAAGAATGAATTCATTTTTTTAATTTTCAGGCCTTAAAACCTCACTTGATTAGGGCTGTGTTTTTAATCATCTTAGTTTTTGTATCATCCACCGTTAATTTCGTCTCAACGTTTCCAAATTAATTCCACCAAGGCAGGGCGACGAAACAAGATTTATTCTATTAGGCAAGGTAGCAATTCAACTCGTTACTCCCCTCAGCAATATTATAGAAGCAACATTTTTTCACTCACTAATCCAAGTTAAAAGGTTACCTTATCCTTAGTTTACGATCCGACATCTCTCCGAACACTGCGAGGCACATGAGATCATCGCACCACAGCAGACCGGTTTCAGCATAGGCTAAAGCGCGAATAACAACTTGGTAAGACTCCAACAACACATTGCGTCGACTATCCGGAATAACAGAGCCACCGCAATGATCTCGCTGGACTGCTCGAAAGCCTTTGACTCAGTGGACCACTATGCCTTGCTTCAATGTCTGAAGGAATTTGATTTATTGGAACAGCTTCAGAACATAGTAACTTCTTGTCTTACAGGCAGAACTTTCTCGATTCGTATAGGCACCACCTCCACCACTAGAAGAAAATACACTGCCGGTGTCTCCTAAGGGTCAGTGCTAGGCCCTCTGCTGTTTAATATATACACCGACCACATCGTAGGAGCCTCATACCCCAAGAGATCTTGACGTTTATTTATTAAATCCTTTGATTGGTTGCATAAAAAGAGGTGGAGTTTTCTTCCAGTTCCATTCATCAGCTAGCGACTTGTTTTTCATATACTATGTGAAAATAAATATTTATCCAGTCAAGTGTAGGAAACAATATGTCTTATTTGTCTCCATAAAAAAAAACACTTTAGCATAACATTTTATAACATTTCAATCGAAAGAGTTAAAAACTATTTATAATAACAAATTCTACCAATTTATATTCCAAAAATATAATTAAAAAATCCAGTTTTAGGGATGATTTCCCCCGCTTTATTCCAGGATAAGATTTCAATGCCAAACATCCAACATTTGGCTGTAGATCCTCGGACTCGATGATCTACAGTCGATGAAAACGAGCGTTTTCAGGACCGTCACTTTTCTTCGCTCATAACTCTTCTCTCATATCTTAAACCCACCAACTGGCCTAGATCCCGTTCAACACTTCCTGACGTTGAGCCAAACACTGTCTCTATGTCAAAGGTTACGTTGATTGGATGTCATTCGAAAATGGTCTTGATTCGTCAGGTCATGTATGATCTTCATTCCCAACTACAAACAATGACATAGACGACGCTGTCGACTGCAGTTAAAATCAACTATGCAGATACTCTCTATCTTAAACAAACGAACAGAGATTCCTTGTCACCTCACATACAACAGCTATTGAGAGAAAACGACATATTATTATTATTATTTGTTCCGGCATTTGTGCACCGCGGCCTCAGTGAGACCTATTGTGCGCCGTCCATGTCCCTGTCCTATATATGTGACAGGCCCACGGCCTTTGCAAATCTGAGGATACTGAGTGGATCGATCAGTTCACATAGTTTGGGGTCTACAATGCGATCACTACCAAAGTGAAGGTATCGCCTTCTAGCTAAGTTATCACAGTCACATATTATATGACGTGCCGTTTCTCCCTCTTTCTTGCAGAATCTGCAGATTGGTGATCCCACTATCCCCAAATTAAAGAGGTGTTTGTTTAACCGACAGTGACCTGTATAGAGTCCTGTCACACTTTTGAGTGTCCACCTGTCCATTGATAGAAGTGCTGAGCTTTTTCTCTTACAGGGTCCATCAAGAAACAGTTTCGAGTGTTCCTGTTTCTTAGTTTCTCTCCAAGAGAGTCTTGCCCTGTCCTCTAAAGCTAATTTTATACGCCTTTTAGCGTAGCTGAGGCTGATACCACATATGGGTTCAGGTGCAAGAGGTGTCTTTTCTGAGCCCACCCTTGCAAGGCCATCTGCCTTCTCATTGCCTGTGATGCCTGTGTGTCCTGGCACCCAGTCGATTCTAACCTTATTGGCTAGCGAAAGTGTGTTTAGGTTGTTTTTACACTCCTCAACCAAATAAGATCTGGTCGTATAGCTTCTCAGAGCGCCAATTGCTGCCTGGCTATCCGTGAAAATTGTGATCAGTCTGTTTCTTACACCCTCCCCATATTAAGGTTTGGGTACAGACATTGATCGCCATCACTTCGGCCTGAAAGACCGAGGTGTGTCTACCTAAAGGAATAGAAATCCCAGATTCTGGTTTATCTTTCCTCCATATGCCGGCCCCTGATCCGTTTTCTGTTAGTGAGCCGTCTGTATAGCAATTAATCCCATTACACAGTTTATGTGGTTTGGTCTTTGTGTTTACCGCACAGTATAAGACGTCTGTGTGTTTCTTAACTTGTAGGTCAGAGTGCATTGACAGCACCTCGTCCTCATCAATTCTTCTGAACAAGTTCCCATGCCTCATGTGAGTCATGACTTTGGATCTTGTTCCTGATTTCGCAAGTCTGTAAGCCACGTTCAAGGCTTGCGCTTCTACTTCTATGTGCAGTGGATTCAAGTTCAATAAGACTTCCATTGCAGCAGTAGGAGTTGTACTCATGGCACCAGTAATCATGAGACATGAGAGCCTCTGTAATTTGCCAAGCAAAGTTCTATTTTTACTAATACTACCTCTGTGCCACCACACCATAGAGGCATAGAGCACCATTGGTCTCACTGCTGCGGTATATAGCCAGAATAACATTCTGGGTTGTAGTCCCCAGGTCCTACCCACAGCCCTTTTACATGCATAGAGGCATCGAAGTGCCTTCATAGTAGTATTCCTGATGTGTTTGGACCAGTCCAATTTACTATCTAGAGTAACCCCTAGATGCTTTACCTCACTACTTTGCTTAAACTAATGAGTAAGGAAACGACATAACAAACTTACAAGACAATTACAACTTGCGAAATCACTTTAACTGTTGTTTACACAATTCATTGACTGATTGACTCTTGCTGACAAGTCACGGTGGTAAGGTAGCAAATGATTTGGTCACGTCATCCCCTCCGATAGGGCAATGGCTCCTAGGCAAAGACCCATGAACAGCTTTTTTATTTTTTATTTTCAAAACCTCTCTTTATCAACAGTATACAATGAACAAAATAAATAATTTATTATATACATATTTCTCCTCTTCCATCATTCACAGATGCATTTGAAGGATTGCATAAATATAATACTTTCTTTTTGTGGTTAAAAGTCCATGGTCACATACACACACTAGGTGATGAAGCTCATCTTCAGCTTACAACCGGGAAACTAAACAACTAAAACCTATACCTAGAACCTAAGAATAAAGCGTTCCAGCCGTGACAGCGTCCTGCCATCGATAGAGGAACGGAGCGGGGGTTATCATCCTAAACACCGGGTTTGTCAAGTATTGCAAGGAGTCGAAAATTGGATGAATTCATCCAGCGTAGGCAGCTCAAATATCTTATGAAGCTCACTGTTGCTCCGCGGCTCGAATGAAGTACCTCTGACTACTTTCATCAGTATACCGTTTTGGAATTGTTGGAGTTTCTTAGCTGTTGTATACATCAGATAACGAAAAAACGGTGCACCATACAGCAGAGTAGGCCTGAGTTTGCTCTTGTATATCAACAGCTTGAGACGCAGTGATAGATTGGGGGAAGTCAATAGATGCGTAAGCCGGTAAGACTTCGTGCGAGTATGCTTCAACTTCTTCGCAAAATGGTTACTAAAATGGAGGTGTCTGTCCATTTTAATTCCCAGATATACTAGGTTGTTGGCTGGTGAATTTTCCTCCGTTCCTACTATGTAACTAATAGGGAGCGGGCTTTTTCCCTTTTGGAAAGAGAAAATTACACAGTCAGTCTTACCCGCGTTTACAGAGATATTGAGTCTCCCCACTGATCTCTCACTGATCTGGTTACAGGCTACTTCAGCCTGACTTAGAGCTACCTTGGCACTCATGCTGCTACTGTACACCGCTATGTCATCTGTGAAAGCAGTAACTGTGGTATTTTCGTACTGGGCTCCGACAATCTCAGACGTGTATACGTTGAATAGTACAGGGGATAAGACAGCTCCTTGGGGTACTCCACAGGTCAGTGGCACAGCTTCGGAGAAGCTATCACCCACCCGCACCCGCAACGATCTGTTTTTCAGGAAGCTAGTCAGAATTGAATAGAGTTGTTCCGGATTGCCTTTGCTTCGTGGACAATCGTTCAAAAACAACAATAGAAAACAGGAGACTGATTGATGATACTCCAATCTACCTGCTCGTACGAACCTGAAGTCTGGGGGAGTGCAAAGCTCTCGTACCTGGACAATTGCTTCATGGTGGGTCTTACTACTGTACTCTTGGTCTCCAAATCTGATAAGCATGTGCCCCGACAGTGCACTATGTTCAGGAGAAGAGGCATAGGGTAGGTATTGTAGGTAGGTTACGTAGTCTTGGAATGACCACGAATTCACACTTGGTATCTGAGGGTAGGGGAAAACTGTCCAGATCCCAAAGGTGAGTGTGAACCAGAGAGAGGCAGTCTGGATTGCTGTGAGAGACACTAATAGGTAAATTTCGTAGAGCCCCAGGTGACCGTCGTCCGCAAGAAAGAAATCTCTTCCAAGGAGGTGCTAGTTTTAGCGAGGCGAAGGCAGACAATCCCACTAGGAAAGTGTGGGATCTGACAAGGCCGGACTAAAACATAGTGAGGTTGGGAAAGAGAGATGCAGAGGTTTTCATAAATGAGCAGGTCAAATCCAGAAACAACAGAGCAGCTGCAGGTACCAGTCCGGTTTTTTTTTTCCCCAAAACCCTTTATTAAACCACATTTTTACAACTATGATTTATGATCCAAATTCAATGAACAATATTTACAATTTTCTCCTCGTGCTGCATGCGTACATGCATTTGAAGAAGGTAATATTTACAAAAGAAAAATTCTATTTGAAGTTAAAAGGTCAATAAACAAATATACAGGACTAGGTGATGGGGCTCACATTCGGTTTACAATGTGGGAAACTTACAAACCAAACATTCCAGTCCGGCTAAACCTAGGGGTTATATATAGCCCTAAGTAGCCAAAGGGCTGGGGTTTCATTCTGGCCAATCGCGTTCAGCCAATAGGGCGAGGTTTTATTCTAGCCAACCGCATCGCATGGTTGGATGACGTTTGAATGTTCTAGACCAGGACCCTCCCAGCCCCAGGAGCTACCTGATTCTCTCTGCAAGGGCCTCTGAACTAGTTTTTTGCAGCTGCATCTTTTATGGATACATTCTTTACAATGATATGACTTATGGTATGGTAATAATATTTACATTTGTTTAAATTAATTTACAACATATTATAACCAATGTACAATATATATACAATTGAGTATAGGGTGATTTATCTTATGTAGTTAGCGGTCGCTACACTTTTCAATATACTTTGCATCCAATTCTTGCAATCCACAATCCTCCTCAAGGTAGCCAATGTTCCCTTATACGTCAACAACTTCACAGTGATCTCAATATTCCGTTCATCCAAACCACCTCCCACTATCAGAACTTTCATTCCCGTCTCCCTTGCCATCCTAATCTATATGCTAACGCTGTCTGTATTCTCCCACCTCAATCCCGGCAATGCAGACCGATGTAAAAGGTGGGGGTAGCCTCGTGACTTACTAGTGGTTTTGGCTAAACAGCATTTTTCCCTCTAAGAAACAAGTCATGAATAAAAGGAATTCATAACCACAGCTTAAAATACTAGTCTAGTGTATTGATTGCTTTAAAAAAAAGTTTATTAAATAAACTAATAAAAACGTTTTTTTTACAAACAGAAAGGGGCGAATTTTCTTTAAAGAGACAAACGAAACAACCTACCTAATTGAAAATGTGTATTTAGAGTCTTCTGATAAATAAGAAACAAAAAATACTAGTAAACAATAAGCATTGTTGCGTTAAGACATTAACTGTATTTGTATACCATTTACTTAGACAAAAAAGCAATATATCTTTAGAAAACAGTTGTATGGCAGATCAAAATCCAAGCGAAAGCGAAGCTACCGCAAATGTTTCCATTAAATAAATGAAATATGGTATGAATGAGAATATTTATCACAATTACTTGTTTCCCAATAAGGGAGATTGTGATTTATCACAATAAAAAAGATGTGACAAAACAAAGTAAATGAAAAAAATAACAATTACTTACTTTCATTAAATTAAAAAAATGATTAAGTTTGGAGTTCAATGTTGTTGTGTGTTTTTTTACTTTGCGAAATAGCCTGTAAATTTTTTTAATATCAAACAAACCCTGTGGAAAAACATTTATGATTAAATAAAACAGAATTATTCAGAAATAACAGGAACTGGAGCATATCAAACGACTGAGGTTGTGTAACTTATTAATGGGATAATTAAAAACCGTTAATTATTACTGGATCGTTCTTATTAACTTTGTCAAGATTTTCAGATTTTCAATCACAAAACAGGTTTGCCCTTTTGACATTATTAAAGGTTTAGTGGACATTAACATTTTCATTTTTACCTCTTAAGAACACATGTTTGTTTTGGCCAAACAAGGTATGTTCTGAACGAAATACATATATTCCAACATATTTCTTCTTAAGTTGCTAATTTATGATTACCCCAAACGTGATGATAATCAAACAACAGGAGAATTTAAGAATTGAACATTCGTGTTCTAGACCAAAAAATCACTAATTAACACATCGATTTCCACATTGCTTGAATAAAGTAACAAAACAACGATGATATGAAATAAAGCCATAATCTGAAATCATGGTAAGTGGTTAAGGTTATTGGGGCCAAAACACGAAATGTGTTGATCACAAGTTAATATATACACATTTTTTTTATTACAACTTTTTGAGAAATGATGAGATTGATTTGAAAAAAAGATGCTCTACTAAGTTCTATTAAGTATTATAAACAACTATTGTTGTATGCTCAACCCCCGAAACGGGGAAGGTAGGGTACAATTGATAATTGGCGTTAAGGAACTTAGGCCAGAGGGTTGAAGACTGCCGCTGTGAACCCCTCCCCGGGTGACCGATGTACCATCTGTTGGGATATGGGTGGTGCTATGTGGAAGATGGTGTGGAAAAGGCATGCACGGTCACAATGAGCAATAGAAGAAAAAAAAGCCTTCTATTGAGAGTGAGAAAGGCATCCAAGACGAGAAGATATTTACGTCGGGGCGAGAATTGAGCTCAGTCAGTCGCGGACTCGCTTGGTCGTAGGGCTGGAGAGCTGGGCAGGTGCGGACGCTGGGGGTAACTACCGGTGACTGCGGACGGGTTGCAGACAACTGCTTTTGTCTTTGACCTCTTGGCTTTGAGGTGGCTTCTATAGCAGATTGAAGACATCGATGTACACTAGTAAGATATAAGCTTTATTTGTAGCTAGTACAATAGATGTAATCTGTTCATCATTTCTCGATAAAACAGTTTAACCTTTTGTTGTTTTAGTTAATAAAAGTAAATTTAATATTTCATTAGTTTCCTGACTTAGGCCGACTTCAAAACAATACCTAGTACCCCTAGGCTCCACCATAGGTAGACTCTCACTACCTTCCCGAACCCACCCGCCTCCTTTAGGCATCCCACGCCCCATATCCTTCTCATACATCCTTCAAATAGGACTCCCCATAGTGAAAGGCACCCATCAATCCAAAATAATTGTCCTTTTATTTTTCCCACATCCTATTTTTTATAAGTTTGAGAGCTATGGAAAAAAAAAAATTTTAATAACGTATAATTTTGCACAACTTTACGCTAATGCAATACGCTCAAGATTTGAAAAATCTATGCTGGATGGTATCCCTAATAATTAAATATTCAAGTTACTCAACTAGAGCGTAACGGTGTGGTGTTCGTGGGTAAGTCAGGTGAATAGATAAACGGGTATATGTATATTTAGAAAAGATAAACCCTTTATATATTGCCTTAAAGTCGTATGTATGCGGATGCAGTTGTGTATCGGATAGATAGAATATCCCTAAATAAATAAATTTATAAAAAAATAGCTTTCCCCACTGAACGTAGCATTCTATCAATATCAATATCAAATAAGTGTGATGAAACCTCTCAGCACAATTTTTTGGCAAACTATTGCCATGCAAAGTCACACTAGCTACTATTGTATCATACTATTCTTATTGTAAATCCATCTGCGTCGGTGATAATGAACAATCAGGTTAAGTTTCATGGAAACTATTCCGTTCAAGTTTTCAAGATTCAGAACTTCAGTAACTACGTATGCTGATTAAGTAAGTTAAACAGTTCGTTATATTGATCAAATTGTTAAAGTTTGTCAAAGCGTTCGATAACAAATACATGATGGCATGTCAAAAGACGTAGAATGTGATTTAAATATTTTGTGAATTCATGCCTACATAAAATCTAGAACGAACATGGTACTGTTAGTTCTTCAAATACTAATAAAAAAAACTATTCCGTTTGCTTTCCAAAAAATATAATTAAAATTAGCGTGAATGGCGAATCGCTCTATTATTAACGCTGCTTTTCAAAATTAACTGAAAATCGTTTTTTCTTAAAAAGAAAAAATTGTGAACGGCTAATAGAGCTAATGTTAGGCGTAATGGTTTGCGGCAAATACCACACCTCTCAAAAATTCATTTAGAAAAAAAGATTTGTTATTTTTTTTGTTGTTGCTCTCATAAACGTGACTTTAGCCATGATGAATAATCAGTTGTGCATCTTAGATATTCCTCAGCTGTGCCAGGGAAGGACTGTCATCCTACTCCCCTCTTTCTTATCTTAACAAGACCTGTTCAGCATAATTCAAGCTGCTTTTCGTAATATCTTATTGAATGCATCCTAACTATTTCAGCTTGATTGAATCAATTTTAAAAGTAGTCATATGATTATTACCACCTTACTTTTGTACCCTAATTTGTTAACACATACCTGTGCCTATTACGCATCATAATTATACGTTATGTAACACCGGTTGTTGTAGAATTTGCCTTTAATATTTAAGATTATTTTCAATGGAGTAAACACAGTGAAAGAGGAGTTCCGCACAGCTCTTTGAAAATAAACCCCGTCTCTTTTGTGGTTTGTATTGTCGAAAAAATACATAGGCTATAGGAAGATTATTTCCTGAGAAATATTTTTATTTTATTATCCATAAAGTTTATGTTATTTATTAAGTAAAGTAATAAAAAATCGTCAATAGTAAGAAATAGATACTGTCCATGCAAGTATAAAGAGTAGGTTAGTAACGAAGATTGTCACTGATCATTACATTTTAATCAAAAAAATATATTTACAAAGAAATACGTTTCAAATATTTTGAGGCAGCTTTATTATATTTGAGAGATCCTTTGCAATGCTAGTCTTTAGGAAAGGGTTGCAGTGTGGTATTTAGGCTTCCATCTCGACCCTTGGACATGGACATGTCCAATCCATTTTATATTTTATTTTATTTTATATTGTAAAGCATCCAATGGACATCCTTTGACATAGAAGCCACACCCGGGGCTAAAAAGACAAAAACTAAACAGATTCTTTGGACAACTGCACAGAATACTTCAAAGGACATTCCATCTCTCAATAGAAAATAACCTACGAATTTTCAAAATTATACAAAAGCCAACCTGAACATACGCAATAGAGCTATGGGGAAGAGCGAAACATTTGAACATCAAGCACTTCCAATCGTTTTAATCAATAGAAAATTCCTCTTATTACGTCAGCTACAAAACTCTTTATAACGATCTTAATATATCCTACATATTTGAACTCATTCCTTCCAGGATCATGAAATTTTATCGAGACCTATCTAACCACCTAGCACAGTCATTACACTGCGCCATACACCCCTATAATCCTCCTCCTGTAGTCCTGGCTATGGCCAGTTTCTCCAGTCATGCCCTGAGCGTTTGTGGCTCTCGCGCTCTTGGTCAGCCTCCACTGGCATGCGAGGGGGATAACAACCATTTAGTCTATGTATACTGCATGAACGAGTGAGTGAAGAACTGTAAATATGGTATAAATGATAACATTGATCACAGTTAGTTATTGCCCAGTAAAACTCAGATTGTAATTTAATGCAATAAAGATTGTATTACGTAGTAAAGGGTCATAAAATTGAATTACTTATATCACGTGATATAAAATTTTGAATAATATATAATGATATAAAATTTGAAGTTACATCTCAACTACGTGAAAAATAGAAAAGGCTGTAAATTAACAGGTGGGAATAAATGATTAATCCATGTCATCGAATGAGAACACAAATACAAATGTTTATAATTAGTTTAAATAAAGTTATTTTATATATTATTGTAATAATTTGTATATATTTTACAAAGGGCTTCTGGCGATGTCCGTGACTAAGTCTTGTAGACCTGTTGACATCAAGAAGATTAAAAAAATGAACGATTCCCTCCGCTTGCACAATCTAGCTTAATCTTTTTTTCCGTGGAGCCTTCTCTGCTACAAGCTTTTTTAGAATTTTTCTTTTCTTTGTTACAGCTGGTCGTAGAGCATTCAACGTTATGTCAACTGTATAAAATTAGATTTAAACTATAAATTCAAGTAGAATTATAATCTCAAAAAAAAATTGTAATCTCTCCAACTTCGTCAATTGAAGGGTTTGCTGCAAAAAGGAGGTAGCTCCAATTTTTCCATTTGTTGGGAAACCAAACAAAACGTATAAAAAATTCAAATTTTAAGTTATGTAAAAATATTGTTGTTGCTTACTTTCAATTATGGTGTTTACATATTACGATTAGAGCTGCATCCTTTTTGTGCCAAATAAAAGAGGTTTTTTTTTTACACAAGAAAGTGTTTCTAACTCCCAACAGCTATGGGATGGAGCTACCTCCTTTTTGCAGCAAACCCTTCAATTGTTATTATTGGCGTATTTACTGACGACTGCCAGTGTTAAATGTATTACATCTCTAGCGTTGTTATTCTAGAAAGATTTTAGGTTCAGTAATATTGTAATCGTTTTTCTTGTTTTTCATCACAAACCATGTTTGTTTATTTTTTTTTTCGCTGGCTAAAATAGCAGTTTGCATATGTGGTTTCACAAATAAAACTGATTATTTTGTTTAAGTTAGAATATGAGAAAATTAAGTTCAGAGCTCACACACAAGTCCAATCCATAATATCAAGAAATTGGTCAGCATCCACTGGCTAGTATCCGGTGACGCGGCTGACGGAGGAGCGTGGGGGACTTCCCAAGACTCCGCTTTCTCTTTGCGGTGGATTTGGGGGGTCTCTGGACTGTCTGTAAATATTGTATGAATGAGCGAGTGAATGATGAACTGTAAATATTGTATGAATGAGAGCATATATCTTAATTACTTATTGCCTTATAAAGGCAGATTGTAAATATTGCACAATAAAGGAAATTGATCAATAAAGGAATATCAAGAAAACCTTTCTTTACACATACAAAAAAAAAGTATCCTAAAAACTTATTTGAGGTCACTCAACTGCTGAAATATTACAATCCTAAATCTTAAATACCATAGTATTGTACTAGGGAAAGTGTTCCAGCAATGAAAAGAAAATTTTATGAGCAGGCGTAAAATTCTAAGAATTACTTCTACGAGGGAACCGAGCATAAGGTAATTCTCCCTGCATACCAAGTGAATTACTCCATTCAACTTCTTGCTGATAGTCGACTAGCTAAATATGTGCACCACCAGAATCCGAAACAATACCAGCAAAATCCAATTTAAAAAGGGCAAATATATAACTATAATAACAAAATATACACAGAGATTATGCTTAAAAATAAAATTAAAGAAAATAATATGAGTAATTAAATTATCAAAAATGCATAAGTCATCGTATATATTATTACGTTCTTCAAAAAAAATAATTTTAATTTTAACTTTAAATTTATTTCTTTTATTTATTAACAAAAATAATTCTGGCAAAAGATTATATTTAATTACAAAAAAAAAAAAACTTATATTAATTTACGTGTCTATTTTTTTCTTTTCCTTTTCTTCTTGGTTCTTCTTCCTGGTGCTTTTTCTCTTCCGTTCCGCTTCCAGGCCAACAACAAATAACTTATAAAAAAGTTTATATATACCAGGCTGATACCAAAACTAGAGTGAGTAATGCTGGGTTCTTATCATAACAACAACTAATACTACCTTTTGTTTTTCATCCACTCTCAATTGTTTTTATTTTCGCCTTCTTGATTCAAGGTTGGATTAAATATTTATATACAAACTCCACAATATCTAATATCCCAACAATATGCACACATTTTAATTGTATTACAAAAACATAATTTATTACATAATTAGCCTCTGAAAAAAAGGAAAGAGAATCTGGGATAACAACAAACTAATTGGGTAAATACGATGATTAAGGAAGGATATAATACACGCACCCTGAATTTAAAGAGGATTTAAATCTAATAAGATCTGAAATCCACGCCCTAGTATTACAAAAATCATTGAACTTGCTCTGAGGGAAACCACGTGTTGCTTCGTTGGGTCCCTGAGATAGCTTTAAAAATAAAGATTCCCTGCCCTATGGTTGCCAGGGAGGGAATGTGGCCTAAACACCATCTAGTGTAGTGGTCCATCTACGAACAAGACGTCACTCATTTATAGCTCACTGTGCTGTGTTATACGTGTTGCGAATACCAGTTGCTTTAATGTGTTACTGTGTCCGTATTGTCGATGGCTATACTTCGTTCGACTAAAACAACCAATCAAAAAAAGTTAGAAATATAATGCCTCAAAATATTAATAATGAACATGAAAACGTTGGTCTATGCTTTAAATTGTACAGTTCTGTGACGAAAGTGGGCAGCTCGAATGCTTAAACCGCAGTAAGGGACGATAAATCTAATCTTGAAGGAAGCGACATAAATTTAAACGAGGCTCTGTTTTGGTTAGTTGATGAGATAATCTGCAGGCGGCAGGAGTGTCCTGAAGATAATGGAAGTTGTTGGGGTCGTCGTGTTTGCTCTGTAAACGGAAGATCCGTTGTTGTCAGTCCCTCGCTATGAGGTCACAATTCCCATGGCTTAGCCTGTATTTTTTAACAGACTTTAGAGCATTTCTGCTGAACGGCTGATCCCGACATCCGGGATCTACTCTTTAAGTTCTTTCGTTAAGGGCTTTTTGTTGATTTAGCAAAAAAAAAAAAACCTTCAAAATAAAATTAAACCTCTCTGAGACCTAGATTAGTATATCAGGAGAATGAATTACCCTATATATAGTATTTTTTATTTTAGCTCTACACCTTTCACCTATATAAGTAAGACAATTATTGAAGGTGGGGTGAATAAACTGAAATCAGTTTCTCTGTAAACAAAGCAAGCAATTTTATTCACTATATTTTATATTATCACAATTATTCATATTATTTACACAATCTTACCTGTAAACAAAGAAACGACAATTACAGTTTATAATTATCACTTCTCTATTCACACTCTAATTACAACTTTAGTTACTTAATATAACCTTCTCTATCCTCTCACTTTTTAGAATATTCCTGTTAGCTCCATCTAGTGGTGGTCAGTGGAAGCAACGCGGCAAATTCAGATTAAAGAGAGTATACTTTCTTTACATATATACGTTCCGCAATAAAGGATTATGTTTTGAAAGCTAATCAACATCTATTTAATATTAAAAAGTAATAAAAGGTAACTAATTAATCTGTCTAGAGCTACCTGAATTTAAACCATCTTGTTCATTAAAAATTGGCTTTTTAAGAAATAAAAAATAAATGAAATATTAAAAATATTCTTTGATACACTAAACCACCCAGCTTGGACGCAATATATGTTCTTTTTTGCTGTGGGTGAAGATCAGAAAGATGGCAAGGGAGTCACAGGCGCTAAGTACATGAGTGGAGACAGACGCTAGTAAACGCGATATTTTTATTATTGACTCTGAAAACAGCATTCTGAATAACGCCTTGAAATCTCTTTCAATATTTTAGCCTTAGTGTCTATAATATCTCCATTGAGAAAAAAATTAAAACTTTCAAATATAAATAGCTTGTGAATATATCATTTCGGAAAATATACTTACGAACATTTGTGACTGACATAATTTGAATGATCTGAAAAAATTATATTTTAGAATATAAAGCGTTTATCTTTACGCAGAACCATCAAAAGGGTGCTTATAATCTGTTTTACAAAGATTTAATCAATAGTAACATTGTCATCCTAAGCACATTTCATTTAATTCATCCACCAGTATATAAAATTTTCGCCTTTTTATAAAGCTTAGCTAATTTATGACTAGAAATTACATTCGTTTGAGTCTCAGAACATAGTTGAGGCAAGCTAAAATGTAAACAAAACCACGGAAGCGTCTATTGGAATCCCCATAAACGATTTTCCTGACATGGCAGAGACAAATACAAGATTATGAAAGAAAATTTTTAGAAAATCAGTGAAGAAATTGTTCCAATCGGTGACGTCTCTTAAACGAGTGAAACGTACATAATATATAGACTTCCAGAAAGTTTGACACAATCAATACCTGGCAAAAAATACATTTAAAGGGTTAAAATGTTTAAATTTTGCTGTTAATATGTACTCAATATAAATGGTTATTGAGAAACATCATCTTTGTTGTGCCATAATACTCGTCAAAAATAATGAAATGTCGGACAATATTATATCCGTTGAATAGATGTAATAATGCTAATACCGTTTTATAAGGCCTTGTTAGAAAGATATTTTCCTTAGAGGTGATCAGAAATTTGGCACAGCATTCAGATCGGTATTGACAACATCGCGTCTTTTCCTGACGTCTTACACAAGAGATTCGACAACAAGTCCACTCCTGATGACACCCAGGGCTGAGGTAGACGCCGCCAGTCTCTGACGACAGCGCTCGCTCCGGGTTATTAATTATCTCAAATTCTGGGAAGTGGGGCGCCGTTTTGTTCCATCTTCAACCACCCCCACTCTTCCCCCCCTCCCGCCTCACTTATATAAACAACATGTCTGCAGGACTCGGAACTCCACAGCGGCGATAAGGAAAGTATGAAAAGGGGGGACTATCGGAAGTTCCAGGGCGGGGACTTTTGTCTTGCTGTTGAGTGCCGTCTTAATATCCGATCACTAACAGATAGGTAATATTCAATAGAGCACAGGTACTATCGCTGATAGAAATGCCATTTAAACAAATAATGAAAGTTAATTTTTGGAATTTGGTACTATAGGCATTACTTTAAAATTAAACCTTGAATTGAAAGCTTTTGGGTGTCGGCTGTAAGTTGACCTTTAATGAAACAATAGTTTTTCTTCCTAGGGGGTTATATTTGATTTTATGTGTATGAGTCAAGGGTTTACTATTGTTACATAAAATCAAAGGATGCAACAATAAAACCATCACCTACTCGTGGTAAGTATTAGCATAAAACAAGCAAGGAAGCGAGCATTAAAGAAGGGCCGGAAGATTCTGCTTCTCGAATATCACATTGAAATATAACTATTACTTAATTTACATACATCACTTGTTACTTAGTCGCGGATCTGAAAAGCTGAGCATTTTTCTCGCCAGTTTGATACATACTGTCCACATGGTCACAAAACATCCAAGGGGAAATCCCTTGGTACCAGTCCAGTTCGTAAGCACTGTATACAGATGATTTGAAGAAAAGGCTCACTCCCTTAAAATAAACTTAATGATGATAAATAATTTAAATTTGATATTTAAAATATTACTGCAATATATTGTTACATGGTCTCCCCGACACATGAATCTAATGTAGTATATTATATTATAAGTATATTATTAGTAAGAGATGTGAAAGTTGGCTAGGACACTAAGGGGTCTGGTACTGACTGTTATAAACGGAAGAAGTACTGCAATATATTTTCGGGTAGTCTATCAAGCCTTGCAGAAGTGTTAGGATCACGTCCCAGCTCGGTTTGAGCTGTAGGTGTTAAAAAATAGTTTTTAACATAAAGGAGTAAAAGCAAATGCGCACTGGCTTGTTGAGACAGAGAGTGGGGAGGATTAATTAAGGCTTAAATAAGGCAAGGGGTAGACAAAGCCTTCTTCTTGTTCGGGGATGGGTCCCCATGTACATCTCTTCCTTTGTACATCTCTGGGTACATGAAGTATGTACTTCTTCCTTTGTAGCCAAGCTGGAGATTGCTTGACTTTTCTCTTGGACGTCTCTGGAGAACGGATCTTCGATCGTCCTCTTGTTTAGTACGCTCGTTGAGGACATTGGCCTGTAGATTGCACCGATCATCTGTAGAAAACATTGTTATAAATCGTGAGAATAGATGTTAATAGATAGATAGTAAAACGTATGTACTATTTTTCATTATATTGATCGATAATAAATTTTAACTCTATAATTATAAATTATAAATTTTAATTCTAAGTATTTTAAACATTTAATAGTAATATTCTATATTATGGAAATAAAATTCCTTCCTGTGTACACCACGTCAATTTATTAAGGTAAATTACTCTGTGTTAGATTATTCAATTGGGGCAATATTGAATTATTTGAATATTATTGAGCAAAATATGTTTTAGTATCACTTTACCTTAATTCTATACTCTCAGGATTTGATAAAGGAATCAACTATGTCCATAAATTAAATAATTAAATAACATCCCTTTAAAATTAAATATTTTAATTACTCAACTCGATCTTTAAAGGCGTGGTGTGGTGTTCATGTATTTGTATACAGTTGGATATAACCCATATCTTAGTACATTGATATGTAAGTACGAATCTTGAATAAAATGATATATATATATATTGAAACCTACCTCATTTTTTACCATTTCTCTTTTTACTTTATTTGATCAATTTAACTTAACTAATTTGGCAGCTCCGTCATGAGATCTTTAATTCAAATTGTTTTATGTCTTTGACATAGGAATTTATCCCGATTGAATCGCCCGATCTCAAGGCTAATGTTGTGGTTATTAATAAATTGAGAAACTAGGAATTGTGAAATATATTCAAATAAAATGGTTATAACAAATAATTATATTTAACATAGAGTACTGACAAAAGTATAAAAAAATATTCAATTCCTTTTAAATTAGGATAATTGCTACTAATTACAAAACATGAATTTGAGCTCAATTTCTTTTAATGGATCCATAATAAGAAACAATATTAATATCACCCAATCGATGATCTTCCTGTAATCCAATCAACGTTACTTTCTAGTATTGGTTCTTCAATAGTATGGTAACCGCCAATTCGGGAGCTTGCCACTGCGTTCTTCTCGAAGGCTTGACTAAGACTGGTTTTCAGCTCATCCCCACTCCTAGGAGTATAAGGGAAAAAAATGACCCATACCAGATGTGAGGGTTCCTGGTCTTATTCTCAAATATCATGAATGTTACAATATTTATAGCAAAACATAACGATTTCTGTTTAAAAAAAAATGATACCTTTATAACTAGAAGTAGCTCATATAAAACTCGATTCTCTCAATCCTAGTAATTTAAATAAAAATTAATAAATATAAAATATTTTTTTATTGATTAATCCAACACCACTCCACTCCTGAACAACGCGGCCACTTGACTTCTAAAAACACTGATAGCTAACATAATAACTCCTACTTTTTAAACTGGAATATTATTCGAATGTTACTTGGCCGTTATAATGGTTTATCAACTTTTAATTTAAAAGTTACAAATTTTAAATGACCTTTATTTGTATAACATAACACATAAAATTTTAATTATTTTAATTTGACTTACTAATTTTATAATGTAAACCGCAGTTTTATTGAATTTAAAAAGATCTATAAGATTGTTATATATAGTTGATAAAATTACTTTTAGTCATGTCCAGTTCAGACAGTTTAACCTATTGAAAGTACTCGTGCATCAACATAAAATCAGGAAGACAAAACTCACGTCTCATTTAACAGACCATGTGGGAGTGGAGCGCCTCCTGGTTGGGATCACCTGAGGGTTTAGGTCGAAATAAATCCCCAAAAAAAGAAACAAACATCAACAGGTTTTATTTGTTCATTACTTTATCTATTTATAATTATTTTTATTTGTTTAAAAGGTGATGTTCAGTGTTCGTAATGGCTTAAAAATTATGAAAAACTTGAATAGATAAATAGTTTTTCATACGCCGAATATTTTTTTCACGATCATTAATTCATTTTAACTCACTCAATGAGTATCCGACGACAATGTTCAGTGCATTTTTGCATTTTTGGCGAAGGAGCCCCCTCACCAAGATTTGTATTCATGTTATTTTACTATTAACCACAACCTGTATTGTTGAGTAACACGAACTCCTTCAAATGCATCTGTGCATAGCAGAATAAGGAGAAATTTGCAAAGTTTCTTATAATATTTTCATTGTATAACTTCTAGGGGTTTAGGGAAAAAAAAAACCACGTTGGATCACATACAATTGTAAAGTGTTGAATTCTTGTCGTTTGAGACGACAATGTTCAGTGCATTTTTGAATTTTTGGTGAAGGAGCCCCCTCACCTAGATTTGTATTCATGTTATTTTACTATTAACCACAACCTGTATTGTTTAGTAACACGAACTCCTTCAAATGCATCTGCGCATAGCAGAATAAGGAGAAATTTGCAAAGTTTCTTATATTTTCATTTTATAACTTCTAGGGGTTTAGGGGGGGGGGGAAGAAAAAGTTGGATCACAGACAATTGTAAAGTGTTGAATTCTTGTCGTTTGAGACGACAATGTTCAGTGCATTTTTGCATTTTCGGCGAAGGAGCTATTTGTATATTCTATATACCATAAATCTCCTGGTAAATCTTACAGGTTAAAAACTAGTAGCCTCTCTTATTATTTGATTATAATGTTTAAAAGTATAATGACTATTTGGCCTAAAGGAAATGAGTAATAATATAATGAAAGACAAAAAGGTAGTAGTGAGGTGTATGGCCGACCTATACAAAAGGTAAGGTGCATTTACGAATTACACGCATTTCTAACTTATGTATAAAAACAAATTTGTTTGCTATCACGCGCCCGAGTTTTATGTAGCATTTAAGAAGCGATATTTTCCTATAGACTGCTTGCAGCCATAGGACTCACTAGTACCACCGAATATAACTTAAAGAAAATGTAATACTTACTCTATCAGCAATACTTACGGCTATTTGTTCAATGTTCTTCTGGCTAATGATGCGCTTTTTCTTTTCTTTTTTATAGTACTATGTTATCGATATTACAATATTCAAGAATTTATTTTTGTTGACATAAGCTATTGTATTTCAGAAATGTGAATTATCAAAAAAAAGTGTGAAATCATGGAAACATCATTTATACCAATATTACTTGAGATTTTAATATATGTATTCATACAAGTATTCATCCTACAACAGTTAATTAAACATTGAGAGAGAGTGTGGGGGGGGGAGTATTCAGTTCAAGTGTCTGATTCAAACTAAATAAAAAAAAAAGCCCGTAATTTCTGCATTATATTGGCAAGTAGATTTATGCGCGCTGCGAATGAGAGAATCGATTAATTATTAATAGACTATAATGCTTTAATAGAAATATTTTTTTATTTAACAACTTTATTATGATGAAATTACAATCTGCCTTAATACTTAATAGGCAATAAATAATTGAGATAAATGTTTTCATTCATACCATATTTACAATTCATTATTCGCTCGCGCATTCATACAATCCTATGTATGGTGCTAGAGTAACCAGGCATTAGCCGTTACCGCTCAAACTAATTCTTAACTGAATTCGCTAATTCTTTATTCCTGTAATCGATTTCATTTATCAAGGCTGAACCAACCGCAACTATATCAATATCTAAAGCAAGCATTTTTATGGCTTACACATATTAAAGTAAGCATGCTAACCAGACCACGGGAATGGTTTTACAATAATTTTTATTTGTTCAAAAGGTGATTTTCAGTGAGCGAGATAGTTTGAAAAATAAAATAAAGGGTTCTTGACGAAAAATTAACTTAATATTACATCACACGTTGTTTAGTTTGATTGACTGAAGGAACTTCAAACTAAATATTGGTTTATTTAGCTCCAAATGTACGGTCCAGCATTGCAGTTGTTAGTTAGCAAGGAGTTGAAGCACAAACTGATAAATGAATAAGTTCGGAGGACTGGTAACTCTACTGTATATTAGACTAATGCTTGGGTTAACAAGATTATTAGCTAACTACGCTTCAGAATAATGGAATAAAATAAAATGGGTACTAAATTATATTTACAGAGAAACAATTAGACATTAGACATTAACTGAGCTAAGGCGGTTGGCTACATTTATGTAACTTGGAACAAAAACGCCCAAAGCCAATATTAATCCAATGTAAGTGAACATCAATTTCAGTTAAAGGATTAATTACAATTTCAATTCTTAGTATCGGTTGGAGTATAAATATTTTTCCAAGTTTGTATGAAACTCACGCAGCCAGGACCCGGACCACCTCTCATTCAGCCATTTTCCATGTCCTTTATTTTGTTTATTTATAATTAATAGTTTATGATTTCAAAACTATATATATATAAATTATTCAATTAAATTAGCAGCGCTTTGTATATCACGCGCGTGCTTCAGGTGGCTGCCACTAGGTGGAGCTAGAGACATATGACCAGAAGGTTTTCAAAAGGTTTTTCAGTGTGAAACGATTAAGTAAAGTGCAAACAGTGATAACATTAAATTGTAATTGTTGTTTTATAAGATTGGTTAGGTCTTCTTCTTATAACAATAAGTAATCTGTTTCTCTGTAAAACAAAAGAAACAACAATTACAGTTTATTGTTATCACTGTTTGCACTTTACTTGTTTCACACTCAAAACCTTTTGAAAACCTTCTGGTCATATGTCTCTAGCTCCACCTAGTGGCAGCCAACTGAAGCACGCGCGTGATATACAAAGCGCTGCTAATTTAATTGAATAAAGCTTACATATATATATATATATATAATTTAACTGGTATTCAAGGTATGATTAGGGTATTATTGTAAACAGAAACTAAGAGTGGGGTTAAGCCTCACTCTACATGTATATATAGGAGAGGAAGAGGAATAAAGAATTACGCTGTCGCGGCTGGAACGCTTTAGTCTTAGGTTCTAGGTATAGGTTTGTTTTGTTTTGTTTAAGTGTTTTGGTGTTTAGTATTTAGTGTCGGTAACAAGTTGAAGGTGAGCCTCATCACCTAGTGTTGAATATGAACTTTTAACCACAACAAAATTTATTATATTTATGCACTCCTTCAAATGCATCTGTGAATAGCAGGAAGAGGAGAAATCTGTAATTCAATTATTTTATTATATTATTTTGTTACTTGTATTACTTTTTGAGGTTTTGAAATAAAAAAAATAAATAAATAAAGAGTTAGTTAAGTTCTAGTATTGCCTTCTTACTGCACCTACAACCCCTTTTTTAGTGTAAGAGTTAGACGAAGCGTAACTTATATATATATATATATATATTTATTTATTTCCTTAGGAACATAAAAGGTTGTCTTAAGGGCTTATTTTGCCATCTTGAAAACTGATTTTAGGCACTGCCACAGAATTGTATTATAGCAAGCCTGAAGGAAATTTTACGCCAATTTTCCTTCCCTTTCATGCTATTCATAATAAATTTATAATTTTATAAACGCCCTTATGTTTACCTCCTTCTTCCTTCGGTTATTCTGAACAGTGAGGAAAAATAAGTGGATCTCGGATAAAGCGGAATTTACGTCTCCTTTCCACCAACCTCTGCCTTCTCAAGGTTTTTTCATTGGAAAATTATCTGCTTCTTGTTTCTTCTTTATATAATTTATTTCAGTCATCAGTTAAGAATGTCAACCATTTTTTAATGAAATTACGCGTCAAGCCACCTTCCTAAATTATTCGTTACAATTATTCTTTCATTCAGTTCGATACTCGACAACAAATATTTCGTCTCACCACTTTACAGTTTATATTTATCAATAACGTTTTCAGCTCTAAGCTGTCATATTCACTTGATAAAATAAAAATACCTCATTAAAAGGTTACTGAATAACATCCCATTTGACAGGGATAACTATGATAAAGATCTTAGACATCATACACTATGTATCTACAGCCAACGGGTATGATAAAGACAATATAACAAGAATCAAAAGAAAAATTTAGTACAGAAAACTGACGAAAAACGATAAGCATACTCGGATCTTAAAAAATGGTGCACTATTCCATATTTGGGAAATATTTCCGACAAATTAGGGAATATCTTGAAAAAACGGGTATTGGTGTAGACTATAAAAGAAAAGTAACTTAACGCTACACAGTTCAGTTATTCAGGTCATTATTATATCAATTCAGGTTCGATTCAGTTAAAAGATAGATTGGGCGTATATATAATAGAATGTTGGGAATGAAATAGACCTTATGTTGGTAGAACGAATAGAAAATTATCGATTAGATGAAAACAACATCTTAAACAATAAACAAGCCAGTTCTACCGCCATCTATAGGAGGATGGGAATCATGAAGCCCCACATAGTGCTGCCTTGCTACACAATACAAATGATAGGAAATTAATCGACAGCCTGGAAAGCATTTAAATCAGATTAGATTCCCTAAATTCACACAGTATAAATAAAAAATACTAAACACACTTATGCTAAGAAACCCACCCCCTCCCTTCATGCCTCGTAAATAAAGTCAGTTGTAGAGTGATGTCTGAAGAGGTAGAGAACCTATTGTGAAATAGCATAAATTATTTCAAACGTTTTTTCACAACATCCATCGGGGGGGGGTAGTCATGAGACTGTTGTACTATTGTGTTTTTAATTATTTATTTCTTTTTGTCGAATTTTTTTATTTTAATAAATTGGATGGACCATTTTGGACTTGGTGCAATCCAGTATTGTTAAAAATTTCAATAGTTTTTCTTTTTTTTATTGATTGTTATCATTGTTCCTTCTAATGATTGATTTCGTTTGTCTCCATGTGCACATGCGTGGTTTTCATCATGTCACTTTTTATTCAAGCATCTAAAAATGACAGCTTAGGATTACGAAAATGTTTTAGGTGAATAAAAACCGTATTTTGTAGAGACGGGAGGTTTGTTGTTTACTTGTACCCTTCCACAACCGGCCCTAATCATACAGATTCGATATTATATGACTCGTGAGTTATATTCGAGTAAGACAGGTACTCAACCGTTTGATTATGTAGGTGTAGTGTCACAAAAATATTTCACCCAAAATGATGTGTAGAAAGAGGCCGATACATTAAATAAAGTGATAACAAAGAAATCTCACTAACGTTACCACCAAATCCGCACAGCTGATTCCCACCAAAACCGTGATCATAAAGTGAACAGAACGCTATGGATTGCTTTCTAGTGGACTAAATGAGTCCAAAACGACACATTTACCGTATGAATTTATAATAAAAATCGACTCAGAAGGATATGTCACTCAAGCTGTGTGATATTCAATTAACTTATTAAATTATTTACTGAAATTATTTACTGCAACGATTAAACGGTTACATTCTTTACAGATAAGTCAGTTGCCTAAGGGATCAGATCAATCCCATGTAAAGCACTATGTATGTGGTATTCCTCATTTAAAATGTATCATTAGAATTTGAACATTTTCAGCAAC
The DNA here is from genome assembly GCA_930367205.1 of Acanthosoma haemorrhoidale. NCBI lineage: Eukaryota > Metazoa > Arthropoda > Insecta > Hemiptera > Acanthosomatidae > Acanthosoma > Acanthosoma haemorrhoidale. The sequence continues at coordinate 24,789,726 of OV884013.1, read as the reverse complement.
TTAACCTATTATATATTATATGTATGATATAGACATAATACTAATAATCATGAACATCAAGTACTTATTTTTAATTAAATTCTCTACATCCTACCTTTGTTTGTAAAAGTACAAATTAGCCTCTTGTTCTGCCCCTCACGAATGCCGAGGGTCCCGGACAGGTCCAGGGGTCGCCTCTCATGTAATTTTAGTCGAAATGCTCGCATGTAATACTTCTTCTGATTCTTTGCAGATTTTCACTCATTCAAAAATTAATTTTTGTGGACTAAATTATGTTTTCTATATGTTTTTCCACCTTGCATTAAACCAGCATGAAGCCCGTTTATTCACTGCATAAGTATTGTAGTGTGCACACGTACGTTCCTTATTCAGGAAGCCGATTTGAATGTAGCAACTCATTAAAAAACAGTTACGTGGAATATTAATTGTTTACTTACCTGGACGGGATTCTTCAACTTAGAAAATAATAAACCAATTTTTATCCTTAAACTAATTGACCTTATACCATGCAAAGGACAGTTATTGCTCAATAATTTTGCTAAAATAAATGGGCTAACGTTTACAATAGCCAATGTAAATTCGTTCGGTCTCTTTGGCAAAGTGTTCTTGACTATGATTCTTGGTTGATAAGCTGTGTACCTGACTAGGTTAGGTCACATCGTCTAAGGCTGGTATGAGACAGGTTGAGTGAAATCATTAAGAGCAGGGACAGGGCTAAAACGAAACTAAAGCAAATGAAAATTAGCTCAATAAGGCGTACATTTCTCTGTGGCGTTAGATTGGAATGAATGACATAGTTTAGGTTTAAATGGCACCAATTATCCGTTACTCTTCAAAACATTTCTTTATTTGCAATTACTTCCAACAGCTCAGGTTTATCAACCGCAGATAACACACAATGATCTGCCCAGTACAACGCCCCATGAGGGGATCCATAGATCCTGATCCTTCTCATTATACATGAAGATACTAAGCAATACAATAAATTTATAAATTAATGCATATTAATCAATTGAGAAATAAATAATTAGAAGATAATGGAAAAGGGATCATTTAAAATTAGATAAATATTAATTCAATTAATAATTAGGGAAGAAAATAGTCATTAATAATTACCGGCCAAAGAAAAAAATATTCAAGAAAACGAATTCGAAATTCCCAAATTAGTCGGTTGCTCTATCAGCTGAGCTATCCTGCCACCTGGTAACACCTTCTTAATATGAATTATCTTTTGCCAAAATCCCAAGATTTGAGATTTTCTCAAGACATCCTAAGTCCAAAGACAATTATACCCTTATACTGTGGGAACAGAGTAAAACAGTGTTGTCACGGTGCACACACGATTCATTTTCAGAGAGCTATTTTATTGCCAATAGATAGTGCAATATAAAAACATTTGAATATTATGTTTTTAAATGAAAAATTGAGTGTGGGAATGGCACTACTGCTATTTACTGATTTCTGTTAATAAACTAAAAATGAAATACCTTTCCTTTACTGTTTCCTGTTTCGAGTTCTAATTTATTCCTCTTGGATCTTATGACATCTGCTATAAAATCTAAGCTATAAATCTAGTAAGTAGTGTCTCATGTAATATAAAGCATATTATTAAATGGTAATTAGTCATTCTTGCAAACAGGCTATCGCGTAGGTACCATTATTTTTAGAATGTATTTCACCATCCATAATGTTTTAAGTGGGTTACTTGGGTACTTTAACAGTATAATGCATTCTTAAAACTATGAAATTTGTAGTCCTCTTATTGTCAGATGTAAATCTGTAACCGTACAGGAACAAATACCCGTTGGGGAGTTAATTAAATAATCTTTGCATATACCTTTTAAAAGGGACGAATTATGTTTATGCTTCATTAGTATTTCATCAAGGAAAAAAGTTTCACTTCAATTTTTATCAGAGCTAGTGAGTGACTGATTTTGAAAATTCAATTCAAACATCCTCTAAAGCTACGAGCTAGCCAATCCATGTCATATAGGGACTGTTCTGATTTCTAGGCCACTTGAATGAATACTCACTCAAGCCATGGTTGGGAATATGGTTTGGTATCTGTTATGAAACAGTCACTTGACAACCACTTAGGACGAAAACAGAACTTAATACCGAATTTAATGAGGCCCGCCAGAGAATAGGATAAATTAGGTTCACTCATATGTACCTTCATCTCAACTTTGATGAACAAACTTTATCACCACATCTGCGTTCCCCTTTGATATATCATAGTTTAGTACAATACTACTTTATGTGTTGCACTACTTACAACCGACAGTACAGATTTTACGACGGGTCATAAAATCCTAACAAAATAACAGAACTCAAAGTAGAAAACTGTATTAAATTATTTTTACTAACTATCCTAACAGCTCATTGTTTTGGTTCAGCTTGAAAAGTCTGTAAACAAATAGCATTTGACTTTTGGTAACAACATACTCCTACAGATAATAAACCAGTTTAGATCAAAGGAGCGGAGCTTAGGGGCTCTGCTGAAACTCCTTCTTAAACAAATCCGTCCCATAAATCGTTCTTTTAGGAGATTGTAATATTTATGTTACTTACTTCTATTCATTGATTTGTGTCAACACTCAGCAAAAGTTGTGAAGAAAAGCTCAGAAACCTTCGGTAAAGTGTAAGATGTCAAATTGCTTACATTTATTTTCTCCGCGTGTTTTCTTTTAATGTAGTTGCATATCACATAGTTAATAATAATAAATGTCTTTAAAATAATATAGCTATAATCACAGTCCAATGGTATTTTGTTTGCATTGAATAAAGAATAGTCAAAAACATCGTAAGGAAGAAAAGCAGGCTTTATTCCTAGAAACAATAGACAGCTACGAAGCCCGAATAAAAATTAAAAAAATTATAATGAGCTATCACAATCTGACGAGAAACGTTGATTGTGCAGCAGCAATAACAAATTATCTTATATATTATTTCGTTAAATCCATTAAGGAAGCGCTTAGAACAATATAGGGTTTTGTTGCTGACATAATAAGGGGCATTTACTATTGTTCTCAGGACTTTTGATTGAAAGGATTGGATGCGCTTGAGGTTCAAATTTTTTGCTGTCCCCCATAGCTCTATTCCGTATGACCAGATTGGCTTAGGTATAACTTTGTAAATAAGTAGTTTATTTTCTATTGAGAGATGGGATGTTCTTCGAAGTAGTCTGTACTGTTGTCCATAGCGTCTGTTTAGTTCTTATCTGTTTAGCCTCGTGTGTGGGTTCCATGTCAGTCTTTTGTCGAGATGGAAGCCTAAATACCTTACTGTCTCAGACACAGGGAGAGGAATCGAATTGAAAAAAACTAGCGGACAGGACTTGCGGCAGAGGGTGAAGGTTATGTGGGAGCATTTTGCTTCATTGACCTTGATTCCCCATTGGTTGCACCAATACTCAATCTCATCAAGGTGTTTTTGAAGGTTATAGGATGCTATGTCGGGGTCTGGGTGGGATGACAAGACTGCAGTGTCATCTGCAAATGTGGCCAAGAAGGTATTGGGAGTAGAGGGGACATCAGCGGTGTATAGGTTATAGAGGATGGGGCCCAGGACACTGCCCTGTGGAACTCCTCCATTTATGGGATAGTAGTTAGAATATTCTAAGCCACAGTGGACTTGGAAGAAGCGGTTTAAAAGGTAGGATTGTAGGATTAGGAAAAGGGTCTGTGGTAAATATCTTTTGAGCTTGTAGCGCAAACCTGCGTGCCATACCCTGTCAAAAGCTTGAGCTATAGAACAATACAAAACTTAAAGTTGCTACTACTTAATTACCTGATTAATGAGCGCCCTAAATGCTCAGGAAACACCAATTAGAAGAAACCCTTTGCTAGTGGGCATGCAATATGGAAGTGATATTTGGAACTGAAATTTGTGTGTCACCTTTCGCTGCAATGGCATTGAAAAAAAGGAATAAGTCCAACCAATCTATAAAAAATGGCAGTAAAGAAGAAACGATGGATCAAATCTAAAATAATTAAGAAAAAGATTGGTTGAAGATATCCTTAAATCCGTTTGTGAAAATCTCATTTCTTTATGTCCTATGATGAAGAAATAACATTCTATGCTGACTAAGCATTGGTGGCTGTGAGTTCTCACAGTGGTAACTATTTCTGAGACAATACCCACTAAATTAGGAGAGTTGTAGAGGAGAAATAATCTTTTGTACCAAAGGATCTAGCAAGCTATCGAGTCCTAAGGCTAGTGGAGGCTTTAACAGTGAATAAATAAAATCAAAACTATTTTAAAAACAAGCCCAGATTTCTTTCCTAAACTAAATCTGAGTACACTCAGTTAAAAATAGAATTTGCTGCAATATTATTCAATAAAGCTTATGAAACCTCGTGTGAGTTTCGTTGTAACGTTGTCCATTCTCTTCTTGGAGATTGGTTTCATCAAATTAATTCGATTGTGTCTCCAGGAGTTAATTCAGCAGCAGTGTGACTAGGGAATCTTAATAGCTGGTTGTAGATCATAGTTGTTGTTGTATGAGAGCATTAATACCTTATTAATAATACTCAGGACCCTGACATAAGAGCGTATTCTACCAAGTCCTGAATATCCTAAATGCCCCATCTATACTAGAAGGGCTCCAGTCAACAGGTGAAACCTGTTGCTCAGCTCTGTAGCTGCTGGGCTATGGTTACAATTAATGATATAGCTTTTTAAGAGTGTGAATGGCTAAGTAGTAATTAGAAGAATGTTTATGATCACGTTTTACTTCCAAATACCCCATTTTATTATCTCTACACACTTGATAATAATCACTCATTTTGGCTGCTGATTTCAAGAAGGCTTCAATTCTATTAATTAAAATCAATGAAGAACTAAACTACAGCTATATCCATTGCTTGTAAAACTAATGCATTTGTAGTCAACATAAAAATATTATATATGAATTACTAACATAGAAAGAAAATGTAAGAAATATTTGGGGAAAAAGTAGCAGTTAGGAGAAGTGTTAATATGGGAGTAACCAACCAACAAAGTTATTATAGGGATAGTTGCCTATACAATGCTTGCCCTAACACAAGGCCCTATACGCTCATCTATCATTGTATATATACATGAATATAAGGAAAGGTTGGAAAACTTATAAATTATGAAATATATTAGTAATAAAATTTAAAAAATAATTCCAATATCACTATTCATTGTTAAACTTTTCAAGTGAATTCGAAAGAAGATAATTGTCAGCAATAAGGAAGAACTTGATTTTTGGGGTATGCGGTTTACTTTGCAATTGTTTTAAACTAATTTTTAAAAGGAATTCGAGTATTTAAATAGGTCTAGATGCCTGACGCTTGTAAAGGTACATAAGTAGAAAGGCCCATGTGTTTTTCCGGTTGGATCGATGGTCAAGTGTAGCTCCCACGTATTCGAGTCCCGCGAAAATATTTGATTCGTAACTTAGTAAATCAATATTTATTAAATGAAGTAATGTTGCTGTTTTAACTGAAATTTGTAGTTTTGTTATAAGATTCGATTTAAAAATCAATCTTATCATCAGCATCGACAGTTTTTCTGTTTTATTTTACTTTATTTTAAATTATAAATCGGTAGGATTTATATTGGTTAGGATGCCTATCGGGCATTTACCCCCCCCTTTTTTAGTGACAGGAAAACCGTCATGAAAAATGGATGGAGATTTACTTAATAAATGAGCAAATATTAAATTACAGTAATAATGTAGAAATTCCTGTGCCCTTTATGCTCCTGGAGTTGGATCTTTAAGAGCATTGCTGTTTTTATTGGGCCCATAACAATCGCTAAACAATTTAACTTTTAATAAGAGTAACCTCTGATGTGACCTGAAATGAAAAATATATAACTGTGACAGGTTTAAAGAGGCAGGATGAAAGATGTTACAAACTTAAAGAAAATTATAAATTGAAAAAAAATACTGATATGGCACTTTGATTTTTTTCACTTTTAACTATAAATTTTCATAGGTAAGGAAAACTATAGCCGATTTGATGCTTCGATTTTATAATTGAAATAGGCAAAATATATTAGCAATAAAATAAAAGACTCCAATATCACTATTCATTGTTGCGCAGTTTAGATAGACATTGGCAGATCACACCTCTTGAAAAGCCTGTAACGTATGAGAAAAAAATTTATTTTTGATAACGATACAAATCTGTCTGCCCGCAGATAAAACATCGAATATTTCAGCTTGCTTCTTCATATCTCCAGCGTAGTTACCGTACGACTGGACTCCAAATTTGAAATTAATTTGTTCATTTCATAATATCATAGATATTATAATAATATTATAGAACAAACATAAAAACATCATAACGGGGTAACAAAGGGAAAGGCAAATGAAATTCGATTACCTATCAATACCTTGTATGAATTTAAATTTAACTTAAGATAGCAGACTGCTCCTATATCTTTCGTATATCCAAAAAAAACTTATGATGTGTAAATAAAAAACTTGATCAGGATTACCCTTTTTATTTAATGTGTAAATATGTTTAGTTATATTTTAAATAGTCATATTTATGTTGTAAACATTATTTAATTCTAATTAATTTTTTATTTGATAAATAAGGTTATTGTTTATTCTTGAATAGGTTTTTATTTTATTTTTTTACTATTTACGTAACGTAATACAATAACATGGAAACGATACCGTCTAATGATAATTTAGCAACAAGTTGCTATTATAAATCAACTTGTGAATAAAGGTTTCTTATTTATATTTGTATTATATTTAGGGGCTTTAATGACTAAAAGTCATTAAAATTGTTTATATGATCATTTTCACGGTTCTATCTAAAAAAAAACCTGAATATTTATTTTGTCGTTTAATCAAATAAAAATGACACCACTGATTGGTGAATGTACGAGTAGAATAATCCTTTTAAATTTAATAACAGTTGTAAGTGGAAAGCAATCTGAAAATGGATTTTCCTCCCCGAGAAACGTTTATTTCATTCCATAAAACCAAATGAATAAAATGAAAACATTTCATGTTATAAAATAAATACCACTCGTTTGAAATATTTTGAATTTTGTCTATGATTTTCGTTTATCTAGAATTACTTCATAAAAATAGAACCAGCCATTTAAGGTTTTTTACAATAAGAAAATATTGTTTTACAGGCCTATTTGAAATTATTATCCGATAAAAATCTCATCTAGGATTTCAGGTAATTAGTAACTATAAAAAACATTGAACTTAATAATAATTAATAAGATAAGTGAGGAAATTATTTTCCTTGACACTCAACGAGTAACAACTTCCAACAACAAGGAAAACCTTCAATTGCATCTGGGAACATGATAAAGTTGAAAATAAACTAACTTTGAAGGTTAATATTTAATAACATTTTAGAGATCCGGTTTCTCATAAACGTTTTAAATATGCCATTTTTTTATATATATTTAAATCATCTCAAAACATTACAATACTTAACTTTTTTTTATTTATACATTTTCTTGATTTTTATAGATCATCCCTTTTATCAATATTATTTAACTGCGGTAAATAGTATTATTTTTCGACTGATAACCTCCTCTCACATGTCAGGAAGTGGACTTAACGCCTCTGTTGGCTGTGAATTACACACCGAATTTACACCCAAACGATCATGCAGCTAATTTAATCGTAATTTAGTTGGGGTGGCCAAACAATGCTTCCCTACCCATAAACAAATAAGCTAACACTTTGTTAACTCTAACAGGTGTGAATTGTAGATGTATTATAGATTTAAAAAGTATATTCTCTTGATAAAATGGACATCTACCTTGTAAAGCACGAAACAATTCGTAAGATTTGTTTTTTATTTTCTTTCGTTTTTTTTTGTTTATCTCACCAAAAGACATTAACATTTTTTTTGTGTAAATCCCTTTGATTTAAATACAGATCTATTTAATTTTTGTTTCTCTTTTTTTCTAGAAAAAAAAAACAATGGTTTAAATAAATTTTCTTATCCTTCGTATGTTCCTGTACAATAATTTCCAGAATGAATTAAGATATAGATTTTATTTGTATATATATTTTCCCCTTTCAGGGTTTATTTCTCGGTGGTAGCAGGTTTTGCTAATTTTTTTTTTTTGCAACCTTTGTTGAGTTCAATTATTAACTGACTGGATTCAAATAGCATGAGGCTTGATTTCAAATCGAGTTTTCGTCCTGGCGTTTTTTTTTGAACATTGAAATTAATATCCTTTTATTTATATATATATTTTTTGCCAACTGTTTACGACCCCAAACTACCCTTCAGCTCTGAGCTTCCAGTACTGTGCTACGAGGGATTCCCAAGTTTTCCCCTTTAGTACTTCAACAATTTATTAAGATAAAATTACAATCTGCTTTTTTATTGGGTAATAAATAATTAAGATAAATGTTATCATTCATACAATTTTTACAATTCATCGTTCACTCGCTCATTCATACAATATTTACAAACGGCCCAGAGGCCCAACAAGTTCACATGGTTGTCACCTCCCTCGCGTGCGAAGGCAGAAGCGGAGTCTTGGGAAGTCCCCCACGATCCTACGTCAGCCGCGTCACTGGATAAGAGCCAGCGAAGGCTGACCAAGAGCGCGAGAGCCACAGACGCTCAGGACATGATTAGAGAAACTGGCCATTGCCAGGACTCCCACTAACACTTAATTTTAGCAAGTCACGAGGACCCTGCCGTTTTAATATCCGAGGAGGATTATAGGGATGAGTGGTGCAGTGAAATGACTGTGCTAGGGAATTAGGGTGGTTGGATAGGTTACTATGGAACTTTATGAACTTGGAAGGGATGAGTTCAAGAATATAGGGTATATTCAGATAATTGTAAAGGGTTTTGTTGCTGACGTAATAAGGGGCATTTACTATTGTTCTCAGGACTTTTGATTGAAAGGATTGGATGCGCTTGATGTTCGAATTTTTTGCTGTCCCCCATAGCTATATTCCGTATGTCCAGATTTGCTTAGGTATAACTTTGTAAATAAGTATTTTATTTTCTATTGAGAGATGGGATGTTCTTCGAAGTAGTCTGTACTGTTGTCCATAGCGTCTGTTTAGTTCTTGTCTTTTTAGCCTCGTGTGTGGGTTCCATGTCAGTCTTTTGTCGAGATGGAAGCCTAAATACCTTACTGTCTCAGGCACAGGGAGAGGAATCAAACTTTAAAAAACTAGCGGACAGGACTTGCGGCAGAGGGTGAAGGTTATGTGGGAGCATTTTGCTTCATTGAGCTTGATTCGCCATTGGTTGCACCAATACTCAATCTCATCAAGGTGTTTTTGAAGGTGTTGGGATGCTATATCAGGGTCTAATTGGGTTGACATGACTGCAGTGTCATCTGCAAATGTTGCCAAGAAGGTACTGGTGGTAGAGGGGACATCAGCGGTGTATAGATTATAGAGGATGGGACCCAGGATACTGCCCTGTGGAACTCCTTCTTTAATGGGATAGTATATAGCATATTCTAAACCACAGCGGACTTGGGAGAAACTGTTTGAAAGGTAGGATTGTAGGATTGTAGGATTAGGAGTAGGGTATGCGGTAAATATCCTCTGAGCTTGTAAAGCAAACCTGCATGCCAAACCCTGACAAAAGCTTGAGCTATATCAAGAAAGGCAGCAGTGCAATACCGTTTGGATTCAAGGGCTGAGGAGATGTGATCGACAACGCGAAGGCCTTGTTGAGCAGTGGAATGTCGTTGGTGGAAACCAAACTGGTGAGTATGATAAAGGTTTTTGGATTCAATAACTGGAAGTAGTTGTTTTAATAGGAGTTTTTCAAATATTTTTGAGAGTATAGGGAGTAGGCTAATTGGAAGGTAAAATTAGGCGTCATTTGGGTGGTTTGCTGGGTTTGGCGAATTGGACTATAATGGAGTGTTTCCAGAGAAGAGGAAAATGCATCGTTCGGATAATGCAGTTATAAATGTTGGTTAGGGAGATTATGGCTTTAAGATAAGTTGTCCCCTAACAACTTTATTAATCTGTATTTGTATTAAACCGGAATTGATTAAATTCTATTACTATTTTAATGCACTTTGAGTTCTTTATGTTGGTAAATTCAAATCATCTTTTACAATAGCAATCAAATCTATTATTACCGGATAATGTCAAATGCGTATGTTTCTATGGTCCATACTTTTCCAAAATAATAACTCTTATAACTCCCTCTTTATAAACACTTTCAGATCAATTCGTCAATCTACCTCCTAGAGCATGAGATCCTTTTTTTCTTTAATTATTCTTAATGAATACAAACTGGACCTTTGCGCTCCTTCCTCCTAGACTACAAAATTTGGCCGTTTCTTTATTGCTCACTCGAGAACTCTCTTAAAATCTCTCTCCGAACAACTACCCTCTCTGCACTGTACAGTTCTGGATATGATGTGATCAGCCAGTCTGCAGGATAGGACTCATCCGAGGAGTGTGACCCTCCAATTTAAAACACATAGGTGAAACGCAATATGTGTATCTAACAGAGACGATATATGTATATCTTTTGTTATTTTTGCTGTTTATTATCACTTTAACTTTCATATCGGTTCCAATCACTCAAGTAAAAAAACAATAATCAAATATACGTTTTAAACACGTTGAATAGAGCACACAGCGAACTGTTTGTACTGTACAATTGCTAGGTGGATTAGAAGAAAAAACAAATATTTTGATAAATAACTAAATTTCATTATTTATTTTATCACGATATCCCGTGGAATTACTAAGGGTGTACCGCAGTTGAAGAGGGAAAGCTCTCCTTCTAATTAACAACAGTAGCCTCAGCCATTTACCCCTCAGTTCTAACTTCCATAGATATTTAATACTTCCCTAGAAAGTTTTAATATGCCTATTAGTGCTCTCGAAAGCTGACACTAACGGCGAAAGTAAGCACTCTCGTTTGCCATTTCCCTTATCTTTTCATTGTTTAAGCTATATTAGTGATAGTGATGTACTTTCAAATAAATCTTATTGCAATCAGGAATGCAAAACTAGATGTATGAAAATTAATCTGTTTACGGAAATTTATTCTTAATGGAATTTACATATTTTTTCTGAACGGAATATCCATTTTACTCCCGTTATCCATACACTTTTATAGAATTTTATGAATTTATTTGTCCTATTTGGCGACAATCTTAACTGTATTTGGTATTTTAGTGTGTTTTTTTTATTCCCAAAGCATTTAAAACTTGAAAATTCAGAGGTTTATCAGAAATTAATTAATAAGTTTATCTCGCTCTCCCCCTCCCTCCATCCCTCTCTCTCTCTCTCTCCCTCTCTCTCTCTCTCTCTCTCTCTCTCTCTCTCTCTCTCTCTCTCATAAACACAAACCCGACATATATACGGAGCATCATATATAATAACTATTTAGCTATAACTTTTATAATGATAATATTTCTTACTGTAGCCTTTCATCATAATTCTACTAATACAACTCATTTTTTTTCAGGTTAAAGACATTCTACTTCTGGAAAAGTTCATACATTAAAACTGTAAGCTAAATGCTTCATTACTTGTATTATTTATTTAATTAAAGTTTACCTGCAAAGTCATTTGTTGACTATTTTTAACCTTCCATTTCTTGAAATGGTAACTTTTAAAATAAATCTACTTTTTTTCGATTTTTTAAGAGGTTAACAACCAAGCATAATGTAACCTGATTCAAACCTCAGAATGCTGTTTTATTTTGAACAATAATACTTTATTTTAGCTCACTGAAGTCGAGGAACGTTGCAAAAAATTATTGAATAATAAAACTTTGAATGATGTTATGCATAGCTCAACTTTACAAAAAACTTTTAAAATTGAGAAACTGATATAAATAATACTATCAGTGTAAGGTGCAGTGTTTCAAATAACACAATTAAAATTATAGATTTTTTTACACTTTTAGTACTTCCTATTTTCAAACACCAACAGTTACAATTAGAGAATCTTTGTAACACTCTAAAATACTAACAAACCTTTTTGACAAAAAATATAGAAAGAAAACATTTTGAATTCCAATCATTATTTAGTGAAATACATAACACAAAAACATGTTTGAACATGTAAAGTTGAAAATATGTTTTTGCGTTGTACTTACTTGAACAATTACATATAATGCTCTACATTTAATACATTAGCACACGTCCAAATTTGACTAGGATCAACTAGTAATTTATCCGGGGAAAAATAAATTAGTTTTCTCTTATACAATTGTTACATAATTATTATACAGTTGCATATGCCATAGAGGTATCAAATGTAAGTTATTAGGTAGATTGAATTCATTAAAAAATAAATTGGCGTTTACAAGGAAATATTTAATTTTTTAGATTTTAATTTGGTATCATTATTAAAATTTTAACAATATTTAAACCAAGGAAAATAAAGTACCATTTTATTCTACTAAACGCCCCCTCTCAATGCCCACTGCAAACTGAAATCCAGTAAAGTATGCCACGTGTACTCTTTTCAGCAAACACCATCTGCACATCCACTCCGACTCCCCATGTAATTATTTGTGCCTTATATAAATATAAATTAATATATTGCTATCATTCCCATATGTCTATAAATAATATAATAATAATAAGTAATTAGTACAAGTTTTGTTTTATTCCGATATAATATTTTTGAATGCTCTTCACTCATATTTTATTTCCTTTATAAAAATCTTCATTATATTCATGTGTCTTAAGAACGCCACTTTCTTCAACGATTCATTCAACCACGATGGATAATGTTGCTATATCATCAGAGCTCTCAAGCTAGGGGTGTTTGAATCGTATTTTATTATACGAATACTAGAATCAAAACGAGATATACACACACAAAATTGAACTGCGTGGCATAAAATTGTACGAAATGGTAATTACCGTGTCACACCTAACTGGCTAAACCTAAGCTTTATACGGGCCTTACCTATTAAAGGCCTAGGAAGGTATTAGTCACTAGTCTGCAGAAATTCACAAGGGGGTAGAAAGACTCGCGTTTCGTCGTAGTCCACGCAACTAACGAGGGTTTAAAATTGAACAAGTAAAAATGGATCATGTTATTTATGTGAAATTATTGTTATGTTATAAAGGGTGTCCCAGAATTAACGGAAGGTTTGAATTTGCCGCCATTTGTGCAGTAAAGTGCTGGCAATCCTGAAAAAAAACAATTTGACAGCTGACAGTTCAGGGTTAGTAAAAAGGGAGCGTTACACGATAGAACAACGTGTTTTTATTGTTGAACATTATCTCACAAATAATGAAAGTTTGGCGGCCAGGTTGGAAAATTTCATACAAAATATGGTCGGAATAGTGTATGACTTCATGAACTGTGAAGAGATTAATTGAAAACTTTAGGGAGCCTGGATCAGTTGGAGATACTAAGCACACTGGTCGTTCAAAAACAATCCTTTAAATTGTAAATATCGAAGCAGTGAGTGAGAGTGTCAAACGAGGCTGGTCAAGCAGTGACTGTTACTGGTACTCGAAATCGCGACATGATAACACAGTTCTTTGTGTCGAAATTGGATGATATTGATGCGTTTAATATGTAGTTTCAACAAGATGGCACCACTCTCTCGTTTCGGTGATCAGAATTGGCCCCCTAGATCGTGTGATTTAACACATTTAGATTTCTTTTTATGGAGTTATTTGAAGTCAAAGGTGTATTTCAACAAGCCCACATCCACCCGTGCATTAAAAGAGGAAATTCAACCATATTTATGCCAAATGATCGTAGAAAATTTAAACAAAAGAGTGCGTATGTGCCAGCAAAGTCGTGGAGGCCATTTGCCCGATATGTTATTCTATAAATAACCCTATCCTATTTACTTTATAATTCAATAAAAAAAAAACAAAAAAAAAACTGTGTTTTCTATTTAAATCAAATCTTGCGTTAAATCTGGGACCTAAATGCATATGACACCCTCCCTATCTGCCAAAGATTTACTAAATTGTTGAATTATGCTCAGAATACTAGAGTAATATGCATTCCTATACATGCATTTATCCCGTTCTTCCAATTAAGAGGGCTTTCATTACCAAGGAAGCTGTTACCCTCCTCATCGCCGGCTTAGGAGGATAGAGAAGAAAATTACTTGTTATTATTAGAGATCCTTCGACGGGTTTGGATTTTACTGGTTTGGATTACCAACTAACGATATTTACCCAGTAACCAGTACGTAATTAAATGGTAAATTTTAATTTTCTTCAGAGAAGCAAGAGGGAAGCGGTGCTAATCCGACCCCAGACGCTTCCTACACTTTGGCCAATTAACAAAGGGTCCTCGGCCTCTAATGAACAATTTAGTCTTCTCTCCGCTAGGAGAAAGTTTAGTTTATTCCTCTGCTCTAATTTATAGGAAGGGGTAGAATAATGGTGGATAATTGAAAGGAGCCTACCTGACATTAGTAGTGTTATTTATAATTAGTTATTTACTACCGGGAGTGGAGGGATAACCATCCTGATACGTCCATTAACACGATTACAAGATACAGTTGAAGAATGGTTACTGCTTAGCGGCTATAAATGTGTTTATGACACTGACAGGGGGATAGGTAATGGGTGAGGGGCTCGTCACCCCCACCCCCCCGTCAATTATGCCGCCTACAGACTATAAAACAAAGTGTTCAGCCCCTCCAAACGGGGACTACTTAGTCTTCAGCTCCCAGTGTAGGCCGGATAACTCGATTTAACTCATCACGATTCATGATGCACAGCTCCGCCAGCTACTACTTCAATATTCATAGCAATTTATTGTCGGCTTTTCAGTAGTCTGTCTCTTTCACATCAGGGCCAATCATCGCTCATTGATAGTAATACAATAAATTTGCTAAAAGTATTGAATAGGTATATGCTTTAATTTCAATAGTTAAATGAATAGAATTCTAGAAAGGCTGGTAGTTTGTTTGCAAGTAGTAGCCGGCCACTACATAGTTCTTTCTACAAACAATTTTCTAAAATCAATGGCTATTTAAGAGAGTTTAGGTGTGAGATATTGTGCTTCTGCTACAACTTTTCGTTTCATACCTGGTTGTATTTTGACATTTAGGCATCTCTCTCTCTCTCTCTCTCTCTCTCTCTCTCTCTCTCTCTCTCTCTCTCTCTCTCTCTCTCTCTCTCTCTCTCTCTCTCTCTCTCTCTCTCTCTCTCTCTCTCTCACCCCCCCTCACAATGCTTTTAAGCAATTGAATAGGTTATTTTTCTTATGTGCCCAGTAATCAATGTTCCTTCAATTGATTTACAGTTGGCGAATGTTCATAACTTTTATATACCAACTACAGAAAACTTGATAGGATCCAAAACCAAGTGATGCGTGACATCAAAAACAGCAAAACCTTACTAAACCAAAATAACCAATATGCTTTCACATATAACTAAACAACGACTTTCAATTCTAGAATTTTTCTGTTCTCAAACGGAAACCTATTTTAATAAAACAGTGGCTTCTGAATATCCATCAATTCGGGAGATCGGTAGTTAGAGCAAAACTCCTCTCAAAACATACACTCATAAAAGAATTTATCGCCTGTTCCTAAATAAAATTTTCATTTAGAGTAGGGATTCCACAATTTAAGTACAAAATATATTTAACATATATTATACATAAAAATAAATACAGTACGGTACTTAGGCTTTCATCTCGACAAACGACTGACCTGGAGCCCACATACGAGACTAAAAAGACAAGAACTAAACAGACGCTTTGGACAACTGTACAGACTACTTCAAAGTACATCCCATCTCTCAATAGAAAATAAACTATTAATCTACAAAGTTATACTTAAGCCAATCTGGACATACGGAATAGAGCTATGGGGGACAGCAAAAAAGTCGAACATCAAGCGTATCCAATCCTGCACTGCGTCACTCATCCCTAAATCCTCCTCGGAGACTGAAACGGCAGTGGCCTCGTGACCTGCTATAATCGCGTGACAGTGGGAGTCCTGGCAATGGCCAGTTTCTCCAATCATGTCCTATTGTATGAATGAGCGAGTGAATGATGACTGTAAATATGGTATGAATGAGATCATTTTTCTGTATTATTATTGCCTTATAAAAGGCAGATTGTAATTATTGTACAATAAAGATTGTTGATATAAAAAAAAAAATAAAAATCTTGATCACGATTACGTTCAAGATTATTTTAATTTAATTTGTAAAGAAGTGTTTTTCATTTTGTTCAGTGAGTAGGTTTTTATTTATTTTTTCCTACTTTCGTAAATATCTATATTACTATGTTACAATAAGTTTTTCTTATCTCTTATTTATACTTTTGCAGTCAAGTTTGCAGCCTTCAGCATTTATTTAATGGCCATTGTAGGATACCAAGAATAAACAATAAATTTATAGATAAATTCCTGTAAGATATATGACTAGCGCTTTGACCACCGTTGGGATTTACATATAGGATTTAGCCCTCGTTACAAATGGCACTAGCAGAAGCTACCTCCAAGTATCTCTATCCTACACCTTACTGAACCCGGACAGTATTGAGCCCTACACTGAATAATTGTATTTTTCATCAACATGTTTTCCCTGTTGGCGAAGATATAGTGAACCCATTGTTTCTTTCATGGTTGATGAACCGTTTACATAGGGTCTATAACTCATTAGTTTAATTGTTAGTAGTTTATTATTAGTAGATAATTGTAAATTTATACGTTTTATGAAGTCTGTCTTTGTGTGAGAAACATTCTGATGTTTTTTTTCTTACGCAACGTTAGTTAGTTTTGAGTTCTCAATTGACATTTTTCTCAACATTTCTTTAAGACTAAAAATTTGGGAAATATAGTTATTTACAGGAATTTTCAAAGATGATATCAGACGCAGAAAATCCAAAGACAAAAATTATGTAAAATTATCTAAATATCTATAAAAATCTATTAAGTAATGTAGATTGCCTAATACAAAAAACAACAACAACTGTACTTAAAATAGGCCTACAGCGAAGGGGTAATGTACTAACAAGAAACAACTGTACTTAAAATAGGCCTACAACGAAGGGGTAATGTACTAACAAGAAACAACTGTACTTAAAATAGGCCTACAACGAAGGGGTAATGTACTATCAAGAAACAACTGTACTTAAAATAGGCCTACAACGAAGGGGTAATGTACTAACAAGAAACAACTGTACTTAAAATAGGCCTACAACGAAGGGGTAATGTACTAACAAGAAACAACTGTACCTAAAATAGGCCTACAACGAAGGGGTAATGTACTAACAAGAAACAACTGTACTTAAAATAGGCCTACAACGAAGGGGTAATGTACTAAAAAGAAACAACTGTACTGTTATAGGCCTACAACGAAGGGGTAATGTACTAACAAGATACAACTGTACTTAAAATAGGCCAACAACGAAGGGGTAATGTACTAACAAGAAACAAATGTACTGTTATAGGCCTACAACGAAGGGGTAATGTACTAACAAGAAACAACTGTACTTAAAATAGGCCTACAACGAAGGGGTAATGTACTATCAAGAAACAACTGTACTTCAAATAGGCCTACAACGAAGGGGTAATGTACTAACAAGAAACAACTGTACTTAAAATAGGCCTACAACGAAGGGGTAATGTACTAACAAGAAACAACTGTACTTAAAATAGGCCTACAACGAAGGGGTAATGTACTAACAAGAAACAACTGTACTTAAAATAGGCCTACAACGAAGGGGTAATGTACTAACAAGAAACAACTGTACTTAAAATAGTCCTACAACGAAGGGGCAATGTACTAACAAGAAACAACTGTACTTAAAATAGGCCTACAACGAAGGGGCAATGTACTAACAAGAAACAACTGTACTTAAAATAGGCCTACAACGAAGGGGCAATGTACTAACAAGAAACAACTGTACTTAAAATAGGCCTACAACGAAGGGGTAATGTACTAACAAGAAACAACTGTACTGTTATAGGCCTATAACGAAGGGGTAATGTACTAACAAGAAACAACTGTACTTAAAATAGGCCTTTAACGAAGGGGTAATGTACTAACAAGAAACAACTGTACTCAAAATAGGCCTACAACGAATGGGTAATGTACTAACAAGAAACAACTGTACTTAAAATAGGCCTACAACGAAGGGGTAATGTACTAACAAGGTACAACTGTACTTAAAATAGGCCTACAACGAAGGGGCAATGTACTAACAAGAAACAACTGTACTTAAAATAGGCCTACAACGAAGGGGCAATGTACTAACAAGAAACAACTGTACTTAAAATAGGCCTACAACGAAGGGGTAATGTACTAACAAGAAACAACTGTACTTAAAATAGGCCTACAACGAAGGGGTAATGTACTAACAAGAAACGAATCGATGCGACTCATGTATCGTTTGTGTTTCTGACCAAATATGGGATCCACAGAACGACGGTTGGTGTAGAACAAGTATGGCTGTCACTAGTGGACGATTTCGATTTGTCATAAAAAAACATCACAAACTGTTCTTGTGTTTTCGAAAAAGAAACGAATACAAAATAAACAGACCCAATAAATAAAAGTAATATTACCAGAACTGTTGGATTCCTGCGAATGATATGTAAATTGATGATATGGTTTTATTCTGTCCAAAGTTTATTATTTTTTTTTCCGTTTTATAAATCAATACGTTCATTATCAAGTGAATTGGTGGGATGTTGGAACTGAAGACGTGGGTCGTTTTCTACCAGTCTCTAACTAGTTTATTTGAATCTTCGTCTTTTATTGTTTACAACATTTAAAATGACTTATGGTTTGGTAATGTTATTTACATTTGTTTAAATTAATTTACAACATATTATAACCAATTTACAATAGAGTATAGGTTGATTTGTCTTATGTAGTTAGCGGTCGCTACACATAATGTTAACTAAAAAGAATTGTTACCCCAGTTAATGTAAAATTAAAGCTACTTTCGCTGAGGTGCACCTCCAGAATTCACTGGTAAATGATTCGAGACGAAATGATTTTTTAAAACCAAACCTGGGGAACAGCTGAAAAATTGTACTGCAAAGACCTGTTAATTAACTCAAAATGGGGCTTTGATTGAGCCTCCTGCCATCAATTACCAGATACATCTCTTTTCATCTGAGATACCTATTCTTAGAGCTCCCAACTATCTTACTAGGATTGATATTCCAGGCGAATGAGGTAAAATACAAAACACATAACAATGTTATCGATTATTCAGCTTACTGGATGATGCTGGTTTGAAAGAGAGGATTACCTGGGTAACAATATTTATACAAAAAAATTTAATACGTTTTTTATATTATCTAAATAAATAAATTATTCTACAGCCTACCCATTAGAATATCCGTAAAGGGGCGGAGATATGAATATTAAATGAGCAGTATATGTGATTAAGTCACTCGCTGTCGCAAATGCATTAGTCATAACTTTAAGTGTCTAACTAACCTAGATGTAGTCCTATAACTAGGGTTTATAGTCTCAGTCCACACGTGCCACAAGGAGTTGCAGAAAAACGGCCGTTGAGGTAGCCTTTTTTTTAAGCATCTCAAGATGATGGTTTAAACAATCGAAAGTGATTCGATTATTATAAAAGAACTGAGGGCAGAGAAATATTTTTTATCTAATTAACAGTAAAATATATGTAACACCAGATTATTTTAATAGTAAAGTGCTGTAATAAATTTACATAAGAACCACTCGAAAATGGTGCAACTGCCACTAACAGAATAATTTTTTTTTTTAAACTTCTTTATTGTGCTAAAATTACAATCTGCCTTATTAGGCAATAAGTACTTGTGATAAATGTTCTCATTCATACCATATTTACAATCTCCGTTTACTCCCTCATTCATACAGTATTTACAGCCCAGAGGCCTCCCAAATCCACATGCTTGTCACCTGCCTCGCATGCGAAAGAGGAAGTGGAGTCTTGGGAAGTCCCTCCCCCCTCCTCCGTCAGCCGCGTCACCGGATACTAGCCAGTGGAGGCTAACGAAGAGCACGAGAGCCACAGACATTTAGTACATGATTAGAGAAACTGGCCATTGCCAGGACTCCCACTGTCACGCATTTATAGCAGGTCACGAGGCCACTGCCGTTTCAGGCTCCGAGGAGGATTATAGGGATGAGTGGTGCAGTGCAATGACTGTGCTACGGGATTAGGGTGGTTGGCTACTATGGAATATCATAAACTTGAAAGGGATGAGTTCAAGAATGTAGGGTATATTAAGACCGTTTGAAGGGTTTTGTTGCTGACGTAATAAGGGGCATTTTTTACTATTGTTCTCAGGACTTTTGATTAAAAGGATTGGATACGCTTGATGTTTGACTTTTTTGCTGTCCCCTATAGCTCTATTCCGTATGTCCAGTGTCGGGTATTGGTTGAACAATTGTCGGAGGTGAACAATTGTCGGAAAAGGTGAACAATTGTCGGAGGTCAACAATTGTCGGATTGCTGTAGTTAATAACATGGACCATGTTCCATGTAGGCGTTAATATCTGACTCCATTTATTGATAGGGATGTGTCCCGACAAGACACTGTGTTCAGGATGAGGTTCAGAGGTTCATAAAGAATAAGACCAGTTTTCAGAGTTCGGGCGTGAGATCGGCAGCGTAATAAGTACAAGTCGTCAGAGGTCTGCTATAGGCTGTGTGGCAAGTGCCGTCGTAGAGTAGCGGAAGGCTGAGTAGGCATATCGCGACGGTGATAGCGGCTATCGGTATGTAGAAACTAGAAAAGAATGAAGAGTGGGCCTACCAGGGGCCAAGTGCCCCCGGTGTCAAGTTACACGTAGTGTGGCTCGGAAGACTAATAGACAGAGTGGGGCTGAAGAGTGAAATTTACTGATATAAATATGATAACCCCCTCCCTCGTGGAAGGCTGGGTCTGTCTGCCCGGAGTAAGTTTTACGATACACAGGTAGTCACTTCCTTTTAGTTTTATGACCGTTGGGGTACAAGGGTGTGTTTTATATGGCTGCTAGGGCCTCACTCCCTTGGGTTATTTGACCACCTATAGCAAGGTTATTATCCCATGGGTCCAAAAGGGTTCCTAGCATGCTTTTATGACCAAGGGAAGTGACTCAAGGTCTATTATGATAGGGGTAAGTGTCCTTGCTTTCGGGTTTTATGGCAGTCAGGTGGCTAATTCGCGTAGGTTTATTGCCGCACCCTTTGAGTTACTTGTCTACGACTTCCGACCTCTCTATGATTTATTACCGTCTGTCGGTGTCCGTATGTCTGCCTGTTCCTACTACGTGCCGCGACCCTGATTTATTCCAAAGAAGCTTACAAGATTTACATTATATTATAATACATTATGAACCAGAGTGTAGGGTAATTTACATATATAGTTAGCGGTTGCTACATCCAGATAGGAGGGATACGAGGAAATAGACGAAGAAAAATAACCTTAGATATTTTAAAGTTCTATTTAATTAGCATAAATGATGACAGAAACAATTATGCCAAAAACATTTTTTTAAATCATCTTATTCTAAAATATATTCTGATACTTGTATGTATAACATATTTTATTAACAATAATAACAGGTATAGATCATAACAAATTTTTATTAACTGTTTGCTTCTTAATAATTTTACTTTGTATAGAAATCATTTGAACAATCTCCTTTATGTTTGACGAGTCACCGACCTCAACCGTTTGAAACAAAAAAAATAAAATACTGTGATAAGTTAGCCAAAAAAAAAAAAGGAAAAAAGACTATTGGTTAAAATAGGTTGGGCAATAGCACCAATGGGAGGCCGGGAGGTGGAGATAATCCAACCCATTGACTCTGCTTATTTACCGGCCGGCCCACACATGGATGTCCCGCCAATCATGAGCCGCCTGCGTCATAGCCAGTGTCCTGGACGGCTAAGATTGCTTTTGTTAATTAGCATAGGGCCTGGCCTATTTGTGAAGAAGACTGCCTCAAATGCAAACATTTCATTTGAAGCCAATAAATGCCCAGCCCAGCCAAGGTACAGTATCTTCACAATTCTATTTTCTCACAATCAGGGTATTGAGCGTTTTTAAAAGTGTTAACGTCTACAATTATCAAATTCGTATTATAATTGAATTTTATTTTCGAAATGTGTTTATTCATATACGAGATAATTAAGGATATAAAATATAGATGGTCAAAATCATTCCATTCTTTTAAACAACTTCGTCCCAAAAAATTACTTTCTGAGAAAGTAAAAAAAAATTGTACGCACGATATGAAATATGTGATTTTTATAGTTCAATATACTCTATTTCTTTGAATATTGGTTGAATATGGTTTGATACCATCATTAATATAAGGATTACCTGAATAATGTAAAAACAAAAAAAGTATCTTTTAGTCATGAATAGTTTTTGAGTTACGACGACTTAAATCTTAAAAGGTTATTTAATCCTGCTCAACCGACTTTTTTTAACAACGTTTTTTTCTTCATAATTTCCCCCTCCCCCTTACCCATATCTTAACTAAACCGTTACAGCGTTAAAAAGGTTGTAGTTAACTACACTTGTATTATTTCGTTAAATTATTATCAGATTAATAGGATACTTTCAATGGTCATAAGTACAACACAAATAGATAGACATGCAAAGACTCCGACAAGCAATTAATTGCAACATACTTGCATGTAAATCTTTGTAATTATCGATTTGTACTTACCTATAGCCCACAATGTACTTTCTTACACAAAATAGTGACTGATATTGACAACAACTTTATTATGATAAAACTACAATCTGCCTCATTGGGCAATAAGTAATTGTAATAAATGATCTCATTCATACCATATTTACAATTTTCATTCACTCGCTCATTCATACAGTATATACAAACAGCCCAGAGACCTCAAAAGTCCACATGGTTGTCAATCCCCTCACGTGCGAAGGAGAAGCGGAGTCCTGAAAAGTCCCCCACGCTCCTCTGTCAGCCGCGTAACACTAAATAGTATGAGAAGTAACTGATCATTTTTTCGATCAAGTCAAAAGCCATTAATAGTATAGCATATTAAAGTGAATAATACTACATTGGTTGAAATTGAATTGGCACACAACAATTCATAAATGCACAATACCTTAAGAAGATTTAATGTTTTCTGAGCTGAAGTTAGTAGGTGGCACTAGAGTGGTTTTGTACTAGACTGTTACCTCAACACCATTAGGAATCATTTAGTATTACTTAGGTCACAACCATAATTTATTGAATTAATATTTACTTATCGATTGATCAATTATTCAATAATAAAACATGCATTAACATTTTTAATCTATATTTCATATGAATAATATTTTTGTGATGGGAAGAGTTATTTTTTTTGTTCAAATAATAATTGTTACGATTATTTAGTTCATGTCTCTATGATTTGAAACTTAATTATTTTTTACTATATTTTTGTTGTTTCCTTAATTTTCTCTCCTCTCACGCTCTTCGTCAGCCCCCACCGGCTCGTATCCATATCGTACCTTTTCTGGCTCACTACCGAGCTAAAGTATTGTGTTCTTATTAACAATAATTGTTATGTGATAGCGAATAGTGATTGATTATGTCCTGAGCGTATGAGGCTCTCGCGCTCTTCGTAAGCCTCCACTGGCTAGTATCCGATGACGCGGCTGGCGGAGGAGCGTGGGGGACTTCCCAAGAATCCGCTTCCTCTTTCGCATGCGAGGGAGGTGACAACCATGTGGATTTGGGAGGTCTCTGGACTGTTTGTAAATACTGTATGAATGAGCGAGTGAATGAAAATTGTAAATATAGTATCAATGAAAACATTTATCACAATTACTTATGAGACGGATTGTAATTTTATCATACTAAAGTTGTTTTATCAATTGAAAAAAAAAATAATTCTTTCATTTTCGAAATTAAAGGCTAAACTTAGATTTAATATCCAACTGATTGAAGATGCAGATTTGAAATATTGACAAAATGCATATTTCTTGCCGTACCCTCGATCCTCTGTTACTTGTTTACGACTTCCGACCTCTCTATGATTTATTACAAGAAGTTTACACAGATTTGCATTTCTATTATAATACATTATGAACCAGAGTGTAGGGTAATTTACATATATTTAGCGCTTCGCTACATAGCTCCCCCAAATTGCCCTACACTCGGTAATAATTATTGACAGTTTTTTTTTTTTTACATTGACTTACATTACATAATACGTACATGATACAAACAGATTTCTATCAATCTTTCTTAAATGCTTACACTTGTGTGTATATTGGAAATTATTTGTCGAACAATTATTACTAATAAACAATTAAATATCTTTTTCACTACAAAAAAAAATTATCTTTCACATGGGTGACAATAAAAGAATCAATATTTTACTTGATTACGTACCAAATTAGCTCATTACAATGTAACAACTACAAACAGTTAAAAGTATTAAGATATACATATTTACGTACACGTTTGACTGACATTATTTTACAATTGTTGTGGTCTATTGATCGCTGTTAACATTTACGAACGAGAAAAACAAAAAACATATGATATAAAATGACTTACAGTAGCAAGTGCGAACTTTCGGTCCTAATAAAAATTATTATAGCGTATCTTTCGAAACAACCTACAACAGAGAAAAAAAAATTAATTTATATTTGATCAGTGAGTTGACTTTATATTTACCGTCGCGTTCCGACTTCTCGTGGAGATGTATATTGGTGGCTTGTAGACCCGGGGTAGCGATGTGGCTGCGGCAGGCGTGTTTCCGGCTCCCCCAGTTGTAGCGCCCATCCGGATGAACTCGTTCGCAGGGTTGTTCGGTCAGGTGTCGATTCATCTTGAGTTGTTTTTCGCGTCTTGTCGTTTTATCATCTCCCGGGTGTCACGGGTCGTCTCTATGCAGTGAGTAGTTCCCCGGGGTTTCGTGTGTCCTGTCGAAGTCGATTAGCAGGCGTCCGGGCAGGTTCAAGCTAGTGGATGAACTCGAGGCACTTCGAAGAGATGATAGTCGTTTTACGGTCGTTAACCAGCCAGATTAGATTCCATATTAAATGTATTAACATTTATGTTTTAAAACAACAAATATCAAACTTTCAGGCACCCCTAATAAGGGAGGCCTAGACGCTATAATTTTAATCATAAGAACAGCCAGTGGTTGAGGTAGAGGCAGTTGGCGTGGTCTTGGAATGTCCACGAAATCACACTTGGTGTCTAAGGGTCGGCGAAGACCAACCAGATACCGAAGGAGAATGTGAATTGGGGAGTAGCAGACTGAACCGTAGTAGTGGGGACACCACTAGGAAGTTGTGGTGACACGGGGTCGTCATCGAAGTGGAAAGGGTCCCTTCCAAAGAGTACTAGTCTAACGGACATAATATGGGAGTGTGGAGCTCTTAAGCCCCGAGAGTAGATCTAACGGGTAAGAAAGTAGAGTGAGGTAAGCAGTCCAAGGGTCATAGAGATATTGAGTGCCCGAGCTTTTGTTTTTGTTTTTCACAGCTCTCAAATTTGAAAATTAAGGAAAAAAGGAAAATAAAATGGATTATTTCAGTTAGGGTATCCTCAGAGTATTAGAGCCACTTAACCCCGTTGGTCGGGAAGCCACCAGCTACCCAAACCACCAAAGTGCCCGAGCTCATTAAGAACGGGTTCCTTAGGCAGCTTTCAAACAGAGTGAACCTGTAGTCCTTCAGATCAGAGGAAGGGATAGATTCTTCGAGTGTAGGCAGCAGCGTTGTTGTCTCGCCGCAACATTAACTAATTAATTATGGCAATGAAACTCAATGGATCAAACTTTTGCAATCAAACCATTGATTGAATTGAATATTTCACTAATGACTAAGTGTGTTCTTAATTAGCCGAAACGGTTAGTAGCGTATAGTAACTGCGCGCCCTGAATAAAATGTGTTTCAGCTCATACTATAATTATGTCTATCCTCAAGATGGTACAGGTATAGACTGACAGAGACTCGCTAGGTGTTGGCAGCCGGAGACCTCACCAACCAGCCGACTTTATAACCCGCAATAAAGGCGGACCATCTCTTAATTTTATCGTCACTATCATAATATAAATGCACGTTACTCTTTCAATAGAAATTTTATTACTAATAAAGGAGACGCTAAAAAAACTCATAATCGTAAATGGAACAGTCCCTGTTATAGTATGTTATCGATTCGGAACTTGGTATTACTTTTCGGAACAAATATTCCTTTCTCCGGTTTAAATCGTCTTTTGTTCCTTGAGATGATGCATTGATGAAATCAGATTCCATTTTTTATAATAATTTCGATGTAATGCATCGAATAACCATCTACCTATTAGGTAATATCGCAATACATTTTCTACACACATATTCAGTTTCCCAGTTAATGGCCATTCGTAAAATATATATAGCAATACTTTATGAAGGCTGATTTTTTTTTTTTTTTTTTTTTTTTTTTTTCTTCATAGCCCCTTTAAATTTACAGATAATTATATATAATTATAGATGCTCAGGCGAATCTATTTACAAATTATATTCGCCTGAATGGAAGGCTGAAGTTTTCCATTTCTTTTATATATTAGCAAAACCAATTTCATTCCACACGTGAGTAAACTTTCAATTAATTTTCATGTTGTACCAACATTTTCTCAATTTCAAATATTAGAGGTCGTAATGTTTTCATAAAAAAAGTTGAACTAAATAATTAAAAACAAATTCAAACCCAGTCGAATCTTGGCATCAACGTTCGCTTAAGTCCACCTGTGTGTTCAGTTAATGTGGATTGAGAACTGATTGATTCCAGGTCCAGTTCAGTTATACCCCTTAGTATACTTAGTATCCGTAGTAGTAGCTTAGTTTGTGGTATGCGTTGGGTTTATTATCCTGTTCAAGTACATTAATTCATAACATTTTTAATTTTGTATTTTGATTAGTCTGGCCTCTTCTCTAGAAGAGTCCATTTTTTAAATCAATATTTGTCCTATATAATAGGATACTTCCTCAAAGGACTCCATAACAAATCAAAATAAATTGGAAACATAATTTAAAAACCATCTCCAATTTTTTTTATTATATTAGGTCTACCTGATCTTACAGTTTTACGCACTATACCTATTACGTGGTTTTTTTCACCACTGTAAAATTCTCCCAAAAAAAGACCCTAGTGATTTGTTCAATTTTTTTAATTACTGTTCAGCAGTCAGAACTTGTGATCTGCACTAACAATAAGCGATCACACCGAGTTTACCCCAAGTACATTAATCAAGTTATGATGAAACCTCAGAAAAATTCAGAAGCAGGAATGGAAAAACTAAGGATTTTCCAGTGCCTGATTTAATCCCTCCAGACCTTTTCATTGTTCCTATTTCCTTCCTTTCGCCGTCCTGTCCTTATATCCTTTTGTCCTGTTATCCGGTCTATATATATTTTTTGGGGCTATTCTTTTCTCTTTTTCTTTTCAGAGATTATTTACCGCCCACTGCCTCATTTATTGGCAATTTCAGGTTCGACGTAATTTTCGTGGTTATAATTAAACTTTTTGTTCTATAGTTTTTATCTCCTCACGCTATGGTTTTTTCATCTTCTCCCACTTTTTTTTTATAGCGAAATAAACACTCAGACTGTTCAATGCTCAACAAATGCATTAAAGTGGAAAAAATAAATATTATAAGTTAAAATGCCGTAAGGTTTATTCATTTATTAGCAAGTTTAATTCAATTACAGTAAGTTTTTTATACAACCGGAATCTCGAATATACCTTTAATTTCAAAAGGCTGTTTTTTATCCATTCATTTTTCAAGAGAAAATAAAGAATCTTACGGAAAACGATCGTTTTGCCAAAAATAAATTTCATCCCCTACCTGCCAAATATTTCATTATGATCTCATATATTGGACTCAAACAATTTACTTTGGTTGGTATTATTCATAATCAAATACCACTAGGGGGTCTCACTTTCACAGTTTTATTTTTCTGATTTTTCTGATGAAATGATCCGTTCGTCATGTTTGATTCAAATGATCTAGGTATTCCAAAGTTATGTTGGAAGTTACATGCACGCTAACAATCATAAATCTATTTTATTGAGAGATAAAGCTTTCCCGTTAATTTACTTTTATGTTGTTGTTTTTTGTAATAGTAATCCGGCAAATTGTATGTAGTCTTAATAAGCACCTCTAGCTAATTAATTATAATCCAAATGCAATAAAATGAATTATATCTGTCATAGGATTACATTTATTTTTAGCATCATCAAGAAATCAAAATGGAGCTACTGTACGCGCGCTAGCTTGAGGAGTATTTTTTCAATACGAAATTATGGATACAACAATAAAATAATTTAAACAATGACGCGGCTGACGGAGGAGCGTGGGGGACTTCCCAAGACTCCGCTTTCTCTTCGCGGTGGATTTGGGGGGTCTCTGGGCTCTCTGTAAATATTGTATGAATGAGCGAGTGAATGATGAACTGTAAATATTGTATGAATGAGAGCATATATCTTTATTACTTATTGCCTTATAAAAGGCAGATTGTAATTATTGCACAATAAAAAGACAATGTAAAATTAATCCCTTGCCTTAATATCTGCAGACCTAGTGTAATCTCCTTCCTGTGGCAATTATGGGTAAATGGGTATTTAGGTGAAGAAACTGATAATCGCAATCGACAAGAGAAGCAAACAGGCACGCAGATCATACATAAGGGTATTTCGTTTTGGAAAAAAAAAGGTTTGATATAAGTTTTTTTTTTCCTAAGCTTTCAAACTTAAAAATGAGGAATGAGGAAAAAATAAAAAATAAATTATTTGGAATGAGTCGGTCCTTGTACTAGGAGGGACCTATTTGAAGGATGGGTGTAGAGAATGAGGAGTAAAGGGGAACTCGGGAGAGGTGTCGGAATTTTGGGACGGTGGTGAGAGTCCACCAGGAGGGTTGAGCCTAGGGGTCTGTGTCGACCAGGCCTTAGCCTAGTGATATAATATTAATGATTAAGTTTTTTTTTGTTTTTTTTCCCATAGCTCTCAAACTTATAAAAATAGGATGTTGGAAAAATAAAAGGAAAATTATTTTGGATTTGGCTTCGGCGGTCCAGCAGTGCTTCCATCGGACGGGCATTGGTGGTGGTTGAAGGTCGGAGAATAGTGGGTTGTGGCTGTGTCGAAGTGAATCGAAAAATTTGATGTGTCGCCTCTTGATAAAATCGTGGATGGTGAGCACTTCAAATTTTTCGTGGATCTCGTCTGCCTTCATCTGGTGGAACGGGGTGTGCGTAAGGGAGGTCCGGAGAACTCATTAGAGCAGGTCTCAGGACGCTCTGGTAAATCAGCAGCTTGAGGCGTACGTATAAAGCCGGGCTGTAAAGTAGGTGTCCAAGGCTGTGTAGAACTTTTTCCTAACAGTTTTAAATCTCGAAGAAAGAAATTAACTAAATCCTTCGTCTTAGACGGCAAAGAGTGCCCTGTGAGTAACAAGCTATGCTACCTTGGGATTACCTTCGGTAGACACTTGTCGTTCACAACTCATCTCAGTAAGCTGTTAAAGAGTGTTAGGAAAATATTCTACAGCCTTGGAAGTTAAAATTTATTAGGTAATGTACAACAGCTCGAGCATCTAGAATTTTAGTTTCTGTGGTAGTCACGAGATCTCGAATGAAAAGCTTCAGCTCTTCAAGAAAGATTGTAGTTTTTTTCAAATCATAGCTAGTTCCACTTACTTTATAGTGAATAGATGTCACTAAATAATCTCAGCCCTTTATGACCTGAATAAGGGGCAGCCTATAAGGGGTATATCCAACCCCAAGAAATCGGTATCTCGCCATAGGGAAGATTGAAGAGGCTTGAGATCCGACACTAACTTGCTCTAACTGAAAGCTCCCTTTGTGCAGCTGTTAGTGCACCGTGTAGTCCACCTCACACTATTGCCGTATCCCCAACTTATCTTATAATTACCAATTACTTACCTCTGCCCGTTCTTGTTAGTCACTTTTATAATTTAGTTACTTTAATTAACTTGAAACTGTAAACTAGGTTAGAACCAAGCCGGTAGCCCCCTCTTCGCTGATCCGATTAAAGGACCAGTTTGCTCAAAGCGCTCTCTCAAAGGGGTCTCTTTTTATTTCTCCACCTCATTACGGATTACGTATAAATACTCTGAGGCTCCTTAACCGGAAGAACTTTGTTTCAAATTAAATTTCACTAAATTTAAGAAAGATCTAACGAAAGCTCAAAACCTTGAAAAAAAAAATTGTTTTCTGTCACTAATATGATTTAACTTATCCCGTATGCTGGTTCTGAGAGAAACGTCGTTGGTGAAGAGATTTTTTTACAAACTTTAACTAGGCAATGTCTTGGCCAACGGTATTTCCAAGGTGACGATGTAGTGTGTAATGTCCTCTGAAGGGTGAGGTATTATCTTTCTTAAGACCATTAAAACCATAAACAAATCACCTGCGATTGCAGCGGGAAAAATACGATGTCATATGCAATTCATTGGCGTTCTATATCAGTACTACTGTATTATATAATATCTAGCCTACATATTAATAGATGCTGTATTTATTTTCCATTACAATTACAGATTCCGGAGGAAGAAATATACTTCCATTCAGGCGTTCACTTTTCTATTTGTCAGTAGATCTGTGTGTTGGACAATATTCATCGTAATAACGATTCAATTAGTATGAAAGTATAAAGGCGTATTCCATGGAATTTCCTAGCCTGTATTTGTTTAAAATGTGTATGAAATAAAAATGTTAAAATGTTTTGCTCATATTGTGGACTTACGTTCATGTTTATCAAGTCCTAACTCAGCAGCTACTTAAGATTTAAAGTGATATTCCTTCCATTGTTGACTCTACCTAAAAACAATTGCAAATAAATTCCCCGGAAAAATTGTTAGCTTTAAATCCCATGCTTAATGCATCGGATTTTTTTTAGATAGGGTTTTTTTTTTTTTTTTTTTTTTAATTATAAAGGTGGTTTTCCAAATAAAATGAATTGAATTTTGTCCGAAATACTGAGTAGTTTTTAATCAATCATTATTATGTTTATAAGAAACTGACACAGAGAATACCCCCCCCCCTTCCACTCGCAAAGGAAATCTCTTGAGATTTGTACTTCACTTTCTGCCTTATAAAAGGCAGATTGTAATTATAGCCCAATAAAGAGTATAAAATTAATGATTGTTTCAAAAAATAATCAAACGATAAGGCAAATATTTACTGTATTGCTCCTTGATTTAAGATAATTTTGCAATTTGTTGAGATTAAAAGTTTCTTGATGTTAGTGAGAAGTAGAGATTAGTAATTAGAAGAGGTCCTGAAACTTGAGAAAATACATCAGAGGTAGAAAACTATTTGAAATAATTAATATTAATATTTTTAATATGTTTACTTTTATATTTATTTATACATTATATGTTAACGCTATCTAGTCTCTCCAGCATTCATTTCAGAGTACCATTTGTTCATACTCCTGTTCTTCATCTTGCATCCATTCCTTTCACCGAAGGCTTTATTGTTAACTCATATTTTCATTACATTTCCATGATATATCAATTATTAAATGTTTAATGTCAGACGATATAATTGATTAATTTGAATCCAACGAATCAATATAAGTCGAACAATTTATTTGAAAGACGAGAACAATTTAGCGAGTGAGAAATAGAACACCACTTGTGTTTGTCCTATCATTAGCATCCTCATACAAAGTAATATTACACCAGTTTTCTAGCCTAGCGACTACAAGTAGCAACTTCTCGTTGTTGGCTTATTTTGTCACTCATCCATCAGATAGTGTTCATTGCTTACACCAAATCCTCACTAGTGGGGTTCAACATTAGAAAGATATCCAAAAAAAAAATATTTGGAGAAACAACAATTAATACATTTAATTTTAATTTTTTAGCTATTCGCAGTTTTTTTATTCGTTTGAAAGGAAATTTTATATTACAAATACCGGTTACATTTTTCGCAATCACCAAATATTTTTTTATGTTACATCTTTATTAGTTTGTATTCATTCCCAGACAGTCAAATGTTCCCACTACAAGTAGTAGATGTGATGGCCTTCCTGTAATAAATATTTAAATTTGTGTCCTTTAATTATATTTAATGGACCCCTTTTATCCCTCTACAGTTCTTCATTATAATTTGATGTTATTCCTCCGTTGAGTTAACTCTATACATATTCTAATAATAATAGGACATACAATTACTATATACAAATGTGGTTAATTAAATGAACCATAGCATTACGTGGCATAAATACTTTATAATGCATACATTAATAAAAATGTATAACGGTATTAACTAACGATTGTAACGAAGTAACAAAAGGTAAAGTATACAAATCATCCATAGAAGAAAATTAAACTACTAATCTACAAAGTTATACTTAAACCAATCTGGACATACGGAATAGAGCTATGGGGGACAGCAAAAAAGTCGAACATCAAGCGTATCCAATCCTTTCAATCCAAAGAACAATAGTAAATGCCCCTTATTATGTCAGTAACAAAACCCTTCATAACGATCTTAATATACCCTACATTCTAGAACTCATCCCTTCCAAGTTTATGAAATTCCACAGTAGCCTTTCCAACCACCCTAATCCTGTAGCACAGTCATTGCACTGCGCCACTCATCCCTATAATCCTCCTCGGAGACTGAAACGGCAGTGGCCTCGTGACCTACTATAAACGCGTGACAGTGGGAGTCCTGGCAATGGCCAGTTTCTCCAATCATGTCCTATTGTATAAATGAGCGAGTGAATGATGCTGTAAATATGGTATGAATGAGATCATTTATCCGTATTATTATTGCCTTATAAAAGGCAGATTGTAATTATTGCACAATAAAGATTGTTATTAATATTATGTAAGAAGAAAATTACTGTGAAGTTTGTTTAAGGTAAAGAGAATAGTTATATTAATGAAGAATAAAAAAAAAAATAATTATTAGAAAATAATTAGTAAAAACGATATATTGGAAACAATAAAAAAAATAGTGAAGTTACTTTTTGGATCCAGGGCTAAGTGGCACTGCCCCACAATAAAGGTAGCGCTACTTAGACAAACTCAAATGTATGCTTCCTAATAGCTTTATTTCGGCTTTTAATTAAACTTTGCAGGGATAAGGGGCTGTAAATATGAAGTAAAACCCAATAAATATTCAAAACAATTCATTTAAAAAACATTATATAGAAATTTCTATTTTGATTTCTTGTTTAGCTCTCTCCTCCGTGAGTGACAGAGCCAGGTCAACGATTTTCTCCGGTCAAGATTGGCCCTGATGCTGGTCTCTGAGGGTTTAAACTCACTTTAGCTAGCCTTCTTCTAAATGTTTCTGCACAAATTCCTCCTCCCCGCTATTATACGAATCAGTTGAGCAGTCTCAGTAGCAGTTGAAAACCGATTCCGATACGTGTGTAGTACAGTATACCGGTCATCTAATGGCTCTGCCAGTCGCGGCCGACCTGAACGGTGCCTGCGATTGCACAAACCTGTCTCACGGTAAAGTTTAATTGCTCTCCGAACAGCAATTTTCTGGTAAACCCAATGCATGGGCTGAATATTTTTCGCTTCGACCGTCTTCCGCTAAAGCATCACAGGCTACTTGCTCGACCATCAAAACAATTTTTTTAATTAATTCGTAAAAAACTTTTTGTTAAACTTTTAGAGATGAGTTACACTAGAAATCTAAAAAAAAATCTGTATAATACCTTTAATATAATAAAAATACCTTTTTTGAATATTTATTGGGTTTTCCTTTATATTATTGAAAAAGGATTGAAAGCCAAAATAATTATATCAGGAAGCAAATATTAGAATTTTTCTAAGTGCACCACTTTTGTGAGACAGTGTAGTTTTATCGCAAAATAAAATTATTTCTCAGGGCAGCAATCGAACCCACAATAGCGGCGTGAAAGCCAAATTTTCTGGACAAAACCGGGTCTCGTTGAGAATGTAGTCTCTTGATTTGAAGATTCACTTAGTCATAGAAATGTTTTCTGTATAAGGTTTGGCCCGCCTAACTGAACAGTTTTGAGGGCCATGTTCATTCATGTTGTGGCTGCATTTCTTTTATTGCAGGACGTTAGAAATGACTGACACATTAGCCAACTAGTTTTTTCAAACGCAGGTCCACAACGAGGTTTGACATTCGTGAATCTTCAGAGATTTCTGCAAGTCAAAGAAAATTAAAATTTGATAAATCACCTAGGGCATCTAGTGGCCAACAGAATAATTAATCCTAACTTGTTCTAAGTAATACTCCATACATTGTTGTTTTTTTTAGAAACTGACAATTTCCGTGGTTTGATTTCTAAACCAGAGTCGGTTTGAAGGGATCCTGTCAGATATTTTCCAACACGAAAGGGCGCTCGAGCCTAAATATGTCGGGAATGCAATGCCAGTAGAGCAAGAGGTAGAGGCAATTTTATTTTTATCTTTGATCTCTTGTTGTACGAATTGTATACTTAGTTAATGCGGATTCATCCTGAATAGGGCACGCTCTGTACAGTTGAACTCATTGGTTTAATTAGTTCAATACAGCTACAATATCAATCAGCTCTCCTAGTTTTCAGCAACGGATCAATTATCGCAGGTCTGTTTAGCCGAACAAATAGGTCGGTGCTCATAATCAGGGCGATTGAAAGAGATGTATTTTGTAGGTGGAACCTAACCCTGTTTGAACAGATAATTAATTGTGGATTATTAGATTACCAGATTGATTCCAATCATTTAAAACTCGGAATCCATTCTCCATGTCATCGTTAGTTAGCAATGTGTTTGTCGAAGCAATATTTTACTCGCTGGACCAGCAGTATAGTAGTATTGCTAATCCAATACCAGCAAGTATCCAAGGCATCGGAGGAATGCTACATTATTATGTTTTATCTTTTATGTGTTGATTTAAAACTATTAATGGCGTCACATGCAGTGAATATACTGTAAAAATGTCTAATTGAATGTCAGCAGAGGGCATCAGTAACTCCCCTGTATTTTTCATAGTACATTTGAAGATATGTACGTGCATGGCATCAGGAAAGTCAGGTGTAGACAGTCTTTGAAACAGTATTTTTGACTATACTTACAGTTTGTCATGAAAGTTTCTATATAATGTTCTAATAGTTTTTTTTTTAACTATGATAACCAGTGGAGAGCTGCTATTAGTACAATTAATATAATAAATGCTGCGCTGTTAATTTCTGGAAGTTACAGTGGACTGAGTATTAGAATGAAAGAAATGTTAAATGAAAACGATATATAAATAATAAATGATTTATATATAATTAAATAAAACATACTTCTGGGAAAACGGAGGGCTGATAGCCAAAATCAGATATTGTGTGTGAGTAAAAAGATTTTCATATTTGTTTTAAATAAATTCTTAAGCTATCAAATTAGAGGGGGGTCGCTGGTTCCAATTAGAGAAGGAAGTGGGATCGCATGTAATATACAAGCCACTTCAAGTTTACATCATAGCATCATCTTTGCTATATAAACTAATATTTATGACACAATAAGTTATTAATAAATATTTGTGTTTGTGGTGTAAGCCATTGTTTCACGGAGTTCTTAATTGTTAGTTATAGTATTTTATTTATTTTTTTTCTTAGCTCTAAACATTTTCAAGATTATGGATAAGGGAAAAATAAAGGAATTTATTTGGGGTGAACGGATCATTTTACTAGGAGTACCTGTTTGAAGGTGGAGTGAGGGATTTATGGGGTGTGGGAAACCTCGGTAGAGGTGGAAAAGTTGCGGTGCAGTGGTGAGAGTCCACTGAAGGCTGAGCCTAGAGTCTCTCTAGGCATGTAGTGCAAGCTCATTCAGTTGGATAGTAGTGATGGATGCCCGTCAAAAGCTTGTTGTTGCTTGGCCATGGGCCGTAATGTCCACCGTTTGGTCTGCTTACCCAGATCTAGAGATTTGCCATCTTGGCAGTAGTGGTGGGGGTGTCAGGTCTTGGAATAGGGGGTAGTTATAGTATATCATTATTTTATAAATATATAAAATGATGCACGAAAAATTATGTCGAGATGCAAAAACTGCAAGATTCAGTCTACAAAACGAAAAACAATAAAATTATCGTTATGTTGAACTTTGAACTCATTTTAATTCTCTTGGAATACTATTTAATTTATCAAATAAACTTTAATGAGTACTCAAAAGCATTTTAATTACCTAAAAATGTACAAGTGATTTATCCAGGCTTTATTAGTCTATTAATTGATCCCAGCTAATTAAATGTTCCAAACTCTTTACACAACATCAATCAGAATTTCATTACTGCTATTTTCGAGAGGGTAAATGCAATTTCGTTGCTTTACTCCAGCCAGCTCAGTGTTATTAAAAAAGAGCCTCAGAAAGTAAATGAAATTCGTTTAATTACTATCTTGACAAGGTCTTAAAGAAATACTCTTTATATATTTTTTTTTTCAGCTATGAATTTAAAATGTAGCCACATTGGGGTATTGTTCCTTTGAAAATGTTTTATAGTATCTAAGTAATGCGTGATTTATCATTTTGGATTTTTTTTTAAAGAAGGAAAATTTGCTACCTTGGATTTATTTATTAAGCATATTATTTAAAACATCGCAATTCTTAGTATTTTTTTTAAATTTTTATAGATCATGCTTTTACTCTCAACATTCATCTGACATCTTTAGTTTACAGAGATTTTTTAGCTAACGTTAAAATTTTATTTCTTATTTTTATATGTTGTTGTTTTAACGATTGTATTTATTTATTGTATTGGTGTCCCCAGTCAATATATAGTTTTATTGAAGTGTCACAGTCTCCGAGCTATATTTTATTTATCTCTTCTAAGAACTGTTTATTAGAAATCATTCTGTTAATTTCATGTTCTATTTAGCATGATATTATTAACTAATAATAAAAGTATCATTTAATAAACATGGGGTTAAAATTTCTTATAGCAATCTGTTCGTTACTGATAGTTTACCTTGTGCCGTTATCTTATAAAAGGTTATTCAAGTTCTGATTTACTCATATACTTATACACAAATCCTTGGTAGACTCTCACTACCTTCCTGACTCCATCAGCCTTTCTAGGCATTCCACACCCCATATCCTTCTCATACATCCTTCAAATAGGGGTCTCCCCTTAGTGAAAGGCACTTTTCAGCCAAAAATAATTTTCCTTATTTTTCCCACATTCCTATTTTTATAAATTTGAGAGCTTAGAAAAAAAAAAAAAAAAAAGATTTACTCATACATATTTATTAAATATATTCAAAACACGCAGAGGAGTATACGTGGTTAAATTTGACTGCCCATAAACATTTAGCTTAGACCAGTCAACACACAGCGACGGGCCTCGCAAAAACCTTCCCCTACCTGTCATCTGTGTCACTAAAACTAGTAGAGCTGGCCAATATTGTGGAATAGACTATACGAGTCCAGCAAGCGTAGAAAACTACGAAATAGAAAGAGTATTTCTCTGTCAGCGAATGATAGACTTATTCACCAACTTTTCTGCATTTCTGCATTTTACGGTCTGGCATGGTACCAGCAAAGTCTTATATTTCATACGGTCTCAGGTAATGGACAGTTCCTGGTTTAGACAGTTGGGGGATAGGAAAAGGCTTTACTTACATCGTGGTGAGGTGGTCTTACGACTTTCTGTTTGCTCGAGAGAAATAATTAAACAGATAAGGAATCATTAAGTTTTTTAGAATAATAAATAGTATGAAAAAATTAAACATAAAAAGTTTCGCTAATTTTTTAGATTCTATAGCATATTTACAAATAATCATTCACTCGGTCATTCATACAATATTTACAGACAGTCCAGATGCCTCCCAAATCCACATGGTTGTCACTTCCCTCGCGTGCGAAGAAGGAAGTGGAGTCTTGGGAAGTCCCCAAGCTCGTACGTAAGCCGCGTCACTGGATAAGAGCAAGCGTAGGCTGACCAAGAGAGCCACAGCCGCTCAGGACATGATTAGAGAAAATGACCATTCCCAAGACTCTCACTGTCACTTACTTATAGCAGGTCACGAGGCCCCTGCCGTTTTAGTCTCCGAGGAGGATTATAGGGATGAGTGGTACAGTGCAATGACTGAGCTAGGGGATTAGGGTGGTTGGATAGGTTACTATAGAATTTCATAAACTTGGAAGGGATGAGTTCAGGAATGTAAGGTATATTAAGATCGTTATGAAGGGTTTGTTTCTGACATAATAAGGGGCATTTACTATTGTATGCCTCAGGACTTTTGATTGAAAGGATTGGATACGCTTGATGTTCGACTTTTTTGCTGTCCCCCATAGCTTTATTCCGTATGTCCAGATTAGCAAAGGTATAACTTTGTAGATTAGTAATTTATTTTCTTTTGAGAGATGGGATGTCCTTTGAAGTAGTCTGTCAGTTATCCAAAGCGTCTGTTTAGATCTTGTCTTTTTAGCCTCGTACGTGGGTTCCAGGTCAGTCGTTTGTCGAGATGGATTTTAGATTCTAGCTCAGAAACAAGAGGTAATGTTTGATAGCTATAGTTATAGGATTATTTTATTTTATATTCTTTGTGAAAGTGCTTTTCCGAGATCAAGATTATTTCACAAATTCAGTTAGGAATTTTATCGTCAAAAGCACCGAGTTGTTATTGAGTGTAGTCTATTATGCATTGTTTATACCATCTATAAAATATTCTCTGCTAGGCTGGCCCTAAGGGTGCCTGAGCAACTGCTTTGCGGGCTAGCAGCCTAGGCGCCCTCCTCCCAGCGATGATATATGATCGGTTTCCTGCTGCGCCTACAGGGCCTCCCTATTACCGGCTCTCTCTGAGATTCTGTCGTAGGGGCCACGCATTTTACTAACAAATGAAGTTAGTGTAGGCTAGAAAGGGGCCTGAGGGCCTTGAAGGGTAGCCATGTATTCGTAACAGGGCTGTAGCTCAACTTATTATGGCTTAAATAAATATGTTATTGTAAGGGTCGGTTACATCGCCATGCACTACATTATCATGCAGGTCAAACATGCTTTTTTTATGATCATATATGTTTACATCAATAATAAAGTTAACTGTAGTTTTGTAAATATTTTTATCATGGGCCTAGCAGGTGAAAAAAGAATATTTAATACCCTACGAGCCAATTTCTAAAAAAAACATATTAAATGTTTGTAAACGTCAAGACTTCCTTTTCTAGTCATATCTTCTACCAGTGGCAAATTTTTTACAGTTTTAAATAGTATATGTATAAAATAAATAAAGATTTTGTAAATTAACTATGTGATATTTTTGTCTCAAAATATATTACGTCATGGTAACCAGATTCATTACACCCTGTTTGAAACATATAAATTATGTGATTTATATCTCTGGCGTGTAAAGGTTCGTAAATTCTGTTCTTAACGATTGGAAAATATAACATTGAATGAATTATCTGCAATCCACCTAGACACCGAAACAGCATACCATAACCTTTAAAGGCACCTGATGCGATCGAGTATTGGTGTGACCAATAGAGGATCAAAGTTAATTAAGAAAAATATACATTTAGTTTACCCTCTGCTGCAAGTCCTGTCCACTAGTTTCTATTAATACCATCCTTCTTTTTGAATCTAGGTTTCCATCTCGACTAAGGACAGAAATAGAATCCACTTACGAAGTTAAAAAGGCAAGAACATTTAGTACGCTTCGGGCAACTGTACAGATTACTTTGAAGGACATCCCAATAGAAAATGAATTACTAATTTATAAAACTATACTAAACTCACTCTGGACATACGAAATAGAGCTATGGGGGACAGCAAGTCTAACATCAGGCGTATTCAATCCTTTCAATCAAATGTCCTGAGAAGATATTTAAAGCCCTTTATTAAGCCAGCAACAGGCCTTATCATAACGATCTTAATATATCTCCCTATCACAGTTATTCATTACACAGCTCCACACATCCCTATAATCCTTCTCGTAGACTAAAGTGGCAATGGCCTCGTGACCTGCTATAAACACATGCCAGTGAAAGTCTTAACAAAACCTGTATATAATGTAGTGATGCTACAGGAAATACAAAATAATTTGTAAATAGATTCGCCTGAGGATCTATAATTGTATATGGTTGTCTGTAAATTTAAAGGGGCTATGAAGGGAAAAAAAAAAAAAAAAAAAAAAAAAAAAAAAAAAAAAAAAAGTGAAAGTCCTGGCGATGGCTATTTTCTACTATCATGTCCTGAGCCTTTTGCGCTCTTGGTTAGCCTCCACCTGCTTGTATCCAGTGACGTGGCTGATGGAGGAGCGTGGGGGATTTCCCAAGACGCCACTTCCTCTATCACATGTGAGGGCGGTGACAAACTGACATGCGGTTCTGGGAGTTCTTCGGGCTGTGCAAATTAGTTAATAATGGGTGAATGAGCGGGTGAATTCAGATAGTATGAATAAGATCACTGATCACAATTCCTTATTGACCAATAAGACAGACTATAATTTTATCACAATAAAAGGTTTCTAATAAAAACGATTTATGAAGTGAGACACGAAAAACCCTTAAAGTTAGCGAAGCGTGCCTGAGTTTTTTAATGTTTAATTTCTTTTCTTTGATTTTAATTTTTAATCCGAAACAAAAGAGCACTTTTTGAGCTGTTGTGGAAAATATCTTAAATGGTATTCAAGATAAATCGATTCATTTTTACGCCCCCTACGTTGCCGGAGTAAAGTGAATAACTACCGTTATTTAAAAAAAATAATTTATACCTATTCCCCATATTTAAAGGCAACTTACAAAACCTATATAATATTTACAAATTATATATTACCTTCATATGTGAAGTCTATTGAAAGATGAGAAAGGTTGTGGCCTATCAGGACCAAATGCCACCAGTCCCTCCTGTCAGTTAAGATGGTTTCATATCGTTAAGCATTTCATTAATTAAAGAATATGAAATCTTTATTAAGTGTTAGTTGGTCTACTGTGTTTTCAATTTCACGAAATACAACGTACAGGCTGCCTACCAAAACTTAATGTAAACCTTAAATACATATATGTTTATTATATGTAAATCCATCTAATTATTTTTATGTATACCCATACTTATAAAAAAAATCCCAACTTTTCCCTTAATTACATACAAAAATCCCCACACCACAATTAAAATAGACCAATCATTCACATCTGTAATGTCTTGGATATTTTAAATTTATATCAGTAACACAATATCCTAAACACGTTAAGTAAACCCCTTGGAGGCTTTTATTGTATCAGATTTGTTCCATAAAATATAATCGATTGTGCTCTTAAATAATTAAGTAAAATAAATCATTTTCTAGATGTCACCATTGATCACACTTGAAAAAAAAATACCGTTCTGTTTTGTTTTGTTTTTTAACTCCGATTGGTTAGTTATCAAAAACGGCAAGTCCTAACCTCCCTCCCTTGTCGATTTATAATAGACATTAAATTTCATATGGTTTTTGTTATCTTTTCTCATTTTGGATTTACTGCTGTCGAGATATCATCCTTTAAAGTTGACAATATTTTTTTTTAACCATCCTTCGTTTCATTACTCTGTATCTTTAAGGCGTGGTATATTCTAACTATCATATATAGAGTATAGAGGTGTGTTATTAGAGCCAATCAAGGAAGCAGATTGTCCACAGTTGAGATGAAGTACCTTCGGTGATTGGCTGGAAAGACTAGAATAAAAGATTCACGAATTACTGCTTTGAAGGAAGTCTGGGAAAAACGACTATTAAAATGGTTTGTTGATGTCTGTGAAGTCGTGAACCAAGTGGAGGCAAAGCCAGCAGAAACCGTTCTCGAGGGAGACCTATCTGGCTGGACCTTGTCCCCCTGAGGGGAAATAAATAAATAAAGCGAGGCAATGAAAGTGCTTACAACGGACAGAGATGGTTAAGAACGCTAGAACGCGTGAGGTGTCCCTACGGTGAAACGAAGAAAAGGAGATGGAGAAGGGAAGCGCTTCAAAATAGTTTAATAAGCATTACTCTATCCAAGGCATTATGCCTTCAATATTAGGCTATACTAAAAACCACTCAGAGCAATCAGTCTTCACATATAGATCTGAATGTCAGATCTTGTCCAAAGGAAACGACCAAACCTGCCTAAAGCTTGAAACAAAAGTGTGCACTGTATCGACAGGGCATAGGGGAGTAAGAGATCCTAATCAATGTCCTGACAGAGAGAATGGACAGAAGCATGTTGGACGCCCTAGTGCCTGCTGATGCAAGAGTTCTGTCTGTATCAAATATTGTACGCAGCCGTAATTAAAATAGATAACCAAGTCCTGCCTAATCCGATGAACCACTAATTGATAATAACCATAATAATTGAATATTGAAGCCCAAGATTTTTACAAATATTTTATAAGTTCGATCTTTCAACAGTTTTAGAAATTATATTTTTCCATATTCGTTCGAAATAGCTAAGTATGGCTTATGTAAAATTCTGCAAAGTCAGCTGTCAAAGTTTGTCTTATGGCGAAGAGTAAGCCGCAATATAATCCGAGCTGAGGTAGACACAAGTTCAAATACAGTTAGTTGGCAACTGTAGGGGTTAATCTCCATAACCCGCGGCTCAGTGTATCTTCCCAAATGTCAATTTTCCTCCCTAGTCTCGTCTGTAAACGGCACGATAACTCACTTGTACAGGTAACGGGTGAAGTGAGGCTTCACAGACTGCCCTTGTATATAATAATTCTCTGTTCAGCCGGCTCCGGTTCGGTAAATACCGGAGTACTCGCCTTTCAATTAATCTGAAATCTTCTCCCTTCCTTAGGCTAGAGAGCTGTCAGGCACGAGGTTAATCCTATACTACTTTTAAGCTGCCAAGTAAAATTGATGTCTCTCTAGTGACTTTTCAAAGTATATGATGAGGAAAATGTCGCTTTACGATATAGGTCGGATCCGTTAAAGAACATAAATAAATAGCTGGTGGGCGACTGTCATATTTTCCATTCCATGGAAGTCGATGGCCTGTGAAAGTAAACGAAAAACTTGTAGGTACTTCAGGGTCGGCTGTGCATTTTTCACGCCCAAGAAAGGATATAGAACGAAAATTGGAGCGTACTATCTTAACAGCTTGAAGGAAAACCAAGTAATGCCATGGATACACCGCTAATAAATCTGTTCGTTTAAGGCCACAAACCATTTCAAAAAAGCTTTGTTTTTTTCTCAAAAGATATTCTTAGGTGATTGACGTGTTTTCAACCATGTGTGTAAAACTGCATTCCCTTCCAGACAGCATCTCTCTAAACATTCATTTTTTTTTTTTTATATCACACTTTCACTATATAAATATCATTTTATGATGCCGAATTTCATAGTAGTAAAAGTAGACTACTGCTAAAAGTAGTAGCACTGTGACGACTTACGAAATCGTAATCATAACTTCCTCTTACGGGTTCATAAGAGATTCATATATTTGCTCCCCTGAGATCTGTGGGATGCGGTCGGGATTGTTTCTGCCTCAAGAGCTGCATGATTGATGAAGGGCCCCCCACTGATTCCTACCCGGAATTGACTGTTCATATCTGAGCCCGGCAAAGTACCCTTTTATCCTGAATACCCTTCATCATACCTGGCAAGGATATTTCTGCAGATTTATCATTTTTTTTTTTTTTCGCCGTACTTTGTAACGCTTGAGATCAAATAAAAGCTTGTCGAGTTTATCACCGCTGAGAGTTCTCTGAAAGCCCTTGGCAGCAGTAAAACAATCAAATTATGTATCTGTACAGTCTATGATAATTTTCTACTCACAGAAGATAATTTATTTAAGTGTCACTATTGTTCTGACGATTTTATGTCCCAGTCCAGGGGTTCCACTTAACGGTCTGGAGTCAAGAAAATCAGATTAAACTTCATGAATACTGATTGATAAATGATAATTTCGACATTTTTTTTTATCATTGAAAGTTGTTAGTTTTATGTTTGCCAGCATACATTTTTTTGCATTTGGTAAACAATAGTCGTAATAAAAAAACAAATACAAATATGACACTACGGCTGTTTAATAATCATTTAATTGATAGTGTTTACGGTGGCAGTAATAATTCGATGATATTTTTATGATCAAATTACTTAGAGTTAAGTAATAGAATGGCTTATAGTGCAGTTAAACAAAACTACTTACGCAAAATTTACGCTACGTTAGACGGCTGTTTGTGGACTATTCACAATTATAATTATACACCTATATCTGGTCTATCTACGATTTATTTTATCATACACCACCATTTTCAAGTATCATACAGTTAAGATAATAGAATAGTGCATAGAAATTAAAGCAATAAAAATTATAGTAAAAAATGTATGGAATGTCTCCTATTCTAACGCACGTTTAACTACGATTATTATTTTTTTAACTTGTATGCCTAAGTCTATCAATTTAATGATAAGATACTCGAAAATCGTGGTT
Organism: Acanthosoma haemorrhoidale; assembly: GCA_930367205.1. Taxonomy (NCBI): domain Eukaryota; kingdom Metazoa; phylum Arthropoda; class Insecta; order Hemiptera; family Acanthosomatidae; genus Acanthosoma; species Acanthosoma haemorrhoidale. The sequence continues at coordinate 24,745,466 of OV884013.1, read as the reverse complement.
TAGCCACCATTGTGGTCAGACCTTAGAGTGGTGCACAATTATTAGTATTTACATTACTTCAGCACTTCAAAACTGAATCATTGTTTATCTGCATCACAATTACTGGAATATTATTGTTAAGACAAATGAGGAGAGGAATATAGACCTTTATATAGCTATTACGAAAGCTCTTGTGTAGAAGGGTGCACTGTAGACAAAAAATAATTATTATATATTTATTTGATTCTTTTGTGTATGTAATTGATAACATTGTTAATATTGAATTGGTTCTTAGTTCAACTATACAATCCAAGCGTCAAATCGTTTCATTTACAATTATACCTTGTAGTGAAAATATTCATTGTCATGAAACATTATTTGCTATCTTAGGATGAAGCTGGCACAAAAAGAAGTTGTTTACGGAAAGGTGAAAGTGAGCTGTGTCGAAATACCCCCAATAGGTCGCCGTTGTAGATATTGATAAACTACTTGAAAGAGTATGCCATGATTAGCATGTGGCTAAATTCACTAAACTCACTAAGACTTCCGTCTGTAAAAAAGCGGAATTTAAATTAGTAATTTGTATTATTGTTTTAAATTAAAATAAACTAATTGTATGCATAAGAAATTTTCCAACGACCTATTATTAGGTCTAAGTACGAGCCATTTAGAGGCTTAGAGAAGATTCTATGGCCGCGCAAGTCTGTATCGGACCAGATAATTACTAATCCCACTAGATAATTACTAATCGTACTAGATAATCACTTATCGGGCCAAACAGCACTTGAACTCCGAACTACCTAGCGGCTGACATTAAAGTTGTACAGACTTCAGTGCCTTTGCTCCTATTTGGTTCTAATAGCGACCACTTGATCTTGTTCCACTTGCTGTTGTTGGCCGCCCAAGTTGTTGACAAAGGTCGGTATCTAACGGCCAACAACTTGGCCTTGACGACAGTTATTGTTACTGGAATTATTGATAGTATAAATCAATTAATATGTGGGCCAAATTACCTTTAAAAAAATGCGAACAGTTCCTAAATGAATTGGAAAGTGAGTCACATAAATGATTACACAATGCAGCATGTTAAAATTAAACTATTCGCAAATTGTAAGTATAAAGAAAAAATATATATTCATACATAAAGGTTAAGGATAATATAAAGGTCATAGGAAAAGGATTGCCAACCTATATAGGCGTACATAAGGGCGTAAATATGTAAACTAACCGACAAATAATTGACCCAAAATTAAATAGAGGCGTCCCAAAGGTTCTTAAAACGAGGAATGAGTGGATGAAAGACCACCACGAGAACATATTGAAAGTGATGTCAGTATGGAGAGTGTAATTTTGTAAACCTGCCCAACGTTATTTTGAGTGAACCCTACAGTTCTGGTTCATTATGCCTAGAGAAAAAAATTAAATTCCGTATAAATTTTAACCTGCGTCAATTCACAGCTGAGAAGCTATTAGACATTTATAGTTTTTAACTCTATTTTCCCATGGTTGAGGATAAATCAAGGTGGTAACACTAAAATAAATTTAATGACATGGAAAATTGTTTGAACCTATAAGTTCTGCATTTGCTGATGTTCAAACAAATTTAAATAAAAATATTTTTCAATATTTCACCTGTTTAAAGTTTGTATCATCTCATTAACTAGCTAAAAAGGATTTAAAAAAGAATATATGATTTTATTTTATTTGAGTTGAAAAGTCAATTTTTCAATACAAAATAATACGATACAACGATAACAGAGCTAGACATTCTGACTCAGCGTTGATGTTTAGGATGCAAGGAGAAGAATATTAAAGGAGGATTAGAAGCTCGTGATGACTGAAAGCCTTACTCTAATAAACAGTTAAGCCTAACATGTATGGAGAGTAAGCCACGTGTATATTTGGTGAATATATCTGCCTTTGTTTGACCAACATCCTATTTACTAGGCCATACCCCCGTAATGATGAATGTGACGTGGCCTAAGATCCAAGGGTACTTCTTGGTACCTGGACAGGCCATGAACACTCTACACAGAGATTTAAACCGAAAGCTCAATACCTTAAAATTAACCTAATTCTAATAAATATACTAATAGAACTGTGGTCTAAACGTGATTCAATAAAGGAAAAACAATCATCATGGATGTGAGAGAAAACAATGGCTACCCAACAATAGATCAAATGTATGTTTTCAGAAAATCTTTATTATGATAAAATTACAATCTGCCTTATTAGGCAATAAGTAATTGAGATAAATGTTCTCATTCATACCGTATTTATAATTCATCATTCACTCGTTCATTCATACAATATTTACAAACAGCCCAGAGACCTCCCAAGTCCACATGTTTGTCACCTCCCTCGCATGCGAAAGAGGAAGCGGAGTCATGGGAAGTCCCTCACACTCCTCCTTCAGCCACGTCACCGGGTACGAGCCAGTGGAGACTGACGAAGAGCGCGAGAGCCACAGACGCTCAGGACATGATTGGAGAATCTGGCCATTGCCAGGACCCCCACTGTCGCTCATTTATATCAGGTCACGAGGTTACTGTCGTTTCAGTCTTCGAGGAGGACTATAGGGTTGAGTGGTGCAGTGCAATGACTGTGCTACGGTGGTTGGATAGGCTACTTGTAAATTAACTATGTGTTATATTTGTCTCGAAATAGATTACGCCATGGTAACCCAGATGATAGTTTCATTAAAGCCTGTTTGGAACATACAAATTCTGCGATTTATATATCTGGCGTGTAAAGCGTTATTAATCGTATTCTTGGATTTCTGGATGGTGACGATTGGAAAATATAACTTTGAATGAATTATCTGCATTCAACCCAGACACCGAAACAGCATACCATAACCTTTAAAGGCACCTGATGCGATCGAGCATTGGTGCAACCAACAGAGGATAAGTTAATGAAGAAAAATATACATTTAGTTTACCCTCTGCTGCAAGTCCTGTCCACTAGTTCCTATTAATACCATCTCTCTTTTTGAATCTAGGTTTCCATCTCAACTAGGGATAGCCATAGAACCCACACACGAGGTTAAAAAAGCATGAACCTTTAGAACGCTTTGGGCAACTGTACAGATCACTTCGAAGGACATGGTTATCACCTCCCTCGCATGCGAAAGAGGAAGCGGAGGGTCAGATATATAAAGCATTTAAAATTATGTAAAATTAAAATCGCACTCAAATATAAAATCCATTACTACATGGTTTATGCATGAATGGCACATTGTGATTTACTTATGCACACATTGTTACCATTTAACGTCCCACGGGAAAGCGTCTGATTCGAGTCAGCCCCGTTCCCAAAAACCAATTTATTCCGAATGGATTATATCGTGACCCAGAAATCTAATTTTTTCCTAACCTTTTTTTCCCCCGTCGTAAGCCACTGATGGGTATGTCCGCTGTTGTAATTGCAAGGGATATCGACGTAGGGAGGGAGAACGATGGTAGGGAATAATAAAAAGCAGGCCCTAATTCCTGGTGGGCAGGGCCGACTTAGGCTGGAAATATTTCATCAATAGAAAATTGTTTTCTCAGAGGCCACCTTGAATTGTCTATTGAAGCGGTGAATTTACGATATTAGCGTTTCTTTGTCTTGGTTTGGCTAATTACAGGAGGGCAGGCAGCTGTCTGCCTTTGTTCCCGCCTGTCGGAGCCACTCTCCGTGTCTGACAACTGATGCTATTTTTAACACTGGCCAAGTCTTAACCAAACAACAACTCGTTCATTCTAACCAACTTCACTATATCCAATACTACTTAATCATCTAGTTGATACGAATACCCATTAGGAAAATGAATAAATAAATTATTGCTAACTAAAATTTTTTCTAGCCAATCATGCACTTTGATATAAGCCGTTTGTTAAAGCCAAAGCCACATACACAGTGTAATAATATCAGTATTATAAAGTTAACTACATGTATTAAATTTAACTTAGCTGCGTTAAATTTAAGTGAGTTGAAATCATCTGTTAGAGTGTCTAGGTACCTGTCGAGGTACCAAGCGATTCCCGTTGAGCTCTTATCGTGTTGATGGTATGTCGCCCGTAAATATCAGATGTTTGTATTTGTTGCTGGAGTATAACATTCAGTTGAATGTAATCATTTTTACTACAGCTATTGTATAACATACACAAAGACAGACAGGTGGAATACGATTCCCCAGTTCATGATTGAAATTAAACTGCGCGTTTGGCACTAATAATTTTTAATCAAAAAAATTCGCAAATTTTGTTGTATCTAAAGAGAATATGTATTTGCTAGTAAAGGTATATGGTAACGCTTCTTTGAGTTTTTACAAATCTACGCATAGAGTCATATATCTAAGATAGTCTCTACAGCTTATTTTGAATTTACAAACTATTTCTTCCTTATTCATAGACTATTCTTGTACTTTCAATGAACATTCGTAATGGACTAATCACGTGTCTTATGCTAAATTAGGTTTGAACTCAAATGATTTCTCACAAGTGCTGCTGTAATACTTCAGTTCAATATAAACCGTCCTACATACAAATTTTATTTATATTCATTATTTTTTTTGGAAATTTCCTCAAATAAACAAAACAAATGGAGTGAAATTAACACAAACTAGTACTACAATCCTCCTTAGCTAAAAGTTAAACATTTATGCTAAAACTTCTTCTGTTGCAACTCACGAACCGCAAATTTAGCCCTTTCCGTGAGATGAGTATTCAAGGTATTCATATTTGGAGGGGAATAAATGGAAATTACCTTAATATATTCTACACATTTACAATTGAAAACCTCATCAAAAAGACCAATTCTTTTCAATTCACATATTCCATTTGCCTAGTCATTTGCTTTTATAAGCTTTATAAACTCAACAAAATAAAAAAAAACTACAACATACGTTTATGAATATCGTGCTGTTGATAGATAGGACTGTACAAGCGTTTGAATCCACAATGAGTTTTTTACTTTAATAATTTTCACTTTTATTTTTTGTAATTTTGCTGAAACAAACGATTCCATGACATTAATAACTATTATGTGTGGTATGTAATCCGACTGGTTTTAATTTTAAAATTTATCGGCCAAAGAGATAAAAAGATTCAATGCCCGGATACCTAAGCCATTCTGTGAAACGGAGCGATCTTTGTCTAACACCAGTTAGAACACAATTTATTCTCTACAATTCAATTACAACACAACTATGTACCTATGTAACACAAATATGTAAATATGTACACAAGTATGGCATTCATAGTTTTAAAATTATATAAAATGTGCATGCACTTGTATCTGAAAACATTTTTTGAATTGAGAAAACAATACCATATACGTATGTTAGTAGTTATATTTGACTCTACAAAACCAATTCCATCATTAGATCGCAATTAAACTCAATATTTTCATCTTAGTACATAACGAGGATGTATCATTACTACAATGAGAGTAAAAAGGGCAAACACATCTAGATGCGAGGCCAGATAAACATTCGAATCAGCCATATCATCAGCACCACACATTCCATTGTCGGTTGCGCCGAGGCAAAGCTGATAGTTGTATGTGCCTCCGCACACACCAGTCGTATCATCCAATCTTCCCTCGGGTGTGAGTGTATTCTGTCCATTGGCCAAGACAACTGAGGCCTTGCCACGTTTATTGATCTGTACAAAAAATTTAGTATTGTCTCTGATCCCATACAGAAAAGCCTATGTGAGGGGGGGGGCAAACATCTTTACTTTCGAGTGTCTGGATGTCTCTATATCGCAAAACTTTTATTCCTATAATTTATTTGAATCCTTAAAGGAATATCGCACAAAGCTCGATGTCCTATTTAATTGCAATGAAGTCATGAGTTTTAATAGACATAGTACGGAAAGAGTACGAAGGAAAAAATGGAACCTGAAAAAGGTCCGTCTGATTCGTTTTTTAAAAATTAATTAATTTAAAGTAAGAGAGAGGAGAGAGAGAGAGAGAGAGAGAGAGAGAGAGAGAGAGAGAGAGAGAGAGAGAGAGAGAGAGAGAGAGAGAGAGAGAGAGAGAGAGAGAGAGAGAGAGAGCTGCCCCAGCCGGTGCAGTATTGTTCCTTTATCTTTCATTAATAAAATATATACAATAACTTAATAAATGAAGTTGAAATAATACTCTTTAATCTGAAAAAAAGTATTAGACTTATTCTGATACAATAGTTTATAATCTCTTTTAATAGAGGCTATAATTTCCAATTGGTTGTAAAAATATTATCTAGTGCCTGCTAAATATTATTACTTTAAACAACAATAAAACTCATGGTGCGTCTCACCATTAAACCTTTGCCTCTCAGCCCAGTACCAAAACCCGAAAAACGACCAGGTAGTAGGGATCGAACTGATCTGATCCTAGACACCCTGAATTCCTCCAAATTCTGAAAAAAAAATCCTAATGATAAATTAAATAAGGACAAAAGCCATTTATTAAGATTTTTTTATGATATTGAAAATTAATTTATTCTAGGTCTGTAAGTAATTTAATTGAATTTTTAACAATTACTTTGGTATTAAATTAATCATAAACTCAATTTTGTTTATTGAAGAAGTTATAGACGCAGTGATAGAGGTAGAAATTGAAGGAATAATATCGAGAGATGGTCTGAGTGTGTGTCCATAAATTCTTACATTAAATATCGTGAATAAAGTACAAGATATCTACAATACCTGTCTTGAAATAATTATTGTTTTATAATTTCATGAAAACAATCCACTAATTCTTGGTTAGAGTCATTCAGTTTTAGGATTTCAAAGCTCTCTCTCTACGTAATCATAAAAAAATGTATACATAACTCGAAATTGAAAAAAAAATGAGTTATCTAGTTTTATCACCAATCATGATATGAATTAAGAGTTTCTTAAATGCTTTTCAAGTAATGTTCACTACCAAACGGTATTGGTTAAACCAACCGGATCGTCAAAACAAATTATAAATGGCTAATATAAATCCTGATAAATACGCCATTTATCGCATTAAAATGGCTTTTGTTAGAAAGCATTTGAATTAATTTTGGTTTTTTTGCACGCAGGTGTTATGTGTCCTTGTAAAATTGTTGGCGTCTGGCAATCGTAACAGTTAAGAAGGTTCTGAGTTGTAATTTAAAGGTGCAGAAACGAAAAGAGTATTTTCCCATGTTTAATTATATCACGCATACCTCCTCTTTATCGTAATTAATTTTGGTCATCTGGGATTATGTTAAGCATGCCTACAATATTTCAGATAGGATGTATAATTTGACAGCCACTGACCAAGTACACAAACGCGAAGACCTTCGAAAATCGATTGTTCTCTGATTAATTCTCCCACTGGGCTTAGACAAAAATGTATGGGGCTGTTAGTGAAATAAACAATGACGAAGGGTGAGAAACAAGAACCGCCACACTATGAAACAGTCGCCCTTAATATCCACTAAACAAATTGAAAAACCGTTCATTGCCATGGTAACAAACCATAATGTATTTATAGCATAGTACTTTGTACTTAAAGATCGTAACACAATCACTATTAACTATAATTCATTTCTGAAAAAAGCTATACAGTTTGTGACAGGGCACATTTCATCCTGTATTAAATTGGTTTCTATTCTAACGCAATGTAATAAATTTAGATCCTGTGTAGTTAAGTAACGAAACCACGAAGTATTATTCCAGCAAAGCCCTTTCCCCGTTAGGTCAGAGGTCACAGGTTTGAGCGATGTCATGGTTTGTTGTGTAGGCGGTGCTTATCGCTGAACCAGCCACCCTGCCGAAATTACAAACCAGTTTTGTAATATTTTTTACAAAATATAATGCGCAAAACATTTTTCATGAATACTGTGTATATTTGAACATCTGTGGTCTGTTTTGTAATATTCAATACGTTTTTTTTTTTTGTGTGTGCATAGTGTATGAATGTTTGTATAAATGTGAATTGTACATAAGTATGAATTGATTCGTACATCCATCCACACTATTAAGGCTGCGTAAGCAATGTCAAATTGTCAAGTAACGATCTTTTTAATAATAAATACTTTTTGGTAATTAACGTTAAAAAATCTCTTTATATTTTCAGTCCTTTTTCCTTTACTATTAGACTTTATGAATCAGCCTACACGTCAGTTCAAGTAGTTGTTACGCCTTTGGAAAAAAAGATTTAAATAAATAGAGAACTGTGAAAAGCGTCACTACTGACCACCATTTCAAAATACCCCCCCCCCCCCCCGTAGGTGTTCCAAAATTATGAAGGTTTGCACTATCATTGTCATAATTCTTAATGGAATCTTGTAGGTCTACCATTCCTAAACCGTTGCACAACAAATCCTGTTTTCCTTTTTAACTAAACGTCTAAACTTAAATTAGGCTGTGTTTTAAAAATGTACATACATCGCATTAAACACTGTTCATTGAATAATCTGCAAATTAATTTTATTGTAATGGGTTACCATTACCCAACTTATATTTTGAATCGCAAGTATTTGTGTGTGATATTCCCAGGCACTCGATGAAGCTCCTATGTTGGTTAAATTTAGTTCGTCCAACTAGACCTACACCAAATCAGAACTACTAAGCAACTCAATTATCGGACAGTAGCTAGTAGCGATCAGGTCCGACATGGTCAATAATCAATTTCACTCCATTGTTTGCTCTAAGTTCAGAGAACGCTATCCAGCCAATTGCCTGATATAGATCCTCGTCAAATTTTATCGACAGTCCAAACATTCTCAAGTGTTAATCATACATCTACTGTCCTTCCTTCAAAGATCCTTATTCCCTTTTATTATACAGCATTACACATCCCGATGAGGCTTATTAAAAATCAAAATGACCATGTAAAATGGCTATGGCATTTGCTATAAATTTATAAAAGCGAGCGTCCTGACAATGGCCAGTTTCTCCAACCTGTCAGCGGCTCTCGCACTCTTAGTTTACGTCCACTGGCCCGTAGATATTGATGCGTTGCAAAGAGAAACGTGTTCCAAAGCCAAAGCCAAAGGTTGCCCCAAGCCTCAGCTTCCTTTGAAATTCAATTGCATGCAAATGCATGCACATTGCATGCGAGAGAGGTTAAAATCGTGGAGTATTAGAAGGTATCTGACCTGGTGCATTTTTGTTTATCTTAATTTTCTTTTATTTATTCATCGATAGAAATTTTGTCCCCTTCATAGTAGCCCCCCTCAGATATAATACACTTGTGCCAGCGCTTTTTCCATCCTTCGAAGCACTTTTCAGACTCACTTTTCGATATAGCTCTTAGCTCCAGCGATTCTTCTTTTATCTCATCAACAGTGCCAAAACGTCGCTCTTTTAAGGTTTTTTCAAGTTCGGGAACAAAAAGAGGTTGCAGGGAGCCATGTCCGGTGAATGGTGGCTGAGGTAACACAACAGTGTTGTTTTTTGTTTTAAAAATTACGAAAAATCAGTGACGTGTGAGTGGGAGCGTTATCGTGATGCGATTTCCATGAATTGTTTTGCGACGGTCGTTTTCGTCGGATTGCTTCACGTAAACGGCGCATTATTTCCAAGCAATATACTTTATTGACAGTAAATCATGACAGGAAATCATGATGCGCTGCGCGCTAATTCAAATTAAAGAAATACATTTTCTTTACATCTCCCCCCCCCCCCCAGAAGCGAAAATATTTACAAAGGAAGATAACTTTTTTGCTGATACGACATCCTTTACTCAGGATTGTCCTGAAAACTAGGAATAAGTTTTGAAACGTGGAATAGATTTGATTCGGTTTTTCTACGCCATTGAAATTGAAAAAAAACCCAAGAAGAACCTTTACTTTTCATCGAACTTGTAGATTTTTTTTCGGTCTTGGCTCTCCAGACCATACCACTCATAAACTCTTGCTTTACTCTTTTTTGTTTCTTTTTTTTAATTTCAAAACCTCAAAACAAAAATAATACAATGTACAAAAATAATAAAATAATTGGATTACAGATTTCTCCTCTTCCTGCATTCACATGCATTCGGAGGAGTTCATAAATATAATAAAATTCGCTTTACTCATGATAAATTCACCAATATATATACATAAATATATATTGGTTCTTAGGGACGACAGAAAAACAAGGTTGTGTTGCTCTGTAAAACAAAGTTTATTTTCTTTTAATTGATAATTAGTTTACGGGTTTACAAATAAAATCTAAATTCATACCAGTAAAACAAAGAAACGACATTCAATGTTTATTCTCCTGTCGATTCTGTTTGTTTTATAATAATAAATAATTAAAGTCAAATCTTACGTTTAGCTTTTCACTGCTTGCCTAACACTCACGCAACCTCCCTGCTGATAACGCTAGTATCATTCTCTTCAACGCCTGCATTATCTACGTTGGTGCGGCGCGCTAATTCAAATTAAAGAAACACATTTTCTTTACATATATATTGAAACCTACCTCATTTTTTACCATTTCTCTTTTTACTTTATTTGATCAATTTAACTTAACTAATTTGGCAGGTCCGTCATAAGATCTTTAATTCAAATTGTTTTGTCTTTGACATAGGAATTTATCCCGATTGAATCGCCCGATCTCAAGGCTAATGTTGTGGTTATTAATAAATTGAGAAACTAGGAATTGTGAAATATATTCAAATAAAATGGTTATAACAAATAATTATAATTAACATAGAGTACTGACAAAAAGTATAAAAAAATATTCAATTCCTTTTTAAATTAGGATAGTTACTAATAATTACAAAACATGAATTTGAGCTCAATTTCTTTTTATTGGATCCATAATAAGAAACAATATTAATATCACCCAATCGATGATCTTCCTGTAATCCAATCAACGTTACTTTCTGCTGTTGGGTCTTTTCTTCTCTCCCTGTATGGTAACCGCCAATTCGGGAGCTTTCTAACTGCGTTTTTCTCGACGGCTTTGCTAAGACTGACTTTCAGCTCATCCCCACTCCTAGGGGTATAAGGGAAAAAAATGACCCTTACCATATGTGAGGGTCATGATCTTTATTCTCAAATATCATGAATGTTACAATATATATATATGCGGGTGACAGATATTACCAACAAGCAGGTACGTATGCAAGGACCGCACCAAGAGCGTCATCTAGCGGAGCAACCTGAAACTATCTAAGGGAAGGCCCTCATTCCGCTACCAGTTCGTACTCTTATCATTCTTATTATCTTTTATTCTTTTATAAAGTTATTTTGTACTATAGACTTGTCCATGGGTAGACACCGTCTTGATATGGACCTTGTTTGAAATGTAATAAAGTGTTGTTTTTAAAAACTGATTAACGGTAGAAGATAATTTAACGATATATATATATAATTAACTGATAGTACTGAATGAATTAGTTACTCCCCACTGATTTCAAAGAACCGCCCCAGTAACCTCGAAGAAGTGTTCAATACAAAAAAGACTAAGAATCCTCCGAAGCGATTCCTTGGCAACTGAGGCCTTAACAACTTTCCGCTTCAAGTTTCATTCAACTTCCCTGCTATCTTCATCCTGCCTTTTCCTCCAGGCATTGCAGCAGCTTCCAGTTTCCTATTTATGTTTTAAACATATGTATAAAACTTCTAACCTGTGTACTTTACATACTATTTCTACAATATATAACTAAACTGACTAATAAAGGTGTTGGGGCTCACTTTCTTGATCAAACTTAAAACTAACTTACATACAAATTCTTAACCTAATTTTTCCACCCAACAGTCTGTTGCCATCGATGCGGGAGGGGTGGTGGGGCCATAGTGTTAAACACTGGGTTGGTTGGGTGCTGCAATGAGTCAAAAAACTTAATGTGTCTCCGACGGATGAACTCACCCACCAACGGCAATTCACAATAAGTTACATTTTTCATGTAACTTTTTTTTTTTTTCATAGCCCCTTTCAATTTACAGATAATTATATACAATTATAGATCCTCAGGCGAATCTATTTACAAATTATTTTTGTATGTAGCGTCGCTACATTATATACAGATTTATGTGACTTGGAGCGATTAGGAATTTATTATCAAATGCAAGAAATGTAACCACTTTAACAGTTGTAAAGCTTCTCAGTGAGTGAGATGTCAAATTACAAGGGTACATTTAAACAATAGTTAAGACGGTACATAAGCTTATCATCAGTGGATCTAGAAAAAAGAGGTACCTTGGACTACAGTGGAAGAGCTCTTCAAAAGTATTTCTACCACCGTTTAGTTATTTATCAGGCTAGCTCCCAAGATATTCACAAGTGGAGAGGTATGAATTTCAATGTCCTGATGCAATCGGAGGCACAGTAATTCGCACTATCAAACAGTAGGTAAAATATTTAATTGGGTTTGAGTTGTTCAAGCTTAAGTTTATGTTGTTCTAAATTTTAAATAAAAGAGAACACTTCCATCCCGTGTATGGCACCTTCAAGTGCTACAAAGCAGCAGCACAAATATTTTTTTTATATCAAATAATAAATGTCACAATCCAATGGTATTTGCTTAATGCGAATGCATTTTGGTCAAGGTATATAAATGGTATTAAAGACACAGTCTATAATCCAGATAGTCTATACAAATAAAATAATGTTTGTTTCAACTGAAATATTTAAAAAATTCAAAAGCACGACTATGACCTTGGATATGGCGGTCTGTGTATTGAATAAACATAAAAAGTCAACAATAAATATTTGCAATTAACAAATGTATTTGTACCGTTATAACAACTCGCAAGAGATTTCAGCGATCGGATTTATCCAGTTCGCGGTTGCTTTTGCCGTTCAGCATCGATTTTCAGCGAATTGCCGGAAAAGGTTCATTTGTCCAACACGGAATGAAGTGATTTGGCGCAGACATTTCAAATGTAAGTGAAGTTCAAATCGATTAATTTAGTTTGAGTCATAGTGGTGAATATATAATGCATAAAGTTGTTTTCACATTTGCCAATTAGGTTACCTTATACTATTTATTACCTTTTACCTAGGAATGGAATCCTTAAACCAAAGAAAAACTCCGTATATTATTTTCGTAGGTTTTTTGAAGCAAAATGTTGATCATTACGACAATTTGTAGGATGGGCATTGTTGGAGTGTATTTAACTTGTTAACAGGATAACACCAGTATATTTTGTTTGATAGTAAACAGTCCTACTTTAAAAAAATTACTATTATTTGATAATTAACTTTTTTCTCCTTAGGTACCTTTAAATATTATTGGCTCAAAGAATAGGGCACTATTATATCACTCAGCAGTATTTGCGTTAAATTTGTATTAAATAGATTAAAAGGGGTGTGTATGTATGTATGTTTATATATATGTTACATAAATACCCGCTACGACTTTCCTTTTTATTAAACATGCGTAGTCTTCCAGGAGTATAGCAATCTGCTTCCGAACATATGCTCTTGTCCTCTTTGAAATTCTCAATAACTTATTATCCTCATGAATCTGTATTTAAACCTAAACAAAAATCAGAGCTTTGAAATATATATTGTTATACCTAGAAGCAATTTCAAAAGTTACCGAAACGGTCCTAACCAATATCTCTTAAGCGTTTAGATCATTTATAACATATTACTGTTAATGGTCATTGCCACATTCATAAGACACTGCCAGACGATAGACGCTTTAAAATACTTTTTTTGCTGGTTGTATTTTAAACTTAAATTTCTGATGATTAGGTCCCACTTCATCAAAACTATTTAATTTGGATGTTTTAAAACTGACGATTACACGTCTAATTTAAGGTTGGTTCACATATTGTAAATCGAAGGACAACTTCTTGAAATGTAACGCACTTAACGTATCTTGTACACAATTGCAAATATTTTATTTCATGCGCGTAAATTTATTGTTGATATCATTTTAACTTTCAATCATTCTTTATCTCAATCTATAGGCGATGAAACAACAGTATCGAAATACTTGGTTGATTATTAGATCATCCTAGCAAAGCACTAAAATAGGGTTTGCTGTTGTAAAACATTACATTATAACATTCGCAGACTTTCCCTTAATTGAATAAAAATCTTACTAAAATAATAGTTATTTAATTGTGTACATCAAGATGTACATATAACATTTGCACTTTTTCATATCCATTTTTAGCTTATTGATATAATCACCAATCCGTGCAGTTTTTTTTTACTATACCGTCTACTTCTTATCCTTTCTCAAACACTATCTTATAACTCTTTAATTTATTAAGAAATAAAAAGCTACTAAAATGTATTATAGATAAGCCTTCCTCAATATCTGCTGACAATATATTATAAATATGTATAGTCAAGTTGGAATCATAACGTTAGCAGCCTTCCATGTGCATCAAGCTTAGATTTTTCTTTAATTACTAACTACCAGAGGTCATTACATCACACAACCACACATCACCACTGCAGGAAAACGCAGTGATTGTATTTACCTTTATCGCCTAGGCAAAATAACAAGGTGACTTGATCATCAATAATTAACTAAGCGTATTATTAGCTAAAGCCCAGATTCCCTGAGTTGTTCTATTTTGTACTATATAGTACAAATGTGCTATAGGCCTCAATATACTTACGTATGTTACACTAACTTTATCTGGTGTATTTAGGATTAGTAAGTATATACGCATATAAAAGTATATAAACATGTACCTGAAACTAAAAGTCGTGTTTCTTTAAAATATTAAAGTTATTTACGCGTCGCAAAGACTATCTTTTAGAGATAGTGTTTTACAAGTACATTTTCTAGTATTCAAAATAAATACCGTGCGAATGTAATTGTCAAGCCCAAACAGAGAGAACTTCCACTTTTTTCTTATTTTTAAATTATTGACAGTAAAATTTATCAATCAGCAATTTAACTACTTGCGGGATTATTGTGTACATATTTTGATTAACTTACAGACCAGTGTGTAAAAATAACAAAGTAAAGTCATTGTCAGTTGTGAGGTTTATTTTCTTACATTTACAAGTCAAAGCTCTGATGCTATTTTAGAAATTAAAATGTTGCTAATAACAAACTAGAAAGAAGCGTTAATACCATTGGAAATTCAAAGGTAATAAAATGAAGTAAATGGATCTAACAACAGAATAGGCTATTTGTAATTTTGTCAATTTTCTGGAAAGGTAATATTCAGTCATTTCTTTTTACAAATAAAATTAAGTTTTTTGGTGTAGTAAAAATGATGTTTATTTATTCCTACAATAATTGTATTTAAGAAACTCAACCGGCCTAAACACCTATTGATATTAAAAACATCGAACTCTTTTTTTAAAATATTAGTATCTAAATAAAAAAATCATTTTTATAATGAGATAGATTTGAATATTGCTACATATCCCTTGAATTCACTAGTACTTTTCTTTGAACTCTACCACCAGGGTACCATATACAAACGAAAAAAAAATCTATATAGTTAGGTATAAATAATTTTGAAATATTCGTATGCAGTTTATAACATAGTTATTAAGCAAGAGTCAAGGCAGCATAATCTGCTTTGTTGTTGAATTGTTCGAGGAAACACTGAAGAGGAAGGTTTTGTGCGGGGCTGCTTTGTCCTTCGACTGGCGCCTCGGATGAAACACGAGCCTAATGTAAATGTATTTGTATGCTAGCAACTTCTTCAATAACCCCGAGAGCTTTCGAGAAATTAATGAAGGCCGACAAGTACAAATTGGTTTCTGTTCCAGGCAATGAATAAATATTGCCTCCGTTGTCTTAGCCCCAGTCCCCGGTGGCTTTCGAAGCAGTGTGCCCACGCTCTAGATGCTCTTTTAAGTCTTGGCTATTCTTAGCTCAATAACATCGAGAAAAAAAAAATACAATAAATAAGTAACAGTTTGAAAACAAGTTCAATTCCTTATAAACTTCAATATAAATGAATAGAGTCCACAAACTGTGCTTAGTAACATAGGAGAAGCCTCACCTCACCAGTTGCCATTTTTCCCATCAAAACCAGAAACCCCTCACTTTTTTATTTGGTGTTGGTAAAAGATGATAACATTAGCACTCAATAAAACATGATTAATTACTAATGTTACTAAACCCTTGAGTGATAGCACCCCACACTTTTGCTTTGAATTAAGTTATTGTTGTCATATCATATAAAGGCAAAGTATACAGACGATTTCTTTATACTTCTTTTTAAAGATAACCTTCTGGCTCGATAGCACAAGGAATCACTAAATTCATTTTGCAAATATTAATCGTTATTAACATCTTCCTTGTTTTCAATTCGATTAACTTTATATCATTTCTCACTTACTCATATCTTCAATTCCTCTTAAAAAAACTTAAGTTATAATTTAAGTTAAACTTAAATATGATGCTGCAATAATGTAGGTGCCCAATTATATTGGGTTAGCATAATAAAAAGTATATGTACTATATTAATGCATAGATACATTTTAAAATAAAAATTCAATATATCTTATGGCCTTAAAAAAACTAGACATTTACATGCAAGAAATAAAATAAAATAAAAAAATACAGTTTTTGAGTTGTTTACAAATTTTTCATCCAATGCTTGCCGTGTTACGTACCAAGTATTGAGGTTTGTGATCCTGATGCTCCAAACACAACGTTGCCCAATGACCTCCTGTAGACTTCGCACATATTATGTACGCAGTTCTATCATGGCATGTCCTGCTTCGAGGTGATACGAAAAAATATCAGGCTAGACAACGTATAAGGCCCCTCACGTCAAATATGATTGACCATCCGCAAACTGGAACAAATTATCATCAACTCCTCTCTTCTTATAGCAACTCCAAAACTGACCTCTCCTTTATAGTTTTTCTAAACAACTCCTCAACTCTAGTAACTACAAACAACTGCTCCACTCCAGAAACTATTAACAACTGCGGTCCCAGTCTTCCTCTCCGATGTTCCAAACACTCAGACTTCCTGCTGTTGCATTTACTTGTATTGGATTTAAACTTTTTTTAATTTATGTTATATTCTTTAATACTTTATATAATAAAATAATTCTTCTTAAAAATAACAATTTAAACATAACGATAATACATGTGATGCTGAAGAAGTGACAAATGATACGATAACAGCCTTAATGAAATCAATGAAAGATGAATAGCAAACAATTTCATAGATGTTTTTGATGGCTTTATAATGCATGATAATTATTTAAGATTGTTCCCCTAGATTTTTTTTGATAAATAAATAATATATCTGTAAGTTTCGAATTCAGAAACTTAAAGGAGGTGGAGGTTCTCAGGTTATAAATCGAACACTTGCAGATGTAGTTTAGAACTGTAATATTAAACATATGTACACATTAGCTATGGCTACAAATATTACAATAAACAAATAAAACTTATAACAAACCTGAATCAATACAATTGTCGATAATAAGTGTTGACCATTGTCCTAAGAAGAGTACTCATATTCAGGAGGTCACAACTCGGAGCGTCATTCGATCCTAGCGCACTCTGTAGGGACATCTAGCATATGTGCCGAAGTTTGGCGGTAACGTTCAAACTTACATATGATTAATAGCAATTGGCTCCGAAAAGTAAATCAAATCATAATTTCTTGATTATTTTTCTAAGTAAAAAATAAATAGCGGAAATTGTGAATTTGGGTGTCAGCGGCTATTGATCTGTTATGATAAATGCGGTTTTAAACCTTATATTTTTTATACTTATAATTTTTGTAAAAGTGGTTCATCTAGTAAAGAGAGTTTGAATCTAAAAATAAAATACGTGTTTGTTTCACTACTTGAGCATTTTTGAATGAATTTAAAA
Source organism: Acanthosoma haemorrhoidale (assembly GCA_930367205.1). Lineage (NCBI taxonomy): Eukaryota > Metazoa > Arthropoda > Insecta > Hemiptera > Acanthosomatidae > Acanthosoma > Acanthosoma haemorrhoidale. Next base: position 24,727,797 of record OV884013.1, on the reverse strand, counting down.
CGTATAATATTGTTTTTATTCTTAAAACTATATTACTACTGAAACTGTAATAAATGTAGTATTTCTGTCTAGGTATTGGCCAATCGTCAAGGCTAACTGTACTTCTTGTTTCAACTGCTGCTAAGTGCCCAAATTTCTGCGGAGGTTCGCAAGGTAAGCAATAAACTACATTGAATTTATTGCTAGATTACTTTAATGAGAAAATTGAATATTCTTATGAAGAGGGTAAGTTCTAAATATTTAACTAATAAACGTTTATAATTGTTGTATGTAAAAATGAAAAATGAATAAAAGGTCAATATTTGATAGCTGTAACGACAGTGCCTTCTACGCGGGGAGCAGTTTATTAAATGGAGGGCAAAAGTCAAACATAGAGAAGACACATGATAGGGATAGAGGGACCACAAGCACTATCTATCACCAGTGACCCCTCTATCTGCTATCACTGAGGTGTACCGGTGCTATCAGAGGGCATCGATCATCACAAACTTCTCTGATAACTACAGCGGGATTGCTATGGTGGTTGTTGCTTTAATTGTGGGCTGGTGACAATTCATCTTTAATGACAGTTTTGTTGAAATCGCTTCTTTTTGATAATTTGCTGCACTCTCCCAAAATTTATTGTACAATATTTTTGGCTTGAAAGCATCAAAATCAATAATCAAAGTTTTTCACCCAAATTTCCAGTTTTAAAGACATTAGATGCTTTCTGAGGTACGGAATCATCGGAAATCTGTCTGCTTTAATGTGTCGTTTGTTATTTTACTCTAGCCTGTGATATATAGAGCACTTCTTATGACTAACCCCTTTCAAAACTTTTGCAATTACTGTGCAAAATAATGAAAGTGATTGTTTTGACCAGAAAAAAAACCCTGTACCAAAGACAGGAACAATGCAAATGTGTTTTCGCACTGACTCAACAACAGTTACCAGCCGACGACTTGGCATGAAATTATCTATAATAAAATACAAGAAAACTTCAAAAACACCTTGACGAGATCGAGTATTGGTGCAATCAATGGCGGATCAAATTTAACGAAGCAAAATGCTCACACATTACCTTCACCCTTTGTCGCAAGACTTGTCCACTAGTTTATTTTAATTCTATTCCTCTCCCTGTAACCGAGACAGTACCGTACTTAGGCTTCCATCTCAACAAACGACTGACCTGGAACCCACATACGAGACTAAAAAGACAAGAACTAAACAGACGCTTTGGACAACTGTACAGACTACTTCAAAGTACATCCCATCTCTCAATAGAAAATAAACTACTAACCTACAAAGTTATACTTAAACCAATCTGGACATACGGAATAGAGCTATGGGGGACAGCAAAAATGTCGAACATCAAGCGTATCCAATCCTTTCAATCCAAAGTCCTAAGAACAATAGTAAATGCCCCTTATTATGTCAGCAACAAAACCCTTCATAACGACCTTAATATACCCTACATTCTAGGACTCATCCCTTCCAAGTTTATGAAATTCCACAGTAGCCTTTCCAACCACCCTAATCCTGTAGCACAGTCTTTGCACTGCGCCACTCATCCCTATAATCCTCCTCGGAGACTGAAACGGCAGTGGCCTCGTGACCTGCTATAATTGCGTGACAGTGGGAGTCCTGGCAATGGCCAGTTTCTCCAATTATGTCCTATTGTATGAATGAGCAAGTGAATGATGTAAATATGGTATGAATGAGATCATTTATCTGTATTATTATTGCCTTATAAAAGGCAGATTGTAATTATTGCACAATAAAGATTTAGAATTCGAAAAAATAAACGCAGGAAATTAAAAAATATCACAATTTGGAATATTTAAACAGTTAAAGACTTTTATAGTCCATTTAAGATAAATGATAAAATTCAGTTATTTTACTTTACTCCTAAATATAGCTAGTGCAAATCACACATCTGCCACCATAATTAACAACATGAAATATGATAACTCTACAAGGATGGGCAAACAAAAGCTGTATTTTGACCGTAAATATCTCTTTGTGAGGATATTTTAAAGATCCTCTGATTAAGGTTTTTTGTGTATTTATTTCTATGTTCTCACATGAGAAGTATGGTCTTGATGACTCTTCGCCACCTCTCTCTTCCAGTGGCCAGCTGCGCAAGCGTCACAGTTCGCGCAGATTATTATCCATCTCAATCCATGGCGCTTTCCTTCATACTTAGTGGTTCACCTTCCAGGCATCTAGGATTGATATTCTTCAGGTTGAAGATATTCTGGAAGGCAAACCCACTCTTCAGCACCCCTGTGGGATCCAGTAGAGAGCCTGTCAAGCAATGCCGCCTTAAGAACGTGGTCCCCGGCCATTTGCCACCGTAATTCCTGTCTAGATTTTTCTCTTGGGAACAAAACTGCCTCATCGACTGTGAAAACTATAAATCGTTTATCCATTAATGTTTAATAGTCCATAACAAATTAAATGAAATAAAATCAAATATTTTTTAAAATCGTTTAATGAAAATCACCTTTTTAAAAACCTCCTTCATTTTAGCACTGTTTATTGCTTATCTATGATATATTACTATATAATTATGTACATCATTCAAGAAATTGACAAATAACAGAATTGGTAAATATAATCAGTAATAACTACACATAAATTTGAAAGGAAAAAAAATGTTTGTATTTATCTTTATCTGTATTCAATAGTTAAGGAGTTTATCTTTCAACAAAAAATAAAATTATGCAAAATAAACAGTTTGGCATTGCAAAAATACTTAACATACCTCAGCGTAATTCTATAGGTTAATCTCTCCAATTGTGGTAATCATTGGGTAGGGAGGCTAGGACGTATTAAAGGAAGAATAGAAATTTTTGTTATCTCAAAAAACCATACCCCAATATCACAATATTCACTGGAAATACCCTTCATATTCGAGGAGAGTTAAGGGAATGGAGAAGGAAAAGAAAGGGAATAAATATATGTATGTATATATAAAACATAAAATACAATTAAGGACATCAATCGCAGGGAAAAATTCTTAATCTATGAAAATAAAAAAAAACATTTAGAGACAACAGATCCTGTTATTGAAACGCAATAACACATGTATGTATGAGCACTGTTTAGAGAAAGCGGAAAACTAGTGTGTGGATGGTTGAAGTAGGAGGCTGTGGAGCTAGGAGGATATTTGGCCCTGGATACAGACGACAAAAGACGGATTAGCAAGGCAATACCGGGCCATAGGCCTTAGGCCAATCTGTTTACTTACGGGTCAGCAATGTCCGCCCCCATTGTATCTTCTCCTTCTTCTTCAACTTCATCCTGCCCTGTATCATATATATATATAGGTAGCTCCTATGGAGGACTCTTACCCACCTTTTACCAAAACCAAAAAGGTGCAACGGAACTGTACTACAGAATTATCGAAACCTATTTCTTACAAGTCAAAACAAAATTAGCAAGAACACACATCGGTGACAAATTCAAGTCTATTGGCTCGTTGATCCGGCATGCCTTTTTAAACAGAATGACGTTTCAAAGATACCCTGATCTAAAACGTGAAAGATGTATAATTGTCTAACTGGTATGTAGATAAAGATATCGAAGAAATAGCGACAAGAAGGACAGAACCATTTTGACTTGGTGTGCGTCCAAGAAATAGTGATTTTTATCTTTTGAAGATAAAATTTAAAACAAAAAAAATACAGATGATAAATGGGTAAGTTGGTAAATCAAAAGTAGGATTTGCGGGAATTAAAATGAACTGGTAAAAAAGTTGGGAAAAATAGAAAATGGACGAAAAACCTAAGACCTGTGAAAAAAAACTAATGAAAACACATTTGTTTTCATTTAGGGAAATGGTAAAGTTAACAATGGCTTGATCCTATGAAAACCTCACCATGCGTCTTGAGTCCCTTTCAACCGATTTTATTTTTTATTTTTTGGTAGTGTTAAATTATCAAGTGTTACCTATACATTATCCTTTTCAATAAATATTTATTGTTGCAATTAACAGTTTTCAACTATATCAGCCTATCAGTCGGTAGTAGTTTGACATCAGCCCATAGGGTCCGAAAGCACCTTGAAGAGCAACCGAGATCCAGGTGTACCCCAGTCCCACTTTTCGAGTAGACTGGTTCATGAAGATAGATTTTAGATACTTTAAATGAAGTTAATAGCAGAGTTGAGAAGTTTTATCAAATCTTCTCTTATAAGTGAGGTTTTAAAGGATTTTGTACCTTCTAAGTGTTTAAATATTATTTAAACCATAAGCCTTAATAATTATTTAAGCCATTATTTGTTAAAGACTTTATGTGACGAACTTTGCCATTTCTACTCATTAAAGACCCGAATCGACTCAAGAGAGCAATTTCCACGCCGCAAGGACTACTGAATCCTTATCCGACTAATTTCCTACTAAGATGGTGAGATATCAGTCTGTGATTTCGTGGAGGAGGTGAGGAAAGACAAACTCACCTGCTCGGATCTGTTTACAATCTCACATTCAGTAAAACATAATTTTTCAAATTAGTTCTACTAACCATATTTATTTAGTGTCGTTATATGAAACGGATACTTGTATACTACATAACAGTGCTAGAAAAAATTGACAATGTTTCGAACACCAATCAGAAACCTAGGGCTACATTGCAACACAAAAGTAAATTGCAACTTAAAGAAATTGCAATTGTAACGTAAAGAAAAGGCTGTTCGCGGATCAGTTGATCCTTCTCTTGTAGCATTTCACTGAACATACGGACGCCATAAAAGGTCTTTACTCATTAGATACTGATTCGCCTACTACTGACTCAAGTTTTTCTTAGTTCTGAACCAGACTAATGGTTTATTTTGTTCTCGAATTCTACATTTGGAAGTTATAAAAAAATTGTGTTATATGAGAATTCCATGATCACTTTTACTTTTCTTCTAATTAGTTAATTGATATATATATTTCACAGAAAAGGCATAAAGTGTTTTTAGGTGTTATAGGGTGAAATCTATAGTACAATTTTGAAATAATTTCCATATATCCGACGGAAAGTGGCAGGCCGTTGTGAATTGTGCTCGGTTGCACAGCTCAATGATATGTTTCTGAGTTGAGACCGAATTGTTGTATCAAATATAAAATTTAATTAAATATTAAACTATAATTATTCAAAATCACTAAAAGCAAACCATTCCACATTCACTCTACCATCCTCATTCATGATTACTTCATCTCCAAGAGTAATTTAAAAGCTATTAATGACTTCTGAGCTATTAATTAAATCTGACGGAAAGTGGCACTCCGTTGTGAACCGTTCTCAGTTGCACAGCTCAATGATACGTTTTTGAGTTGAGACCGAGTTGTTGTATACAGTCCAGTAGTCGCTTTGTAGGCATTTGTTGCCTTTTGGACGAGGCGTTTTTGTTTTAAGTCTGTGTTCAGGCCTATGGTATATCCAATAGGTTGTGGTGATCTTAGTTCTGTTTGGTTCTATATATAGGGCTCATGATGTTCACTTCGTTATGAAGATTGGTGTGATGTGTAACAGAAACAGTGAATCTTGTTACAATACGTATTACGCGAATATGCTGGTTGCAGTTATAAAAAATGAGAACTCTTTATTTGGCTTCTGTATATACACCCCACTTAGTCTTAGCCCTGCTCACGAGGACTCCCCTAATATCGTCTCTCCACATGTAAACGGTGTATTTTTGGAATGTTTTGATCCTGCATAAAGAAATATAGTATAAATACAGTTCATATCCAATAAATAACCAATTTGACCCCTACTAAAACTAATTTTAAAAGTTTAATGTCGGGTTTACAATCCCTCGCGGTGCAAATGACGAAGCAGTCAGACAGAGCTTAGAGCTAACGAAATCTGTCTTTCTAATAGGTTTAAAATAGCAGGGGAGTGACAATCTGATCATGCAGAATGGTTCTGCGAGTTCCATCTGGAACGCGCTTATTGCTTCCTAAGGCAGTTATTTCACTTAGCTCTTAACTTACTGCCCTTAGCGGTGCCTCGACGTTCTAAGCAAGATTCCACTTACTCAGTCAAGACATTAAGACTGGAATCGGAATATTACTAGTCTACACAAGGATCAAATTTTATTTCTTAAAACTGAAAGACTACTCTTATTTATTTCTCTAGTTTTTTTTTATATCGTAAATAATCCCAATACAATACAATACAGGCTAGATATTATAGACATATTTTCTGATCGTAGATACTTTCCTTTCAAATAAATTTATTTAGGATAAACAAAACAAAAGACTTACAACGTAAATACAAAACGTCTAATTGTATATTGGGGCTTTTTGACATATTAAATGTTCTTATAAGTACATTGTAAGAAAATGTTTGAATTTATTTTAAACGTATTTAATGTAATAAATACAAGTGAATAATGAGAACTTAAAATGTTAAAAAAGTTTTTACCTGTGGATATTGAACGAAATAAATTGATAAAAAACATAAGACAAGATGAAATTATATGCTTACTATTTGCAATCTATTTGGATCAAAAATGAGAAGCAGGCAAATGACTATTCGTCTACAAATGCTTGAAAATAAAGGAAAAGTATGCCTATATGATGCGATGGCTTGTTACAACATTTTTATGTCTTCATTCTAATGGATAAAATAAATAATTATTAACAATTTCATCCAGCATAATGATCAGCCTAACCCTGGCTGAACGTTGGCGTATTAATTGAGCCATTGAAAGCCTGAAAGTGATTAACCCCACCTTTGAATCGGGGTAAATTAGGATCTAATCACTTTGGCAACTCAACAGCTACATTATATAAATCATCATCTGAAGGGAAACGGGAGAAATTTAGATATTTGTCGACAATTTTCCTCCCATTCAGAACTTGTCAACTTTTTGATCACTAAAGAAATAAAGATAAATCAAATATCAGTTATACTCTAGCTACTTGTCTATTTACCACAATTTATTTCCCATCATAAATAATAACAATAACTTTATTATGATAAAATTACAATCTGCCTCATTGGGCAATAAGTAATTGTGATAAATGTTTTCATTCATACCATATTTACAATTTTCATTCACTCGCTCATTTATACAGTATTTACAAACAGCCCAGAGACCTCCCCCTTGGTTGTCACCTCCGTCGGAAGTGAAAGAGTAAGCGGAGTCTTGGAAAGTCCCCCACGCTCCTTCGTCAGCCACGTCACCAGATACGAGCCAGTGGAGGCTGACGAAGAGCGCGAGAGCCACATACGCTCAAGACATGATTGGAGAAACTGTCCATTGGCAGGACTCCCACTGTCACGCATTTATAGCAGGTCAAGAGGTCAGGTGCATTACCAAGTGCGTCTGTATGTTCGCACTTACCATGGTTGTTGTTTTTATGTTACCAACTTACACGTACTTATGGTCACACTTCCAAACCTTTTACTAGAATAAAATCCAAAATATAATCCCAAAATACTTACTCTGCTAAACGTACCCAAGTATAAATCATTCAATCTCATTTGAAAGGTTCGTTATATGCAACACCTCCGACCACCTTGTTTTCTGTTCTAGCTTAGTTTAAATTGAAGTAAATTGGAGGATTAGTGCGCTGTTACTGTACCGTTACTAAATTTATTACTTTAATTTAAAAATAATCCTAGCCAATGGCAATTTTGTTTCACCTAGCTCTTAGCCAGTTATTTCTTTTTGTGTCGGATTAATCGATTTCGACCAGTAATTACGAAAGAAATATGAGCTCATAAGCTTGAGCAACGGTGCCCATGAAGGGCCAAAAGCCTTCAGTAGCTTATGCTTACCGTTCTGTGCTCCTCAAATGGTCTCTAAATGGACATTAAGTCACTCTCTACTTAACCTGACCAGTGCTGCACCGGGCCCCCTTGCACCCTGCCTATAAAACGACCTCCTGTGGAGTCCTGGGGTCTTTCAAAGCCTATACTCCTCACATTCCCCAACTTTACAGATACCTACGTGATTGATCCCCCTTGTGATTGAGACTCTAGAGTTTGCGTTTCCATATTGTACTGTGTTTGTTTGTTCATATTGTATTGTTTATTGTGCGTAAGAATCTTTTTTCTGCACAAACTTGCAGAAACTTCCTTTGTGAGTCCTAATTTATCTTCCTACAATCCTCGCAAGCGACTTAAACGCCTATAAATTATTATTCTTAGGGTTTCCACTTGGTAGAGCGTGGTGTCTGTGTGTCCTTTACATTACTTAGGATGTGTCCTTTTCATTACTACCCCTTAGGAATTGATTCATTTTCTTAAAGTTTCGAGCTCCTCTTCCTCTGCTCAATCAGATAATGTGTGCCTACTACAGATGCCACAAGTGGAAAAATTACCCCACTGTGCCTTGCTTCCTTCCTATCCTGCAGTCAATCTCATGGCCATTACCTTTTCAGCATTATCTAGTTCATAAATAAATTTTATCTCTTCCACCTGAACTGAACTCAAAGACAAAATTACCTAGGATACACAATTTGATGCACATCAATAATTTCTTATTTTGCAATAATTGAACTTAAAATACACTTTTTGAAATCAATGTTAATTGTTCTACCTTTTGTTACCTTCGCCTGAAAATATTCGAATGAGTAAATTTTCCAACATTTCAACAAGTAATAACATCTACAATAGAGTTTATATTTTTTAGATAGCCCAATAAAAATATATTTCGTATTATACATTATCTATTCCATCCCCTCAGTATACGAACAACACGTGAACACTATGACACAACACTATGAACTAAAAATTATTGTATTACAATTTGCTCCTCGTACTGCATACGCAGATGCATTCGAAGTAGTGAATAAATATGATACATTTCAATATGTAGTAAATAAGTCAACACATATACTACACTAGGTGATGAGGCTCACCTTCTGCTTATAACCGTGAAAACACTAAAAAACTAAAACCTAAACCTATAACCTAAGACTAGAGCGTTCCTGCTACGACGGCGTCCAGCTATCGATGGGAGAACGGAGCGGGGGTTATCGTGTTAAACACCGGGTTTGTCAAGTATTGCATGGAGTCAAAAAATTTGATATGTCTACGTTGGATGAACTCATCCACCGTAGGCAGCTCAAAGATCTCGTGAAGCTTACTGTTGCTCCGCCGCTGACCACTTTCATTAGTATACCGTTTTGGAATTGTTGGAGTCACCGAGTTGTCGTACCCGTCAGATAACGAAAAAGCGGTGCACCATACAGCAGAGTAGGCCTGAGTATTCTCTTGTAGATTAATAGCTTGAGAAGCAGTGATAGATTGGGGGAAGTCAATAAGTGCGTAAGCCACAGTGTCTCTTGAGACACCGAGTCGAATGCTTGGGTGCAATCAATGGATATCATAGCCGTGGCTATGTTTCTATTCATATTATAGCTAGCTTCTGACTGTACCTTCAGAAGGGGGTGCTCTGTGCTCATACTGGATTGGAATCCAGCCTGCTCTGGCGGAATGATCTAAACCTATGGATATCGCCTTGCCTTTTTAACTACGCTGGACTGTCCTATGTCCTCTGTCTGCTTCTTTGAATTGTTTAAAGAATAATGATGTTTTAATTACACGTATACATAATAACAAGTGTGATTGTGAGTTTATATGCAAGTATTCAACCATTTTCAGTAATGTTAATTTTTCTGCCTCATTCTTTCTCAGTAACACATAGCTTACCTATATGCCACTAATGTATTTCTACTTAGTAGCAAAGTGCATCGTACATTGTACCCCTCCATGTTTATATTTATCACGGAAATAATTATGTAAAATCATTTTCTATCACTGGGTAAATAATCATAAAACAAAGCGGTCAGGTATTTTGAATAAGTCTTTGTCATAAGGTATAAATTAGCTGACAAATTTGTGCATCGGGTGTAGGTGCATTAATGTCAAATAAAGCTCACACGTGTCCGTATAGCCTTTAGAAGTTTACTCTAGTCAGTCACTACTTTGAGAACAGAACTTACTCGTTCAACGCCTTTCTAAGCGGAAATTTTCAACTAGAATCTCCGACCGCATGCAATTACCTTGATAGCAATCTTCCACAGCAAGAATACTAATCAGCTAAGCTAAAGTTTCCAGCCATTAGTAGGTACACCTGATATGTACCTGAAATTAGAGATATTAGGTTCTTAATATGTCTAGTTAAATTTTCAGAAGCTTAAGATTTTTAGAAAATTCGATTTTCTCGTTTATCAAACTAACACAGTTGTGTATACCCACAATTAATTATGCTTGTGTTAGTGTATCAGTGGCTGGCTACTGGCAGTTAAACCTTATGAGGAAAAGGTTTTATAGATAGCTGTAACTGATAACAATAATAAGCTACTGACGATAAAATTTAATTGAAGAGTAAACCATAACTATTTAAAATCATTAAAACCAAACCAATCCACATTCAATCTACTACCCTCATTCATGATTATTTCATCTCCAACAGTACTCTAAAAGCAATTAATGGATTTTTTTGTCAGAAATAAAATTTCAGAAGATAAAAAATGATCACATTTTGAATGCATTTCTGATAATAACAAAGGATGTTATTTCTTCATGTTCTATGAACTATGATGAGTCCTAGGCTTCACCATTTTCCAATGCTTTTGGAATCTTATCTCTGGCATGCTTATCTTTATCTCTATCTTTATCTTTATCTGGCTGGGTTGATGGCGAATTTCTTCATGAGCTCTCTTAAATATTTCTCTTACATATCATGACTATAGGGCAATACCATCAGAACTTCCCTAGCATAATCGTTGTAACCACCTTTTAATGATTGGTTTTACCGGATTTGTAATCACCCTCCATAACTTTCCAACAAATATTACAAATTATTAACCTTTTAGATTTTAAATTGATTACCAAGTAATTAACTAATTATATTTAGGTAGTATTTTTCCTGGTGTTTGTTAAACATCATGCTAATTTGACGAGTCTAGGTCAAATAGAAGACATGAAAAACAATCATTAAAATGGACATGGGTAAATGCAGGTGGTTTATGGTTAAAATAAATAAATAATTAGTTAACGTTTTTAACTTGCACTACAAATTAAAGTTAAACGCCATTAATACGGGCAAAAATACTTTAAATATTTGTCAAGATACAAGAAAATGTAACATTGTATAGTATATTAGAAATAACGAGTCTCTCTTTCTCTCTTCTCCAGATGCATAAAATGATTAACAAACGTTTGTCACGTATTTTATGAAATTAATTTAACTGATTTATTTTGAATTATAGATTTGTTGGTTGTAATTATTTTCACAATTTATCAGACTGTGATGTAATAGCGTTTTAATTTTTTTTCATTGTTTCAAAACCCTTCATTTAATATATACAGATTGATTTTTACAGATTCAATAATCAGGAATCATTGCATAAATGCAAACTTATTATATTTACTTACTGTAGCGTAGCTACATTTTATATAATTTGTGTGGTTTAGTAGAATTTTGCTAAGGTAGGGCTGATGTATAGAATACAAGGAGTGTGAGTAGAGAAAGTAATAGGGCTCACCTTAAGAATGTGATGCACTAATACTAACCTAAATCTAAACAAACTAATAACCTAGTTTTCCCGGACAGCCTGTTGCCATCGATTCGGGAATGGGGTGGGGTCATAGTGCCAAACACTGGGCCTATCAGGCACCGCAGTGAGTCAAAAAACTTGGTTTGTTTGTAGTTATTAATTCAATATATTACACTTTGTCACATTATACCACACTTAGTTAGATATGATACTTATAAATATATTTTATATTATACGTTTGCTTTCATTCTATTCTATTCTATAGAGGATGCTGTTACAGAACGTGTGTGCCCGGAGTGGTTTTCAAGATTTCGATCGGGAAATTTTTCGGTTCAAGACACACCTCGCTCTGACCGGCCAACTGAGATTAACAGCGACAAAGTGAAGGAATTAGTCAACACCAATCCTCGTTATACAGCTAGGGAGATCGCAATTATCCTCAAAATATTCAAATCGAGTGTTGAAAACCATCTGCATCAACTTGGCTACGTGAGCAGGCTCGATGTTTGGGTTCCCCATCAACTTAGTGAGGCAAACCTCCCCCAAAGGATTTCCATCTGCGATTCGTTAAGGAAACGTGAAGAAAACGATCCTTCTTTGAAGAGAATGATGACAGGGGACGAAAATTGGATCGTCTATAACAATATGGAGCACAAACGCTCATGGGGGAAGCGCGGCGAATTACCACAAACAACCCCCAAAGCAGGATTTGAGTGTGGAATTATGAATCTGCCCATGAGATGGCAGAAGATACTGGAACAAAACGGCAATTATATCATTGATTGTGTTTAAAAGTTGTACCTTATTTTCGCTTAAAAACCCTAACGACCAACCTATTATTTTAAATGTATCCCTTCATTATCCAATTTTTACGTAATTATGTTGAAATTTCTATTTTTTATTGTATTTTAAAACTATGAAAAAAAAATATAACCTGAATCAATTATTTTTTATTACATTAAACTAAGCATACTTTCTGATCCTGCAATTTGAGATTGTTAATAAATGAAACACATTTTTTCCGATCGTTTGGCAAGTATTTAGGAAATAACAAAAACACTCTTGCAATCATTTCTACTTATTTCTTGAACTTTATTTCGTTTATTTTAAAAAAAAGAATTTGATACGATGAACATAGACATTGGTGAGGTGATTAACCCTGTGATTACTCACTTATATTACATGATATATTATTATAATATCGGATTATAAAGAATATAAAGAAAACTGATGCAGAATCGGTACAGTGACAATAGCTGACAGAAGTGATGACCTTTGATGATGACAAAGGGAATGGGTGTGCCAGATGAAGGGTAGGATGCCATCCCATCACTCAACCCCCTCCCTACCTTCCACATCCCACCTTCGCTAATTTCAGTTGGTTCCCGATCCCGCTGCTTTCCCTAGCACTGCTAATTTCATCTGATACCATCAACAGGGCAGCTCATCAAAAAGTTTACTTTTTTCATCTGTCCCTGTCCGGGTAATGATAACGGCAAATTTACGACTAACTCCCTCCGCATATTAATTCGTTTTCTCCCTCGCCTTTTGCTTCGTGAAATATAAACAAGATTTAGAGAATAGAAATAAAAAAAGTTTGTACATTGGACATTTATTTTAATCCTTTTTTGCCGATAGCTTCGAGCCGGTGAGCCTCACGATCTCATCTGCAGACTCTGCTATACAACTTCTATTAAAGTAAGTGCAGTGGAGATCATTTAATATTTCATACATCTGAACATCTCTTACTAAGCTAGAGAATGGACATATGAATAAAGATTTTTTGTTTGCAGGCAGATGTATTTTCAAGCTATGGAAAATACTTATTTTTTATTGACTAATAACTATTAAATCAAAAGACTGCGTGTATTATCATCAAACTCAAGAATTTTCGATCTACTTGTACTTAGGATGGCACACTAAACGTAAAACAGGGATGGTCAACCTCTTTCGGTCGTAGGCCACGACACAGGCAGGCCAACCCCCCCCCCAACACCTATCTTAAAAAATGCAATATACACAAAATTATATGTATATAGAACAGCTTGTGTGTTTTATTCATATTCACACAATATGAAGTGGTAATTCAAGATCCACAATGTCAGGCAGGTAGTATCTATCTATTCATTTAAACAAATTTCAACAATCAGAAAACATGATGAGTACAATGATGTTATCATTCAATGATTTTATCATGAGTTACAGCCCCTGAAAAACAAGAGTAGCAAACAAAATTTGGTAAATCAAGTCATACCTAGCTACACATCCAAGTGGAGCTTGTAATTGTTTTTTATTTTACCAACTGCTCAATGTTGGGAAACTCCCGGGAAGCTGCCGATGCTAATCTAAGTCAATTTTTGTATGACACCCTGTTGTCATATTTTCTAAATTTCAACTAAGAGAACGATTGCTCACATTGATATGTGGAACCTAATCAAATTCATAAGTTACATCGCGTAACAAAAATAACTCTTCCTTATTCAAGAACTTAGAAAACTCCATATAATCCAATGGTTTGTTTTTAGTTACTATCTCAGGATACTTCGATGTAAGTACAACAATGACTTGGAAGTCAATTAATTCACATTGAACTCCAGGAGAGTACGTCTGCAGTTTTGTAAATGGATTAAAACAAATATCAAAAAGTATTATTCTCCCTCAAAGTCAGAAAATTTGGTTTTAAGTATTGAAGTAGTGATGAAACTTTAATTTTATATATTTTGTAGTTCAGTTTGACCAGCGAGTTCTTGCGTGGAAGGGAAACGAAAAAGTCAGTTTTCACAATAATCTGTCTAATAAAGGGGAAGCTTTCATCAGTATTGGTAAATGTTTAGATTTACTTTCCAATCGAATCTTCAAAAAGTTTCCGTGTGCAGGAGTGTCTCAGAGTAAAGTGAGATCCCGAACCGTCTTCAAGGAGGCTAGAGATGTGAGGGAGTTCTTTTCTTTTAGATGAGTTGAGACATCACTGCATAGTTTCCAGAACCTTCCCTTTTGAGAGCCAACAAAAATCACAACGGAAAACTAGTTCTCTATGTCCCTCAATGTCTTATTCGAACTTTAACTAGAATTTCCTGCGATTAAGGGCATGGCCCTACATTTCCTTCTTTTCGGACATAAGTTAATTCCAGTTACTTGGCACTAAGCGCTTCCTGGTCATTTTGGCCATTTTTACATTACTGGTCATTACTTGGCCATATTTTAGAAGAGGTATTCTCAAATAGTTTCCCAATGGAATATAGCTCTTGTTTTTACCGACCGTAGCATGAGACCTATCAGAGCAAATAAATTTGCTGTGCGTCTAATAAATCAAGGGGAGCTTCGCACCCAACCCCCCTCCCCCCCAGACTAATAATGTCCCCTCAAAATATTATACTCCAAGAATACGTAAATGGTTAATTACTTCCTCAGGTGGACAATAAGAATTAAAACCAAGCCCTACGAGCACTATGTTCGAACTATATCATTCCCAGAATTGTCAATTATACCATCTCTAGAAATATTATAACTACGACAAGCACTATAATCAACCTGGGCTTGTTAATGTACATACAAATACAATGACTTCAACTTGTTACAACAACGATCATTAATATACTTATAATTAGGATTTAATGACAATAATGCCAAATACTGATTAAAAGTTAATCTGCTAATAACACAGAATTTTATCTGAAAATATCTAACTACATATATACAAGGCGAATAACACAATAATAGCTCTTTATAAAACTTTGGCCACTTTGACAGATATAACTTGTTAACTAAAAATGTAGCAACAGCAATATTCTCTGCTCAGGTATATAGGTCCAAACAACACTGTTTAATTTTAGCCAGTCCAAGTATTTCCTTCAACAGCAATGTTAAGCTCTTCTAGCTTATCTTTTCCTGAAGTAGTTGACTTGAGGTCAAGGAATTCTTCAGGTGTTTTGAGAGCCTCGTTGACCAATGGAACGTAAATACACATCTGAGCAGATGATTTTCTATCGCAACTTTCGGCCAAAGCCACAGAAAAATATTTGCCACACAAAAGCTTAGAAATGACCTACCAGCTCACATTTTCAGCCATCTCGTCAATTCACCGCTTAAAAGATTTTCGAGAAAGACTTATTTTGTCCACTAATAATTAGGTCTCTTGCGTATTTCACACCTGTAGTCTTTTAATTTAGATAAGACAACAGGTTCGGCCTCATCCACACCATTATCAAGATATTTCATCAACTCACTAACACGTGTTTAGACACCATTATAATTGCGATAATGATTAATCGTAATAAAACATTTGAGAAACACCTATTTAGAATTCTTAAAGATATTAATTTACTTTCAGGGATTAGGCAAAAGCATTTTACACGTTTAAAAAAGTTCATATTTAAATTAAAGTTTAAAGTAAATCATGTTTAATTAAAACAACCATATTGATCAACTTTTATTGAACAATTGCCTGTATTGCAAGAAAGGTCAATTATGCTTTTATTCTGGTGACGTGAGCTTTATCCGTTATCTTCAGTGCCATTCTTGACTCCAAGTCAGTACCCTGAGATATACATACATGTATTATTTATGTGAGTCGGTGCTGTAGAAAGGTGCTCTTAGGGACCTGATCAGCGTGCAAATCCTAAGGCCTTCTATCTATTGTATGCTTCCTTCAAAATGTATTTGAGGTGACAATAACATCTAGGTATTCTCATACAAAAATGCGCTTATAATCAAACTATATTCTTCTTTCGGTGAGTGGCTTATCCCTCATTTTAAACTTTATATAATCAATATATAATTGAGAGAGAGAGTTTGCGCAGAAAGCCTACAATATTAAACGACAGTTAGGATTAATCAGGCTTCATTGTCCCTCCCCATCCACAGCAAATAATACCCCCGAACCTTAGGCCCTAGAATCCCCCAAGGCCCGCTTGCAAACAAAGGCCAGGGCTCTGCGAGCCTTTTACCCGTCGACTGTAACATTTTTCAGACGCAGCAGATTTATTTGCTCCCGCCTGGAAATGTATAATTTTCCAACGGTTGGAAAATAGCCTCAACCTTTCTCCACCCCCGGAGAGACTCATTTCTCAAAGGGAGCAGTGTTCCGCCTCAGCCACCCACACGTAACATTAGCCGAATGCTCTTTAGCCAGTGACGCTAGGGCTACGGTTAATTTTCTTCTCTTCTGCCATTAATATGCTTCATTTATTTGCTTATTCTATTTTCCAATATAATTTGTATATTATATTTTATAGCCTCCACAAAATATTTTTATTCACCTAAAATTTTTCACAACTCTACTTCGTCATCTTCAGACTATAAAACACTACAGGACTAGCGATAGTGTTACATATCAACACTCGTAATAAAATAGAATAGCTTATTCGTAAACTTTTTATTTTTTTCGGAACTAATAGTTAAAAACAATGAAATGGTTGTAGGCTTAAAGTAAACAAAATTCGTAAATATGCTAAAAACATTAACAAGTTACAGTGAAAAGACCGTTGACCATACTGTTAAAATACAATATAAACTCAGAAATACTGTTGATATGACGTGTATTCTTTATATAGTTTCACAATTATTATTAAAAATCTATAATAATACACAACATGTATATACAAATCCCCGCAGCAATGAGTGAGTTACATAGACCCAGTATTAATGAATTGTTATATGTGTAACCAGCCATGTAAGTGTAATATGAAAAATAATAGAAATTAGAGATATCAATCGAATATCGGTTGGAAAAATGGGAGGATTCAAGCCGATTGCCATTTGTTTTTGAAAAACAGGGGTTTGACTGATAAGCAATAAACATCTGGTCCTCGCTAGGCACAAAGGTAAAAGAGGTCAAGGGCCATATGAAAGTTTTAGCCACATACTCGCTTAATTGAAGATGTCAAAAAATACTTTTTTCACAGAGAGCTAAGAAAAAAAAAATATAAAATTTTTTTTTATTTTTTTTTATATTTTTTTATATTTTTTTTTATATTTTTTTTTTTTATTTTTTATTTTTTTTATATTTTTTATATTTATATAAAAAAAAAATTATCCTTGGTAGACTCTCACTACCTTCCTGACTCCATCCGCCTTTCTAGGCATTCCACACCCCATATCCTTCTCATACATCCTTCAAATAGGGGTCTCCCCTTAGTGAAAGGCACTTTCCAGCCAAAAATAATTTTCCTTATTTTTCCCACATTCCTATTTTTTATAATTTTGAGAGCTTAGAAAAAAAAAAAAAAAAAAAAAAAAAAAAAAAAAAAAAAAAAAAAAAAAAAAAAAAAAAAATGAGAAGAGATCAGAAGAGATACTAGAATAGCTCTCGCCTAGGTATGATAGAAGTTGGGCGATTATGTCGTTAGTTAAAAAGGGAAATGACTCTCACTCAGTTCTTTAGAGGAAGACCTCAAGAGCGGATCCCTCACTCAGGGATATCTATGGTTACGGTCCCCAGGACTGGTCTTTTGGAGACAGCAGAAGGAGAGATAGAAGGCTAAGGGCTTGTCGGTCTTGAGATTGTACTGCCTTGCAATGAAGACATGAGGACAACACTATATTTATAAGCATAGATACTAACACTATAAACTAGTATATAAGTCAATGTAAATATCTATGATTTTATTTAAGAGTTTCAATCACTTATATAAAAATATATCATCTTGTTGTCAAGATCATATATCAATCAATTGTATTAATACTAAAGATATTTCATGATGTTGAAATTAATCACCTCATTAAATTACAAGGATTGGATTAGATGTAAATGAGACAGGATCAAATTAAATCGATATTGGTCAATTTTATTGTATTATAATTTTACGCTAATGCAGTGCGCTCAGTATTTGCTAGAGTAATAAAATCCAAGTAGTTTGAATAATTAAATGGCATTCCATAAAATAAATATGTTAATTATTATGAGGATAAGGAATGTAAAACAATAATATATTTATTGATATAAAAATACATATTATATACATGTTGCTATTTTTTACATATTTGTGTACATTAGCATACATTAATATATTATTAATTTATAAATGATCAAAAATACATTAGCCATTTATTCGCGGAACGTATAGCTTTCGCACAGAATGAATGTATTGACGAATATTAATAAATAATTTAATTAAAGAAGGAAAAAATTATGAATATGATGGTTTAACTATGAGACTATTGAGATATAAAGATAGTGATATATCTTAAGATTGCGATTTTCATTTCTCGAATTTATATGATATTGCTTTATTGCATTTCTTTATCCCGTTATATATTTTAATTAGATCTTGTTTTATCATTTTACTATAAAGTCGTGGTTCTTAGTACAAGTTAAGTAAAATAAAGATATATATTGATAAAAAGATACATTCATTGTTCGATTGTATATTTTATATATTTAGATACAATTTGCTACATTATCATACAATAATATATTAGTATTTAATATATTTAAAAAAAAAACATCAACCCTTCATTCGCGTATCGCGCAGTATAGACTTACCCTAAAGCCACAGGGTAAATTTGCTCTTGTCGTAACATCATTAATGTCTCATTGACCACGAAAAAACTATAACGCCTTGATGGGTTAGCGAAGTGATACTGATACTGGTTACTACTGATCATTATTGTAAGTTAACAACGTTTGACCATCAGTACAAGGTGCGAGGTGTGTCAAATTAGCTACAGGTAGATATAAATAAAGACTGTGTTAGTCTAAATAATTCATGCATGCTAATTTAAAAGCGAGCAGTATTCCGTTCTTGCTCGGCCCCTCCCCCAGGTCGAAAAAAAATATAAAAGAAATTATAATTAAAATATATATTTAAGTATATTAAACTGGTTATATCCCAAATTAATTTAAAGCTGGCGTTAAAACAACTAAAAACAATCTGGAATAGCAAATTGGTCAATATCATTTACGCACAACAAGCCAATGTAAAGAAGTCTTTCATCTGCGCCAATTAATCTTTGAAGTGACTATGAGTGTCATTCCTTTACAGGGCCTTGAAAGTCGTAAGGTTTCCTAGCTGTTTGTACCAGTTTAACAACAATCATAGGCAAAAAATACAGTTACCAGAGAGAGGGGTAAATGATTATTTTGTTTTATGATACACGTGTCACTATTATGATACTTTAGAAAAGTATTCCAATTTAATCATAGCCTTATGAAAAAATAGTTTCTAGTAAACCTCATAAATACGAGACTGACAAAGGTAAAAGACGATTTAGAGAATAAACGAATTTAGAACAACAGAAAAAAAAACCCATTATGTAACAAGAAAAAGTTTTTGTAAGTTCACTAAGCGTAACTTAAGCTGCAAAACCTGTGATATTGAGCGATTTCAATTCGCATTACGTTCCATTCAGGTTGAACTTCTCATGTAAAGACCAAATAATCATTGAAATCGCCCTAATTCCTGTTTGGTTACCTCGAGGGTCGCTTTTCAGAAGTAGATTCATCAAACTGCCCGTCACCACTTTACGTCTCACGAGTCAAATTTTGATTGTATCTCCAAAGAGAAGCTTTTGTCAAAACTGTGTTCAGATATAAATTGCAATTAAAATATACAGATACAAATGTGTTAATACAACTGAAATAATCTTCTAGGCATAGGAAAACATAACTTGACTATAAATGGGTATTTGTTGTTTAAATTCTCCTGGCTCTTTCATTAACAAAACATCGATGACCTGACGGATTTATGGCGAAAGACACTCTCAATAAAACTTAATGAAATTTATTCATTAATTCCAGGCTACCAAACCTTCTCCTTTCAAACAAACTAAAAATATTATATACTTGCCACTTGCTGTGCAAATCCATGGAAGCACATTTTGTTTCAGCAGTGCTTCCTACAGTAAGACCCTTGGTGAAAGTGCCTTGCCTCCTGACAATAATTTGTCGATGGACCTCTTTGAGATTATCGTTTTTTTTTATGACTTAAAATTATAATTTGGTTAGCTAAAATAGTCTTTCAGAAAAACCCTAATCCAACAGAAAGCTTCAAGGTTCCAAGTCATCAAGTCATCGACAGCGTTTAACAATAACTGATGATGAATTTTATGCTGTTTATGAGTAATGCAGTATTTGAGATATTTGTTGGTATCAACAAATTTAAACACCGAATGTAAAATTTTTATTTCTGGTATCTGGTCCTTAGATAAAGGAACAATAAAAATAATCAAATAGTTTCGTACCTATCTCGTTGTGTTCGGTGAGGCGTAAGCAAATTATCACAACACTAAATGTACTTCCTCAATTGACAAATATTCTTTGACCTAGTTTAGCTTTGTGCTAAGGCATTATCTAAAAATATTAGTAATATTATTATCGTTTAAAAAAAAAAATCGTATTGTCGAATTGGTCCCACTATTATTAATAATTAACAGTCAAAGAAAAATAACGAGCAAAATCAGGACCAAACCCGTGAAAGTTCCTAGTCCCCCTCATTCACAAATTTACTTTCTGGCCAAATAGCCTCTCTGCACTTCTTTAGAACGATAATATTTCAGTAAATACGAGCATTGCGAGGAGCTCCACTACGGCTGTTCAAGGACTCGTAAAACCTGTTGAACGATTCAGGAGTGCTCTACCAACTGAGCTACCCTGCACCGAATGACGGCTTTCCTAATTACCTTTGGAAAAACTATCGTACAGACTAAACACCACGTCCACGTACCGATTGGTTCATAGGCAGAAAGAGGGGACTCATTGTGACCCTTAAGTCACATTTCCGATAGCTAGTTAAACAATGTTGAGGCTGTCGGAAAAGGTGAACAATTGTCGGGGGGCGTCCCTAGGGGAGTGCCTGATCACTCAAGCCCTGGTGCCAAGTGCGGATTGTTATAGTTTACAACATGGACCATGTTCCATGTCGGTGTTAATATCTGACTCCATTATTTGATAGGGATGTGTCCCGACAATACACTGTGTTCAGGATGAGGTTCAGAGGTTCATAAAGAATAAGACCAGTTTTCAGAGTTCGGGCGAGAGATCGGCAGCGTAATAGGTACAAGTCGTCAGAGGTCTGCTAGAGGCTGTGAGGCAAGGTGCCGTCGTAGGGGTGTGGCAGAGAGAGTGTGGACCGGTGGAAGGCTAAGTGGGCTTACTCCCAGGGCCCCGGGGCCCTGGCGTATCGCGACGAGTGATAGGGGCTATCTGGATGAAGAGACTAGAAAAGAGTGAAGAGTGAGCCTACCAGGGCCAGGTGGCCCTGGTGTAAAGTGACTAGAAGTGCGGCTGTGGAGACTAAGAAACAGAGTGTCTTTTCAGGGCGAAACTTACTGATATAAATATTGTACCCCCCTCCTTCGTGGAAGGCGGAGTCTGTCCGCAGGTGGTCTGTTTTATTATGCCCATTGGTCCAAAAGGGTGTGCTTTATGATGTCCCACCTCCCAAGCTACGTGACTTAAACTGTTTCTGGCATGATTTTATGACCGCTGGAATGTGACTGAAGGTCTTAGTAATAACCATGTAAAACCGTGTTGGTTTTATTAGGTGCAGGTGGCCTAGCCCTAGGTTTTATGGCAGGACCCTCTGTTACTTGTTTACATCGCTCCTATCATCCCTCCGATCCCTCTATGATTTATTACCAGAAGTTTACACATATTTGCATTTCTATTATAATACATTATGAACCAGAGTGTAGGGTAATTTACATATATAGTTAGCTCTTAGCTACAGATATTGCTACAGAGGCATTACATAAAAATATAAAATGTATTATGATGTAACGTTTTTAAATGAGAAATTTGTAATGTGGCTTTGGTCCCACGATTATTTATTATCATTTGTAATCAATAGCTTGGTACTTAGTAATCTTAGTAATTTAGTCAACCAATATCACAAAACAAATTTATCGCTTTCTCATTAAACTACAGCAAATCCAATGGGATCAACTGTACTGTGTACAGCTACCATTATCTAGCGTTGTGTTTTGGTGTCTATAGAGATGATCTAACCACTTAGTGAGTTTGGGTTCCAAAAGATATACGAATTGTCAACGTATGCTCCCAATGCCTAGGTGAGAAGTACTTGTACCTACTATAGACCAAGATATTAGAATTTTTACAATCTTAACTACGTTCAGTCAATCGGGATCCATCTACGCTAGAGATAAAGCATTAGAATTTATGACTTTGAAGCCTCCCATGTAAGTAAGTGGCCCTCACTCACAAATTTACTTTCTGGCCAAATAGCCTGTCGGGTCGTCACTAGAGGGTTGCCTGATCACCTAGCCCTGGTGACAAGTGCGGATTGTTCGGGTTAATAATCTGACTCCATTTATGATAGGTATGTGCCCCGACAATGCACTATGTTCAAGAAAAGAGGTACAGAGGTTTCGTAAAGAATAAGGTAAGTTTTCAGGGTTCGAGCGGAAACCAAGCAAGCGTCACGGGTACAGGTCGCCAGAGCAAGGAGACTAAGAGACTGACTTCCAGGGCCAGGAGCTCTGGCTTAAGGCGTCACCGAGTAAAGGTTGTGAGAGACTCAGAGGCTGACGAGGATACTGACTTACAGGGCCAGAAGCCCTGGCTTAAATATCGTCTCTACTTCCTGCCGGGAGGCTGCGAGGGTCTAATCCGGGTTGGGGGGTGTGGACACCTGTGGTGCTGTACCCACGCTTAATTACCCGACCCTATAAAGAAATAAGGTTTCTTGTCTTTCCATAGGTTTGATGTTGCATCACTAGTACTAGTGCTCAAATAGATTCAAAAATATGCAACATTAACCTCTATATATTTATAAATCTTCCTACTTTTTCGACTTCCAACGATAAATTAATACGTTACTCTTAGTCCAAGATTTACGAATTTTCAATGAATAAACACAGTTAAAATAATTAACATTGAATGTGCCGTTTACATAAATAATTAGTAATCGAAAATATTTGATAGATTTATGAAAATGTGGTGTTAGTATTTAATCCTGGACGAAAACATGTAAAAATACCATAAATTATCGATGTGTTCATATAGTAGCTTATCCAGACGTGTCACCAATGACAATGAAAACCGCCATCCATCCAATTGGATTAATATCCAATATTTTCTTGAGTACCAGTACAACTTTTTTACTGGCTATGAATGTCTGTAGCCCTGTCAAGTCAGACATTCTGAATACCACTGCAGTGACTGCTGAGGAAAAAAAATGTTTATCCCCTCTGAGACCCTTCAGCCAACTGACAAGGTGATAGAGAAGAGATTTGGCATGTATCCAGTCCATTGAGGGAACACTACAAGCTCTGTGTCTATCAAAGCTTTTGAGCTCGAAATAAAAATAATATTCGAAAAAATTATTCAATATCTATACATATTCGTCACTTAGATGATGCTGGTAAATTTAAGAATCAGTAACATCGCCTTTTTTTAGGATAAATTGAATCTTCTTTTTTATTTCATATATTTATTCAGAAATTAATTGTTTATTACCAACACTACGCAGGGTACCAACCGTGGAATTAAGAGCTCTACTAAGCACCTCAAGATGATAGATTAAACTTTTCAAAATGTCCAAAACTTTTTTTGGAAAATGAACTGTGGGGAAACAATAATCTAATGATTTAAACATCAAGGGTAAACCAAAAAATTCCGATCACCAAAAAGCAAAAATAAATAAGCCCATTAAAAACGTGAAAAAAAATCTAGCAGGGATATTTCCAGCAAAACCGAAGCCAGAGGCGGTCGTGAAATTTTTCAACTATTAATCTCGAAATTCTAAGACACTACTTAGTATTTTCGACTTTGTTTATTGACTCAAAACCTACAGCCAATGAATATCGGTTTAAAATAGGGAATGTAACAGTTATTACTAGTAAAACACTAACTGCATAACATTTCAGTTTCAGCCTTGAATGCATCCTGATTCTTTTGAGCAAACAAAAATAAAGCTTTAAATAGCTTTTGAGCTGGGATTTGATTACATTTTTAAATTTTCTGGATTTGTAACTTGACTATCACTCACACATTGTTCAATATATCTGTGAATGTCTAATTAAATTGACAATTTTGTCTACCGTTCTCGAATATATTCCTAGACCAGGTCCTTGTTACAAAGAAATGTAAATCTACCCTCCAAGGGTTCAATCATTATTCCTTTCATTTTAATATTTGATTTCCAACAGATGCTATTCATACATAAGCAAAATGAACGTTCCTGAACTAAAATTAAAGGGATGGACATTAACCTTATAGATTGAGAAGAGACATTTTTTCATTGCCTCATAAATAATGATTAAATTTAGGAGGTGTGAAAATGATTATTTCTGAGGTCCTACAAAATTAAAGGCTCCTGAATTTCTGCTAACAAAAGAGACAGCTACTTTGAGGCAAAGACTACCTACTAATTGCCCTTACCAAAAGGTCTTTTGGAATCAAGTTTTACCACAGTCTGGACCACGGGCTCTTTGTCCACACTATCACCTCCTCTGTAGTTACAATCACTTCTAATGAGTAAGTTAGATGCGAAGTAATTGGGGCCCTCGATACTGTATGGTGGTTAGTGTAACTTCTTCATGATGTACAGGTTTCGAGTTCTGGCAGACCTGAATACCAGTCTTACTTAAAAGGAAACCTCTAACAAAAGCAAACCTTCAATTTTATATTGGTGAATAGAATATTTATTTATCTCAAAAAACTGGCAACCATGTCAAGGATGTTATGGTGCAGTAAACATAACCATGATTAAATAACGAAATAGTCTGCATATAGAGAAATTAAGCTATCAGAACGGAAGCACCTGACGATCTGATCGGAAAACGCAGATGAGCTAAAGATTACAGCTTGGGCTCAGATTCCACGCAAAGGTGTTAAATTTAATGTGATTGGGTGATTATGAGTTTAATATGTATATCTTTTTTGGATCCAGTAAAGGAAAAATAATGGATATAAAAGATAGTAAAGAAAATGTATTAGCAAGAATCAAGAAGAAGAAGAAATAAGAAGCGAATGCGATGCTTTTTTAAATAATACATTTAATTTTTTATAAATTATAATATTGTCGTTTGTTTAATTGGATGAAGTTCTGATATATTTATTAATATTCAATATATAGAAATTTATATAGTTTAAATTTATGGTGTATGGTTGTTGGGTTTTGCAGCATGGAGGTAAGCTGGTATAGTATGTTTCCTGATGTCAATAGCGCTAGTGATAATGTCAAATATAATACATAGTAAATAAAGAAAATAATGACTTTGTTTCACAAAGCATGATATGTAATTGGTTAATCTCGGCATTATAAAGTAGTTAATATTCCCAATAAGATTTTCGGAACATTATCGTAAAAAATAATATTATCAGACGTTTTACAAACAGTAATATTCACAATAAATTGTTTTCGTAACAATATAGGTTATATTTATGCATATAATACATGGCCATTGTCATGTCTAACACACTGGAAAAGATTAATATGTCCCTAACACTTCTGATATATAGAATCAAATCCCGTGATAATCAACTGACCTGTAAAATCTTTTGATTAATGTTTCACAGCAACAGGTCAAAGAAGCTACACTGTAGATTATATTTGAATCATAACCCAGGACGAATAAGTCCATCCTAATGGCCACGACCTGACGACCACCCCTTTGACTGGTAGCTCATACGATCACACGCCGCCTGCCTACGAGCACGAAGGGTCGTATGGCCTGGCAGCAAAATTTCAGCACACAGTGTCGTGGCTAATAATTAATGTATCGCTGACAAATGCTCCTAATGAACTGGCCCTGATTAGAGGTAACCGCCCTGACGAAAAGGGGTCTTCCAATGAAGCCACGTGCAGGCTAATTCAACATTACTTCATCTCCTGCATGTCAGCGCAGTTAGTATATATTCAAGGATTAGACTTTAAGCTTATTCATATTCAGCCTAACCATGTTATTATGATATTAATACCACAGAACAAAGCGACGGATATCTAAATCCATACAGAAATCAGACCAGATCAGCTTGAGATTCGTGTCCAGTAGGGAGTCAAAATGGAACTGGAAATTTCATGTAATTTTAGCCTTCATAATTCGCCGTTTCCCGTGAAACTGTTTCCTTTCATGGATTGTGGTGCATAGTGAAATTTTATTCATTCCATTGACTATCCATGTCCAAATTATTTTGTGGAATTTCAGTCTGTTTCTTGGATTTACAGCTGTTATTTATCAAATTTATTACTTAAGATGAGAATAATAATAGTATTAAGAGTAAGACTCCAAAAATACTTATATGCATTTACTGACTGTAATAAAATAAATATCCAATAAGCCTAATAGTCTCCGTTACGCAAAATAATCTTTAACAACAATGGACACGTATAAAAGAAAAATTGGTGGTGTAAAAACTAACCCTAGGTAACTCTCATTACCCTCCAATATGATCACCTGTGTTGGATAACTGTATACCTGTTAAAATGAACAATAGACTAAATAATACCATAACAAAATGATGATGGGAATTTAAGTGAAAGATGGCATATTACAACATTATTTATCTAAGGAAAGTATAATACTAAAAACCGACATTTTTAAACATATATATATATACACTGAAAAGACTAAATTTTACAACCAAAGAAGAAATAAAATGTGAATAAAGCGAAATGGTGATAAGAAAAGGATTGATGGCATTCTTACAAAATTAATATATTCGAAGATTAAAGATTAACTACAAGATTAACTCTTGATTTATTAAGATCTCATTTCTTAAACTAAATTAATAAAAAAAAAAAACTTTACGATAATTACCAAAGGGGTATGTGACAAAACCGACTGGACATTGGTCCTACTTTTTCAGAATTACCAATATTTTTCCATCTATACCAGAAGAGCAGAGCCCAAATTCATCAAAAGAGCCCCCATTTGAATTTGATAAAACAACAATACCAGGCTCTGATAATAGTGGCAATTTATATGATTATACCACATTAGGAATTATTTCAAATCTGTCTCCCGAATTGCCTCCAAAGTTGAGCTCAAAACTATCCCACCAATCATAGGTACATAATTAAACGTAAATTATGTCAAGTAAACATGCAATATGTTGATGCCTACATAAATGTCGACGTTTCGCTATTCAGTAGTCTGTTAACATAAGCGTAATCATCGCGGACATAATACTACAATATCTAATGACAAAAACCAAGATTAAATCGAAAATTACACATACACGTACATTTACGATTTATTACTGACAATATTGATAATTTGTTTGATGAACTGAATCATTTTCAATAATTTATGTACTCCTATATGCTATTAACAATTGTTAAGGATGGAGATTTCTTGAGGTCTAGGAAAAGCAACGGTAGAAATGAATGACGCCAGGAAATAAGATATAAGAAATGATCTTATCATTCACAGGTTTGTTAGATTCTTTGTCGACTAGTGACTATTTTTATAGTATAAAGTCATTTATACTTAATAATTTTTGACCAGAAGATAACTCAATATGCGAAAATTTTAAACGCGTTCCACTGGAACGAATGAATTTTGAACCATACCTCCTCAATAAAAATTGAAATTTATATAGCCTGAAAACGGATAGACAGGCAGAAGAAAGGAGACTTCTCCTGACATTTTTGAATGTTGAGCCCTAAGGGGCAGGGACTCGTCAAGTCTCGTTGTGATAGAAAAATGTTATTCTACAAGTACGTGAAAATTCACTATATCGTCATCAATGAAAATATTCACATTTTTTGCAAAATGGTTAGTTAAGATGACTTTCATTTGGCGACTATTATTAATCATTAGTTTCCTTTGGAACATTCTGACCCATAAAAATGAAAATAACTCATATATAAATTGAGAAGAGCTTTCATATAATACTCTGATCACAGAATGGGAAAGTTTTCTGTACATCTGTAATTCTCAACTCACTTGAAAGAATATTCTTATAAATATTAATCAGCATCGATATTTTCCATTTGACATTAGTCAAAAGAGGAAATAGGATGATAGGAAATAAAACTTAGTTATTAAAATTAACGGGGCGCGTCACAATTCAATCGTAATTAAATGATCATTCATGCTATTGATTGACCCGTTTAGTTTTTTGAGTCAGTTTCTCAAAACTTCCATAAAGAATTTTTCCTTAATTCTATTCTATTCCATAAAGATTAAATATTACCTACAAGATTAACTCTTGATTTATTAAGATCTCATTTCTTAAACTAAATTAATAAAAAAAAATAAACTTTACGATAATTACCAAACGGGTATGTGACAAAACCGACTGGACATTGGCCCTACTTTTTCAGAATTACCAATATTTTTCCATCTATACCAGAAGAGCAGAGCCCAAATTCGTACAAATTTGATAAACAACAATACCAGGCTTAATAGGCCTAGGCCACCTAGGCTATCTAAGGTCCTCTGGCTTTCGACCTGTCGTTATCTTTATTCCTCCACTGTGTACGAAGAAAACAAGAAAACATTCATTGTGACCATCTTCTTTTCTATTTTCAGTATACGTTGACACGTGCTATAGACTAAGAAACCGATAGCCTCTGACATCGTCCACCGTAATACACCCACCTACCTCTCCGTCTTAAGGCCATTTTCTCTCTCACCCATTGAAGTGATATTTTTGTATTAGCCTTTCAGCTTTTTCGAGGGTAGCGATTACCTTTATTACTCACGAACAGTCTTGCGTAAATGTTACATATTTCGTTTTTAAATTAGGTATTTTGTTCCTATGAGATTAAAAAATAAAAACATCTTTTTACAAAAAAGAGCTTGTACAAAATTATGCAACAAAGGCAGAACTTGAAGACGATTATTCCATTCTATAGTTTTTTCATCATTATTGTACTAAGAGAATCTGCTAGAATAATTTATTTCGTACCATGGAGTATTTTTACTGACATAAATGGTGTTTCCAGTTATTTTAACAATTATATGTAAACCCATTGCTTGAATGAATTTATAAAAACAGTAGAATTAAATACCACAAATACTAATTTGTAATGGGTGTTAAATGATCTGCTGCTATATTTCACTGTGAAACCAAACGAGGTCACGAAAAGAAACATGACAATAGTATATAAAATGAATTGAAAAATTACGTGATATTTTGGTTCAAGCTTCGAATTCCGCTGTCACTAATTTTTTTTTCTTTCATTATTTAATAAAAGGCGTGATATTATATGTAGAACGTATTTAATTTTTTTTTTAAATCAAATCGTAAACAGTAACATGTTCTGGTGAACTCAACGCTTTCGCTACATTTAAAAAGTATTTCATGATATGGATAAATTAATTCCATATTTACTTCTAATCATGAACATATTTCCCATGGCACGAGTACAGCTGGCACAATTCCAGGTAAAGGATAAACACGCCAACAAGGACTAATAAGCTGGTTTTGAACAATTGAAAGGATGCAAAAAGAAATTAAAAATTATAAAAAAATCTTTTAACAACTCTATTATCTTGGTAAAAGCTCAAAGCCGGGCGGTTTTCCCGGGCACGGGTAATAATATCCATATTGCCGGGAAACAATGACGAGATGGGCTATGAAGGGAAAACTAATTTCGGATGAATTAATATCCCTTATTATTAAAACTGTTGGACATCGGAGAACGGTCTGTAATTAGTTCTTTCCCCTTCAGTACATGAGTATTCACCGCTGAGTCCTGTGAATGGCGATAAGCATTGAATGCTCTGTTTGTTATCAGAGAGGATAAGCAGTATCTGGGGCACGTAGTGATTGTTGATAGTGGTATCTATATCCACTGTGACACGTAACACATATTTTCCTAACGTAAGAAGAAGACTATTGCTTCCTAATCATTGACTGGGAGGATGCACTCTACAACGTGCTAAGACTCTCATTTTACGTCCATATTTGCGTGCGGGTACGTGTTTCGAGCGCCTTAATCGAAATACAATCTTCTTAAAGGTGGACTTTATTACAACTACCGTTAGACTGAGATGGAGCTACAGAAAGCAATAAATATTAGACCGGAACTTGTTCGATACTTTGGAACAGCAATCTCTTGGTATTGGTATTTCTAATACACTTATTGTCTAGTTTGTTTTTTATCCGCTTCTTCCTTTATTGATATTTTATGTTTTGTTCCAAACCCCAGCTTTTCTAGTTACTTGGAAAATGTAAAACTTAGCAGCGTTTCCTCTTTGGATACCTGTCGGGCGACCAGGTCACGCTATCAAGATGATTGACGTGGCAGAACTTTAGCAAAGTGCAAGCAGAAATTCATACATGATAGGTTTGCATTATAAACTAAAGACATTTCCTCGTTATTAATGTAATTTGTATTCGATTCACTAAGGTCCACGAGCTCACGTTTAGCTCACCGTAAAATGTTGGCATTTTTGGTCCGATCTCAAAATAGTTTAATGTATTCTTTATCCCTTAAGAAATAGTTTTAGTTTTTAGTGGAAACAATAATCATAAACAGTTTGTTTCTCCATCAAACGAAAATCCAACACGTGATATCCGTTTGACGGAACTTGGCCAACGCCTATAAAAAGCGGTAGTTGGTATGCCAGCTGCTAACTTTACACCACTTTTAGTAATTTGAGTCATGTTCAAATTAAAATTTTTGAATTAGACCAATCTTTGAGAGTTGAGATGCTGAAGTTCGCCTATACTACTTTGTGGAAATATCGTTTACCCCTGGCCTTAAACCACGGACACCGCCAACACTTCATCTAGCCGACGTGAGGGGCCCTCGCAAACTGGGTTAGCGAACATTTATGGTGACAGAATCACAGGCTAAAGCGGCTATTAACGGGCTTGAACTTAAATTAACTGAACAGAACTCAACACGAAGTGATAGCATGATTGGTAGCTGTTAAACAAAAAAATCAGTGTCTTAACACTATTATTTATCAAACATAACAGTACAGTTAATAAATATGTTCACGTTCTATGTGTAAATGAGTCTCTTCGTAATCTTGGCAGGCGTACTCTTTCAAAACTTTTGTGTTTGCTGTTGTTACTTTGACTATTCGTCAGACGTTGAAATGTAGTTTGCAAAGATAACAAGCTACATATACGATCAAAAAAACAATTATGAAGTTCTTGAGTTTAGATCTGTCGAAATTGTTTTCATAATACAGGACATTGTAGAGATACTGAGGGGATATTATTTAAATATTTTTCCATCTACAAACCGTCACCAGTCGTGTGCTTTTTCATTACCTGAAGTAGGCTAAGAGCTTTTTTTAATCATCACTACTACAAACATGACTTCTTCAAAATGAAATTGTTTAAGTCTGAGTCTCAAATTAATCATTGCTTTAAGTTATTTAAATTAAAAAGTTTGTTTATTATACGTTCATCATGTTTGGAGAATTTTCATTGGCTATTAATTAAATCGACATTTTGACTAATAGGAAAAAGTTCATTTTCACATTTTATTTTTCCAGTGTGTAACTGTGTTTGAACTATAACGACTAATTCAGGTCGAGTCATAAGTAACTTCCGATGCAGCTAAGTAGAATGTATTGTTCGCACTACCAGCTATGAGTTACCATGACAACTAGTTTTTGTTTTCACTATATAGACGAGGCTTCAGTTAGTCTTTTGTCAACTGTTTTGTGTGATACACGTTACGTTAAACTGTTTTTTTTTAACCTCTGAAATGGAGAGTCAAAAAGTACATATTCGTCATGTAATGCTTCGGGAATTTAAACAAGGCAATAGTGCTAGGGTGACAGCTGAAAAAATATGAAGTGTATATGGTGAAGAACTAATAACTGATCGGGCAGTTAGAAATTGGTTTATAAAATTCCGTTGTGGAGATACGACCTTAACAGACGAACCGAGGGCGGGACGTCCTTCCGACTTTGACGACAACCTTTTAAAGGCAATATTAGAGCAAAATCCACGTCAATCAACAAGATGTATACCACATTTTACAAGGAAGGAATTGATAAACTGCCAGGAAGATGGAAGAAGGTAATATAATAAATTAATATAATCTTGTTATTTAATGAGAACAAAATAAATGTCTGATAAAAAAACGTAAGTTACTTATGACTCGACCTAAATAATTAAATGACAACGTTACACATCACAGCTGCATAAGCGAGACTGAGAGGAAAAAAGCTTTGGTTGATCTGATTGAATTGTACAACACAGTATTTGTTCTTCAGAAACCATTGCTAAACAACGTAAAAAAAGACAAAAAAAAAAAGAGAAATAGACTTTCCAGAGATACTTCCTGCTCCTGTTTAAATTACTCGAAAATAAAACCTGAAAAGACTGATTCTTTGATCCGGCTTCCATTGACAAACACGGCTGGGTACCCACGGGCACGATTTACCCTTCAAAGCGCCCCATATCCAGAGACCCCACGGTAGGGTGCAACTGCGCCAAAGGCCTGACCAAACAAGACCCCGGGGCCTTCGCAACCGCGACCGTCCTCTATTTCTGTACCGTCCCCGGCTCTGATTAAACGAGCCGTAGTCCTGGAGATATTGGAAGAGATGGTGGGCAGGGGGTTATAAAAACAAAATATACTCCCCTCTCGCGCTGTTTATCCGTTCGGTATTGAGGTGGATCTGACCCCCAGCACTTCTGCAAACATTGGATCAAACACTTTTCTCTTTGTCCATCCACTCTTCTCTGTCTTTTGGATATTTGCAAGAATTATCTATTTATATCAGGGAACCTTTTTTTTTTTTAATAGTCTTATATTGGCTGTATAACTCCTTGACTTCATAATAATGAATTTATGTGCGAATGACATTGCCAATAAGCAAGTAGTAATGTGTTTATTTATTCCAATTAATAAAACTGTTTACAGGTCGGAATGCTATATCTTTTATGTGTCATGCAAAATTAACCCCCAGATTAAAATTATACCTCCAGTACTCGCCGAAATTTTATTCTATAAAAACACTCATGAATCGTTGACCAATTTTGAAATGTTGTAGTTCTTTATCTAGAATAGTTCTAGAGATAGCAAAACTTGGGTTATGTTGCTGATTGTTGAGAGTAATCGGTATCATATCCACATCCCTTTGTGTTCTCTCGACAAATATAGCGCAACAGTTCGATTATGTGAACCAGAACGATCTTTTAGTCAACCCTCTTAATCAAATCCTAATGACATTGAGTGAAATCTCACGAGATAGTATACTAATAATTTAAAAAAAAGAAAAGAAGAATCAATTAAAGGATATTTTTTTACCATGTTGTATAATGTAAAATAACATAATTATCATCTTACGAAAGGTGGTTCGTTACGAAGGAGTTGATCGTGGAGCTGCTAAATCTGACTAGCAGACCAACAGATATTTAATTCTAAATAAAAAGGGTTATGGGGAAAAAAAAAATTATATTTCGAAGGAAAGGGATCTGGCGCTTTGGCTGCTGAAAAAATACGATTTATTACTTAAGCTTGTATAAAATTAAGGGTAAACAATCAAAAACATCTTTGGCCTTCTAATTCTGTGACAAGAAACGTCCATCACATAACACATAACATATAAGAATAGTAATTTGGTAAGTCTTTTTACAAGGCAATTTATATTTTTATATTTGACCCCTTGCTGGACTTACTAACCACATATTTTTACTGCATTTTTCGTTCTCATAAGAACGAATATTGTAAAAACGAATATCGCATACTTCAAGAAGGATATAGATAAAGAGTGTGTTCTAGAGACTGAAAATATAAAAGGTTTTCACTTTTTTTTCTTAAGCATTAGCGTTAAGCTGTGAATGGTCCCTTGTACTGAGCCCATATTAGATGGGTGAGGGGCGAAGAGGGTGGTTCTTAGTATTAACACCCTGCATAATAACACGAGTATTTTATGTTTCTCATTCTTTTTCATTCTATTCTTCAATGAGCTATTCATAGCTTTTAGTTTAAATTAAACCAACAATTTTTATTATGATTGAAAATTTTATTGTTTTTGCATATTTGTTACAACTAGTTACATTTGTAAAAAATGAACAATTTTTGGAATATATTTAGAATATATATGTATATATTTCAAAAAAAAAATGAAAAACAAAAACTACTCGTGTTCTTTTGCAGGGTGTTAATAGTAAAAACCACACTCCTCTCCCCTCGCCAATCTAATATGGGCTCAGCAACCTTACACAGCTTAACGCTAATGCTTAAGACAAAAAAGTGAAAATCTTTTATTTTTTCAGTCTCCATTACACTCTCTCTATCTATACCCTTCTTAAAATTGAAGAACGAAAAATGCAGTAACAATGTGTGCTTAATAAGTCCAGTTAAGGGTCAAATGTAAAAACATAAATGCTTGCCTTGTAAAAAGACTTACCAAAGTACTATTCTTAAATGTGAGAATATTCTTACCTATTATATATATACTACTCTTCTTACTATTCTTATATCATATTCGTACTAGATGAGTTTCTTGTCACAAAAATAGAATGCCAAAGAGCCAAAATGATTTTGGTTATTTACCCTTAATTTTATACAAGCTTAAGTAATAAATCGATTTATTTTGACCTATTAACCAATCAAAACGCGAGATTCCCCTCCTTCGAAATCTCAGTAGGTCTGCTAGTCAGATTTATTTAGTCAAATCCTCGGCTCCACACAGTAGCTCCAAGATCAACTCCTCTGTAACGAACCCCCTTTCCTAAGATGATAATTATATTCATTTTACATTATACAACGTGGTAGAAAATACGCTTTATTTTCGATTCTTCTTTACTTTTTCTTTAAATTCCATGTATTCATTAAATAAAGTCCAGATAGGGGTTAAGTACAAAAATATCAAACATTGCTTTATTGCTATTCTATCCCAATGACTCTTCTTTAAGTTATTCTTACTAGCTGAATGTTTTTTGTCACAGAAAATTCAAAATGTTTTTGTTTGTTTACTATTAATTTTTTGCAAACTTAATTAATAAATCAATTTATTTTGACTATAAACAATATACATATATATCAGGTCCTTTACCTGTACAAAATAATTAAATTATACGTCCTTTAAATCTAGTATGTGACAGTTCTAGAATAAACAAACATATAAACACATATGGGTTGAGCAATGGGTTGGCTAAAACCTTAAATATATATATTCCATATAAATGTATATTTGGAATGTAGTCGGAAGTGCTGGTTGACTGAAAATATTTTATGAGGTCAAATACTCTATGTGGCTAGACAGTATTATTCCTAACCTAAGTCCCCTATTCCAATACATTGATAGAAGCCAGTAGCGGTGTGAGAGGCAAATGTAAGGATGCCATACCTATATTTACATAAGCTTGTACTTCTTCCTAATCCAAGAGGCACTCGGTCCAGTAATCCCTTGAGGACAGTTTGTGAGTCGGCTGTTATTAGTGGCTGAACAAGCAGAACCGTTATTGGCCGGACCTTCATCAGAGCAACCTCTTAGTTATCACTTTCCTCTTAGTGTCTTATCGTTTCTCAATCGATAACCGGCGGTTCTCTCAATTTTACTTTTTATTTCACAATATATTATAAAATTAACTGAAAATTTTAAATATATTTGTCTTAGGTCATAACATATGTCTTAGTTAAGAACTTTGATAGAAAGGGATAACAAACGTGGTTTCTTGAGATGACGCCTACACTTAAGCAAATACAAAAAACGTGATACAGCCTATCAGTTTATTATAGCTTATTGTATCAATTAAAAATTCAGTAATAGATGAAGTTGGATAGATTAAATAAGTTTATAAAAGGTATTGATTGAGAGGGGCTTTAAACACAATTTTAAATTCTAGCCGCAAAGACCCTTTTAAAGACTCCATTGTATATTTCTAGTTATCACTTTGAGCATAAGATCCGAAAGATATGATAGTTAACGTTGGAAACTTTATATAGATAGCCACCGTGATAAACTTTTCTTTCAGCATGAAACAAGAAAGGGTCTATTAATGAAAATATAAGCGTAGGGTAAGCGTCAACTCAAATTCAAACTCCGCGCTTTAATTCCCCATAGTGTCCGTAGTTACAAGAGCTTTCCAATATATATTAGTTGTAAATACGTTTGTTTTACTTTCGAACATTCACTAACATTTTTCTAAATAAATTACCTACATATCAAAGATTTGTTTCTTTTTTTCAAACGTCCTTTTTTTTAAGAATATGGTTTTTAATAATGAACTAAATTGTATTCAGATACAAACATCCTAATGATTAGATCCAGTGTGAATATCCAGCTGTCTAGTGACAGTTACAATCGCTGTACATTAAGGGTTTTGAGTAGTAGAGTTAGAAGCACAAATCGTTTCGTAATTCAACCTAATTTCTTTGTACGAGAGTTCACCTCGCTTAACTGCTGTCAATGTAAAGCCCAGAGTAGGAAATGGTGCCTGTCTTGGGAATTATAAATATATTTTACTCCATCGATTGACGTGTCATAGTGGAGTGAGAATGTTATACGTTACAGTTTATGTTTATTGAATTTTTCACACCATTTGTTTCCACAGTTGTGTATGTATAGGAGTGGTATAATATTTTTGGTAGATGTGGGAGTTAGTAATGGATATGTTGCCTACAAATGTCACGATAAGTGTATTTTTATGTTGTTAGGTATTCTGAATGTATAAAGAGTAAAGAGTGGCACGTTTCCCTGTGGGACTCCCTCCCTCTGTGTGACCGCCAACTGATACGTGATACTTTCAATATTTGATTAACGACTTCATGACCGGATAATGATTTTATTAAGTTTGAACAAGAAACTTTCAACAGTCAGTCATATAAGCTTTGACATGGTTAATTCTTTCGAACGTGATAATACTTTGTTTGTTTTCGAAGATTCGGTACCGTTTATGTTAATATATGTTTCATTTTGTAATAGCGCCCATGAGTTACGTGCTCTAAAGTCAAGTGTAGTCATGTTAGATTTCATGTAGTTAAAAAATGTGGTTACCACAGTTTATGGTTGTTATAGTCAGAACTGGATGAATTCGTCGTCTGGGTTCCATACTATGGTGTTTCACCATCCTGGGTTCTTGAAGGAAACAACCCATTTCCTTGATTACCTTTTCTCCAGCAGTTTTGGTATTTACTTAAAGTTTAAATTTTCCAATCCAAGGTTATTGCCTATTCAGCTGTTTCTCTTGCTTTAAGGAGCACAAGAACACTATAAAAATGTTTTCCAAACCGAGTGAGAAAATATCCTCACATTCATTAAGAGTATTTTGCAAGCATTGGTGTATGAGGTAGAAGACAGTATCAATTTCACCCACATAAAACTCCATGCAAAATAAGGAAAGATGTGTGCATTAAAAGCTAAGTGAGTGTCAATGAACCAAAATTGAGTGTCTCCTACAAAAACAAATACTACAAATATATTTTATTTGCCAATGAGAGCTCACATATTACATTTTGAACGAAGTAGAATATATTTTAATTAACTGACCGATTTATAAGAAACAGTTTAACTTGAAAATGCTCTCTTTTAAAATTTTATGATTCATCTGACTTTTTATTTTTTCCCTATGACTATCGATATACCGCTAATAACATATAATTTTATGAAAAATAACCTTAGAAAAACAGGCTAAGATTCTATATATATCTGAAAAGGAAACTATGTCATGAATGTAATTCATTACATCTAAATTGTTCCTGAAATTTGTTACCGTAATCGTTTGAACTAATATCAAGGATCGTTTCCCATGGCTTTCAAACAAACACTCCAGAATAAATTAAACCAGTTTAGCATCGATCCTTCGACGGCTTAACTTCTGACCTTTACTTTAAAGCCCTCGAATGGTCCAGTAGCACAGATCTCAAAGACAATACAATATTAGACTGTAAAGCTTCACGGGTGTGTTGACGACCTTTAGTAAGTACATGCTCAGTACTCACAAAAACTAGCCTTTGTACGTGGCCTTAAGATCACGTGGACTCCTGAGTGCACCAGATCAATACACTATAGATGCACAAACACAGGCAATGGTCACCCATAGTACACTGCCCTAATAGTACCTCCGCTAAGACGCCTACTTGAGTAAATCAGGAGTAAATCCATCATGTCATTATTATCAAATGTCATTAGGCAGTCAGACTTGCCTTAGCCTAAATCTGTCTTGTTTAGTTAAAAACTCAGTCCTAAGAAACCTTTTGCGGGCTTACATCTTTAACAAACTACAAATTTGATGAAAAGCATATATGACGGATATCAATTCCAATCACAGTAAACAGGAATACCTACGGCCCTTTCGAGGTAGGTATGATTTCAATAATATTTTTTCGATGGTTTTGTATATATTTGCAAGCAAGGAACTATAGAGGAATAAATTGAAGCCCAGCAAAAATACTAGAAAAACTTTATTCATACGCAATTTTTATTTTGGAACAAAAAAATCCCAGTAAAAAAAGTCCCAAGATATTCCAGAAATGCGGCAAAGTCTTACGAAGTTAATATCAACGGCAACAAATTATAATACATATGTCACTTGTTCGCATTAAGCTTAAAAGAATGAAAGTGTTTTTTCTGAGAGTGGAGATAAAAAGGAAGACCAACTCTCAATAGTGAACAAATCTATGTAGTCTGCCAACATTTGAGGACCATTTGACATTTAAACAGACCATTGAATTCAATCATACGTTATGAGATACATTTTAAACTGCAAAATAAATACTGCACCATATATTCAGAAACCTGTAAGTCGCCATTCCCCTCCGTCTGGGGAAAGGAGGAGAACACGGAATTTCCACGGTCGTATCACATAGTTCGTAATACAAAGATGAAATGCAAATAAAGCTTATCTAAGCAAATGTAAAAAAAAAGGGGACGGTCTAAAGACAATTTGGTGGAATTATGTTTTCTAATGTTTCTTCATGTCATGCCCATTGAAATAAGGTGTAATTTCCAAAGGAGTGGCCAGCATGTTTTTCTAAGAACAATACTGAAGAAATAAGTAAGAAAAGGAAAGTTTTATCTTTCAGAAAAATTATTGTCGGGTCGTCACTAGAGGGGTGCCTGGTGACAAGTGAGGATTGTTCGAGTTTATAACCTGGCCAATCTTTCCATGACGGCGTTACTATCTGACTACATTTTTGATAGGTATGTGCCCTGACAATGCACTATGTTCAAGAGAAGAGGTACAGAGGTTTTTCATAAAGAATTAGTCAAGTTTTCAGAGTTTGAGTGGAAACCACGCATCACGAGTAAAGGTCACGAGAGACTAATTAACAGGGCCAGGAGCCCTGGCTTAAGTACCTCTCTGGGAGGGCTGCAAGGGCCTAGGCCGGCGGTTAGGTTTTCACACATGTGGTGATGAACCGAAACCGCCACCTGATTACCTGACCCCTGGAGGGTAGAGGCCGCAAAAGGGTTGTTAATATTTATGACTGACATCTGGTGACCCTTCTCGTGTTACTTGCCTGGTCCCCGTGTTATTGCTTAACACATTTGCAATGATTTATATTTGTTTATTTACATTTGTCTATAATACATTTAGTTCATGTTATTTACTTTTGCTTACAATATATATGCAATATAGTATAGAGTGATTTATCTTATGTAGTTAGCGGTCGCTACAATTATAAAATACAGAGTTTTCTTTGAAGGGGACTATTAATAATTTTTTGACTTCATGAAGTTCTTAGAATAACGTGTATTGTAGATAATAGAAGATTTTCTCAACATGCAGAGGGGTTTCAATACATGCTGATAGCTGAATTTGGCAGAAAGATCTTTTTCTAAAGGTTCTGAGACTCCTTCGTTAAATATTAGCCCGCAATTCCCTAGGGGCTCACAAGAACATCCCTATCCTCTCAAACAGACAATTCCGTTCACCACACTGGTCACAAACACTCATCGACGACTTATATTAGCACAATTGGCATAAAGGTCCGCAGGGTGCATCTTGGTGTTATCGTATCTTAGAATACATCACGTCACACATATCCATTATTTGTTTAGAGCTACTGTAACTGTTGCTATTGCTGTAACATACAGCTGATGCTGTAAAATACAGCTAATGCTGTAAAATAAATAAATTGGGTACTCTATCATCAATTTATATATATATATATATATATATATTTATCTTTTTTTTTTTTTTAGTTCTGTATGATCGTATTAGATTTAGTTGCTTTTATAATGTCAAGTAAAATAGCGGTAATTAGTGAGAAAATTTGGGTTTGGCATAAAGGTTCAGTTTTGTTGCCTGGGTGGCAGGAGTATGATTGCTAACTTAGACTAGACATACCGCAATAAAAGCTGTTGTGATGCTAGGAAGTAATTTATAGTCACAGGTTGAACTGGAAGAGTATGTTACAAAAATAATGTTTTGATAGTTCTATCATCGTTCTAAAGAAGTGCAGAGAGGCTATGTAGCAACCGCTAACTACATAAGATAAATCACCCTATACTTTATTGTATATATATATTGTAAATTAAATTAAACAAATCTAAATAACATTACCGAACCATAAGTCATTGTAAATGTTGTAAACAATAAAAAAAACGGCTCTCTAACTGGTAAAATAGCGGCTGCACTGATGTTTCAAAACTTGGCCTCTCATTTATGAAAACCTCTGGACCTCTATTCCTAACCTCGCTATGTTTTAGTCCGGCATCGTCAGACCCCACACTCTCCTAGTGGGATTCTCTGCCTTCGCCTCGCTAAAACTAGCAGCTCCTTGGGAGGGACTTCTCCCTCGCGGACAATGGTTGTCGTGGCCCTACAAATTTACATAGTAGTGTCTCCCACGGCAATCCAGTCTACCTCTCTCCGGTTCACACTAGCCTTTGGGATTCGGACGGATCTCACCTACCCACAGATACCGAGTGTGAATTCGTGGCCAGTCCAAGACCACACAAACTACCTATCCTATACCTCTTCTCCTGAACATAGTGCATTGTCGGGGCACATACCTATCAATTATGGAGTCAGATAGTAAGACCCGTCATGAACCAATTGTCCAGGTCATAGCCTAATCAACCCTCACTTCGTCACCTGGGCTAGGGTAACTAGGCACCCCCCTCGTGATGACCCAACAGATAGTTTTCAAGGTAGTTGATTGTTTTGAAAACCTTTTCCTCGTGAGTTTTCGGAGAAAAAAAAAGCAGCCACCAAAAAGTAGTATAGATAAATTTATTCTCAAAACGTCGCTTATCTCCACTCTCAGCAAAATCAGTTCCAAGATAGCAAAACTTATGAGATCTTTGAACTTTAATGTTAATTGACTACTCGATGTCCCACAAAGATTTTGTTCCGTTCGTTTGTGCCAAAAACTGTGCCGGGTCCTCAAGAGCGAATAAAGATGGCACTAACCGGAAATCTAAAAGAGATAAAAAGGAAGAGAGAAGGAACCCCCGAGGCAGCCAATAGGAAGCCCATCTGAGAGTTTTCCTGCGTTCCGGCACCAATCTGCTTCTTCATTCTGCTAATTCATTAACCCTTCAATCCGAGTTTTTTATTTGTTTTTTTTCGATTTATTTTTTTTTTAACAGGGACCGATAATCACTCACTAATTACAACTCTAACAGCTCCCACTGCTCCAGCTAGAATGGAATCCGTTCCTTTCAGGAATCCCCGATCCACCCCGAGTTTTTATGAGCTTTAGAATGAATTCTCGAACAAAGAAAACAATAGAGGCTTTATCCTCCTGCTAAAGGAGAAATTGTGATTGAAAATTAGTAGGAGATACGACCCCTAATCAATAACTGAGAGTGGTCTTGTGTTATTAGAAATGAGATCTGTTGGCTATATTCAAATCAATAAGCAATAAAGCAATGTATGTTTCCAGTTTAGAATGTTTATATTTATGAAATATAAAGCAGGTTTTCTCTCTATAGATCTTTAAACTGGAAATAGCAGTTAAAAATGCAATTCTCAAAAAAATATATGCATTAGATTTACCTAGATACAAATTTCAAAGCAATTTAGTTATATTTTGTATTTCTGTATGTACACATGGATATTTTCCTTCTAATTGTTGAACCATTGTCTTCATTAAATATTAGAAAGTTTACATTTTTTTCTTTTTCCCTCTACTATAATGAGTTATTGATGACACATATTCTTATAGAACATATCACTCATTATAGTGACGAAATGAAAACAAAGAAAATTTATACTAAAAGAATATTGTACCCTTCAATAATATCTATAAAAAATTTAGAATGATAACATTAATTGATAATATCTGATTCTTTTAACTTTATATCTCATTGCAAAGTCATAAACTTTAGCAGTTTTAATATAAATTAATTTTAAAAGTGTTAAAAATTATGAATACTTGTCTTCCATTATTGTTCATTAAGCAACCTATATATAGCCCTCTTGGAATTGCAGCAATCAAACTGATTCAGGTCTATGGTGTTATGGCATTACCTGCTACTATTCAGGGCTAGGGATCCACTCTGACCTTTCTTGAGTAATTGACTACAGCACTTTGTGATCGTAAATCCATTAAAAACCAGAGTTTGAATGTACATTTATTTCCCCCTAATATTACAAAAAATCTGCAGGATTATCACAGATTCTGTTATTTTTATAAATTTAAAAATGACACTACATAAGCTACTATATAATAGCTATATGACTTCCTGTTATATTTTAATGTTCCCAATTTTTATAAAACCATATTTGGGAATGAAGCACTGTCCTTGCATAAATTAAAGAACTCAACGTCTGACGAGTAATAATGGGCATTTTTTAAGTAGATTAAAATTACGTTAAACCCTCATCAAAAGTGAATTCACTATTTGAATTTTGACCCCAGTTTCAGTATTATTTGCAAAAGCTTGCTTTCATAATTATGACAAAAGTCGTTAAAACCGTCAATAAAATCGTTTTTCTGTACGTAAAGAAAACGAGCTAGTGTATGATACACCACACTTTACTCGAACATTTTTTATAATTATTTTATAAAGTCGAAAAATCCCAATCAATATACCAGTTTTCCTTTAAAACCTTCTGTAGCGACCGCTAACTACATAAGATAAATCACCCTATACTCTATTGCATATATATTGTAAGCAAAAGTAAAATAACATGAACTAAATGTATTATAAACAAATGTAAATCATTGTAAAAGTGTTAAGCAATAAAAGGCGGAAGCCAACTAAGTCATAAACGAGAAAGGGTCACCAGCTGGCAGTCATAAACAGTCCTTTAGGGGGCCTCTCTACCTCCACGGGAGCGAGGGGTCGGGTAATTAAGCGTGGGTACAGCACCACAGGTATCCACAGCCCCCAACCCGGATTAGACCCTCGCAGCCTTCCAGAAGGAAGTAGAGAGGGTACTTAAGGCAGGGCTACTGGCCCTGTTAGTAAGTCTCCTCATCAGTCTCTCTCGCGACTCTCCCGTGGCCTTCACTCGTGACGCTTGCTTGGTTTCCGCTCGAACTCTGAAAACTTGACTAATTCTTTATGAAACTGTACCTCTTCTCTTGAACATAGTGCATTGTCGGGGCACATACCTATCATAAATGGAGTCAGATAGTAACGCTGTCATGGAACGATGGTCCATGTTATAAACTCGAACAATCCGCACTTGTCACCAAATCTAGGGTGATCAGGCACCTCCCTAGTGACGACCCGACACCTTCTTCGGTAGATTGTAGTACACCTTACAAACTTAGTGGTGG
This sequence comes from Acanthosoma haemorrhoidale, assembly GCA_930367205.1. Classification (NCBI taxonomy): domain Eukaryota; kingdom Metazoa; phylum Arthropoda; class Insecta; order Hemiptera; family Acanthosomatidae; genus Acanthosoma; species Acanthosoma haemorrhoidale. The sequence goes on along the minus strand of OV884013.1, from coordinate 24,683,796 downwards.
TTCTGAGAAATTTGTTCTGAATCCTGCCTTTCTGAACAGACTTGGCCACTCGTTGGAAACACTTGTACTGTACAATTTCCTGTTCCAAGTGAAATCTGTAGTTTTTCATATACATACTTTTATCTGATATATATAAATGGACAAATAAAAATTCTTGATCCGTCGTAAACTGTTACTTTATCTTTTCCTGTGACTTGTAGAGCAGTTCTAACGAAGGGACAATAGCAATAGCGGAGGGGGGGGGGGTGACCAGAGCGCGGAAAGCATCTCCACTCCCGGCAGCTACTTGAAGGAAAATCGCCCGTACGTGCCCATTGTGAGGGTGGACCTTCTGTTTGCCATTGCTCTTGGCCTCCTTGTGCGCCACTGTCTGCTCCGTGAGTTAACGTAGTAGTAACGAAGTAGTAAAATATTTATTATTGCCTATTTCAAATATTACCTTATTATTTCATTAGCTGTTCATTTTGGGGGGGGGCGCGGCAAGCTCTATAATCCAACCGGGGCACGAAGAGATCATATTCCAGAAACCTTAGGAGTTGGGGAGATTCGGCACAGCAATGATAGTAAATTATTTAACAACGATTCTGAGTGGTTTTCATCTCGATTAATCGATGTATACTACTTATCAGGCTTAGATAATAACTACTAACTTAGTTTCAAGTGACTGAAAAATAATCTTCAATGAGCCCAGGAGATTTTATGTGAAATCAACTACAAACTTTTACCGCTGATGATCGTAGAATTATGTGTGAAACAGAGAAAGTATTCATTGTTCCTGTTCTCATGGCTTGCTGCTTACTGAAAGTTTCAAGTATTTGGGTATTTAAAAATATTTTTCACTGTAAAATCGACGAGCTTCCACCTAAGCTTCAAATTGAAACGAATAATGAGCTTACGCTTAAGTAAATTTGTTAATTTAATTTCTTCCAAGTGTTGAATATGCTCAATCAAAGAGATATTCCAAGAAATTTATATCTGTATTCGGTAGCGCTTACTTGGGTGAAAAGACCAATTAATTTTCAAGGTTGAAATATGTAAAATCCCACCAAAGATCAGCATTAACAAGTGAACATCTGCGATGGCAGAGAGTACTAATTTTGAATCACAGTTTGATGAAATATGCCCCACTTAAGAAACACAATTCCATTTCTCCCATTAGTGGAGCTACATTTAAAGCAAATGTAATTTATATATTTTGTTAAAATTTTGATTATTTACGGTGCTTGTAATTTAAGTAGGTCTATCTACAGAAATATGGAGTTTACCTTAAGGGCCGCAGTAATTAATATATTTACTATTTGGGCCTTTACAAAGAATGTTTTCTGACCCCTGATATAGAGCATGATTTCACATTTACTTACTACTTGATTTAAGAAAACAGGAGGGGTTAAACGGGGGGGGGGGTCAATCTCGTGCAGTCGATGGATTTATCCATCACTGGAAGGTGATTTTAATTAGTTACAGAACTTCCTCCCTCTCTAAGGCCGGAAATCCGTTTTTGTTTTTTTTCAGTTTGGATAAACCTTTAATAGATAAGACTCAAGTTTTCTCAGATTCATTGCTTGCTAATTGGTGTTATTAAATTGTCTTAATTGGAATAAAAAATTGAAAATACTACACTCCTCTAGAAATCCGAAAAAGGTTATCCTAAAAAGAAAAATTCACTTCTCTGTTATGTATTTTTAAATTGTAACCTTATTACGTTTCAAATAACCATTACCTTCGTCCTTTCAGTGGGTTGTGGTAGGATGTTACCTCATTGAAACTGGATATAAGTACTATCCCAAGAATTTTCAGATCCTCGAGTTGCACTCCTCTTGATTGGTTATTTGGCTCGATTGTTTTTTGTAACTTGTTTTTATTGTAGTTACATTAAGAAAATTATTCTCCACCTCATCGGTGAAGGATTCAAACTATTTCAATAGAATTATACACTCTTATAATTGGTCGGAAATTCACTTTCTATATTGGCGTTTTTGTATGTTATTTTAGCATGACGAAAAATCTTTTTATTAATAGAAATGTATCTTTGTTCTTGAGACTAGCTGTGATAAGAAACCTTATCCGATTGGGGTCGTTTCAACAGCCTCGTTAGATAGGTTTGGACACAGGCTGATTGACTGATTGACTGACAGGGTGAGTTAATTGTCCATCGCCGTCCCAGTGCTGAATAATTACTCCCTTCATCTAACCCTCAATGCCGCCCTTGTCCTCCTAAATTAGATTAGTTTGTAGATCGGATTAATACTGGCAGGTTGCGTATTGGCCTGCTATATGCGAATGGAACCATGGCTAAAATCCATTTTATATATTAATAGGACAAATAAAAATTTTGGTTGTCAAAATTATAATGTACTCGTTACCCTAAACGCAGATTATTTATAAGAAATGAAGCACTGGACAAGTTTTGAAGCGACTTTAAATGGACAACACTTAATGAACAATGTTCTTGCACATGATTGATTTTAGAAAAGTCAATTTTTTCTAGTCGGTATCCTGCAGAAATTAATGATTAGAACTGATAAAAATCTTCATTTACACCACACTTGACATATTTTCAATGCAGAAAGCTCGTTATAGTTTCCTGGCGTTGTTAATAACATGACTGTTTACAGTTCCACAGTCTTTCAGCGTCAGAGATAGGTCAATATTGACCCCTTCCTTTCTCTCTCTCTCAGTTCCAATTTGCATAGTAATAATTAGATCGATGCATAACTTCATTAGACCGTTCCACAGTTTTTAACTAGATTACGTCGTGAGATTTTTTTTTTTTTTCAATAGAGCTGTTATCGGAAAAGATTTCGATTCTGTGTTCGAGAATTAAAGTTTAGCCGAATTCAAAATTCACATTCTAGAAACGTGAAATTTAAAGAATTAACAAACTAAGCCAACAATCCATAACATCTAAAAACTTTGACTCTCATAGAAAAGGAAAAGGCAAAAATTGTATTGAGAATGAAAAGCCAGCCTGCTATACTAGGCCTACCTTCCGCAAAGATCTGTAGCCAGTATTGTTAGTTGCGGGAGTACTTGGAGAGAAGGAGCCCTTCACAATAAAGCTTTATCTCCGAAGTTAGCTGAGGCTCGCTCCACTGTCGAAGGTGAATTAGTCGAGCCCAACTTGAGCAAAGAAATGTCATTTCTTTTCCTCTCCTTCCCCCAAGTACAAATTTCTTGTAATCTCATGGTCTTACAAAGATTCCTTTCCAATCCTGAAGAATTATAAGCATTAATACAGTCATTTTAATGAACTGTAATATCTGTTAAGAAACAAGCTGAGTTAAGAAGCAGTCTGGAGCGTTAAGCTCAATTTGTCTAAATTTCAGGCAATGTATTCCCCCCCTTTTTTTCCATTTAATATAATACATTTAAGAAGGATACCAGGTAGTTTCCTAGGGCATGTAAAATGTAAAATACTGTGATATGAAATCATATAATTCAGCAATGTGAGCATAGAAATTGCTCACACAAGCTACTCAGGAATCCGCAATTTATTCCAGAAGAAAATAAAGTAAGATAATGGTCACTAGTTGGAGATGGGCTTTAAGCTCAAATGGCTCAACGTCAGCGTGAGGTTTTGGATTCGATTCGATGGATATTCTCTTACATAATTACTCTCTTCCATGACTTCTCCCCGAGTACTTCCACCTTTTGCATCTTCTGTTCTGTTGTACTCTGCAGGGTCCAATTGTCTTTAGTGTCCTCGAGGACTTTCGGGTTTCAATCCAGGGTAAAGTTCTCAGTTATATGGAAAGTCTGTCAACAAGAGAGGAATCAACGATGACCAGACTTAGGATCGGCCACACCAATATCACCTGGACGAACGCTAATTGTTGCACGGTCCAGTTGCAAAAATTAAATTAATGACAATTTGAGAGACACTACTGGCTCCAAGAACACAATTTCTTTTTAAAAGGCATTAGAGTCAACCATCAAATGCAGATACTTCCAAACCCAGTAAATTATTGGGCATACAAAAAAACCATTAAAAATTTCATAACTATTTAATTTTTAAAGGTTTTTTTTTTTTTAGTGCTAATCATATATAATTTGTAAATATAATGCTTTTGGTTTCTTTTTATAGTGTACCTGTAACACTTGTAACTCGATTTGTGTGCCGTACTTCTGATTGGTAAATTTCCTCAGTTCTCCGTTTGAGACATTGCCATTCAAAAAAGTTTGCAAAACAATTTGCAATTGATCTTAGACTTAAAATTACTTTAAGATAAATTACATTACATGGCTTGGACTAAATTACAAATTGAAGCGACGGTAAAAAGCTATAACTAGCACAAAGCTTATAAGAGCGAGGAAATAATATGGCTGAGATAAGGGATGATTCGGGTACTAAGAAGCCCTTACCTCATTGTTGCTTTAAAAAAACTCCGCCCACACACCTCCTCTTACCCCACCATAAATATTTCTTTCTACCATCCTCGTCGCAACCCTTTTTAGCAGGCAGAGGTTTCTAAAGGTATCTTTAGAAGACAAATTTGGAATTCTCTAAGTAAACTAAGTGATCAAGGGTCTCTTTGACCTTTTGAACGGTCACGAGTATTCAAGTAAATTGTTAGTCTTGTTTGTATTTTGTTTTGATACAAATCACACTAAATAAAATATTAGAAATATTTTCATAGTTTCTTTTAAATGAGAATATCTACAGTACAGATTCCACCATTATTTAATATCATTATTAATATACATTTTTTGAACAAATTATATGTATTTTAATTATATGTAAGTGAGATTATGAATGTTTATTAAGTTTATGCATTCATATTTCTAGTTACGCTTCTTATATATTTATTTATTCGTAATTTCCTGTAAACATTATAAATATTTACCCAATTGAGAATGCTGTTCTCAAACTATACACATTCATGTTACACTTCTTTCTACCGATCTTGTGTCTTTGATTTCATAAATTAGCACTAATTATAAATAATAGTTGGAACTATGTCACAGAAAAATTGCTAATTTAAAAAATACTTTACATAATTTTCCCCTATGCCTATTAACTGATGTCTTCGTTTTTTTGCTTTTTTTTGGCTTTCTTAGTATTTTGCATAAACAGGAAATTAAAGCAGTCTTTTTATTCCATTTTATCGTCTTTATTTTTTTGATTCAGGGCTCCGTCCCCGTGCTTCAGCTTCTTCTCCTGCCCCTACGGCCACCTTTGGTGGATGGGACAGTTAAAAAAATTACGACTCAAAGTTTTTAATTATGTTTTTATTGCCTGTTGTAGCCTATGATTGAATAAAGGACGTTGGGTGATCAAGATTTTCTCTACTCAATTAAGTTTATTTGTTAATTATATTAGATGCTTATAATACTACTATATCAGCGTTGTATAGAAATTACCAGAGCTTGTTTGTGAAATGAGTTTAACAAATACGTTGGTGAAGGCGACCTTGACTGTCCTGGCATTTATTCTAGCAAATATTTTACTCACTCCATTCAAATCTATTTTCCATAGTTTATTATTACATTTGAATTAAATATCATTGAATAGATGGTCCAAAACTTTCTCTACTTTGAAGTGTCAATAGTCAGGTTTCGTTGTTGGCTCTAACCTCTCCAATATACACTCTTCAATAATCTATTGGACAAATTGTTCCACTTCACGATGAATACATAATTTTAATGTAATGAGATAAGCAATAAAAGGCGTGTACCAATAAAACATTCCATCTGAGGGATTTATTTATGTTATCAGTTAACTGACTTTTAATTTCCATATGTATTTTTCACTATACTATAGTCATTTTTATAGATTTTAGTCACAACCAATGAATAATAAAATGACATGTCTGGCACGCATGAAGAAGACAATACCAGTGCTACGTCCTCTGTACCATAGAAGTTAACTTTGAAGATATTTTATTATTATTAACATCTTCTCAGTCGTCGTTAAATCCTAACAGTAAAATGTAGTAAATGCAGTAAAAGTAAATTGTAGACAGACTTTAAATTAGTGGGTCCTGGTGTCCCGGAAGTTTGTCGTGAAAGTAAGGAATTTTTAGCTCAGAGTGGAAGGTATGATATCGTACGTAAAATAGTGATAAGTCTAAGAGCTTTTGATTAAACATAAACTCTATAGTTCTGATATTAATATTCTTAGCTGGTAAGAAAAGTGAGATTGTATGTTAGTAGTTTCAAATAACAGGGGAAGTTTTGAACGTTACAATCAATAAGCAAAACATCTTGGTTTCACTCAATGGGTCATTAACCACCTTTGTGTGGAATTTCATCTCTGTAGGGCCAACAAAAGAACTGCTATTACTATGTGAGACGAGACAAATATTCAATTTGTTATATCTGCAAACGAATTGATTTATCACACCTTACTTGAATATTTGAGTGAATATGATTTACGAGCACTTCCATCTTGCCACATTAAGAAAACAACTAAAGACGATCTCGGATGGAGGATAACAGGTGGGTAATTGGTTACAAGTAGGTTTGGAGGCCGGGCCTAGACAGAGAGAGAGATAGAGAAGAGGATGAGAGAGAGAGGGAGAGGGAGAGAGAGAGAGGGAGAGGGAGAGAGAGAGAGAGAGACAGAGAGAGAGAGAGAGAGAGAGAGAGAGTGGGAGAGAGAGAGAGGGAGAGGGGTGACACCCGCCGAACCGAGCAAGGCCGAGGAAAACCAATTCTCAAGCCCATGCATAAAGCATCACAGCCCCTGTGCTTGACGTCGGTCCCTCATTATCTGATCAACCGCCCTGCCTTCCATGCCCCGCTTAGCCGGAACCACCTGTTTCTATCACCTTCTGTCTGTCAACATTAAATTATTTATCGCATTCACATTAAGTGAGGTGGCCTCTTCGTCAATGTCATTTATGAAGTTTGAATGGGGGAAAAGTACTTGTCAAGAGAAGATAAAGGGGACGAAAACCCTAATATTTTTTCTTCTTATACTGGCTTACATAATCTGAAGCCATCCGTTTAAAAATTCTGGTTTTTTTGTGACTAAAACCGCCAGACATGTAGTGGGTGTGATATAAATGCATACGTTTCGTTGGACCAATATGGTCCTCTGATGACTTTTGCCGCTCATGACTTAATTGGCATAGGCATAAAATACCCAAAATCGAAGTAACTATTCCAGACAACACCGAATATTGAAGGTAGTAAATTATATTGAAACTTCTTTATTGTGCTAAAATTACAATATGCCTTATTAGCCAATAAGTAATTGTGATAAATGTCCTCATTCATGCCATATTTACAAGTTTCATTCATACAGTATTTACAAACAGCCCAGAGACCTCCCAAATCCACATGGTTGTTACTTGCCTCGCATGCGAAGGAGGAAGTGGAGTCTTGGGAAGTCTCCCACGCTCCTCAGTCATCCGCGTCACCGGATACGAGCCAGTGGAGACTCACGAGCGTGAGAGCCACATACGCTCAGGACACGAATAGAGAAACAGCCCATTGTCAGGTCTTCCACTGTTACGCATCTATAGCAGGTCACGAGGCCACTGCCATTTCAGTCTCCGAGGAGGATTATAGGAATGAGTGGTGCAGTGCAATGACTGTGCTAGGGGATTAGGAGGGTGGTTGGATAGGTTAATATGGAATTTCCTGAACTTGGAAGGGATAAGTTCAAGAATGTAGGGTATATTAAGATCGTTATGACAGGTTTTATTGCTGACGTAATAAGGGGCATTTACTATTGTTCTCAGGACTTTGGGTTGGATACACTTGATGTTCGATTTTTTTGCTGTCCCCCATAGCTCTGTTCCGTATGTCCAGATTGGCTTAAGTATAAATTTGTAGATTAGTAATTTATTTTCTTTTGAGAGATGGGATATTCTTTGAAGTAGTCTGTACAGTTGTCCAAAGCTGTAAAATATAAGCGTATTGTTTATATAAAAAACCGTAGTTATTATCCCATAATCAAATTGAATTTACGTTCGGGAAAGTCGGGAAGGAAATTAGTCGTTATTGGGGATTTATTTCCCTTCCTTGTCGGGTGACTACTTGAGAAAGTCTTGGTTTGTGCTGCGTGGTCGAGAACGTTATATTCAGTTATAAACCAAATCAATTTATTTAACGAACTTTGTTTGGGACATTTCTCTTTGAACATTTCACTTAGGGACCATTCAAGGGAAGAAGTGTATCTCATTTTTAATTTAAGCGCTCATTAAGAATGTCAGATCGCTCAGCGGAGGGTTGCCTCCTGTAAACCCATGCCCGGAATAGATTAATAGCAGCTACACCCTTCCCATCCACCTTAAATAATACTTCCTTATATTTATCCTTATGCTTATCTTTCTCTACGCTTATCTATCTGCTTCTCTTCTATTTCTGAATGTAATTATTCACATTACTCAACTCTGATATAAGACCCCGATTAAATAAACACCCCGTCATCTAGCAAGAATAAGGGAAAATAAAGGATATGAAAACATTAGTAACTTATAAGTTCTCCTAGTGGATTGTAAAAACATTTTCCTTGTTATTAAAATTTAAAAAAAGCAATTACACCCCCTAGACTAGACTCTCCGCACTTAAGTAATAATGTTTTTATGTTATTTTTTTTTTCACGACTATTATAGAAGGTGACCTGATCATTTTTATGCTCCATTTTTTTTCCAAATGAAAGGCAACGTGTGGTGTGGGGCACCGTAAGCCCACAAGAAACTTGCAACCGCAGATTGGACATACCCTGAAAAAAAAATAAGACTTCTTGTGACAGCCAGTTGTGACGCAAGATTCTTAGTACCACATCACCTATTATAAACCCCGACCTAATTATTTTTAATACTCACTTATTTTGATCAAAAACCTTACAATACATTAATAATTAGTTCTTAGTGTAGGGAATCTAGTTCATATATATATATATGTGTGTGTCAAGAAATATTCCAGCTATTATTTTTTCAATACTCTGGAGTGCATTTTAATCTAAATCTTACCAAATATTTTTTTTAACTAACTATTGTTAACCACACAAAAAAGATGAATTTAACACCGGAACATCTGATCTCCGGTCAGATCAATTATAAATTATTCCTCGGAAAGTAATTTCAAGTAACAATGCCACACAATTTCTGTTAATTTATATCTAGAGATACTTCAATCACAACTTCCATTCTAGCACTAGATAATGAATATTAATAAATCTTGGCCAATCCCATATATTAACTTCATTCTCAATAAATGTGAAATGACATTGAAAATTAATTCCTATCAAAGCAATCTCACTTCAATCAGCATGGTCCGATGAGTCTCAGTTCTTCAGAGTTCTTCATTCAGTTTAAATTGCACGGTCAAATTTCTTCACGCGTCTGCAAGGAAGAATCGAAGCGAAGCCATTGCTTGTAGTTTGTGCTTTTTTTTTATATATAGGGGGTCCAGTCCCTATAGGATGAAGACTGCTTGTTTTTCCTGTCATTAACATTTCAGTTGATGCAAGAAGAGTATTAAAATAATGTGATTTCTTTATATGTGAGATCAAAATTTATTTAAATAATAAGATTATTAGTTGGAATAAAAAAATATTTGAAATAATAGTTAAGTAAAAAAATAATTATTTATTATTTCAACTGCAGATAAACAAGAATATTCGCAGGTTATTCGTTATTGTTTTATTTGTTTTTAAGATGATATTTGCACAACACTGCCTGTGTTTTTTAATATGACTTAATTATTTTTGTTTTCACTCAGTTAAATTATCTATGTGGAATTAAAGACCTCAAGCGATTAATATTAAAAATGACCCGTACTACTTCACGGACTCCACTCGTACAAGGGAGAACATTCATCCTCACAGTGACTGTTGGACAAGAACAACAATTCAAACCGCATATTCAATTCAAAATGCGGACCGTTGTCTTCTAATGTTAACGAGTTTACTTGCCTTTCTTCAACTCTAATTTAAGTTTCAAACCAGGGTACGGTATTATACAAAGCTGCTCTGCATTCACAGAAGGATGTAGCCTCGAATGTGTTCACCTCTAATTTATGTTCACTGATAGGACTCACATAGGCCTTTCAATGATATAACATGCATTATCAAATTGAACGACAGAAACGTACTTTTTGGCTTGACCAGCTGGAATGGTTAGTTTCCAGGCTTTAATAACGATTTTTTTTAACCAGGATTTTTTTCCTTTTGTTCACTATACGGAGACCATCTAGCACGGACGCCCAAGGGAGAATTCTAAATCCTACAGTTGTAGAAAAATAACACAAATTAAAATAATTTACTAATTAAAATATTTTGTTCAACCCGCCAGAATGTGGCTCTATATAATTGATAATTTCGTAATAATTTGAGGACTTAATGAATTCAATAGATTTTAATCAATATTTCAATGATGAATAAATACATGTACAATTCTTAAAAATACCTTCAATATAAGATGATTCTAATGTAAAATTACTAACGTGGTTTTTACGAGGAGATGAAAAATGAACGTTTGATTACTTTAACGATTGATTCTTATCGAATAAATCTTGATGTAACTTGTAACTAAACTGTTCTTTTCCACAACACCGTTTTTTTTTTCTTTGAACCCTAGTGTGCATTTTAATTAGTTACTTAATTTTGATGTGGCAGTGAATACAAAGGTATCTTAACTCTTCTAAGCTGTTTCTAAGATGCGAACTAGGCTGAAAGGACAGTTCGCTTAAGTGTTTAAAGATGAGTCTCTGTTATGAAATAAGAAAGTTTTTGATTGGCCTAAGCCTTTACGAAGTTTAAAATCATATTTCGGAACTTAAATGAGGAATGATACTCCCACCGGATATCGCTGTAATAGTAAATCATTCGAAAAAAAAAAAAACGTTAGTTTTCTTAGAAAATGATTAAGTTAAACAAGCTTTATCTTCAAGTTATGTTATAATATTTGGTTTTTAGATGAAAGACCGATTTAAGTTACTTTAAAAGCTTGTTTCAGTAGCAAATACTTATAACATATTTTCGAGAGACAAACTACAGCAGTTGAATGATCAGCAAACTAAGCTGTTTACAGTGTTGTAAAAAAGGTGGAATTTTATACGATCGTACATGAATTTTATTAATCATTGTTAATTATAATTCACACTACTTTGAATTTATACAAAATGTAAAAGTATGACTATTAGCTAACTAGACTAATTGACTATGTGTCTCCACTTATAGATGTATGATGAAAATAGAGCTTAGAAGTGTGGAAGGATCTCGTGAGATCCTGAACTGCTGCGATCATCGTAAGAAAGGACAGTAAGTAAATAACCTGTCATGATATAAACAAGATATAGACAAGTATAATGGGTGGTTATCAATTATTTCTAGTGATTTAAAGAACAGGAGATATAATAAACATTTAGCTTATGATGACTGTCGCAACTATCGATGACGGTGAACTTTCAAAAGCAAGTATTTCAACAAATCACAAGCTGCTTCAAACACAGAAGTATAGCAGTTACTAAACGGTCACTAAGAATGACTCTCAGTGGACGAGGGCACATAAGGAAGGGAGTGTTTGCGGTCCTTTGTGAGGTACTATTTGCGCGGTTTGGGCCAGCTCCCTAGGCCGGCCTGTTTTACGACTACAATGGCCAGTTCATTCGATTATCTTCGAGAACCGGACATAATCTATTCTCCGCATTCTTTCTGGTTCTCCCTTCACTCACTCGTCTCAATGGAGTTTGTTCTCTAGATAGCATCCTTCAGGATATTTGCGTTTCCGTTGCTAGATTGTTAAAGAAGAGAGCACTTTTGTTACAAAACTATGAAATATTATTTGTATTCGGCTGTTAAGGACGCATGGTAGGTATAGTAAAGATTGATTGGTAAAATAAAGATTATTATTTGCCTCGTTCGAACGGGCTGTCTTGCAGATCTGTTCATCTGATTATCTATCGGTTTGTTCCTCATACGATAACAGCAGTAACATTTACATTTACAAACAACAACAATTTGAAATTTAAAAGGCATATTCACCCTATATTCTTGAACTTACTCACTTTAAGTGAAATTCCATCGAAACCTATCCAAACACCCTAATTCCCTAGGACTAGTCATTACACTGCGCCACATATCTCTATAATCTTCCTGGAACTGAAGCGGCAGTGGCCTCGTAACCTACTATAAATACATGATATTGGGAGTCCTGGCAATGGCCAGTTTCTCCAATCATGTCCTGAGCGTATGTGGTTCTCGAACTCCAAATATGGCAAACCATACTCCACTGGCCTGTTCCTGTGACGCCCCTGATGGAGGAGCGTGGGAGACTTCCCAAGCTTCCGCTTCCTCTTTCGCATGCCAGACAATCAAGTTGATTTTGGAGGTGTCTGAGCTGTTTGTAAATAATATATGAATGAGCGAATGAATGAAGAATTGTAAATATGGTATGAATGAAACATTGAACACAATTATTTGTTGCCCATTAAGCCAAATTGCAATTTTTCTCACATTAAACATTTGATTTGTCAATTAAAAAAAAAAAAGGCATACTCAATAATTGTTCATGATGGTTTATGATGATGGGAAGAGTGCGAGAAAAAAAATTAACAGCTTCTGTCTGACGCTTAACGTTCCTCAAGTCATAGCTCAGAAACTATGTGTATTTGACTGTCAGTATTGATATTTCGGTGTCCACTCCTATGAAAAAAGACATAAAGTTTTATTCGAAGGTACTATTTCATATTAAGAGGACATAAAACATGAGTAATTGTCATAAATTAATTCATTATTAGGTAAAACTAGGTAAAATGAAACTTTGTTCTATGATTTTGATTACTTAATTTTGTGTAGGGTATCAAAGTAAAGATCTTTTCCTGATTAAGAACGCGTAGTTATTGTTTTAGTTTTTCAATACATTGCAAATATTTACAAAGAGTCATTAAAACTTACATTAACATCGTGTTCTCAACTCAAACAGACCATAATTTTTTATACGTCTATTCTTCCAAATGAAACGATGATTCTTAAAGTAAAACCATCCATATATAAAATAATGAAAGGTCTTTAAGAAGAAATAAATATTTTTATTTAAAATTCCAATCATATTGAGTAGGGCAGTGGCATAAATGGGATTATTTTCGGGGAGGAAAAGGGGGGTGGGGGATTGACCCACAGATAATAAATATCGACTTCTCTCTTATCCTTATTTTTAATGGAGAATTCTCGTGTATTAATGATTAAACAATAGGTAAGTAATTGCAAGAGGTATTAACATTTTATTAAAATAATAATAAAATCTTTAATATAGTTTCTATTTATTTCCGCAAATTCATCTACATCATTAATTTTAATCCGGATGTTGCACTAGGCAATATTTAATTTCCGTTTTTTCTTTAGCATGTAAAACATTCTTTTTACCAAAATTTTAATAAGTTACTAGGTAAAATTGTAAACATTTAATCACATTTCGGGGGTGGGGTAAGCCCTTATGTGCGCCACTGGAGTTGGGTATCAAAGGGTTTGCAATGTAATATGTGCTAGAGCTTAAGTGGTCTAATTATATAAAGACTTGAAAACTTTCATCAAAATTTTGCCCACAGTTTTACTTAAAATAGCTCCCTTATTAAAAACTAATGTAGAGTCAACCGTAGCTTACTTAGTTGTAATTTTAAAATAATCATATTCCTATCATACTGAGTAAGCTATCAAATTATAGCTATTGACGTCATGAGTATAATTTTAAGCTGTCTTTTTCAAATTTATGGGTGATATTTTTCATAAACGTTTCGATTCCCCAGATAAATAAATTCTACCTTATAAAAACTAATGAAGATACAATGTTAATAAAAATAAAAATATTTTTCATACTGAGTATATTATCAAATTATAGACATTCACGTTATATTTAATATTTATGGTGAATATTATAAGTGATTGTGAACAAGCGGCCCAGCTCTAGCCAAAATCCCGAAAGGCTGGTGTAAACAATTAATATTAGTACTTATAAAAATAACATATTAATAACTAACTGAAATAATGAAAACTAACAAATGAATTGACTTCTTCAAAGTTTAATGTCTATTAATTGGCTAATTCAAATGAATAAAATGTATTAGATAGCGTACTTGTCCTAAAGATGTCGTCGTGAGTCGAGTGTTCAATTTCATCTCCATCCGGAGATACATGTCCCACGGCTTGTCCGGCTGTCTCAGGAGATGATAGTCCAGCTGCTAACTTTATCTCTCAACTGGAGACAGAAACTGGTCCATCCGATTGTTGATGTCCCGAGATATGTTGACATATCAATTGGTCTACAGACCAAGGGGAGTCAAAAATGCTAAGGTACTCTAAAGAAAAGAAAGGTACTCTAAAAAAAATGCTAAAGTACTAAAGAAGTGTCAACGCACAGAGCCCTGTCACTTATATGAAGCCAGAGAGAAGGAATTCAGGTAATGGGAGTATGGGTAATTCGGGGGTGGGTAAGGAAATGAGAAAGGGGTTCTCCCCATGCGCGTGAACTCACAACACTCGTTCCAAACACGTACACGATCCACGCACATAGGTATACAAATAAAACAAAAATACAAAATCATACTAAATTCTAGACATATTGAAATGATTAGAGTCAACAGTTCATGAAATGTGATTCGTGTCCTAACTTCGGTGGACTGTAATTATGTTGTCGTTAAAACTGTCATAAAAGAATTAATTGTTTTCACTATTTGTTAGCACCTCCAATTTCAGATAGAAGGATGACATTGATATTTGCATGAAAATGTTACTTGATGCCACGGAGGTGCTAAAATATAACGTGTATTATAAAAAATATATATATATATTGTCAATTATTAATGAATTGCTTGCAATTACAAAAATAAATAATTAGCTATAATATCACGTCCTTAACGAAAGTAGTAACGAAATTATTACTTGTGTGACATATCACCCTTGACTTGAATTTTATGGAAATAGAAGGTCAGGTTGTTTTTAATTACATGTGATATCGTACATAGAGAAAGCCATGTTATTTTTGGAAGGCCTGGAAAGCGTAGCTAAATATACATCGAAGGTTAGACGTTAAGCCAAATCAAACAGTTATATAATGCTAAGAATATTGTAATGCTAATAGTAGAAGCTAGTGTATACCAGCCTCGTGACTTCATGGAAGTCACTGATATTTTTAAGTAAGCAACCGCATTCCTTCCTAGACCTCCATCCCAATTCCCGGAATTACCCTTCTCTTATACACATAAGTATCAGCTTTAGCCCCAGTCCTCTCTTGTTTCCCAGACACTCGTCCCTAAACATCCAACCCAGTATGTAGTACTCTTAATATTTGTATATACCAGTGTTTGGCTTGTACTTCATAATACAGCTTTTCTTTATTTTCTTTTAAAAGACTCTCCTCTACAAAGATTATTGAACTGGACGATATTGTTGGTATCATCTCTTAGGGATTATGCTATTCGTGACATTTTGAGAGTCTCGCTGGTATTATCCCAGACCAATGTCACTAACTTTAAACAATGAGTAGCGTATCGAAGTCAAGTGTTACTGCGTCAGCTAGAGTATAATGCACTATTACTGGTTGCAATAACCCAGACCTCCACTTGGGTCACAAGGGGTAGACCGGCCGGCGACCTGATGAAGATTTACTGTACACCTTCTATGGCCCCGGAGAAGCCCTAATAGCCCCAAGGGTGATCTATAGTCTATATTGGCTCCCTCACTCCGCTCTTACTCCTTTTTTCCAGTTCCCACTTTGAATGTCACAGCCAACAAAGAAAGGTACGCTCAAAAATCAAAAAAAGAGTCATTGATTTAAAGTAGCGAACTCAATGCTAATGATTTTTTTTTATTATTTTAAAATCACTTTTTAAAAAAATGATGTTTCATATACACTTAAAAATTGGCGCATCTTAGAAAAATTCAAATATTAGCTTCCTAATAAAATTATTTTTGTTCTTAATTCTTATTAGCCTTAGTCACGAGAGGTAATTAGAGAGGTGAGTAACCCTAGCCCCGGTGACAAATTGAGGGTTGTTTGAGTTTATAACCTGGACAATCGTTCCATGACGGCTTTATACTACATGAAAATGACCTTTTCGCAAATAAATGATTCAAAAGAGATCACATATTCCTGGAAAATTTCCCTCGCGTACAAATTGGCATTAAAAGAAATCCTGCGGAACTAGTGTAGCTCATTGTTCGCAATCGAAGAAATTCTACTCCACGCCAAATTCTCCCAGTGACATTACATTCAGCATTATCGCCAGATTTTCGGTAAACTCTCACCCGTCCATCTAGAGTACAAAGAGTGAAGCTTGACTCATCCAAGAACAGTACGTTGCCCCATTCGTTTTCAGTCCTCATAACGTGCTCCTGAGCCAATTCCAAACGAGCTCTACGATGTTGTCTGGTCCACAATGGCCTTGGTGTTGGTATCTGAGGGTTTGAATTCACTTCATCAAGTATTCTTCTATCAATTTCTGAACATATTTCAACTCTCCGAGTCTGCGAAGAAGTTAAGCATAAAAGATTTAATAAAGTAAACAAAGTCCTTTATTGACAAGAAAACAAGTCACTTCCTTCAAAAATTATTTTTGAATATTCCTTTTATTAAAGAATGTACTTATTATCGTTTGTTAATAACTTTCATAACGAATAATTCTTAGTACTTTTGTAGGACAGTGTAGTTAATTAGGATGGTGAGACCAGTTATTTGATACCGTGCAAAAACGTTTAGATAAATACATTTTTGTATATTGTATGCGCGCTAATTTGAGAATTAATTTTCCGATATGAGATTAAACGATGCCACAAAAAAAAAAAAAATGAGATAATGTAAAATTAATTCGCTTAATTTGGTATCTTAGGGTCTAGCGTAATTTCCTACATGTTGTAATCATTGGATGGAAGGATGTTTAGTGAGTGAATATTAAAGGGCGATAAGAAATTTGCGATGCCTGAAAACCACTCTAAAATATTCTATTGTATATTCTAACTCATAGTTCTAACTAACACAGCTCTAACCAGAGTGACTGGAAGGAAGTTCTCCCTAGAGCAAAAAATAGTTACCCTAGCTCCTGGGCAACCTCAAAACGTCTACCCAACTTCTGTTGAGACGATTTTAACACACTCCCATCATGAACCTAATTCTAATAAATAAATTTAGTTCGATTCTATAGTTATTAACTTTTTTTTTTTCCCTTAGCTCTCAAATTTTTAAGATTATGGGGGAAAAAAATTTTAATGGGTGTTTCATTTGTAAATTATTCAACTAAACTAAATTATTATTAAAAGTATATAATTATCTGTGAATTTAAAGGGGCTATGAAGAAAAAAAAATCTTATTACAATATATAAATAACCCAAACAAATACCAGCCAATAGATTAATTTACGACGCTTGATAATGTTTTAAAGGCACATTTTTCCAAATACAAAATATTTGTCGTATCGTTGTATCATCAAATTGGACCCCACGTAAGGTTTCATGTCTCAGGTTGACTGGGAGATATTAATGAATGATCTTTGCTAAAAGGGAGACAGACAAACCAGTGAAAAACTAAGGGTTTCAGTCTTTAAGGTAAACCTTAAAAATTGACTGGCCGCGACCATAATAATAATAAACAGAACGCCAAGTTTTAATAAAAATCACAATTACACCGGGTTCTTTTCCACAGAATCACTTATCTCATCAGATATATAGTGAATACATGATTAGAAAGAGGTGGATTAGTACTAATCATGTTTTTACTATATATCTGATAAGAAAACTGATTCTGTGAGGGAAAAAAAACGGTGTCATTGTGATTTTTATTAAAACTTGGTGTTCTATTTATTAATTATACCGGATGGAAATCTAGGTTTAGTTTACGCGATTAAAAAAAAAATCAACTATCTTACCTCTTTGTCAATCTGTGCTTTTTGTTTCATACAGTTTGTCTATGATTTTAAGAATTTAAATTTTGGAAAAATGTAACAATCCTGCAAAAACCTGCGTTTTGGAAATTTCGCAAACACTTCTGACTAATGATAATCCACTTTCATATATGTCATAAACCACCTTTAGTCACGAGTTCTCTAGGTGTACTGCCAGTATAAAAACTATTATTTTAATCTAGAATATAAACTAGAAAAACTATTTAATTTAATTTAGATTTAATAAAATCTTACTTTACAATTATTATTTAAATTTTAAAGAGTTCGAGGATGGGTTAGAGCTGAGTTGAATGAATCTCTTGAGTACCTATAAACAAACAGTGTTTATTATTAATAAATAATTATATTATATCGTATGCCGGAGGCAAAGGGCAATGTATTTCCAAAATCTGGATTTCATTGCCATCTTACTCTAATAGTTTATCTATATTGAGATACAGCAAACTGTTCAATTTTATTAAAGGAACAATTATTTTTGTAAACGTAAACCTGACACATTCATTGTCGATAAGATCTTTGATTTCAGTTCGTTGATCAGTGATTTTAACGAGGAGATGTGGGCATTCATTCAGCTTCCACGCTGTTTTTATGGCAATAGATTTGTGATATGAGGCATTTAATTTGTAATTCAAATGCTTATTATAATTTACCAATTCCTTCATCATAACATCTCCACTCACCTAAAAGGAGAAACAAAAATTAATTTTCGGGGAGAATAGTCCGGAAAAAAAGTACTATTTATGCGAAACGTTGCCTCAAAAAAAAAAAAGAAGTATATGGAAATTCTGGACTTAAAAAAAATTACGGTTTTGAGAAATTTAAATTAAATAATCATGGACGCACTGTCACTGCAACTTCCTTTAAGAATGGTTCCGAAATTTCCATTGGTTCTTCACTGTTGCACCCTATATGCGGTATAGGCTCACAAGCTGTTATTGGTACAGGTTACGCAGCACATGATCATGGTGGTTTACGGGTCTGGAAAAGTATTGTAATTATACAATCTTATTAAAACAATAATAATTAAAATATAAACAGTTACATATCTGTCTGCATAAGTAAAAAAATAGTATACATTATTTAAACCTTTCTTTTTCAATCCTAATTCTACTTAAATTATAAGAAACTGGAAAACAGTGTTGTAGCCATCACAAGCAATCAGCATAAAATGAATTTTGAGTAGGCCATAAACAGGTGTACATTCATTATTATAAAACAGGTTTTTAATGATTTGAAATGTTAAGATAGGCCCTTTAGGGGAACCATAAAATAAAACAAAATTAACTCATTTAGGCAAAAGGGCAAAGGAATAACAATATAAATACTTAAATCTAGGTAAGATATTTATTTGTGCATTGCTATTATGCATATGTTATGCTTTTAATTATTCATAATAATAAAATCCAAGAACTAACTTAATATTATTGTTTTTTAACAACAATAGTGGATGGTGGACTACTGAAGCAATGAATTGCTAATTATTTCAACAGCTCAGCGAGTAAGCTGTTGAACTGTCTATTAGTAGCTTTAGTCTAACTACAACTTCCTAGCTTAGGGTTTACACTTAGGCCTAGAAAGGTATTAGTCTCTAGACCTGCATAAAGTGTCTCAAAATCTAGTACGAACTATCTTATCTATTTTTCTTACTCACAATATTACACACTGTTTAGTAATTGTTAACTAAACAGTGTGGATGAACTTAGACCGGTCAGCACATCTCCAGGCCACAGCTCAAGGCCTGAGGTAGTCCTACGACTGAAGAGTCGGTCAATAAACTCAGGGCTTCATGCAATGGAATTTGATTAAATCTGGCAGTGCTTGAAACAGAGCACACAAGGGAAAGCCTTAATAACCAATTCTGCCTAGCCCTTTATATTTCTAATCAACACGTCAGCGTCACTTTGCTTTCGTTTGGTTTTGTTTGTTGAAGCGTACGGCCTGGCCAGTTACTGAGCCGACCGCAATACTTTCAACAAGGAAATCATTTGTGATTCCAACAACAATATGTATTTATAGGCTGGGGATATTCTGTTCCGGCCTTCACAAAATTACTGGATGAGAACATTCAAGAACTCAATGTTGTTGACAACTCACATGACACAAAGAGTGTACATAAGTTGCGGACTCCAGGCACACTGCTAGACCAGTGTGTGAATTCCTGATTACGCCGTGAATTTATTTGTTGATTACGTAGTGAATATGTTCAAAGCTTTCATAATTTTTTTTTTTTACTGGACAAGCACATTCGAGAACTCAATGTTGTTGACAACTCACATGACACAATGAGTGTACATAACTTGCGGACTCCAGGCACACTGCAAGACCAGTGTGTGAATTACGCCGTGAATTTATTTGTTGATTACGTACTGAATATGTTGAAAGCCTGTAGACGATTACATAAAATAATCTTTATCTAGATAAAACGTCCTCAAAACACATAGACATTTAATAGAACACACTTTATTAAATCGTTACAAAACAATTACGATTTCTAACGAAATTCGAATAACTCTTGTCATAAATCAATTATAATTATGATCTCAAAATAATGCAAATGTGATGATTGAAAACATTAAACTTGATTTCATGGAGATAAAACGGTATTATTTTATCATACCAAGTCATTCCTAAATCAGGACACAATAATTAACTTCTATTAATGTTTTAAGAGTTAATGAGAAAGAACTTGAGCTTGAAGTTGTTGAAAATGTTCGTTTTATATAACATGGCGGAGATTCGGCTATGAACTGAGAGAGGGTAAACTTCGTTTAGCAAACATCCAGGATCCGGCGAAGCTCTGGGACTACTTCCTAATACATTTTGGATAGAGGCAGCCTCTCCAGAGCTAGACAGTAATAGATTTTCTACAAATTTATATAAATTTCATTAAAGGAGCGACTTATAATACTTTTCATATTAAATAGAATCGTTGAGGAATGTTTATTTGTGGACATTAGTAAAATACATTTTTTTAAAATGACGTGGTAAAATGCTTGTAGTCTTAACATGCTGATATCCAAACACAGGGACACAGATTCCTCGCTCCTGAGAAAATGTTTCTTTGTGAAATGGCACTATAAAGTTTTATTTAATCTACTTGAACGAAAAGTAGCAGATCCACTCAGGTATACTGAAATGAAGTTTGAAAACCTAATACTAACTACGCTGAATCCTCAGCACCCTCTACCAAGTTAAGTGACAAGCTTCAGTCGGCCATGTCTCTTAATGGTATTTTTAGATTCTAATCCAAAGGTACTGAACTTTTCTTTCATGTCCCATAAGTTAAAAACTGCAAAATGCTCATTTGACAACCTCCCAAAAACATGCAAGAACAAAATACCTACCATCCAAATAAATTTATTGAAGTATTAAATAAAAGAGATTTATTATTGAAAATGGAAAAAAAATTGCTAGTTATTATTCTTTAAATAATGAAAATCTACAAAATCCTACGTTCAAAATATTTCGACAGGACAATATCGTTCGATGGTTACATTTGTAGTACTCCAATATTTAACTGGGCAACTCAAGTTAAGAATATGTGCCAGGAACTTGGTACAAAAGGTGTTCGTCACATGGACAGCTTCGATATTAAAATATAATTGCCACACTCCTAGCTCCCTCAGTAGTAAAAATACTTTAGGATAATCCAAGCCTCTCTCTTCTTATTCTCTTTCTCAACTTCTTATGTGAAGTTAAAAGTTTTTAGTGGCAAAGAAGGGTACTTGAGAGCAAATTTGCATATTTCTGAAAAAGGGTTGTTTCGGACTTATGTCTTATGAAGAAGCAGTTTAAAAATCCACTGTGGAGAAAGAGGTGCTGCCTGAAAACTGTTCGATGAAGAAGACCTGACTCTCTTTATCTTTAGATACCCCATGCTTGCTGAAGCCACAAGGCATTTTATACCAACACACTACAACGAATCAAACCCTACAGAGAAAAAACTACAGGACATCAGCTCCATTAAAACAAAGGCTATTATTATATTGTAATAAAAATTTAATTTTCATTATTGCACTTAGTGGACTGTCTGTTATTTATTATGATTATTAATTATTTATGTATTTTTTAGACTGAAAAGTGGGAGAGAAAGAATAGGCACTGTTTTCTTTTCTTTTTTCCTTTTTTGTGACGGATGATTTCTGAATATTTATTTGGAAACCGTCTTCTAAAAAGTGATGTTTTCATACGCCACTCATCAATAAATGAAATATGAATAAATGTTTTGCAATCAAGGACCCTCTGTAAAAAGAATGTTTGCTTAAATACAGAAAATAATCTAGATTTTAAATAAGATCAATGTTCGTTGCTCTTTGAAAAATATTTTTTAGTTGGTAAGCGCTTTCAACATCCCACGTCTATCATTCTCAGGTTATGTATGACAATCATACTACATGGAAAATTTAAAAGATAAATAGCTTTCTCAGTTTAAAAATATAAATAATGTCTATCATAAAGTTATAAATAAAGGAGTACAATTATTTATGTGGTACAATCGCCGCGAAGCGATAAATCCACCAACTGATATGGAGAACTGATCATTTAAGGAGGGGTAAATCTAACACACATGGCCTGGAAAATATCAGTTTTAATTTAAAAAATTGTATTAATGGCAATTTTGGCGCGTTTTATCTCCAGGCTTTTGTTTCATCGTTTTGATGGTTTTTTCTTTTTATGGAAAATTTTCATTCCACCCTGATCCCGATTGCTATGATTTTCAGCGGGAAAATCCCAAAAGTATTCGGAAGTCCCCTTTTTCAAGGGCCGTATTTCCTCCTGTCGCATGTCTTTTGTAACTACAGCCACAAACATTGTACCTCAACCAATAATTTCAACGACCCTAGATCTCCTCGGTGGGTTCACATCATAAAATCCCCTAATTTTAGTTTATAACTCTTGTATTTATAATGTGATAATAGGTATTGTTTATATTGACTGATTAATCTCTTAAATTTTAACCTTTTTATCTTCTAAATTATAACGTTTTTAATGTTTTTCCTTGTTAAAAGAAACGAGGATTGCTTTTATTTAAAACTTAAATTACACCAGCTCTTTCAATCTAACGCCTCGGTGAATAGAAATGAAACTGGCTTGCGTCCACTTATACAGATGTAGTACTGATCCATTTGGGTAAATACATTTTGTATATTATTGTGATTTGTGACTTGTTTCTAGTCATCAATCAACTTATTGGTATTGATCCCCACTCAATAACTAGTCCGTGACCTCTCTCAAAATATCGATAGACCTGATGAAAGAACGCTTGGCCCTTTACTGTAAAAGGAACTCTACCGTGATTACAGTTCTATTTTTTTTTTGAGGCTCTGATTATTCAGATTCATATATCGGTGGTAGCAGGCATTTTTTTTTTCATGGAGTACCAACAATAACACGGTGTAGTCGATGTAAAATACC
The DNA here is from genome assembly GCA_930367205.1 of Acanthosoma haemorrhoidale. Classification (NCBI taxonomy): domain Eukaryota; kingdom Metazoa; phylum Arthropoda; class Insecta; order Hemiptera; family Acanthosomatidae; genus Acanthosoma; species Acanthosoma haemorrhoidale. Next base: position 24,660,537 of record OV884013.1, on the reverse strand, counting down.
CTTTGATCACTATTTGCAAGTGAAATTAAAAAGTGAACCGCTCTTTGTAATATCTAGTATTATAAGTCCAAGAAAAGGTAAAAAAGAAAAAAAAAAACTGGAATTGATTCCAATGAAACAGAAGAACTTTACAAGAACAAGAGGAAGGAGAACGGAAAAAAATAAAAGGAGATTACACTAGAAGTGAAGTGGGCCCCTTTTATGTAAATGCTATTCAGACTTAAGCAGCCGCACTTTACATAAACGGCAACGCAAAGAGTATCTGCTCCGTAAGGACCTCTATGCACCGGTGTAAGTGCTCACAAGAGCTGGTTCTCAGCTCAAATTTGGTTTTGAATATTCACTTGAACTAGCTCTGTATGAGTGGCGGTCTAACATTCAAAGTTGATTAGGATCACGGATCCAATGAAGGTGCTACATACTAATGTATAATTAACTAAAAATCAATTTGAAGTTTTAGAAATTCTAAGTCGGTCTCAAAAGCATTTTATTTTATTTTTTTAGTAAAATGACACTCATAACACTGGCTCTTGATTTTTTCTATTCGTTAACAAAATATCTGTTTGTGAAAACATAGCAAAGAAAATTTTGTATACCACATCTACAAATTTTCAGCTTCGTGGGCAGCAATGAGAAAAATGCCTAGGCCGACTACCACCTCCCCGATTATACAATAAAAAAGTTTTAACTAGGTAGACCGCTAAAAATTAGTGTTTTAAGTGCAGGTTAATTTTTTGTTCCTATCTTCCTGCATATAAATAAGTTGATATTTTAGTTTTACGCAAACGGCAGTTGTACGTTTGGCAACTATATGTGATAAGCCCATGTAACATAAAATAAAATAATAATGAGAGTCATTTAGATAAAATTTATTGTTATAAAATAATAAAGTGGGTTTCACCGTTATCCTGAAAATGAGGACGTCGGGCACGCCCAACGAGAAGGTCTCGTCAGTTATATAATATTCATTTTTAGCTGAAACATTTACTTCAGTTGAGACATATGGTCTGCCCTTCCTTTGTTCTTTTACAACCCTTCCTAACCCTCAGACTACCTGCCTCCGGCAAAGATCCCTACACTTGTGCTTTAGCCTTAGCCAAAGAATATCCTAGTACTGTAATTCATTAAGATTTGTATATATACCAGTGTTTTGATTGTTATTCATAATAAAGTTTTATAAAATACTATCCTCAAACAAGATTATTTAACTGTCGACCTAGTCACTGCTTGGTGGCCGTAAGAAAGAGATGTAAACCTGAGTTCTATGACCTTTTCTGGTGGTCTAGTCGGAGGGCAGCTTAATTCGTATTTGTTTATTGATCTCACTTCATAAGATCTTAGAAGGTGAGGCCCGACAGTGCACAATGTTCAACTGAAAAGGTAAAGGTAAGGTATTATAGGAAGCTTGCGTGGTGTTGGAACGAGTTCACACTCGATATCTGAGGGTATGCGAAAACCGTCCGGATCCCAAAGAAGAGTGGTAACCGGAAAGAGGCAGATTGTAGTGCTGATGCAGTGGTACTACTAAGAGGTGCCTAGAGGTAGGACTTCAGAGGCCATCGTCTGCATGGAAGGGCTCCCTTTCAAGAATATGCTAGTTTAGCAAGGAAAGGCCCGGGAACTCCACTGGGAAGGCTGAGGGTTGTCAGTCCCGGACTAAAGCTAGCAAGGATAGAACAGAGAGGTGAAGAGGTAATTAAACAAAAAAGCCATGGTTCGAGCAGAGCAACAAGCGCCAGGATACTACGCCAGCGCCCCTAGTGAGCTCTTGTGGTGTCGGGATCGTTATTTATTGATATAAAATAAGAAAAGGTAGGCGGGTGTTTTCTGATCCGTGAAGAAGGTAACTTCCATTTGTCCGTGGTGAAGAAGTTAGCACAACAGAAGACTAGCTGACCTTGCTGAAAATCAGGTTCGTTTTTGCCAAAACAACAAAGTGAAATCTTCCATCTGCACATTATCAAACGACTAGATGACTAGAACAGTCGATGACTGGAGCAGTCAATGAGAGAATACAAAGCAAGCATCAAAAGGAATGGTGAAATTCAAATAATAAGTGGGTGGAGATTAAACCGTTTTCAAACGATGAAATCTGCTGAGTGGGCTACAAGGTAGACAGGTCATCGCCAGTTCTCTCGTGTTTCTTGATACGAGGACTAGACCATTAACAGAAAAGCACTGAAAATATCTATTGATTTAAAGTTAATAAAAAAGCAGTTCAGAAAATGTCAAAATACCACGAGAAAATTAAATTCATCTATATCTTACTCATATCCTGTATAATGTTACAATGACCTTGTTGGCTAGGCTCACTATAATTTAAAAAAAACAATGAAATTAGCGGGAATAAGTTAATATCAGTAAGGAATAGTTTTTAAACTATATATTATGAATAGTTATATCAATTATTTCTGATCGTTCGCCTTGACCATTTAATTTATCGATATTTTTGTAATTAGATCACCCTCTCGCCTATCCATATTTATTTGTACCCGTTTTTTTGTTATTTTTATTTGTTTGATGGTAAAAGAATCCTGTAGCGACCGCTAACTACATAAGATAAATCACCCTATACTCTATTGTATATATATTGTAAACAAATGTAAATAACATGAACAAAATATATTGTAGACAAATGTAAATAACATGAACAAAATATAAACTATTGTAAATGTGTTAAGCAATAACATGCGGGGTGCCAAGCAGTTAGTTACATGAGATGGGTCACAGCTGTCAGTCCCTTCTACCTGGGACTGACAGCTACGGCCAGATGTGACCGGAAGACCCTGCCAGCCCTCCCAGAAGACAAAGAAGTCATTTACCATTGGTTACACCAATCTCGATTATGGTTGGGTAAGGACAAGGCTGGCCGGGTACTTAAGGCGGCGGTCTAGCCCCTGTAAATCATTCTCCCTGGCAACTACTCACTGGCGAGGCTTGAAACTATGAAAAATTGGCTGCTTCTTTATGATAAACCTCTACATCTCTTCTCTCCTAACCTCGCTATGTTTTAGTCCGGCGTCGTCAGGCCCCACACCATCCCAGTGGGAATCTCTGCCTTCGTCTCGCTAAAACTAGCAGCTCCTTGGCAGAGACCTCTCCCTAGTGAACAACAGTTGTCGCGGCCCTGCAAACTGTCCAAGCAGTGTCTCCCGTGACAATTCAGTCTGCCTCTCTTCACACTCGCCTTTGGGATCTGGACGGATTTCGCCTACCCTCAGATACCAAGTGTGAATTCGTGGTCATTCCAAGACCACACAAACTACCTACACCACCTACCCTATACCTCTTCTCCTGAGCATAGTGCATTGTCGGGGCACATACCTATCAAAAATGGAGTCAGATAGTAACGGCGTCATGAAACGATTGTCCAGGTTATAAACTCAAACAACCCTCGCTTGTCACCAGGGGCTGGGGTAACCAGGCACCCCCCTCGTGACGACCGGACAAAGCCCTTCATTTATGAACAAGATATAAGTTCACACCCTATCAGTAAATTTTAACCAATATACTGCTTATCATGAACCACCATCAGAGATGGAGAGACTCGTGAGAGTCCCGTATTTTGTTCGTAACTTGTTTTAACATCAATAAAAACGTTGTACTAATAATATTTAATATGACTAGATAAGCTAATACTAGTTTGCCTGCATTGCTAAAATAGTTACTTCCTTGCTACCTTCATTTGATGCGTCGCCAGAGAATTTCCATTTTATAGATTTCGATATAATAACCTACGAAAACTTTGAAAGGCTACAATCAAGAAGCAATACTTTACTTTGTGAAAGTTCAAACACCTAGTTGAATCACCTATAAGAAGCAGGTTATAGCTTTTAGTTAGGTTTTATAAGACGAAAGACCACATCAAATAGACGATAACAATTTTCTCTCCCGTTTTGTTCGACCATATAGCCACTACTTCACGGGCCTGCTTGGAAGTACGATGTTTAAAAGATGAGAAAGAGGATCGAAGCTTCAGAGCGATGAATTTTTGAAGAGGAGATCCAAGCCAAACTACCACTGACTGACCAGTGGTTGGCTACCCACAACCGGCGATGTTAAAGGGTTGTTAAATTTTCCACGGTGGGGCGAAAAAGGCATGTTTGTTACGGTGGCGTTCTCTCTCCGTACATATTTGTAGTTATATTGGCTTTAAAAAACTGCTACATGTACACATTCACCTGATTCAATGAATGGACAATGAATTTTCTATTCACTTGAAGCTCGTTGTTAGAGGTAGAAAAATTAAGTGCACAAAAAACACTACGCGTTAAATCTTTGTCATACCTATGTATGCTGGCAACATATTGGTCAATCAAATATCAAACTCTCAAGAAAGCATACTCACTCTCATTATCATTATTAGGTTACCTGACTCCAGAACATTGCTAACAGATCATACATGTATAAGAGACCGAGGGCGTCTCTCCAAGAGTTCTCAGCTCTTATTAAAGAGTGTGCCAAGAGAAATAACCACTGAGTTGTTGGAGACTTAAATGCGCGGCATTGCTTGTGGAATAATACCACCGCCAACCCAGCGGGGAGAGCCTTGGTAAAGGCGCCCTTTACTGCCGTTCACCCTCAGAACTACACCTTTCGCCATAGAGGTAACAGTGCACACACCTCTACCCTAGATCTGTTACTCACAAAACAGCCACACAGGATAAACAATTGTGAGACCCTGGACCTAGTAACGACCGAACACCTACCAGTATTGTATTCCATTGACGGTAGAGTTGTGATCCCGCGTCCCACGAAGTACGACTATCGTCGGGCTGACTGGGACCTATATCAATCACAACTTTACCACCAATTGCATACGGTCCCTGTTCTCCACAGTACAGAGGAAGTGGATCGACAGGTAGTTTTCCTGACCGAGGTTATCGTCGATGCAGCTAACACAGCTGTCCCAAAGTTTAGCCCGAAGCCACCCATGCTACAAAAACCACCAGACCATATTCTTCGACTTATTGCATTACGCAATAATTGGAAAAATAACTGGTATAGAACAAGAAATCGTCAGGCCAAGAAATTTGTAAACTCTCTTACAACCCAAATTCGTGCCTTGATGAGGAATTGGAAGACGGCAACGTGGCATGAACGGCTTCATGGCTTACATGGCGATTTCCGTAAGTTTTGGAAGATCCTAAAGACTACTACCAAGAAGGACTCAGGTGTCCGTCTTCATGACGGAGACACCCTGTACACATCGAAAGAACAGGCTAAAATATTGGCCGACCACTATACCGCAGACAACGCCGCTAGGACAGGTAACTACCACGAACCTCAGCAGCTGAGGAGAGGTCAGAACTATATGTTTGTCTCCCCGAAGCAGATCAAGGCGATTCTTCGCCGGTGTCAGGGCAACCAAGCACCAGGGGGCGACGGGGTACAAACGGTATTGCTGAAACAGCTGCCGAGGAGAGGGATTGCCCAACTCGTTAACCTGTACTATTCATGTATCAGGTTGCGATACTTCCCGACAGCGTGGAAACAAGCTATTTTGTTCCCGCTGCGCAAGCCCACAAAGAGAGGCGACCACCCAGCCCATTATCGCCCGATCAGTCTTCTCCCTCACATGGGGAAGATTCTCGAAAAGATAATACTGAACTACCTGAAGGGGTTCTGTTCGGAAAATGCTATCATTCCGTACGAGCAGACAGGTTTTCAGGCTCATCTGAGTACAGTGTTAAACATCAGCGTAAACGCCGGGAAGACCGACTGCGTAATCTTCTCCCTCCAAAAGGGGAAAAAACCTTGCCAAAATCGTATAGCGTGGGAGGGCAAGAGAGCTCACCAGCTTTCTCAAAGCACTATTTGGGTATAAAAATGGATAGGCATCTCCATTTCTCTACTCATTTTAGTAATAAAATAGAAAAAGTACGACAAAGGTCTTACCGGTTATCTCACTTGCTAACTTCACCTAACCTGTCGCTTCGTCTCAAATTGATGAAATATAAATGTGTCCTCCGGCCAGCTCTGCGGTACGGTGTCCCGCTATTTACCCACTTGACCGACAATACAGCTAAATGTCTCCAACACTTCCAGAATGGGATCATGCGAAAAGTGGTCCGATATACCTTTTTCGAGGGGTTGAAAAACGCTGACCTGCACCCGTTGCTTGGTGTGCCGTCAGTGGGTGAGTTCATCCGCCGGAGACACATTAAGTTTTTTGACTCGTTGCAGCACCTGACAAACCCAGTGTTTAACACTATGACCCCACCACCCCTCCCGCATTGATGGCAACAGACTGTTGGGGGAAAATCAGGATAAGAATTAGTATGTAACTTAGTTTTAAGGTTGATCAAAAAGGTGAGCCCCATCACTTTTATTAGTCAGTTTAGTCTAGTCACGGATAATGTATATCATTAGGCTTGTTTATTCGATTATATAATTTCTATAAAATAACAAAACCTGTATATAATGTAGTGATGCTACAGGAAATACAAAATAATTTGTAAATAGATTCACCTGAGGATAATTGTGTATAATTATCTGTAAATTTAAAGGGGCTATGAAGAAAAAAAAATCATTCCTCGAATATACCAAAATCGAAATGCTATAAAAAGGTTCCTTTTTTAATTTATTGTTATTTCTTCCTTTTTATAGTATCTTGATGTATACACGTATAATGTCCACAGAAAATCACAGTTGTTATGATAAATTAAAATTGTAATGAGATGTTGTGTCATTCAGTTGTATTGTATATTTCATATTTATCATCATAGGTCATAAATATACATTACAATGAGGGAAGTTTTATAAAATGGGTGGTACAAACTTTGCCAATTATTGTGCGATAGAAATGTTTTAATGTACCCAATAATAGAATGCGTTGATCTGTGCTAATTCACAGGATATTGACTAAACCAAAAAGGAATGTGCCACGCAGAATGGTATTTATTTTTTCCCTCTTTCAAAATAGTAAATATCATGCTTTGCAGTTGTTTTTCTTCAAGAAATCAGATTTAAGTCGACGACTTTACCAGTAAGCTGTCCATCTTTAAAGTTTATTTGAAAAGTTATCTTTTCTTGACAAAACAACAAATATTTTTGATTATGCCATATAAGATTAGGGCAGTTAGTTACAATAAAACTAATTGTCTTTTTTTTGGAGCTTTTCAAGTTATGCATTTTTAGGAAGTGAAGCAGGTTTTGTATATTTTGTTCATCATGAACATGTTGAGATTGCTAGTTTTAAAACTGAAAATCTCCATTTTCATCAGCTAAATACGAGAAATAGCTCTGTGGCAGCTAAATCTTTAATAGAAGAGTAGACATTCTATTATCTGACTAATTAAAACATATCAAGTTTTTTTTGTTTTTTTTTATGGAGAAAATCTACATTCTCAGCCCAGAGGGAGAGGTCAAACAGAGGTGGGGCAATCGTCTTTTGTCTACCAGTCAGTATTTTCCACCGTAACGATTGTAAATATTATCAATCTATATGAAATTTCCAAGTTTCATTTCAGAATATGGCGATCAAGAAGTAGAAAAAGCAAGTATGAAAAAAAAAGAAGTTATTTTCACATTAACTCAAAAATGTATGCCACCATCATTAACTGTGATTATTATTCCTCACGTAGCTATTTAACATTATTCACTAGAGGGATGCCTGGTCACCCTAGCCCTGGTGACAAGTGAGGATTGTTTGAGTTTATAACCTGGACAATCGTTTCATGACGCTCTTACTATCTAACTCCATTTTTGATAGGTATGTGCCCCGACAATGCACTTTGTTCAGGAGAAGAGGTACAGGGTAGGTTATAGGTAGTTTATGTGGTCTTGGAATGACCACGAATTCATACTCGGTATCTGAGGGTAGGCGAAAACCGTCCGGATCCCAAAGGCGAGTGTGAACCGGAGAGAGGCAGACTGGATTGCAATGGAAGACACAGCTGGTAAAATTTGTAGGGCCACGGCAACCGTCGACCGCGAGGGAGAGGTCTCTCCCAAGGAGGTGCTAGTTTTAGCGAGACGAAGGCAGAGATTCCCACTAGGAAGGTGTGAGGTCTGCCAAAGCCGGGTTAAAACATAGCGAGGTTAGGTGAGAGAGATGTAGAGGTTTTTCATAAAGAAGCAGTCAGGTTTTCAGAGTTCCAGCGGGAGCCACGAGCCAGTGAGTAGATGCCAGGAGTTGCGAGGAGAGAATGATTTACAGGGCCTAGGAGGCCACCTTAAGTACCCGGCAATTATTGCCCTTATCCAATAGAGTTCGAGATTGGTGTAACCAATAGCATTCGACTTCACTGTCCTCTGGGAGGCTGGCAAGGGTTGCTTAGGGTCTGCGGTCGGTTCCCTCATCTGGTAAGGTACCTGTGACTGACAGCTGGTGACCCATATCATGTAACTACTTGGCCCCCGCATTTTTTATTGCTTAACACATTTTTAATGATTTATATTTTGTTCATGTTATTTACATTTGTCTATAATACATTTAGTTCATGTTATTTACATTTGTTTACAATATATATACAATAGAGTATAGGTTGATTTATCTTATGCAGTTAGCGGTTGCTACATTCACCAATGTTAAAGAAACATTAAGGAAGTTAATGGAAAAACAATGAAAGAAAAACATTATCAATATGTTCGTCTTGTTTTTCTACAGATTCGTTCCATTTACTCAGGTTAAAAGAAAAATAAATAAAATAATCACAGGGTATAGAGTTGTGTGATGAAAGGAAATGTTGAAAAGTAAACTGTACTTCCAAATTAAATAGAAGCCTAAATAATAGCTAAAGAAAGGAAAAAAATGTTCGTCGATGAAAAGGTGTAAAAAGCAGCAGTACGCTTATTCAGTAGTTTAAGGACGGAACTTTTGCAAACATCGTGTCATATGTACTTCGAGGAAGGAATTTTATATCATTGGGCTCATGATGATAACAACTAAAAAAATTCTGTTCAATTCCGTGACACAGCTATGGAAAGCATGTACTAAACACTAATGCACGCAATAAAGTACAGCCATCATAAAACCAACTTAATGAAATAGAAGCAAAAAAGCTAAAATGTTTACGGTCATGTCAAGAAGATGGATGAGGACTCCTGGTCAAAAATACTCTTCCTTCAGCACATTACTTAGGTAAGGAGGAATAGAAGATGACCCGGGAAGAGAATTTCAGGATAGGAATAAAGAGCGTTAGTTAATAGATAGGGGTTTGCTCACATATGCCTAATCATATTTCACCCGGGAAAGATAGAGTTTAAATTTGAAAACCACTTATGTATTCCAATAATTGGCGATGTAATATTGCAGTCCCTTCTAGTTGGTACTGGTTTATATTACCTAGAATACTGAAAAAAATAATAAATTTGCTCCCAATAGTCTTGTTGGTGAATACCTAATCTACCTCGTACTTTGCTATGCTCCGAGTCCCATCCTCCCTATTTACCAGGCCTAGCCCCCTGCGACTTCCCGAATGAGAAGGGGCATAAAAGGAATACGTTTTGCGTTGAAGAAGAAGAAGAAGGAAGAAAACGACAGAGGCGCTGTATGGTATCACAAAAGAGGGATTTAAATGGTAATATTGTAGTGGAATAAATGATTGGACAAGTACTTCAATGGAGAGTAATTTGAAGGAGATTAAAGGTTTTTTGTAAACAAAAAACAACAATATGAAGAAGTCTGTTTAATACATTACGACATTAAATGAAACCAATAAATTAATACAAAATATATGTACATGTGTTATATATATTATATATATATTTATATATATATATAATATAATATAAAAAGTATACTTATAATATACAATACTGAAAACCAATGAAGGTGACAGCCCAACATCTATAAAAATTGTAGACCATAAGATAAAAATTAAAATGCAAAAATAAAAGTATAAAAATATAATATCATAAATAAATCGTAATACTATATAATGTTTACAACCCTTCAAAATTTCCAACTATAACTTGCACAATATTTTGAAAATTGTATTATTATACCGTAATAGCTCGTTTGAGGTGGCAACAGCCTGGAATGGTTGCAATTTCTTAAGCTAATTAATTTGGTACCTAGGCTATTTTTATTTACATATTTATCCACCTGTTATATGCAGAATATTCACTTTATGTATTAGTATTACTTTTCAGGCCTCATTTTATTCTACTTTAATCTTATACCTGCTTTCTTTTACGAATGCTTCAAGTCAAATAATGTGAACAACGAACAATATTGGAAAAAAGTTGCTACACCGTTTCTTTCAAGATGGCAAAGGATGAAAACCGATTGTTCTACGGCAAGCAATATTTTGTTTCATCGAAGAGGTATACATTAAATGAACTCGAAATTATTTATGTAAAGTCGCTCCAAGTTGAGGAGTTGTAACCGGTATTTCAGAACCAAACTTATCCCCTTGCTGGAAAATGAAAAAAGTTTTGCCCTATCGTACTTAGTTTAAATTTCAACGGAATTAGATCTGTTGTAGAACAAAGCTGTGTAGGTTTTCGTATCGAAGAGACAAAAGTAATTGAAATATCTGCATTGAAGGGATTGTCCACACAATATAGAATACGATTTAAAAAGGCATTGCTGACTGAGGGGCACAGTGCCCTAACTGAAAAATAAATTAAAATGGTTTCCCTATTGTTATACCATTTATTTCTAATCAACGTGCTATTTGCTGTCACTTAATTTTATGAGTGCACATAATTATTTTTTTTATTTCACAAAAAAATTATCTCCCAGCGCCATTGACTTTAGAATATGGTGGCAAACTATAGCAAATCTTAAACTAACGCCATCCAATTGTATGGTAAGAATTTTTTAATTCTGTAGTTCTTTTTAGTTTATTTGTTTTATTTTAGAGGAGTGTTATAACGTAAATCAAATTATGTTATTAAACATTCCCCATTAACCCTTTGCACTTCTACTGCACTCGATGGCCTTATATACGGTGACTAATATAATATCAAATACATATATTATATACCGTATATACTGTTGGAGATTAACTGTAAAGAACCCCCCTGTATTTGCAGACGAATTCTTACAAATGAAAAAGTGCACACCTAAAGAAAAACTCCAAAACGATTATTTCCACAACAATGTGCAAAAAGTATAATGATAAACTTAAAACTAACTTACATCTAACAGTAAAAACTTCTATTAAATCTTAACCAAATTTTCCCCAACAGTCTGTTGCCATCGATGCGGGAAGGGTGGTGGGTCATAGTGTTAAATATTGGGTTTGTGGGGTGCTGCAACGAGTCAGAAAAATTGATGTGTTTCCGCTGGGTGAACTCACCCACCGATGACACGCCAAGCAACGGGTGCAGGTCAGCGTTCTTTAACCTCTAGAGAGAAGTACGTCGGACCACTTTTCGCATGATCCCATTCGATGATCCATTGTTGGAGGCTTTTAGCTGTATTGTCAGTCAAGTGGGTAAATAGGGGACATCACATTTATAGATCATCAGTTTGAGACGAAGCGACAGGTTGGGTGAAGTTAGCAAGTGCGATGAGAGTGGGCACACTTCTGAATATTTACAGATACACATAATACACATGGGAGGTGTATGGTATGGACACCCGTGTCCATAGCAGTTCCCAACCCACTAGCCCAAAGCAGTCACTCTAGAGCAAGGGCCCATGCCCCGCCCTCGGTGGTCCACTGCTTTTACAATAGTATTGCTATGTATATAGCGTGTTGTGTCTACAGCAGTTACCTACTCACAAGCGATATTTCATCCTATAATAAGATTTTTTTTTTATCTCACTCAGCAACTATTGTAGTTTACGTTAAAGATTACGAAGGGTAGTATGTTATTGGCTCCTTGTCGCAGATATTTAGGCTCTTTAAATAGATTCAATCAAACTAAAGTGAAAAACAAACATCATTTGCTGCAGGGATTTGTTGTTTATCCGAAATAAGAAGTTTAATTGAAGTACAAATTTAACAACCAAAATTTCAGTATTTTACTCATAAGCTGAAGACTCGTAACACCGCGCTATGAAATTTTCATCAGAACCGTTTAATTGCGAGTTGAATTAAACTATAAATTATCAATCAAAATAACACTTAACGATAAAATAAATTTTAATCAACCCTAATAGCCTTGAATGTGTTAAGCATTCCTATTGCATGGCATTGGCTATCTACACCCTTTCCTAAAGAACAAGCATTGCACCGTTCCTTTTTTGCTCGTCACATCACACATTTTGGTATTATATCCTTCCTGACTCAAAACCTTCTCACCAACCATTTAGACATATTTTTATACGATCATTTTTTATATAAATTTAAAATATTTAATTTGAAACATAAAAAAAAATTCTTTTTTAAAGTTTTTTTTTTTTGTTTATTATTTACCTTTATTAGCCTGGATTGAATTTATTTGTTTATTATTATTCAAAGGAGACGTAGTCCCAGAATGAAAATGACCGCTTGAGTTGAAAAGAAAAACAATACAGGCACTTAGTCGGGGTCATAAATTACCACTTCGTAAGGAAGCTATCTTAACGATTCTTACCCAATTGACAATGGTCATCCCGTGAGAAGGCAGTTTATATTCTATTCTATTGGTCCTAAAAAAGTTGAAAAAAGAGAGCCATTTGGAATAGCGCATACAAATAAATTTCTGTGTATACAGTTTTATATCACTTTAGTAAGAATAGAAAACAAACAGGAGAGATAAGGTCATCTACGCTAAAATTGGAGCTAACCTAGCGGCAAATAGGACAGTCACGGTATCGGATTTCATGATGTTCCTATTCATCAGTGCTCTTCTGCTAAGGGAGACTTTTTTTAGGACTGACAAAGTCCTTGGAAGTAAGTCCCACTCAGACACCCTCAGTGGCAACTTATTGCTAGCAAGGCGAGGAGTTCGTGAGTGACCGAAGACTGTGGCCGAAAAAATAAAGGCTCATACATTTCGGCCTATCCCAATAAAATTAAGCTCAGACGTACTGTTATCCTAACATTTTAGAAAAACAAGTATTATACAAATGAACTGAAAAAAAACCCTATTGAAATGTCTTAACTCCTTCGAGATATAGGGTTAATTGAGGAGTTTAGTATCAAAACCGACTCCGTCCAATTTTTTTCTCAAAACTTACCATTTTCAAAAATAAAACGTTTTAACCGCTGAGTCGTGAGGAGCGTGGATGTAGTAGCCCTGGTTAAGAGATAAAAAAGATACTACCGTTTTAGACGATTTAAATATCCCACTTACCCAATTGGACATAACTGAAGATGATAGCTTAGAACTGTCGAAAGCCCCTTTTTCAATAAAGAAGAAATTATCAGTTGCAGAAAGACAATAAAGTTGTCTTATTATTTTACTGTTTTCTGGGGTATTTTTTCAAGTGTTAGGCCTATGATATAGATAGCCTCTTGAGCGATTCTGATGAAACCCTGCTCTATCCCGTTGAATAACGACTTCAAAAGTCCTTACTCGTATCAAAACCAGCTCAGAGTTGTTTGTTTCTTGTCTCTTCTGTTAATTTTCTGAAAATGGATCGAGCTGTCAATTAAAATCTATTTCGTGGATGCGAGCATCAGTAAGGGAAATGTTAACAGTGACATAGACGACCGATGACCGGGGCCTAAAAACACCAAAATAACTTGACTCCTGGTGGATGAGAAATATCTCGTATTTGCTTGTCCTTCTTATGGCAGATGAAAATGATCGCTGAAAGGGAAATTATCCGCCGGTTCGGAGGTTGTATGTACAAGTTGGTGTCCTTCGTAAGATGACAAATCGCCGTTATAGATTTGATTGAATGAAATATAGATACATTTTATTGAATTTATGAATTGAAATTGATTGGAATTAAGATACTACTGGAGTGGCTGCCTCAGAATAAACTCTTTCCTATCGTCCCATAAACTTTACGTTGAATCTTTGTGGGTCGAACACATCGATTCGGATTGACACAAATGTGTATGGTATCGTTCTTTTCTTGTAATTATAATAATTACATCTACACACATCCCTATAATCTTCCTCGAAGATTAAAGTGGCTGTGGTCTGGTCACCTGCTATAAATTCAAGACAGTGGGATTCCTGGCGATCTGCAGTTTCTCCTTATTAAATAATAACAACAACCGCTTCCTCCTTTAACTTTTTATTTTTATTTATTATTGGTCAACTCCTATATAATTATTAATTAGATAAGAAGCGATATGTTTCCTATCTTATGAATAACGCTTACATGACGATGTATTTGTTCCAGCGTAGGAGGGGATCATGCGGTCGGAGCTGGGCGCGGAGTGGAGGCCACGCAGAGCAGCCAGGAGACCGCCCCCGGCCGACGCAGAACTCACCGACTCTTCATCTGTGAGTTCCTTTGCTCTACATAAGTACATATATGCAAATAGTTTTAACTGTAATAGTGACCCAAAGACCATCACTTGATGTATTTTAAGATATTATAAGCATGTTTATTCTTAGCGCTGATGTCTAGGTTTTCTACTAAATCTTCTCTGTACTCTCACAATACATTCAACCATATCCATTATTTTAATTAAATCATGCATGTCAGCTATTTGATATTGTTATACTATCATCAGTACTCTTTAAATCTGTGAACATATCATATGTCTCGTACTTGTGATTGCCTAGGATAAAGATTTAGTCAATCATTCATTTGGTCGTAGTGGTTAGGGTCTATAATTCATTTTATGTATAACAGTCGTCGTTCACAGAAGTTGTGCGAAATGATCTTATAGGCCATCGATAGTAGTGAGATTATCTGTCCTATCTGAGTGGTAACTCTATTTATGTGTTTCTCAAATAATATTGCTATACTTACATCTAGACGTAAATTCATCAGTCAATATTCAGAGGATCAAGACTTACATTCACATCTTGACCACTTTGCTTGTAAAATTCAGCTACAAGCCCTGTATTATTTTTTTAGTTTTCCTATTACTATAAAGGCATCAAATCTACTTCATTTATATACTCTAAGCAAAAAGCAGATTTATTTTGGGATATACAGCTAAGCTGACTTAATTCCATGTTTTATACCCTCCCTTATATTAAAATTAATAATAATTTACAGTATATAGTGTAGTAAAATACATATTTCGAATTATTAAATAATAATAATAGTCTCTTACATGAATTTTTCATTGAACTCTGCTAGGTTAGTGAGGAGTGGTGTGGTGGTAGAAGAGGCAGGAGGCGGCGGCCAGCACTCAACGCAAGAGAGAGGAACATCAGGCGACTGGAGTCTAATGAGAGGGAGCGAATGCGTATGCACAGCCTCAACGATGCCTTTCAGGTAACATATTTTGAGTTTCTTAAATATTTCTAGACAGTACATAATGAAACAATGTCAAAATTTACAATAGTAGATGAAAATCCTGATACACATATAATATGCTGAGAGAAAGGAGCATAGACAATTTATAAGTTAGACTCTTTTCATAAGGCTGCTATGAAAGAAAAATACTTCTATTATGTCCAATTCAAAATATATGAACTGAAATGAGTGATATGAAAGTTCAGGACATTTCGTTTCAGTATCAGAGTTTTTTTTTTATTTGTTCCTAAATAAAAAACGTTCAATTTAATTTTGTTGGGAGGAGGTAAGAATCAAAATTATACAATCCCCCTGCCCTCCCATGATGAAAAGCCTTTAGAATTTCATTCTAATTATTATTGAGTTTTTGTACTCTTCTACCTCAACATTAACAAAAACCTCATCTTTCTTGAAAAAAATTATTTTTTCTCTCAAATACAAAAATGTCATCTTTAAGAGTACTATTACAATGCATTGTAATACACATATTTCATTCAGCCTACTGCCTGCAATATGAATAACATTTACTATGTGCCTTTGTTTAATTCAATGAGCAATAGCATCATCAATACCTAATGCATGCTTGTAGCCAACTAAGTACTGTCACAAGATCGTAGGAGCTCAAGAAAGCTCAATAAAAAGGTTTATCAATTAAACCTATTAATCATGTAATCATAATAAAACTATAAATCATGGTTTCTTGTTTTAGTCACTGCGAGAGGTGATACCACATGTGAAGAAAGAGAGGCGACTGTCCAAAATAGAGACCCTGACACTTGCCAAGAACTACATTATGGCCCTGACAAATGTCATCTGTGACATGCGAGGTGAGACTTGTCCCTACAGTCAAGAAGTCGAGGCCCAAGAGGAGAAGCCTATGGACGATGACTAAAATCAACCCTCCCGGTTATCGAACCTTGCCAAAAAATATTTATATATTTTATTCATTAGAAACCGCTTGTAGAGCCTAAATAATTTGTGTACTTAATATTTATTTAAGTTAATTGAATAGAATCATTCAAGGCACAAGTAAATCATGATTTTTAAAAAATCACACCTAATGAATGAACTGAAACAAAATAATTCTAATAACTATGATGGTCGTTAAGCTATGACTAGTATATAGATGGTAGATTCATCTGTTTTTAAGGTATCAAGTCAGGTGAATATGACACCCTGTAAAAAAAAATTAATAGATGCTTGATATTTTTTTCATCTTTCCAATGTTTGAATTATAGCCAAACTTTTGGAGGTCAAATAAAACAATTTTTTACTAGGCATTTCTCCTAATCTGTTACACAAATAATTATTGAATGGTTGACCATTATTTTTTTAATGATGTTCTAGTCTTGGTCCCATAGGCATATAATTAAACAGGGTGGTTAAATGGTTATTTTAAATAGACTGAGTACTTAAAACATCCAGAAAATGTAATCAAAATACGTTCAGATCTGCATGCATATCCACTTGACTTGAAAATAAATGTTTTCAATCTATATAATTGTGTCTAAACTGCTCCAGGCAAAGACAGTCAGACAGTTGATTTAGTAGTCATTGAGAAAACCAAAGAGCTAATCTGCCAAAATTGGATACAGTGGCAATATGTATTTTTATATATAAACTTTATTTGTATTGAAGATGACTTAAGAATAATACATGATAGTAGAATACGTAAAAACCAAATCTTCACAGAGCTAATTTTTATTTGATGTAAATGTATTAACAGATAAGTGGATAGTGTGAGGAAATCCACTATCAATCACTAATTGTTATATTTATATAAAACCTCAACTAATAACGATTTCAATCAGTCATGCTGGTATTTATATTCTATGAAACAATGAATTTCTGACATCGCACTAAACTGTTTATAATAAATGTAAATAATAGCTTAAGTAATTTGAAATATTTTAATAATAAATACAAAGCCTAATAACTATATCTATTTGAAATTAGAATTAGCCACTTTTGAATTCCTTTCATATAGCTTGCGTAGACATGGAAAATATATGGCTTTATCAATTTCGCAATATTAATTAGAAGCTGTATATTAATTTTAGTTTGTAATTAGGTATATATTTTAGGTTAGTTAAAAGGATATAAACCTAATAACTACAATAAAAGATATTGTGATCAACCATTTCCCTAGACATATAGAAAAATTTAAAAATATTAGCAACATTTTTGTAAAACTTGACAATTTCATCTAGTATACATTATTTAATAGACTGTGAATTGATGGATTGAGTTAAGTAAATTATTATTTTTAAACATAGTAGGGTGTAAGTAGTTAGTTGTGTATAGAAAAGCCCATAAACAGTTCCTCAAGCTGAATTATCAATAAAAATTGTTATTTTTAAGTATAATGGGAATTTATATGGGCCAAAATATGAACATAAATATCTTCTTTTTTTTAAATAAGTAATAAAAAAATTTAGTTTTGGAAAATATAATTTCAATTGTTTTATACTTGCTATGTATCATTTTATAAATTTATCTTTGAAACTATATGAAATTCTAAATGATCAAAACTAACACCGCTTCAGGTATTAGATTCTGCCAAACTGACAAAAGAATTCCGATTTAATAGATCATAAATCATTATTTGGTTTTTGACAAATTTCCCAGCTTGAATTTTCTTTTTTCGGATTTCTGAAATGAGCAATTCTTTAAAACCGCATTTTTTCCCGAATATGTCTTCGAACTTATTTCTGATTGTTCTGATACCCTCCATCTATTAAATTTTTAGTTTCAAGGTTTTTTTATTTTTGTAATCTATTGATTCAGCAAAGAGTAATGGCATTTGCCTAAATTTATGATGTCATGGATGGCAGTTTTTTTCTTTATTGAATTTTTAGTTATTTCTGATTGTTAAAAATAATTAGTATTGAATTTTAATATATCTTATTGCAACTAAAATTGAAATCTAGTAAAAACCATCTATCTAGAATACCAACAAAGCTACACTTCTTATGACAATACTTTTTCAAAAAAAATTAATACATGTAAATTGTGCATATAAATCCCCTCTGTCGCCTATGTTCTCAGTAACAACCACTAGTTAATATGTGTTTATAGCAAAAACGACTGTTGGTAATTATATTAAATCGACCTTACTTATTGCTTGTCATGAGTTTTAGTGTTCAAGACTAACTAAATTTGCCTAAAACTATTTTCAATAATCATTAAGTTAGGCTTGTATAGCCTACCAGAAAACAATAATTAGTTGTTTCAATTATATTTATTCAATTTGATACTTAATCAATATTTTAACAATAAACAGAGTTCATGCAAACATTGAAAAGAAAGAAAAATCAATTTGCAACCAATCTTAATCATTACAGTGGCTTTCAGAGATTTTATTAAATTTGGATTCAAAGTGTTAATAGAACTATTCCTATTAACTACATTCAATTATTCCCCAATAAATTGTCACAGTTTACTAATAAATGATTTCATTATTGGAATAATAGTGAAATGGTAATTTATAAATGAATTTTACTATGTTTATCTTAATTTTAAGAATATACTTTAAAGTTATTTAATTAAAATTATGAATTATAAATATATTTATACTGAAAGCTCATATAAATATAATTTAGGCATCTAGATGGGAATTTTTTTATGAAATTCGATGGTTGAAAAGGTCCATTGTGTATTGACCATGTTTCCGATGTTTTTTACAAAAACAGAAACATGGAGTTGGTGTAAAGAGTCTATTAGTATAACAATGATTTGAAGGAAACTTAGTTTCTGACTGATATTTAACTTTTATAGTGCAATTTTAGCTAAATCCTTCATACGAATGTTATATTAATTAAGTATTATTAAAGTATATACGTACATATATATATATTATGTTAAAAGATATAATATAGTTTTGAATATGTTTAAAAGCTTGATTGTGCGCTAGTTGTTTATGTAATGTTAAAATTTACTACATTGTTTTAAAATCTGTTCCACACTTTAAAACCAAGGAAAAACATATTATGATTTACTTAATAAGAACAACATGTAATGTTACATTGCCTAGTTAAGAAAGTGATTTGATAACTTATAAATGTAGGATATTGATTGTATGAAAATTATTCTAAATTTTAGCCTAAGCCAATTAAAACTCTTGTACCAAATGGATCAACTAGGTACATTATGATTCTTCTAAATCAAAAATTTATCGTTGTGACGTTTGAAATCAATTTAGGTGAACTTAGAAAAGTGATTACTACTACTAGAATCTTTAATCAAGTAATTTAGATTTAGGAGGAAAGACAACTTGTAATATTGCAATATCAACATCCGTCATATTTTGTGATAAATTATCCAAAACCAAGATTTTTCTTCCAGCACTGGAATGGTTAATTGTGTTTTATAAGGAATTTACGCACCTAGTAAATTTATGGTGATATAAAAACAAAGTTTAGCCAATGTGTTAAAAATATTACATTTAGGATTAATGATGTTTTCATTAAATCAGAACTCATTATTTGCAGAAATCAAATTTTCTCTTAAGCTTTATTAATTATTTACTAATATAAAATGCAATGTATTAATAAGAAAGAAATTTTTTTTTTTAATGAATCCAAAATTCAAATTTGTCATTTGGCTGAGTACCCATAAGAATGGAATAAACACGTGGCAGGCACCTTTCTTTTGTATAATTAGATTCCTGAACTTTTTTGCACTAAAACAGCAACATAATAATGTTATTTATAATGAAGAGTATATTCAGCCATAATTTACATAAATAAGAACATTTAATGAAAACAGCAAAGTCTGATAATTACATAATTAGAAATGAAAGTTGTATTTTTCCACATGAGGGTCAAGGAATTTTATAGTTCACCAAATATATTAATTTTTTGATGACATTGGTTGTTAACTTTGGAGAATTAGATTAAATATAATAAATTACATAGTAGCCCAACAAAATAAATTTCCTTAAAATGATTTAAGACAAACTTAAAGAAATATTTTAAGTAAAAGTTCTTGTTAATCACTTGCCTACAATTAAATGAAAACCCCATTATTTTTTAGTCATCATGATGTTAAAGATTTGTTTCCATGAATAGCATTCAAAGTGTGCTAAAATTACTGTGTAAAAGTACTAAAAAATTCAAATGAACTGATCTGTTTTGACAAAAATTTTTTTCTAAACTTATTTCAAAAATAATATAAGCCAGTTTAACCTTCTGTTAGTCGCGTGTTTCTATGAGGTGTATAGTTTTTCTTCTCCCATGATCCAGGAAGCAACGGATCTGGGTGCTCTACTAGTTAGCTTCCTAACTTCCATTCCCACTTCGCTCAGTGTGCCCTTGGATTTTTTCGTGCAAAGTCCCTAGCTATGGGAATAATTCCACTTGTAGGGTGCTTGAGAGTGATAATTGTTAACTGGTTTGGATTCTGTTTTTGTTATTGTATGTAGGAAAATTTTAGTAGGAAAAAAAACCTATGAGTAATCAATTATTTTTTGATGTTATTTAAATGATATTCAATGTCCAATAATAAGTTATCATTGTTTAATGTTTTTATTTATTAGAAACAAATCGAAACCTCAATAAAACACCTGTAAAAAGATAGAAAACGTGGGTATGCACCTGTTAGGTGTACTTGACTATTGTTGTCCGGAAAATACATTCGACTAACGGAAGGTTAAGCAGTACATTTTTCTATAGCTCTCATTGTGAAGGTAAAAAATATGCTATTAGAAAATTATTCACCTGCTCTAGAACTAAAGTTTAAACCATACAGCATCCACTATGTGTTGCATGCCAAAAGCTTCAAATAATGTAAACTAATCATTCTTAGTTCCTCTCACGTTTTCAAAAAAAATAATCTATCTGTTTGTGTTAAACATCACTAACAATATAACATGTCTTAGAAATTACACTACAATGTCGTTACCTGAATAAATTTAATTGGAGTATCTATTGAAAGAAAATTGAATTAGGCTTATAAAGTGGACAGAGATATGCTTATGATGTTATGTACAGAATTTGAATATTGTAAATGTAACTAAACATTTTTGTCCTTATATACAAAAAGTTTTACTGTCAATTTGAAAAGAGTTGAGATAATACATATAATATATATGTGGTGTGTCCAATGCCAGTTTATGCATTTATCAATTTTCCTTAAAGTCTGAGTTTTGCAGGGAAGATTGATAATTTATTTTTAGTAATTTCAGAGAATAGTTTTAGTTGACATTGTCTATTGAAACATATGGGATAAAATATTTCAATAGCCATATTAAAACTTATGAAACAATAGTATCAAAATCTGCTTTGCCCAACTTTTGAAATTTTAAAGCTGAGACCAAAAGCTTCTTCTGATTGTTTCGAATCCCTTCGGATATTTTTGTAAACAAATAAAGATAACATAAATGAACATATCGTAATGAACAACTTAGAACTCGTAAATTTGGAAAAGATGGTTGGAGCCAGTTTGAAGTAAAAATGGATTTTTTCCTTTCTAAACATTGATTTCATTTATTAGGTTTTGTAGCAATGAAAAAAAAAAAAGTTGAACCAGAACCAGTACAAATTCTTTAATAGGGCATTACCACATCCTACGATTCACCCAGGGGTCTAAAAAATAGAAACATGTCCATTTAAAACTAAACTGGGTAGAGCAGGTTTTGGTTCTAAATAACCTATTTCATATTTATTTTGACTGAGGTGTGATATTGTAAAAAGAATAAAAATGATAATATTTTAAATGTTGGCTTATGATAGATATATGTTGTCTTCACAGAAGAAATTTCTAATTCCTCCTTTCAAATTTAGTTATTAATAAATTTTATAATCTGTATACTATTTATTTGGTATAAATATTGTTAAAAGTTAGTTAGCCATGTATGACATGTATATCTATTTTGGTGTTTAATAAAGATGTGTTCTAAAAATTATGAAAAACAAATGAAATATTCTTAGTAAAGTAAATATACCAGTAAAATAGTACTAGGAGAAAAAAATATTTTTGTCATTGAGAATCTTCAATATTTTATTATTACATGCTTATTGTTTATATAAACAATTTCACCCAAACTGTCTTAAATTTTTGAACATGTTCTATGTTTTATTAAAATTAATATCATATCAAAAAGGCCTGAGTCTAAAGAATTACGTATACATAAAATATGAATTAGAATCATTTTTTTAAAGAGATGTTTATTAGCATAAAATAATTGCCAATTTGTACAGGACTATAAGTGGGTATTAACAAAATACCAATTATTTTTTCCAAAAATTAATCTAAGTTATGGTTGTAATATTTTTAACAACATATTGCATACATAAATGGTATATGTGTATTAACTGGCTACCATTTCTACACCTGTGTTAAGGTGAGCTTCAACCCACTCACAAATACTCATAACAAACTTGCTTTTATATTATAAATATAAACAAAATTTATTTAATTATGATAACATGATAGGCATACGTTGTTAAGTAATCTTTGCCTAAAGTTGTAAGCTTCACCCCTCTTTTAAAGCATGATTTTCAACTTGATTTGTGATCAAAATTATAAATGCTTAAAACTTGTGAACCTGGATGATTAGACATTTGTGCAGTCGTCACATACCAAAATAATTATATGATAAAAACTAACACTAAATTACTTTGCCTCAATGCAGATGGAGAAATTATGGCCAGCTAATAATGTGTAATTACCAAAAAAATTACCTACATTTTTCTTTCTATATCAAATTTTACATTCATTCTATTCAAAAAATTACTTGAATAGAAAATAAAATATTTGGTAAAATCTGTATTTGAGGTGCCAAAACACAAATAAAGGTTGTGAACTAATGTGAATAAAATGACTACTTTAAGAATAAAAAAAAATACATACAGATATATATCTATAAAATTTCCTATATCCCATATCTTTAAACTCAAGCCTTTTACATATATCTCACCAACTATCCTATCATATTGTAAGCTATTATATTTTTGTGATACTACTTTATTTTTCTAGTTACTTTTGAAAAAAAACAACAAACATATTTAGGCATTCCATCATGTATTTCAACCAATTTTAGGTTAGTCAAAAATATATATTTAAGTAAAATAAATGTTTATTTTTGAAAAAAAAATCAAATGAAAAGTATTATAAGAATATATAAATAGCCGATATAGATATTTATAGTTATGTTTATCTGTGTCTACTGTAAGTCTGTTGTGATTTCATAAATAATAATCTTGTTCTGGGTTTGTGGACCCTGTTGTATATTTTATGGTGTTTGCCTGTTATAGGAGCTTTGGCAATTACACGGAACTGACTAAGAAAATGTTTTCTTTTATTAAATTTTCCTAACATTCCATTGGATAATTATTTTTTTGAATGAGTAAGTCCAAAGTGATCACAGTTCATAAAGTCATAATGAAAATGCCCTTTCACCAAAACAATTTCATATTTTTGAATAGCTTTTATATTTTTGAATGTTTTAAAAAAAAAAATGTAATTTACTCTAGTCCATCCCGTCAGGAAATAATTTTTATTATAAAATGTAATTTATTATATGGTATCAAAGGGAGTGGCCTTTAAGTGAACCTTTAACAGAGTTTGTGAACTAATATGTATTAATCTTGGAACGGCAGAAAGATTCTTAATATGATATTGAAGCCAAGGGTTAGGGCTTTAGTGTTTTCAGGCCTGGAGGCATTAATTTCTTCAAGGCCAGAACATTTTTGTGACTTTGCCTTTCATATGTCTGGCATTAGAGGTACCCAAGTCTAACTTGTTTGAAAGATATCATTTTTATGGTTTCGATGATTTCTTCAAAACCGGCTACCCTTAAGATGTCACCCGTGTCTATTCCTGGCTGTATTCGCCTTGTCCAATCTTCCGTTTAAGCTTGAGACATGACATGTAACAAAGTCCCATTTGATTTAAGCAAGGCAAGACAAATATAGCCAGCCATGCCCATAAAACATAAGTAAGTATCATTAATTATTAATTAGTTGTTATTAAAAATATATGTATTGTTGTGATATTTTGATGTTGTGATTTTTGATGGTGCTTTTGATAATAAATTCAAAATTAGCTGGCATAAATGAACGGTGGATCACAATCCATGAATGTTTAAACACTATTCGTTGCGTTGCATCTACCATTAATATTTATAATAAAAACAATATCAATAATTAAATATAAATATTTTATTTTAATAACTTCAAAACAAGAAAAGTAATCATATATGAGCCAAAGAGGATTGAACAACCAAAGAGGTCAAGAGATCAAGATGGCAGCGAAAAGGTAAGAGGAGAAGGAACCAGGCCACAAGGTCACTCTTTCACGGACGGCCCGACTGAGAAGATCAAGCAAGAAGCCGGCTCCCATTTCACTTTTTTACCCGGGGTGACAACAAAGGAAGACGATCCGGACCACGCCATGCGTAAGACAAAGGAAGAACGCACCACAGGATGCACAACACAAAGAAACACTGGCCAGTAACGCGTGTTTAATAATTAAGGTAAATTTTAACTTTAGTTTATAATAATGTTATTTTATTTAATTTTCAAATCAATTTGTGTAGATAAACAATTATTCCTTTTGCCAGAATTATACTATTTTTATTAACAGAACCTTAAGATAAAGTAAAAGTTAAATATAAAGAATAAAAATAAAATATAAATTATATAAAAAAATATATAATTAAAATATATGATAAATAAATATTTTAATAGTATATTCTATAATTTTACTCCTTTTTCATTAATATTAGAATTCTATGCTTTGTTTTCTGTTAATTGGGCTCATACATATAGTCACCAGGGCACTTTCTAAACTAAAACTGTAATTAAATCAATACATATTACTAAAATGTGAATATCCACTTATTTATTTATGTAGGAAAACACTAACCAAAAAAAAAGCACCTACTGAAAGACTAATTATATAATAAAATGAATATCTTTATGTATATTCTTCCTAGTTGATACATTATGCATAACACTTTTTATTAAATTATTGTCACTAATCTTACAATTTTCAAGAAACCTTTGAGTGCTTTCTTTTACAATGTTAAAAATAAAGTCAATGTCAGTGGTATCACATCATTGTGAGAATTTTAGTCTCACAAATTTATTTTGTATTCTCTCTACTTTAAGAAGGTTTCTAGTACAGATGATACTCCTGGTTAAAATAAAATCCTTGTGTCTGTACAGCTTTA
Source organism: Acanthosoma haemorrhoidale (assembly GCA_930367205.1). Lineage (NCBI taxonomy): Eukaryota > Metazoa > Arthropoda > Insecta > Hemiptera > Acanthosomatidae > Acanthosoma > Acanthosoma haemorrhoidale. The sequence goes on along the minus strand of OV884013.1, from coordinate 24,635,107 downwards.
TAGATTTACTTATTGACATCTAAACGTTTTAGACAAATTAGGCTGTCCCTTGATAGTCAACCTGGCAAGTACTATAGTTAACATCAGCTCGAACTCTTGCGGATGATGCTTAGTCCATCGAAAGTGTTAGGGTATAAATCAATAAAGCTGTAGAAAGACAGATGGTGTTTTATTTCTTGATATACACACTCCACACCAGCACCATGCAGTGATTTATTAGCAATACCAATAATGCTCCAGGATGGTGATGCATAAGTTAATTAATAGAGGTGTGATAAACCTTTTAAAAAATATTGCTGTATATTTTACTTGCATATTAGATGTTTCCCAAAGGAATGAAAACAGCAATAATCCTTCCCTTGTGCCGGAATAGAATTTATGTAAGGTGTAAAGGTAAAGCTTTTATCGAAAAGCAATAAAATCACTTTTCCAAATGGTACAAAACTCTTAACTGTGTGATGGATCACAATTGACTAGTTTTTGTAGGTTTATTTTTAAACATTATACATTTTTACGCATATGCGCTCATATACAATTTACTTTCTAAATGAAACAGATGGTGACAGGACCGGATTTCAAATCTGGGACCTCCAAATTTCTGGTCAATCATTAATATGTTGTTTATGTTTAGATGTTTTTTGTCATTTGTTTGCAAACAGTTCTGCACTTTGAACCAGCAGTTTAACATGAGGTTGAAAAAGGTTCATGGGTCGTAACTGTGTGTTTTATAACCAGTAGACATAGCTGAAGTGAACTCTCAGCTGAAATCTCTAGGCACTAGCTTTTTGTTCTTCACCCTAAGCTCTAGTAATAAATGTTCTAATTTTGACGTAACAGCAGAATTTTCATCTGTATAGACTAAATTGTCATTTTTTTATTATTTTTAATATTGCAAGTGCTTTCAATAGTGTAAACCAAAGGTTTCCAAACTATGGCCCATGACTCCACCAATCTGCCCCGCCATACTTTATTTTGATTACATTGTAAAGTTTACAAAGTAAATAAATCATGAATAATAATAATCAGATGTTTTTATTAAATGGCCAATTAAGAAACACAATAAGTGACATAGACAATGAACTGAACTGTTGCTGAACAAATGAAAACTACAGTATTCATACAGTAACTACAGTTGGTATGATGAGCTAGGTCTTGGCTCTTGGGACTAAAGTGGATGAGTCAGTGTGGCCCTTAGGCTACAAAGTTTGGAAACCCTTGCCTTAAACCATCATCTTTAGTAGCTATTGATATGATAAAGCATAGACACACTATGGCTATGGTTATGCAACAATGATCCAACCCACAATTTTTCTGTTTTCTATGGAAATGGTTAGGTTATGACATCTTTTATGTAATGCAAAAATGATCCAAGTAGCATGGACAGATTTAGTAGGTGAAAATATAGAAGTTTTGTCTAACAAAATGTTATTAAATACATTTACTTTTTGCAAAACAACAACTAGTGTCTGTGGGTTAGATCTTAGAGATTGCGTAACTATGGCCATATATCAATCACTATTTTTGGAAATTCAACAGATCAAAAGGCTAAAATACATTGTTATTCTCAATAAAAACAGGTCAAATGGTGTTTCAATTAATTATTAAATAAGAATATTAATATTAATTAATAAGGAGGTGTTTGTCCTGCAAGATTAAAAAGGTCAGTTCGCAGTGTGAAAAAGTTCATCTGTCTCAAGCCTCAAAAAAGTTTGCTTATAGGTTCTAATTAGTCCGAAATATAGAGTATTAATGTTTTTGTTTTCAAAATATGAATAATCAGAAGCCTAAATTCTCATATATGTCTTTGCCATAGTGCAGCATCCTAGATTTCAATTCAGAAAGCACTTGGCCATAAATTGTCGAAATTTAACTTTGGTGCTGTGCCAGCAATTAATTACATTATTAGTAAAATTGGTACATTTATGTATTACTCTGTGTGTATAGTTCCTTTCTTATCAAACTGGATCAAAATGACCAAGTAAGTTGTCACAGCTGCCACCATCTGGAAATTAATATTAATTATTATCACATAATATTGGTACATACAAGAGACAATGAAAATTGAAAGAAAAAGCTTTAAGAGAAGGATACTATCATACAAAGGAAATGACAGGTAATAGCTACATGAAGACAGAATTTGTTTAAAATTACAAAAGACTAAAAAACAAACAAACATACAACTAATGAAAAAAAAGCAGTTACAGGACAAAGAATTATATTCTTTCAAATTGAGGAGAAGAATTGAGAAATATTCGCAATACACCTACAACCCAAACAATGTAAATGTGTGTGTAGCGATCGCTTACTACATAAGATAAATCACCCTATAATATGTTGTAAATTAATTTAAACAAATGTAAATAATATTACCAAACCATAAGTCATATCAGTGTAAATATTGTAAACAATAAAAGACGCAGCTGCAAAAAACTAGAGGCCCCTGGAGAGGGAGTCAGGTAGCTCCTGGGGCTGGGTGGGTCCTGGTCTAGAACAGTCAAGCGTCACCCAACCCTGCAATTCGGTTGGTCAGAATAAAACCTCGCCCTATTGGCTGAATGCGATTGGCCAGAATAAAACCCCATCCCATTGGCTACTTGGGGCTATATATACCCCCTACTTTTAGCCAATAAGTCATTCTAACTACGGCTCTCTGGACTGGTACTTACAGCTGCACTAATGTGTCTAGATTTGGCCTTCTCATTTATGATTTATGGCCATCTATGCATCTCTCTTTCCTAACCTCGCTATGCTTTAGTCCGGCCTTGTCAGACCCCACATTTTCCTAGTGGGATTCTCTGCCTTCGTATCACTAAAACTAGCACCTCTCTGGAAGAGATTTCTTCCTTGGGGGCGTCGGTCACCTGGGGCCCTACGAACTTTACCTAGTAGTGTCTCCCCCAGTGATCCAGCCTGCCTCTCTCCGGCTCACACTCGCCTTTGGGATTCAGATGGTTTTTGTTTTTGCCTACCCTCAGATACCGAGTGTGAATTCACGGTCATTCCAAGACCACATAAACTACCTACAATACCTACCCTATACCTCTTCTCCTGAACAAAGTGCACTGTCGGGACACATACCTATCAGATATGGAGTCACATAGTACAGTAGTAAGACCCGTCATTAAGCAATTGTTCAGATCATAGCTCATTCAACCCTCACTTCGTCACTAGGGCTAGGGTAACTAGGCACCCCCTTGTGACGACCCCCCAGTGTGAAATAACTTTAACATTATGTTATTGTACCCCATGCTGCTAAAGACATTCAGATTTTTATACTTCATATTTGAGGAAGTATCCACAAACGCGTGGATGAAACTCATTCTTCGTACTAATGTGCCTCAACACTTTTCCTTAAGAAATAATTAATATTCTTGCTGAGTTTTATGTGAACCTGTCAATCAATAGTAACTAAGGGTTCTAGGTGGTAAAAGTGTTAAAAGTGATTGCAAGCAAACTACCCTTATAGTACTTTTTGAAGAGAAGGAATGATACTTGTGCCAAATTTGGTGTCTATCTCACAATAAATAAAATTGAGGGTGGTATGGAAAAATCCTGTGGTTGCGAGATCCCTATTAGTATTTCTAAGGTAATCGACATAACATCCTCCCAAGAAACTGTGGAGGTGAGGTGTGGTGGTGAGGGCTAAACTCTTACAGTATTTTCCAACTTATCTTGGAAAGACACGCATAATTATCTTGATAGGGTACACAACAGCAAAATTCAGTAGCGTACCAAGAGCTTGTGCCAGCTGAGGTGGTTCCCAATTCACTGCCTGTTCTAAGTCAATCAATATCAAGGGTGTTTATCAACAATTACTGAACATAAATCTTTTATTTAAGATTAACCCAAACTAGTCCTATAATATAGACTTAAAACCATAATTTGAGGAGGGCTCTAAAATATTAAAAAAAATAAAAAAATAAATATATTAACATCAAAAAACACTTTTTAGTTTTTGCTTTTGCTTTTTTCCAAATTATGTATTTTTTACAGTTTTCTCCGTTTGTTACTGCTTTAAAAAAAAAAATTTAAGTAATGTCCATTTTACTTAGTTTAAAATTTGGTTTAAATTAATATGTGTAATATTGGTATTAATTAATATGTATAATAATGGTATTAATTATGTGTAATATTGTAATCAGATAAAGAGTACATTTTGAATTTTTAATGAGGCAAGATGGCAGATGCTGGGAATTACTTGGCTTCCCCTTCAATTCTTCCCTCGCTCTATGATTTATGAATTTACGCTAGTGATTAGTGACCGTTAGAAGAACTGATGCTCGGACATTTAGATTTTTCCCATACTTAATATAAAAATGGATATTGTAATTTATATGGGTATTAAAATGTGTGGATATTGTTATCCCTCGTATTATTATGTTATTTTATTACGTACGTATTTATTTGTATATCAATTGTTAAATCAATGTGTGTAAATAAACCATTATTCCTTTTGCCAGAAGTTTCCTAAATTTTATTAACAGAACCTTGAGATAACGTAAAAGTTAAATATAAAGTTATAAATTATATGAAAAAAATATATAATTTAAATATATAAATAATATATATCACTATCCAGACTCCTGGGTTGTACCAAACCCTCAAAAAGTTTGAAGCCTTCTACAAAAATCTAGGGAAGAAACGTTTTTTTCATTACACATTCACTAATTGTTTAATGACACTTGTTACTTTTTATAGAATTATTATAGTTCTATCACATTATCTATCAACAAGGGGACAGGATCTTTAACTTAATACTCAATATTAAGGCAAAATATATTTTTTAATTATCAAGTTATTAGTTAGTTATAAAACATAATTAACACCACTTGCAAGGGTGGCTTGGAAAACTGGCCAGACTGATTTACTGTAAATGTCTTTTTTTTTTATTTGCAGTCTACTTTAGAAACAGTAGAAACGTGATTTACATATTGTTAATAAAGGGCTTGAGAACTTTAATTTGATTGATACCTTTCTCAATATGATATAAACTGCTGTCTGTGCATTACCACGTGTACATTCGCTCACTTATCTTATTGACAAAGACCTCAGGAGAAGTCTTATCCTGAATACAGTGGATTAAATTTACATTAATGAAAATAACTAATGGGATTCCAATTCAGGACAAATGGTAACAGCCTGAGATTGATTATCTGTCATGCTCACCATAAGGCATTCTATTAGATAAAAAAACAATTTAACAAATCAAGTTACCGATACTTAAAAACAATCTGTCTCAATGTCTTCACTCAAAAGATTCACGTGTTCATCAATGGCAGATTATGTGGATATTGAACAATTAAAATAAGTCGTGCATATGCTGTAATGAATAATAATAAAGTTCTTTCAAAGAAAATGAATTTTGGATAAACTCTGTTTATGTCTTGGTAACTGTTTACTGGAAACAGTTCAGTAATGAAAGTGTGGGATAAAAATACTAATGATAATGATAGAAGTCAAATCGAACCATCTTTTAAAAAAATATAGTCAATTAAGAAATATTTTAGAATAAATAATGGGCATATTGATGTGATCATATTTTAATACCATGAGCATCAGATACGAAAGTTAACAGATAAGCATTGTAATAAATAAAAAGTCCATTGCTTTGATAAATAGGATATACTATATGCAAATAGAAGTGGATATATAGCAAGTAAAAACACAGTTAAACAATCACAAACTGATTCAATCTTTATTTATTCACATAATCTGGACATTTTAATGATTTATTTACATGAAAGGAACTTATTATTCTGTATAGAACTTATCAATAAAACGTTTATAGATGATATAATAGTTCATCGCCATACTAATCTAAGTTCACTTACTTAAATAAGTAGTTAAACTAGTTTAATAAATATTTAATACTTATGAAATTTCTTAAAGAAGTTGTATCGATTGACCATTATTAATTGGACTGTCACACATACACATATAGTCTCATTTTATGTAAAGTAAGAAAGAGCTGTGAACATCTCTAGTTTAAAGAGATAACTGTTGTAAGGTTCAAACTCAGGTAAATGATCCCCGACTTCAAATTTGTAGGTTAAGTAAATACAACCTAATATTCATCATTATTTAATTCATATTCCATAAACAGTTACAAATAATATCAGCTTCCAAGTATTATGTGGTGAATCACATAAAAGATCGATAAACACAAAAGTACAGATTTCAATTTATAATACTTCGTTCTACACATTACCTATTTCATAATTTGTATATAAAATGAAAACAGAACTTGGCTGATAAATAAGTTATTTGTTGATTGAGTGATAGATTTCAGTCTCGTGATGTTAAATTTTGCGGTCTTAAGGGATTAAACATTCGAGCAAATTTTTTTACCAATATGACCATAACTATTCCTTGATATTCGTAAAAAACAATAAAAGAACTTGAAAAAAATTTGCACCATTTCAAACACTGCAACGTCACAATTTGAATGGTTGGTTTTATGACTGCCATTTTGTCTACAGTGCAAGTTTTTTATTTGTTTAGTTTGACAACTACTAGCGAGCACCAGCAACAAAATATGTTGCTTATGACGCCATACCATATCTTAATTCTTATGTGAAGTTTTGAGGGTATGATAAACCGCGTTAACCAATCCTCTCAGGGAAAACTATTTTGAAAGACAGGTTGGCAACATTAATACAAAAATGTTAAAGACAAAGTCTCCATAACCCGAGAGAGTGGTGGTCATTTGCCTGCTGTTGTATTCCAACTCTCCGAAACTAACTAGAAATGTTACTTATTAGGAAAAAGTATTTAATATTTTTCTTGTGTAAAATACCCTTTAATTTTACTTAATCAATTTGGATATTTATTAAACCACGAGCAGCCAACGCACCCTTTTACATCAAAATTTCATCCCTAGCCAGAAATCTCCATGTGCCAACTGTTCTCGACCTAATACCCTCACAATTTTCCAAATTCCACAAAAACCAATCCGCTGATTTTTTTGTCAACTTCTTATCCACTAATACCCATCCATACAATCCTTCCCGTCGCCTAAAACGGCCTCGCGATTTATTGTAAAATAGATATGTAAGTCATGGGGTCCATCATCATCCCCACTTATGTCCTGATCGTCTGTGGCTTTCTTTCCCTCTCTCTGGCCTTCGCCAGATGGCGAAACGGTTGGCGTGGGTGGTGGAGGGAGGCTCCTGGGTAGAATTTGTATATATATATTGTATGAATGAATTCTCACATGACAATTAATAATGCTGTACAAGAAAGTTGTCATTTTCTAATAAAGATCTTCCCATAAAAAATATTAAACCACTTGTCACTACTTACCGAATGTACCAAAGAGTAATCAACGTTGAATAACCCACAAGGGATGAATTCAATTTTCCTCTTCGTGGCTATGTGAAGACGCAGTTTCTTCTGTAACATCAACATCGTCTGAGCTATGGTTATTGAACGTACAGTAAGACCAGTAAGACAGCGAAACTTTTTATCTATGTGTAACAATAGCAACAGTTATCGTATCCACTTGAAATAAGTGTACCCTTAACTGGGTGTAAAATAATATTGAAATAGGAAAGGTTCTTGTGACAGTTAGTTAAGCAAAGCAACTTAATTTTAAAACTCTATATTGGCCGTTTAATTTAATAAACGTGTTGGGGTTATACACTTCCGCTGTTCATTTTTCTTTTTGAAAATAAACTTCCGTCCATCTCCTTAGCCCATAACCTCTGTCTGTGATAGTTGAGTTCTTTTTGGAAAGGCGTCGTACGCACTCATCTCCCACAAGCAATATCTGAAGTCGACGAAGGAAGTGACAAGAAAAATGAGTCTACCAACTGTGCTGGTGAATGTAAGAGCGTTATTACTAACTTTCGTCGTCGGGATTCCTTTGTCATTTATAAACATGGTTTAAACTATGTTTAATTAAACGCCTTTTTAAAATTATATTATAATATAACATATTAATTATTAAGAGATTCTCTACTTACTATTAGTATATTAATATTATTTAAATTATATTAAAGTATAATTTAAATTACTTACATTACTCAACAAGCCAGCAGAGTTGTCTTCTAGCATCCTCTGGTACAGAAGCAAGTTGAATTCATTGGCCTACAATCACAAATCTACAGTTATTCACCAACGATAGCTACAATTTAGAGCATAGAGCAGTTCTTCTACTCAGTCAAACTATAATTGTGGATGAGGTTGTGCAGACGTCTTAAGGGCGCTTGCACGGGCGAACGTTCTTCTGGCGGCGTTCCGTTTTTTTTTTTGTTGTTTTTTTTCCTTAACCCCTTTATTCAAAACGTTTTTAACAAACTATGAAGAATAAGAATTATACATTGGAGGTAAGTGGCTCCATCTTCTGCATTACTGCATGTAATGCATTGTAAGGAGGGTAGTATTACAAAAACATATTTTCTTTTTATGGTTAAAATTACAAAAATCAATATACTGGTGATGGGGCTCACCTTCGGTTTACAAAAATGGGAAACTTACATACTAAAACTTAAAAACTACAACTTAAAGACTGAAGCGTTCCTGCCTGAACTGCGTTCTGCCATCGATAGGGAAACGGAGCGGGGGTTATCGCACTAAATACCGGGCGGCGTTCCGCTAACTCACTAAGCCTTTTATTTTCTGCCTCGACCAATGAATAGAAAGACAGCGGTCTCAAGACGTTCTGAGAGGAGCACGAGGAGTTAATGGTGGTGAGCAGGTTGGCAGAAAGGAAGTTATCCGATCAATGAAGATTAAGGAGTATGTGAGCTCCCATTGAATGGTCTCTAGATCATATAAAATGATTTCAGTGGGAAGGTATCTAGGAGAGGGAGGTGCGACACGAAGGTTGTAGGAAATGAGATTGTGAGCCGACGGAAAAAATACTGAGATTTGAAAGTAGGAAATTTGATCCCCAAGAGAGTCAATATTAAATATACCGGCCCATATCTGACTAATTACCTTAATGAGTGTCAGAGTTTGGAACGGCGATGAGATTTAGGCAAGTGGTAAGATTTCTAGTGAGCACTTATCAGAGAAATCGCTAAGGATATTGGAGCTTAGGTCCCAAGCTAATATGAGGGGACAAGGTTAAGGTTGAAAAGCATGGATACATATGTAAGGGGTCTAAATTTTTAAGTCAGGATAGATCACCAACAGGATCATAAATTTTGACAATTTTGTTCATATTGTAATAATATTTAGATGCTTTGCCTTTGATTTAAATTTGAAATCAGCGGCAGAAAAGAGCAGCAAACAAGTTGGGAAAAGGAGGGGGTACTTGGAAAATAAGATGGCTAGGAGGTTGTTCTGCTGGTTATCCCCGAGGGACGCGTTGGATGAAGATTGGAAGTTGGGAGATTTGAAGATTTGTTGTTGTTGGTGTAGTGAATGAAGTGAGAAGAAAAAGGAATAACAGTTAATCAGTTTATAAATAATTATAAAGGTAAATAAAAATTGTTATTAAGATATTAATTTGTCATAGACTGGTGGATTAAAAAGTTAAAGAAAAGTTTGTTATTTCTAATCTAACCTCAGATATATAAACATAACAATTGGCGCCCGAGAAAACTAAAGTTCAAGTGTTTGTGATGCTGCTAGATATGCTTATCTTAGTAAGGTGATTATGTTGTGGTTTACTCATTGGAACCCAAACCCCTCTTGAAGATTTAAAAGAACCTTACACATAGGATCAAAGGGAGCTTGACGAGAACAATAGATGACTGCAATGACATTGGGATTGGTAAGATATTTTAGAGAAAATATATTCTATGGATCTTTGAGAGGGAGAAGATTGTAGGATTCGGGATTTCGGGCTACCGTGGAAATAGAGAAAGAAACCACCACCGATCCGTTCTGACCGATCGTGGTGAAGGTTTTGTAAGGGAAACATACATTGGGTTAGAGTCCGGCCTCCAAGACGGAATGAAGTGATAGAAATTATCAAGAAAATATTGGAGGAATTTACGTGTAAAATGTAGTTTACGTAAGTACGCTACTCTTATGGAAGAAAAAGAAAGAAGAAACATTGAAGACCACACAGCAGGAGATTTAGGACTGGATAATAATCAAACAGAATATAGCTGAGGATAAATGAACTATATACGAAGAGTTGTGTGGTTGGCAATGCCATCAATTCGTCCCTAACATACGTCATGCAGACTAATTTAAAATTACTAAATTTCCAATAAGTTTGCATAAAAATATAAGCAAGTGTATACGGATTAAAATTATATGTCTACTTACCTGAATAACCGCCATATGAATAGCAGATGCTACATCCCATATGAACATAATGGAGAGGATTATCCAACAACCCAAATTCACAATGAAAATTGACCGTGCCACGTTATCACTGCTATTGTTAAAGAAATCAATTATTCTGTAACATCCAAAAACCTGAATCCAAAGCGCGTTTGCGAATATGTTAATGATCTGGGGCCCGTAGTAGGCATTCAAATATAAACTAGCATCAGCAAGGTTGTCATATGCGTCGACGAGTATCTCACAGAAGAATAGCTCAAAAGCTCTTGGGTCGTCAGCGAGGGACGTTCGGATTTTGGCAAACCTTTGTCCCAGAAGAGAGGTAAGAGAGACTGTCAGATCCACCACGAACATGATAGGGATCATAGGTAGGTAGTAGTACTGATACTGGAATAGATCTCTCCAATTGAACTGATCAGAATAGAAGCAAACTCCATCAGAGCAGAGCATCACCGTATAGACGGTAAAGTAGGTTAAGATACGACGATTGGGTACTAGATCTCCTTCGCGAGGTGAATTGTCAATCTTCAGAAGAGATTTATCTACAGAGTCGATGGTCCTGGTGAAGTTGTTAAGATAAGATACATTCAGGTAGGTAAACACGAACGACACGGTGGGAAGGGTATTGGCGAACACTGTGAAAATAACTTCGAAGAAATTCAGTAAGAAGAGAGTGCTACTGTTCAATGAGCGCTGAGACATCGCCACGCTTTCTGCGGCCAACCATAAGACCATGATAAAGCCTAAGCACAATTTCTTTCTGGATAACTTGAACTCTAACCTTTCTTGGACAAACGGAAAGAAACCACTGATAGATGAATAGTAAAATATATTTCTCAGAGTGAGCTCGTTCACCATTTCCAGAATGAGAGTGAATACTGTCCGGGCAATGCCTGCAGCAGTGCAGCATTCAAACTGTCACCTAGGGCACACTTACCGTACAGCACATGAATCACGTGCGAGCTAATGTACTTTTAATAACGCCCAATCATAGTTCGGTGACTAATAATAATGCCGGTACACTTCCAAAGCCATCAGCATTATCGTTCCGTTATTGATAACTAACAAGCGTAGAAAAGGGGAGATTTAATTTTGCTACAATTACTTCTTTTATTTCCATAGAGACCTCAATACGGATGCCTTAATGGAGATGGATTTGTGTCTCCCGTCAGTTTATTATCACACATAATACGTGACAACTACGAGCTATGCGAAATTAAGCAGATGGGTCCAGTATGGATCGTTGTATGAACCTTAATTGAATAAGTAGAGCTTTAATAGGGACTCGAGCATCTCGACATAAACAACAGTTATAATAAAATTACTTTTCTTAGTTTCCCGATTAAAATATATGAAGAAACTAATCAGCTGAGCACAAATGGTGATTACAACTATTAACAGGTAAGGATAGATTTTTAAGTTAATTCGTCCCATTCCAACATACATATAACTAACAGGAATTTTCCGGTTGAAAGTGGGGTTGCTATGCTTCATCTGTGGTTCTTATGTCTTTATTTCTTCAGTATTGTCCGAGACTACAATCGATTGTCACCTTTTCACTTGAAAGTGAAAAAATATAATAGAATAGATATTTCTATGATGTTGATGTAATTCAATTCCTTTACAATAATATTATACTTTAAGTGAATAATTATGTTCATTGATATATATTCTGAAGCTCATTGAGAAGCATCCCACGCCATAAGTCTCCTAGGTGCTAACTATCAAAACAATACTTGTGAACAATATCGAAAACGACGGAATTTCCAGTAATATCAATGTGTGTGAAGATTATCGAAGAAACCCTCTTAGGAGAAGCCTTCGTATCAAATATTCACTATACCATTTTGCTGGATACCACTATTTTCCGTCAATATTATTTAATTGCATTATTTTATTCATCTTAATTTATTTATTGGTTTTAGGTTTTGTGGATGGGTAAACATTACCAATTTTAAACGTTGGGCTATTTTTAACTTTTGGGTGTATTTATTTTAACTATTTATAATATATAGATTTTAATAAATTTTATTTTTGTTTTTTAGGATTTAACTAATCTATAAGATTTTAAATGTCTGTTATTTAGTGTGATTATAATTATTTGTAAAATTTTATACTTCAGTTTTAGGTGACATATTTTAACTGTAAAGGTCAATTTAATTTAAGGTTTTAGCCTTTCAATCTTTTAAAGTTTGTTTTCAAAAATTGGCAATTAACTGTAATATACAGGTATATATTTTATAATTTGTCAGTTATCATGTAACGGTGAGGTGGCTGCAGGCTAATTTGGGCGACATCTGGTCTATGTACATAAGTCTTCATTGAATAAATGTGTATAATAACAACGACATGAATGAGATAATTTATAATCATATAGATTATTATTCTCTCAAAATAAAGATTTGATTAAAAAATATTCCAATTTGTTCTTGACTATAACAATACCTGATATTACTTTAGCTAAGAGAATTGGTTTTCCGCACATACCCACAAATCAATTATCATAAATATTTACTTAAGGTAAAATATTGTTGTAACGAAATGCAATTACGTTAATAGCATGGAAATATTTCTTTACTAAAAGTCGATTGTGGAGCTCACAAGATATCGAAATCAACACATCAGAAAACATAAGAACTATCGCTCACAGATCAAAGAAGCTAGGTGTACTTTCAACTGAATATTCATGATTGATAGATATATTGGAATGTTCCCTTTGTACATACAACCAGGCAGCTTTAAAAAAACAATCCTTTATTGTTATTAATTTCTATTATCGCTACTTGTACGTCCATATACTGGAATATATTGGATATGTCCATGCTGGTATATTCTCCGTTGCTGTTCAGTAGCAAAAATAAAGGTAAGCTACAGTTTTATAATGCTAAGGACAAGTAGAAGGGGCTTGAGCAGAACTGTATACCTGCCTCGTGATTTCATGGAAGTTACTGATGGTTCCCTGTTATTTTTAAGTAAGCAACCGCATCCCTCCAAGACCTCCTTCCCTCTTTCCAGAATCTTATCCTTTTCTTATACATATAAGTCTCAGCTTTAGCCCTAGACCCCACTCGTCCCTAGACCTTCCACCCAGTATGTTCTAACTGATCTCTTAATATTTGTATATACCAGTGTTTGGATTTTACTTCATAATAAAGCTTTTCTTTATTTTATTTTTAAAGATTATTTAACTTGCTATATTTTTTTTTAATCGAATTGCATGTTAAAGTGTATCATATGCTTTTAATGGCTTACTGTAGAACCAGTGCGAATCTAATTAAGGATATAGAAAGTAGTCCCTATAATTAGTTTTTTTTTTATTTTTGTCTCGTATACTAACAATGCTATTAATACATAATTTGTGTGAATCCACTCTATACAATGCATGCGCTTAATAAAAAACGGGGGGGGGGCGATAGTGAATAGTTGGGCCTTCTACATAGCCTGATGCTATTGATAGTTTATCCCATTCCAGAGAGAAAATCATTATTTTACCCGGGAATTAGGGATAAGTAAAAATATATAACAGGTATAAGAAGATTTTTTATTAATAAATAATTTATTATTGCTTTATAAATATATTATAAAATATTCTTAACATGTTAGCGAAAACAAAACAGTATTGAGAGATTACAGCAAACCCTAAATAAAATATAGAATAATTAGTAAAAACTCAAATGTTAGCATTTTAATTATTTGAAAGGTTTAACTTGTAACTTTAATGATGAAAAATAAGTTTCGAACTTTGATTACAAAAAGAACTATCTAACTATTTCTTTTATTTTAGCCATAGGTCGGCTGTGAAAATAACAACCATTTCTGCTTCTTTAGGCTCAGATAGTTTCGTTGTTACGAGATGATTTTTCCTGGAATTGAGAACACTCGTACGCAAAAAAATTTGCAGCCTTGTGCGTGTGGCCGCATTAATCTTCTAGAAAACTATCGATATAATGATACTACTATCAACTGCCGGCCCCCCTACTAAGAAAATACCGGTTTGTTTCGAATTTTATATATTATTGAAGATTATTGTTTATTTCATTTAAGGCGTTTTATTATTTCCTGGTGATATTTGAGGTTATTCGTACCAACATGACGTCAGAATCTTGCTAAAAGTCGTCAATAGTTTAATTAAATGTCATTTCTACAGCTTCATAAAACAACAGTCTAGGTGAATTGATTGTATGGGAGTGACCCATTCATCCACTCAATCAATCATGTTCACGTTTATGTTTATTATGGCACTTATTGATGTACAACATGTAGGGTACTCCACGTTACTTCATAGTCTGGTTTGTCAACTTTTGGACCCATTTTTAGTTTAAACAAAAAAAAATTAATTAAAATGCAAATAACGATAGGTTTCCCAACTGGCACCTAACAATTGCTGAAATGTGTAAATTACATGAAATTAAACATAAATTAAATAATTAATCCAAAGATTAAATAAATAAATGCGAGAATGTATTGTGATCCGGCCCGGAGGACCAATTATGTTTACGCTGAACTACCCGTGGAGTATTATATACTTGCAAGTGATAATTCAAAAACAGGTTGGTTCATTAGCATCACCCACTATTCTCCGACCTTCAGCCACCACCAATGCCCGTCAGATGGAAACACTGCTGGACCGCCGAAGCTTGGCGAATGAAAGACATCATAGAACCAGAGGACTGACGGACCTACACCCAGCCGAGAGATCGATTTCCCGGCCGACTCAACCGACGACACATTACCCCATCTACCTGTGTAAGCAGGGTTGATCTTCCGGCCGATTAGGCCGACTCATTCAGGCCCCTGGCGGGGCGGCCGGCCTACAACAAACCATCGCCTAGGCACCCCTAGGCTCAATCCTTGGTAGACTCTCACTACCTTCCTGACTCCATCCGCCTTTCTAGGCATTCCACACCCCATATCCTTCTCATACATCCTTCAAATAGGGGTCTCCCCTTAGTGAAAGGCACTTTCCAGCCAAAAATAATTTTCCTTATTTTTCCCACATTCCTATTTTTTATAATTTTAAGAGCTTAGAAAAAAAAAAAAAAAAAAAAAAAAAAAAAAACATTAGCATGAACTAGTGGACTATAATGTGGAAATAAATGAAACAAGTGTATATTCACGCAGCGGCAGGTTGCAGTTCAAGCTCTCTCGCGGGTGCAGGCTGCAAACAAAACGTAGAGCTGTCGTGATCAGGTTGAGACTCAAAAAAAATCCAACCGCAGGGCGGCGATTCCAAGCTCCAAGGGGAACGTTAAATATCATATAGGTATGATTTTGGCCAAATGGCCAATTAAGTCTGAGATCGGTACACCTTAACTGTTCAGACGTTACCTCAACACTGACGTAAATGGGCTTGGGCCCACAAGTTCCCCTACCAAAAGTCCAAAGTGTCACTGTCCTAGGTATGGAATTCTCCTTTAGGTATTTAACTTAGATTACAATTTAATCTTACGAAATATAATGAACAGAAGTTACACAATCATATTTTACATGAACAATCAAAAAAAATGACGATTTTTATTTACAGTTTTTTACGTCAGTAACGAAAATAATAAATAATTAAATCAAACAAATTAATTTTTTAAATAAAGATAAAAAAATTAATTCAATTTACTTCACTTTTCCAACAAAACAAAAACTTTATCTGGCCTTAACACATGATAAGAATCTGAAATGTTAACGTACCTTTCCAGGACTATAAACTGCTTCACTATATTCATAATAGTCACCTATACCACAATATTCAGTGTGAAAGGATAAGACTAGAAGGATAAGCTAAATTGTACCGAGTAGAAAGCATCAAACGTGCTGAAGAAATCATGGGTATCCATTCATTTGTAATAATTTAAAGATGTTTTGAGAGCTTTATTTTTTACAATGAATTATTTTTCTGTTTGTTTTTACTTGGATGTGAAGAAGAAAAAAATCAAGACGAGCAAGTATAAAAATTATAAACCTATGGGAGTTACAACAGACAACAATAGACGTTTTGTGGCCCCATTATGGCAAGTAAATATTTTTGTTTGGGTAGTTAAATAATCTTTGTAGAGGAGAGTATTTTAAAAGAAAAGCTTTATTATGAAGTACAAGCAAAACACTAGTATATACAAATATTAAGAGTTATATTACTACATACTGGGTCGGATGTTTAGGGAGGAGTAACTGGGAAACAAGTGGGGAATGGGGCTAAAGCTGAGACATATGTGTATAAGAGAAGGGTAATTCCGGGAATTGGGATAGAGGTCTTGGAAGGAATGCGGTTAGCTTACTTAAAAATATCAGTGACTTCCATGATGTCACGAGGCAGGTATACACTAGAAGGGGCTTTTAGCATTATATATAACTTATAACTGGGTTTTTGGTATTACACTCGGTTTTTTTCCCATCAACACCTTTGAGTAATTATTTTTAAAAACTGAACATTATAAACTATAATTTTGCATGTGGCTTTCTCCTTGTACTGCATTTCAAGGAGTGCATGTCTTAAAAAACTAACATCGGATTGTGGTTAAAAGAAATTAAGCATTGCAAAGGGGAGGGGTGATGGGGCTCACCTACGGATTAGAATAAAAGGAATAAAACTAAACTTACAAACTATAACGTACCTGCCTCGACCGCTTGCTGGCATCGATGGGGGAACGGGGCGGGGGTGATCGTGTTGAACACGGGGTTTGTCATGTGTTGTAGGGAGTCAAAGAATTTGACATGTCTACGGCGAAAGAATTCATCCACCGTAGACAGCTCAAAGTCCTCGTGTAGTTCACTGTTCCTCCGCTGCTCGAATGAAGTGTGTAAAATTACGCAGTCAGTTTTACCAGCGTTACAGAGATATTGAGTTTCCCCAATTTCTACTAATCTGATTACAGGCTATTTCAGCCTGTTTAAGCGTGTGGCTAACTTGGGTGTGGATGACTTGGGGTTTAACTGGCTTATTTAGCACTCCAGATGTACCCAGCAAGTAATGAAGCAAACGAGACGGCTCGCGACCAGCTCCGAATTTCCCAATATTCTTCCAATCTTCTGTTTTTTAATTATTTTATTATATTATTTGTTCATTGTATTACTTTTTGAGGTTTTGAAATTAAAAAAAAAAAAAAAGCTCGTCGCCATTCTCGTTGTTTCAAGAGCGTCGGTGAAACCCGCACCAAGGGCTTCAGTCTCTTGGAACCTCATAAATTTTATTATATCATATTATTATTATATTATAATATTATTATATTTTACCATCCTTGACTTCCAGAAAGAGAAAACCCTTACTTTTATTTTATTTCATCTCTGAGCATGATAACACAAGTGTGTGAAAGCTTATCGGATGTAGGCAGATGTCATAAACATTGCTAGCCAGCCCAATGTAGCCAAAAAAATACTTTACCACCATCTCTACTTTGGCCTAGTGGAATCACGCTGGATTTGGATGATCACAATTATTTTTCATATCGACCTATTTTTTATTTTTAGGTCCTCTAATGCACATTTGTTTTTTCTTTAATAATTATTTCATGAAGATCTTCATTTTTCTATGTTAAATGTTAAGGAAAACCTTTTTCGATTTATTTTTTTTTTAATTAAATAACTCTCTTAGCCCAAGGAGTATAGGTCCCCCGTCATTCTTCTGAGTTCACATCTGTAAAATCTATTGGTTTTTATTAACATTTTGGTAGATCTTTTCTTTTTTATTACCAACTGATTAATTATTTCAATAGACCGATGTATCAATAAACACAAGAAACAAATGCAAGTAGATTGTGGCAACTTCCGGCGAAAAAGCTCAGAAAAAAGCTATTACCAGATTAGGCTTTAATTTGCAAAATCGAATTTCTTGTACCTATTACATATTATTTGAAACAAATTTTGTCTGACCACAATTTTTTGTTATTTTTAATATTGAAAGCACTTTCGATGGCTTAAACCATCATCTTTATTTTAGTGTTCGTAGGAATATGTAGGAAATTTTTGCTCCTGCCAGGATGTGATATAAACATGGGAGGGTACACCAGCCACTAAGCATGTTTTCCTTTTTTTTTTAGTCTGCCTCAGCTTGCCATTACAATTCTTTCAATCTAGTTATTACAGGATTGAACAGGAAAAGTTTGTTAGGATTATAAAAAATCCTCAGAACCTGATGGATGAAGCTTATTTTGATACCATTTGCCTCAATTTTCATGAAAATCAATAACATATTACAAGAAAGTGTACACTCATGATTGACGCAGGCTAAACAACCTTCCAGAGCTTAATCTCATTAATGGTTTTCTCGTATTTGTTTCTTTATGAAGACGATATAAATGTTGATCGTTAAGGCTCTAACTCAGTCTTGACCAGCTCATGAAAATGGAAGCATTGCGAAGATCACACAAATCCTTTAATAGAATATTTAGAATACACAGATATTTAGGAATTTTCCCTTTAAACATAGGCACAGAAGGTTGTAAAATAAATTACGCCTTGTTTTTTGTTTCCATGTTTCTGGTTTTAGCTGCTATTTCGTTTGGTGTAATGCTATGGTTAAGCATGGATCACACAGCTCAAGAGCTTTGGATGTGGTCATATAAGGTGGTCTTATTGACACCTTTCTATTTACTCTTAGCTACTGTAATAGTTACCATTTGCTGGACAGTACTGGCAAGAGAGAATTTCTATCAAATTGTCAACGCTATTGTTAGTATTGAACAAGTCACCGAAAATTCAATTCTTTCTTTCGACGGAATCCATTTAGTTTTAGCAATGCTCGCATTAATACCAAACTTCCTGTTGATCATTGGTTTTTTCGGTTTGAGTAGGCTAACTGATTATAGGACTATTATGTGTCATGCTTTTTTAGTTTTGGATATTATTTCTGTAAACCATTTTACCTCCATGATTATTATCGTCAGATCTCACTTCAAGTTTCTGATCGATAGTCTTGACAGTTCAAATATGGAGAGATGGATTGAATGTCACGAATTATTGGCAGACTGCTGTGAGTGGCTGTGCTATAGTTACTCGCCTACAATAGTTACCTTTATATTATCTATGTTGGTTTATCTTATAACTAACGCTTATCTTATGTCAATTATTTCTACGAATTTTCACAATTTATATAGTCTTACATTAGTTTACTGGATTCTTTACTACATGTTTAATACTATCTATGTGGTTGACTGCTGTTCAATGGCAAAGCAAGAGGTAAGCATACTCATTTTCTAGAAATATACTGATCATTGCTTAGAAATATTTGATGTGATTTTATTTTAGAAATCATTATTTCTGCAATACAGAACAAATTGAATAGGCTATTTGATCCGTTTGAAGCCTGACTTCACCATCAGTGGCTGGAGTCACTACAAAACAAAATCACTGGTAGAAATGTACAAACCATTCGCGTAAGTGGATCTAACGATAACACCAAACAAATTATTATACAATCGTTGCTTCTGGTAAGCATGGTAATGTAATGGTGAATTGTATAAACAAAATAGATCTTACCTTTTATAACCAATGGCTGCAAACGTACATGTAACCGAAAGGATAACATGGTTTGGACAAGTTGGAGTAGGTGAATTGTTACTATCTTCATCAATGAGTTTACATAAACAAGGATTTTTCACACGAACTACAAGTAGAATCAAACTTACGGTATCGTGAGAGGGGTGCTTATATAGCTAGTTATCAATGGGTGTTGATTAGGCTGTTGATATTGACTAGGCTAGATATGAGGGTTATATAACTGACGAAGACATTCCACCCCACGCCAAATTCTCCCAGTGACATTACACTCAGCATAGCGCTCAACAGGCATTTGGTAAACTCACATCCCTCTAACTGGTGTGCAAAGAGAGAAGCGTGACATCTGAAAACAGTATGTTACTCCATTCGTTTTCAGTCCACATAAGGTGTTCCTGAACAAATTCCAAACGAGCTCTACGATGTTGTCTGGTCAACAATGACCCTGATGCTGATCACTGAGTTTTTACATTCACTCCAGCAAGTCTTCCTCTGACAGTTTCCGAGCATATTGCTAATCCCCGAGTTGTAGGAAGGAGTTGAGCACTCTCAGTAGTTTCAGAGAAACCCGATGCACGGGTTGCATACCTTTGGCTTCGACCGTCTCCCAACAAAGCAACAGCACGGGGTACTTGCTCGAGCGCCAAAACCATTTATTAAATTAAAATATATAAAAATTCAAGTGAACAGTTATACAACAAATCACGACACCGAATAAAGATAAATGACCATTATTAATTTATGTTTCATCATAGGCTCTGGCCAGAAAATCAAAGATTTACTAACAAACATACTGACTTTAATTTTATTTGTTAATACTCTTGTTGCTTCCGTTCCAGGCTAACAGGTTTGATAAGCTCCTGTATGATAAAGTAATCAACGATCAGTCAAACATGCTGCTGAAAAATGTAAGTAGTAGATATTTTATAAGAAGATATTGAAAACTCTTTTATTCAAAACTATGAGTGCTTATATTTTTGCCCATTTTATTTTCATTCTGGCCATTGTCCTCTGTTAGACCAAGTGCCAACATTTATGAATTGGCTGCACTTCATGGGCAGATGAAATGACAATCCAATAAACATAATGGTCACTAATGATCTTTGAGCAAGCTAAGGCATACAAATTTATATATTAAATTATTTATTAATACATTTGGGTTGCTAGAACCAATTTACCTATGAAAATGTTCCTATAATGTTAACTAGGGTATCAAATATTAAGTATTAGTATCCTGATAATAATGTGGTTTTTTATATGACGGGTTGTTTTTAGAGTTTC
This sequence comes from Acanthosoma haemorrhoidale, assembly GCA_930367205.1. NCBI lineage: Eukaryota > Metazoa > Arthropoda > Insecta > Hemiptera > Acanthosomatidae > Acanthosoma > Acanthosoma haemorrhoidale. The sequence continues at coordinate 24,614,104 of OV884013.1, read as the reverse complement.
AATGCGTTTTTCGAAAATTGTGGCAAAAGTTAACAGGTAATCAAGTAATTAATTAACAACCAACATTATGCTATAAGCAGTTTGAAATATTTTTCGTGTTGTCAGTTAATCAAATATAACCTTTATGTAATGTTTGATGTTTGTAGGTTAAACTGGAGACGCACAATTTCCAGGACAGACAGGCAGTCAAAAACAAAATAAATATAAAATGGATGTATGAAGTGTTTGTTACAGAAATGACTTACAATCTGAAAAACAGTTCGATGTAACAGTTAATTTTATTGTTGTCCTCCTGTTGTCCACTCCGGGCCCGAGCCAGCCATTTATCTTCAGCATGGATTATTATATGCATTATATGCATGATTATGAGTCTGTGTAGTCTATGTTTTCAACGGTGATTGAGCACCTGAGTAGGCTTAATGTTATTTCGCATGCTGGTGTTGGGTGTTAGCGCGCTAGTCTATGGACGACAGTCAGAAATTATTGAACAGGATTGAACAATTAATACCATTTAAACATAAATAAAACACCTTCATACATAGGTTTAGTCATTTATGTTTAGTTAATATTTTGGATATTTCCAACTTTTTTTTTTAATCTTAAAATGATGATTTATACTGTCTCGATAAAGTTTCTTGATGTTCTACATTGAGGCTACCAATTACATATCGTATTTTTATGGGAACTTAGGTGCGGGAATCTATCCTCACAATAACCTGCGTTTATTTTCTTTCTAATAAAGTGGGTAATTATAATTTACTTTTTGTTCTTTTTTAGAGAAGAGTATTGCTTCATTTTAAGGTGAAGAATAAGGTGGAATTCTCGGCGATGGGGTTTTTCAACTTAAATTATCCTCTTCTGTGTTCTGTAAGTAACTATAAATCCAATATTTGCTAATTTATTTCCTAATATAACTACTTCCTAAAACTATACAACTTATATATTATTAAAATATTTATTATATCTTTTATTTATATTTACTTTATATTTGCTTTATCTTTAAGGTTCTGTTAATAAAATAGGAAACTTCTGGTAAAAGAATAATTGTTTATTACACATATGTTCATTAACATTAATATACAAATTAAATACGTAAGTAATAAAAGAATACTATTAAATCTAAAATTAAAATGGTACCTTCTAATTATTCACGGCTGGCTAGCGGTTCTTGATTGAACTCTTCGTGATGCGTCCTTTGTTCTAAACTGCAGCGCGTGGCTCGAACCCAGCCTTTTATACCTTTCCGCTGCCTTATTGATCTTTCAAATAGTTGTTCAATGCCAGTTGTCGGATATTATTACTTTTCTTGTTTTGAGCTTAATAAAATAAAATATTTATATTTAATTATTGGTATTATTTATATTATACATATTAATGGTAGATTCAACGCAACGAATAGTGTTTAAACATTCGTGAATCGTGGTACACGAGTCGTATATTGTTCACCAACGCTCGCTAATTTCGAGTTTATTTTAGTGTGGCATGGAACATTCCACAAATATTTTCTCTATCATTTGCTGTTATGAAAGTGGATTTACCAACTTGGTTAACAATTCTATAAGGCCCTTCAAAAATAGGTAAAAGTTTTGCATTTTTTATACCTGCCTTAGGGATGCATAAAGCTTTAACAAGGACTTTATCTTGTAATTTAAATTCAGTAAAATTTTTATTTTTATTATATTTGTTTTTATTTATATCTCCTATTTTATTTAATTTTTCGTATATAAATTTATTTATTTCTTCCGGGTCATTGAATTGTGATTTGTTTTTGGATTGTCTCCAATGTATACTGACCAAAAGCGTAATGGTTCTATTTTGAAAAAAGCTTGAATCGGTGTAATATTTGTAGTTGTATGGTATAGACTATTTATTGTAGATTCTATCTTTTTAATTTGACTTAACCATTCTTTATGGTTTTCATTTATGAGAAGTCTCAGATATTTTAAAATATCTTGATTAACCCGTTATTTTGGAGATTACCATTTTTTAATTCTTTAATGATCTGATTTTTGTTAAAAATCCCTAAAATGTTGAATAATTCTACCACTTTTTCAACCTTTCTGTTTATGCAAAGGTTATAGACCGATTGACCAAAATGTCTTATGAACATTAGACGCGTGGATTCTTCATTTAAAATGTCCATTTTTATCATCCGTGTAGTGAATTCTGACAAATATTCCTGTGGGTTTAAATACGTGGAATTTAGGTAATTTCCATTTAATATTGAAATTAAATATTCTTTGTAATCCTTACCACAAAAAACAGCCCTGAAATCAATTTCAAAATCTTCCCATTTTTTAATTTTCATTTTGTTCATATTGAACCAGCAGAAAGATCTCTCACTTAAATGAGCTCAAATTTGAAATTCTAATTTTTTCCACTCCGAATTTTTATTTATTGTATTTTTTAATTTATTTAAGAATTCTATCGGGTCAGAATTTTTAAAATTTTGGAATTCTAATTTGTTATTACTGCTTATTACTCGTATTATTTCGTTATCAATCACTAATTTAGGTTCAAACGAGTTACTTGTATTTTCTTTCAATTTATCTCTTAGGTCTTCTATTTCCTTCTCTATTTTATTATTTTTGTCAAGGCTTTCTTTTTTACATGTTTCTAATTCAGTAATAATTTTTTGCTCATGATTTACCAATTTATTGCTAATACTTGTTATTTGTTTATCTAATTTATTGTCCGTTTCTACCGTGAACTTTTTAAAATCCGTTTCCAAAAGATGAAATTTTTTATTAATTTTTATATTAAAATCTTTGAAAGAGTTTTGTAACCCTTGCTCAATACTCTCGAATCTATTGTCAATTTTTTCGAATCTTTTGTTCATATCACGTTTATTTTTGTCAAATTTTTCGTTTATATTTTCCTTCATTAACCTAAGCATCTTTTCTATCTAACTTTCCTGGTGACTTAATTCATCTAAAATAAAATTTTGTCATTAAAATCATGCTTTGCTCATTTGGATCAATATTGACACTATGCTTATCGTTTTCCATGACTGAATTTAACAATACCAATCTTAACCACAAATACAAATTTTAAAACTCTTAGACCTAACCTTTATATCAAATTTAAACAATTTTTCGTGACACACTTTTATCCAATCAATCCTTTAACCAGATTTCCTCATTAACATGGGCTTATGTCGGGCGCCAAAGCGGTTCTTGATTGAACTTTTCGTGATGCATCCTTTGTTCTAAACTGCAGCGTTTTTTTTTTTTTTTTTTTTTTTTTTTTTTTTTTTTTTTTTTTTTTTTTTTTTTTATTTCAAAACCCTAACAAAACAATACAATGTACAAAAGAAAAATAACAAAATATTTGGATTACATATTTCTCCTCTTACTGCATTTACATGCATTTGGCGGAGTGCCTAAATATAATAAATTTTTATTGTCGTTAATAGTTCATTGTTCTTATACAACACTAGGTGATGAGGCTCACCTTCTATTTGTCACCGTCTGCAGCGCGTGGCTCGAGCCCAGCCTTTTATACCTTTCCGCTGCCTTATTGATCTTTCAACTCGTTGTTCAATGCCAGTTGTCGGATATTATTACTTTTCTTGTTTTGAGTTTAATAAAATTAAATATTTATATTTAATTATTGGTATTATTTATATTATACATATTAATGGTAGATTCAACGCAACGAATAGTGTTTAAACATTCGTGAATCGTGGTACACGAGTCGTATATTATTGTTCACCAACGCTCACTAATTTCGAGTTTATCTCAAAAACACCATCAAAATCAACATTAAAATATCACAACAATATCGTAGGTAGCCAGCCTAATCCTCAAGTCATCGGGATGTAAACATCCCGAATGTATTTAGAGAGGCTTTAAAACACTCAAATAAAAGCAGTCTAGTGACAACTCTCGATCCGTGATTACATTCAACATCTTTCCTTTATCTTCACGTTTTTCGTTGACGATCGTTAACTTATATATCAGTATAATTACGATTTCAACAACAGCTGACGCTGCAAAACAAAAGCATGAACTTTTTTGATATTGCCCATTCCCATTTATCCAATTGCATCCAACAATACAAGCTAAGAGATTTCTACGTTGATAAAAATTATCTAGTAAATGGGTTCACAGTTGGTTTATGCAGTACAAAAAGCAAATGGAAAAGCACATAATTTCAGTATTCCTAACAAAATTTTAAAAAGGAATTTCTAGCCCTTTAAAAAGTATCTCGTGACCTTATTTTCATCCAATATCCCTCCCTAACTTCGAAGTACATCTATAATATTCAAATAATAAGCAGATCTTCTCATTCTATGTTTGTTTTTTTTTTCAGATTATATCATCTGTAACTACATATACAGTAATATTGGTACAATTTGCTCGATCCTCCTAAAACAGAGCATAAGCTTGGACTAAGTGGATTCATATAAACTTAACATCTAACCTACAAAAAAACAAAAAAAACAGTGTTTATTCTTAATAAAGCTCTTAACAAACATGCGCCTTATTAATGATCATACGTCTTTTCGAACACTATATTTTAAGGACAAGTTGACCCTAAAACACAGCTCATGGCTGCCAAACAAACGCCAAACCAAAAATCGCTTGAACATGCGATTAAAATTGAATTTAGATTCTTTAAAACACTTATTTTAGTGAAGTTGAAGTTACAACAGAGACCTTAAGAAAGGCAATTCAGGTTATTTATTTGGATATGAGAATAGAACTATCCTACTACTACTTAATCTCAAGCAAGTATCTAGCCAGCATTCAGACCAACAAACCAGTATATATATATATTTATTAGGTTATAAGAATATAACTATCCTACTATCTTCAGTTTCAAGCATGCATCTAGTCCCTAAATGGAATAATCACAATCACATAAAACATCCGTAAGTAGTTCTCACTTTTTCCAATCTAACCACCAAAACACCCATAAATCATTAAATAACATTCAAATTTACTTTATCACAAAATATTGCAATGTATCACATCATTTCCACAGTCCTCTGACAGCATGTGCAACTTTAGCTCAATTGTTTATGCTCATTCATAAGAATAACCCACAACTGGAATGTGAAACTACTTCATTGATGATGACCATAGAGTTGAACCAACTTTCCAATGTCAACAATAAATAATATCAGAAGGAATATAGTAAATCAGCCAATGTTAATAATTCAGCCATGTTAGTAATTCTTAGAATAGTAACTGGAATGAAACATGAACAAAAATCCACTGAAGAGAAGTATGTAGATAGAAGCAATAAATTATCTTTGAAGGGATATTAGAAAGCTGCGGCGAGCAAAGTTTGTAAATCATTCTTTGAAGAAGGATAGGACCAAAACAATCAATATTATGATGACTTTAAGTTTAATTTTTGTCAGAACAAGCATAATGAACACAATCCAAAATTTTAAAGAAAAACTTATCTCTCATAAAAATAAGATTTATGATATACAAAATCTATAACGCTGTTCACCAGATCTCCAGATATATTCTCTCACAGAGTTTCCTGACTACCCCTATTTCTTTATCCATGGTTTAAGATCCTTTTATTCTTCAGTCACAGAACCCTATCACCTTTCTTCAAGCCATTCCGACAAGATCCCATCTGATTAGATTGACCTTAGAGAATCCCTTAAACCTTGACAATGCTTGGTAGACTTGGACATTGCTGTTCACATCTTTACCACCTACATTCACCGATGTTCATGGCAGGCCTCTAATCCTATCACAATCCCAAACTCAGTACTGGGATCAATGGGAAATCTGACCTCAGCCCATGAATCCCACCGATTTGCAACCAAAAAATGTTAAAATACATCCCACCATCTTCATTGTGATAATGGATTATTTGGCTGTGTCAAAAAAATCTTGGGACACCAGAGGGAGAAAAACCTGATGAATATGGACGTCTCTACCGTATCACAAACTCTCATGCACACCATGAAAAACTATTCCAACCATTCGTTATTGAATAATATTTTTATAGCCATAGTATTTCTCACATATATTATTCAAATATTTATTATTTATATATATTTTAATTATATATTTTTTCATATAATTTAAAACTTTATATTTAACTTTTACGTTATCTCAAGGTTCTGTTAATAAAATTATAGGAAACTTCTGGCAAAAGGAATAATGGTTTATTTACACACATTGATTTATAATAATAATACTAATATAATAATACTGTTAAAACTAAATTTACGTATTATACTGGCCAGTGTTTCTCTGTGTTGCTATCTTCGGTGGTCATCTTCTATTGCGTGATTCGTATTGTCTTCCTCTAAACTGCATCGCATGTTCCGGATAGTCTTACTGGAGCGTCCTTTCTTCTCGTGCCGGGTGAAAGTGAAAAGGTCTGCACCTAAGAGGCCGTAGCGTGCGTGGGTCCCGTCTCTTCGGTCCCAGATGAAAGTGTCTCTTGTTTTGTTTTTTTCCTAAGCTCTCAAACTCATAAAAATAGGAATGTGAGAAAAATAAGGAAAATTATTAGTGCCTTTCACTAAGGGGAGACCCCTATTTGAAGGATGTATGAGAAGGATATGTGGTGTGGAATGCCTAGAAAGGCGGATGGAGTCAGGAAGGTAGTGAGAGTCTACCAAGGATTGAGCCTAGGCATGCCTAGGCGATGGTTTGTTGTGGGCCAGGCGAAGCCTGGCCGGCCGCCCCGCCAGGGGCCTGAAATGAGTCGGCCTAATCGGCCGGAAGGTCAAGCCTGCTTACACAGGTAGATGGGGTAATGTGGCGTCGGTTGAGTCGGCCGGGAGATCGGCCTCGATCTCTCGGCTAGGTGTAGGTCAGTCAGTCAATGATGTCTTTCATTCTCCAGGCTTCGGCGGCCCAGCAGTGCTTCCATCTGACGGGCATTGGTGGTGGCCGAAGGTCGGAGAAGAGTGGGTTGTGGCTATGTCTTAGGGAGTCAAAAAATTTGATGTGCCTTCTCTTAATAAAATCTTGGATGGTGAGTACTTCAAATTTTTTGTGGATTTCGTCTGCCTTCATTCGGTCGAACGGGGTGTGTTTGAGGGAGGTGCGGAGGACTCTATTCTGGAATTGCTGGAGCGTTAGTAGAGTGTTAGGGGTCAGATACTTGTAGAGAGGGGTTCCATAAATCAATGCAGGTCTTAGGACGCTCTGGTATATCAGCAGCTTGAGGCGTACTGATAGAGCCGGGCTGTGAAGTAGGTGTCCGAGGCTGAAGAATTTCTTCCTAACGCTTTTTAATTTCTCCTGCCGAGGTGCGTTGTGAACGACAAGTGCCTACCGAGGGTAATTCCGAGGTAGCACAGCTTGTTGCTTATAGGGCATTCTTTGCCGTCTAACACGAAGGATTTCGGGAGCTTCTTTTTTCCGGATTTGTAACTAAAGATGATTCCTTGCGTCTTGGCCGGATTGACTTTAATGTAGACGGCATCGAGTTTCTCGGCGATTTGTTGACTGGCGCTCTCAGCGAATTTCAGGGCTCTGGAGGGATTGATGCTAGTGCTGTAGACACCTATATCGTCCGCGTACGCGGATACCTCGCAGTTGGGGTACGAGGCTCCTACGATGTGGGCGGTGTCCCTTGCGTTTTTTTTTTTTTTTTTTTTTTTTTTTTTTTTTTTTTTTTTTTTTTTTTTTTTTTTTTTTTTTTTTCAGAGCTCTCAAAATTAAAAATAGGAATGAGGAAAAATTATTAATGGAAAGAAGTGCCTTTCTCTAAGGGGAGACCCCTACTTAAAGGATGTATGAGAAGGATATAGGGTGTGGAATGCCTAGAAAGGCGGAAGGATTCAGGAAGGTAGTGAGAGTCTACCAAGGATTGAGCCTAGGCGAAGCCTAGGCGATGGATTGTTGCGGGCCAAGGCGAAGCCTGGCCGGCCGCCCTGCCAGGGGCCTTAAAATGAGTCGGCCTGATCGGCCGGAAGGTCAACCCTGCTTACACAGGTAGACGGGGTAGTGTTGAGTCGGTTGAGTCGGCCGGGAGATGGGCCTCCATCTCTCGGCAAGGTGTAGGTCAGTCAGTCGATGATGTCCTTCATTCTCCAGGCTTCGGCGGTCCAGCAGTGCTTCCATCTGACGGGCATCGGTGGTGGCTGAAGGTCGGAGAACAGTGGGTTGTGGCTGTGTCGGAGTGAGTCAAAAAATTTGATGTGCCTTCTCTTGATGAAGTCTTGGATAGTGAGCACTTCAAATTTTTTGTGGATATCGGCCGCCTTCATTCGGTCGAACGGGGTGTGTTTGAGGGAGGTGCGGAGGACTCTATTCTGGAATTGCTGGAGCGTTAGTAGAGTGTTAGGGGTCAGATACTTGTAGAGAGGGGTTCCATAAATCAATGCAGGTCTTAGGACGCTCTGGTATATCAGCAGCTTGAGGCGTACTGATAGAGCCGGGCTGTGAAGTAGGTGTCCGAGGCTGAAGAATTTCTTCCTAACGCTTTTTAATTTCTCCTGCCGAGGTGCGTTGTGAACGACAAGTGCCTACCGAGGGTAATTCCGAGGTAGCACAGCTTGTTGCTTATAGGGCATTCTTTGCCGTCTAACACGAAGGATTTCGGGAGCTTCTTTTTTCCGGATTTGTAACTAAAGATGATTCCTTGCGTCTTGGCCGGATTGACTTTAATGTAGACGGCATCGAGTTTCTCGGCGATTTGTTGACTGGCGCTCTCAGCGAATTTCAGGGCTCTGGAGGGATTGATGCTAGTGCTGTAGACACCTATATCGTCCGCGTACGCGGATACCTCGCAGTTGGGGTACGAGGCTCCTACGATGTGGGCGGTATAGCTGTTAAACAGCAGGGGTCCAAGCACCGACCCTTGGGTCCCTTGCGTTTTTTTTTTTTTTTTTTTTTTTTTTTATTTCAAAACCTCAACAAAACAATACAATGTACAAAAGAAAAATAACAAAATATTTGGACTACATATTTCTCCTCTTACTGCATTTACATGCATTTGGCGGAGTGCCTAAATATAATAAATTTTTATTGTCGTTAATAGTTCATTGTTCTTATACAACACTAGGTGATGAGGCTCACCTTCTATTTGTCACCGACACCAACACTAAACACTAGGAACAAAAACAAAACAAACTAAACAAAACAAAACTAAACAAAACAAACTAAATCTCTACCTAGAACCTAGGACTAGAGTGTTCCAGCCACGACAGCGTCCTGCCATCGATGGGGGAACGGAGCGGGGGTTATAGTGTTAAACACCGGGTTTGTCAAATATTGTAATGAGTCGAAAAATTTGATATGTCTACGCTGGATGAATTCATCCACCGTAGGCAGCTCAAATATCTCATGCAGCTCACTGTTCCGTCGCTGCTCGAATGAAGTACCTCTGACCACTTTCATCAGTATACCGTTTTGGAATTGTTGGAGTTTCTTAGCTGTCGTATACGTCAGATAACGAAATAGCGGTGCACCATACAGCAGAGTAGGCCTGAGTATGCTCTTGTAGATCAGTAGCTTGAGTCGCAGTGATAGATTGGGGGAAGTCAATAAGTGCGTAAGCCGGTAAAACTTCATGCGTGTATGCTTCAACTTCTTTGCAAAATGGTTACTAAAATGGAGGTGTCTGTCCATTTTAATTCCCAGATATACTAGGTCGTTGGCTGGTGAATTTTGCTTCGTTCCTACTATGTAACTAGTAGGGAGCGGGCTTTTTCCCTTTTGAAAAGAGAAAATTGCACAGTCGGTCTTACCCGCGTTTACAGAGATATTGAGTCTCCCCAATCTCTCACTGATCTGGTTACAGGCTGCTTCAGCCTGTCTTAGAGCTACCTTGGCACTCATGCTGCTGCTGTACACCGCTATGTCATCTGCGAAAGCAGTAACTGTGGTATTTTTGTAGCGGGCTCCGACAATCTCGGACGTGTATACGTTGAATAGTACAGGGGATAAGACGGCGCCTTGGGGTACTCCACAGGTCAGTGGCACAGCTTCGGAGAAGCTATCACCCACCCGCACCCGCAGCGATCTGTTTTTCAGGAAGCTAGCCAGAATTGAATACAGTTGTTCCGGGCATTCCCGGTCGCAGAGCATTTGACACAGTGTCCCGTGAGACACCGAGTCGAATGCTTGGGTGCAATCAATGGAAATCATAGCCGTGGCTATGTTTCTATTCATGTTATGGCTAACTTCTGACTGCACCTTCAGAAGGGGGTGCTCTGCGCTCATACTGGATTGGAATCCAGTCTGCTCTGGCGGAATGATGTCATTTTCCGAGCAGTAATCTTTGAGATAATTCAAAAGGATTTTCTCAAAGATTTTCCCCATTTGTGGTAGCAGACTGATCGGGCGGTAGTGGGCTGGTTGATCTCCACTCTTGGCTGGCTTCAGTAATGGAAACAAGAGGGCTTGTTTCCATGTGTCAGGAAAGTACCGCAATCTTATACAAGAGTTGTATAAGTTCGCTAGTTGTACTATCCCTCTCCTCGGCATTTGTTTGAGCAGCACTGTTTGTATCCCGTCGTGCCCTGGTGCTCGGTTTCCCTGACACCGGCGAAGAATCGCCTTGAGCTGCTTCGGTGATACAAACATGTTGTTCTGTTCAGCATCTACCGGAGGAGGGATGTGGTAGTATCCCGTCCTAGCCGTAATATCCCTAGCGTAATGGTCGGCCAGTTTTGTTGCCTGTTGCTCAGCAGTCAGAACATTGTCGCCTTCGTGAAGACGGACAGTGGCTGTCTTGCCTTTTGTAGTCTTCAACAACTTCCAAAACTTTCTGTGATCTCCGTGAGTGCTACGAAGTTTCTCATGCCACTGGGCTGTTTTCCAGAGTTTCATCAAGCCCCGGATTTGCGTTGTGAGAGAATTCACAACGACCTTGGCTTGCTGATCTCTCGTCCTGTACCATCTATTCTTCCAAGTATGGCGCAAGGCAATAATTTTAAGAATGTGGTCTGGAGGTGGTCGCAGAGACGGTGGCATGGGAGTGTACTTCGGGATCGCGGTGTTTGCTGCGTCTATGATCACATCAGTTATGAAAGCTAGTTGAAGATCTACTTCCTCTTTCGTGCGGAGAACTGGCACTGTATGCAGGTTATGGTAAATCTGCGACCGGTACAGATCCCAGTCGGCACGACGGTAGTCGTATCTCGTGGGGCGAGGGGTCGCCACTTTACCATCCACTGCATACAGTACTGGCCTGTGGTCAGAGGTAATGAAGTCAAGGGCGGTGCAACTTGTGATACGGTGGGGTTGTTTTGTCAGTAGTAAGTCAATCGTCGATGTAGCCTGCGGGTTACCTCTTTGTCGAAAAGTAAAAGTCTGGGGGTGAACGACCGTGAATGGCGTTCTCTCCCTTGCGTGCTTCTCGGCGTTCATATATATCTGCATCTCTCCGCTGCCTTACTGATATTTCAACTGGTTATTTAATGCCAGTTGTTTCGGATATTTATACTTTGCTTAATTTTGAAGTTTATAAAATGAAAGATTTATATTAAATTATTGATATTATTTTTATTAAAAATATTAATAGTTAATATAACGACAATAAAAACGTTCATACTTTCATAGGCATGAACCACGGATCGTTATTAAGTTCTTCAACGCTCACTAATTCCGAGTTTATTTCAAAGACACAATCAAAAATCATAACAATATATTCCTATATTCTTTAGAATATTCAGTGAAAATTATATAAAAGAATATTTATCAATTTGATATCTAATCAAATTAATAATAAAAAATTATATTTGTCAAATAAAATTAAAATCACTTCAAGAATTTTTTTAATTCCATCACAAGAGTTACCATTGCTAACTTTATTTGAAGCTCAGCAATTTTTCGGAAACAGCTTTTTGATAAATAATGTTTCCATCCTGGACTTTGCATCACAGGTGGAGGATTGAGGGAAGCTATGGAGCAGAACGTGAATTTGACCATTTGCATGAGATATTTGAGCTGCCTACGGTGGATGAATTCATCCAGCGTAAACATATCAAATTTTTCGACTCCTTACAGTATTTGACAAACCCGGTGTTTAACACTATAACCCCCGCTCCATTCCCCCATCGATGGCAGGACGCTGTCGCGGCTGGAATGCTTTAGTATTAGGTTCTAGGTATAGGTTTTAGTTTGTTTTGTTTTGTTTTAGTGTTTAGTGTTTGGTGTCGGTGATAAGTCGAAGGTGAGCCTCATCACCTAGCGTTGAATATGAGACTATGAACTTTTAACAACAACAAAATTTATAATATTATGCACTCCTCCAAATGTATGTAAATGCAGGAAGAGGAGAAATCTGTAAATTCAATTATTTTATTATATTCATTGTATTACTTTTTGAGGTTCTGAAAAAAAAAACCATCAATGTCCAGCTCTGCAGAGAAAGGGTTAACTACCCTTGCATCAAATCCATTGGTGTAGCAAATACTCCAGAAATGCTTATTCCCCGGAGAACATATACAGGGTATAAGGCTTTATACTTATTGCCTTGAAGTGAAGTATACTTATTGCCAGCATGCCCAATAGACTTATCTTACCTCAAATCCAAGCTGTTAGTCCTTAATAACCAAGTCTAGGAAGCTTCTCTTCTGATGAAAATTTCATATGATATTTCAAAGATATGAGGATAAAAGTATTAATACATATTTCATGAAATATACTGGAAAATAGTACCATAAAATTAGTATAAAAACATTAACACAAGGTAGAGAGTAATTTTATTTTCAACAAGTAACAAACTATATAAACAATATATACAAAGACTAATAACTGGACAATAATACTAAATGTGAACGTTTAGTCACAGGAACCATCTTTCCACCCATCCTTCCACCTTTCAAACACTCTGCTGCAATCGAAGGTTGGTTTCCCCAGTTTCACATTGACACGATTATGCATTTTGCACAACCAGTGTGACAACTTATCAGCCGATTCTGTTTCTGGGGGCATCTCTCTCAAGCTAAATAAAATAAAACAAATTTTACTGACATATTTAAAAATATAATAATGGTTAAATACCTTATATTAAACTGAATACATAGTTCAAAGTAACATCCCACATTGAATCAGTTAAGATATCTAAGCAATTCGTCCGGGATTCCCTCTTCATTTATTCTCCCCACATAACCTGCCTACCTTAGCCTTCCTAACTTAATGACTACTGTCTCTCCAAAAGATTGATTCGATTTATCACCTTTTGGTTAATCCACTTTGCTTTTTCTATTAAAATCCTAATTTAACAATATCCAGTACAAATTATTTTTTTTTAGAACACTGATGATTTTCACAAGGTGTAGGTTTTCTAGCCATATATGAGGGCAGATATATAGTACACTGAAGACAATTTTGTAGAGGAGAACTGTGATACTGTTTGAAATGAAACTGCTATTTGGATGCTTCCAGAGACCAAAGTAGCACCTATTAGCATTTATTATTCCTTTATTCACTTCGACAGAGACCTTATTTCGAAAACTAAACACCGACTTAAAATATTTCTTGCTGTTTGCTTCCCACTTTGCATGAAATTCAGATTGGCTATCAACGTGGACTCTCATTGCTACAAACTTGACATCACTATATATAGCCAGCTAATATTAACATAGCAACCCACTGGTTGAGAAGGTTTCTTAATTATTTCTTCAGTAATGACACTACCAAATATTTGAAAAAGATAAAATTAGAGTGATTTCTAAGTTCTATCAGCTTACAAACTATCAGGATGGCCAAAAAGTCCGTTCGGTTTTTTAAGCGAAAATAAGACACAACTTTTAAACACAAAGTGATTTATTCAATCAATGATATAATTGCCGTTTTGTTCCAGTATCTTTTGCCATCTCATGGGGAGATTCATAATTCCATGCTCAAAGAATTTTCCAGTACACATCCGAATTGATGGTCCTGTTCGTGGGAAGAAGTTCGTAAAAGACAACACCCCTCCAATCCCACCAAATCGAGAGCATTACCTTCTTTCGGTGAAGTACTGCTTTGGGGGTTGTTTGTGGTAATTTGCCGTGCTTTCCCCATGAGTGTTTGCACTCCACATTGTTATAGACAATCCACTTTTCGTCCCCTGTCATCATTCTCTTCAAAAAAGGATCGTTTTCTTCACGTTTCCGCAACGAATCGCAGATGGAAATCCTTTGGGCGAGGTTAGTCTCACTAAGTTGATGGGGAACACAAACATCAAGCCTGCTCACGTAGCCAAGTTGATGCAGATGGTTTTCAACACTCGATTTGGATATTTTGAGGATAACTGTGATCTCCCTAGTTGTATAACAGGGATTGGTATCGACTAATTCCTTCACTTTGTCGCTGTTAATCTCAGTTGGCTGGTCAGAGAGAGGTGCATCTTGAACCGAAAAATTTCCCAATCGAAATCTTGAAAACAGCTTCTGGCACACACGTTCTGTAACAGCATCTTCTCCGTATACAGCGCATATCTTCCTGCAAGTTTCCACTGCTTTCTTGCCTTTTTTAAAATAAAAAAGCATGAGGTGTCGATAATGTTCGTTTTGGTTTTCCATTTTCAGGATGATCCTAAACACACAAAATACCATCAGTCTCGTCAGAATTTCGCGTCAAACTACGTTGAAGTATCTGACCTATTTGACGAGAGCGTACTCACAAGGGACGGACTGAAGTTAGCTACATATTAAACTGCTTGAAGTTTCATGACGACAAAAACTGAACGGGCTTTTTGGCCAACCCTTTAGATATCTATTTCTATAAAAAAAAAATTACTCTTCATTGATGATACAGGGAATAAGAAGGAATGAATAAAAATTAGCTTTATCCCTGATGCATGCGTTGTAACTTTCTAATGAATTCCCAAGAGCTAAAGAACTAAAAACTTAACAAGTGAAATAAAACTGACAGAAAAGGCCCCAAAAAATACATTGCAAGTAAGATATCTAGATAAAACAAGCATGATTTTTTTTTTGGAAACAGTTAATTGATCATGAACAATAGAAATTACACATCTCAAGGAACAAACTTTAGCAAATTCTGAGATCTGTTACAAATGCAAATAATATAAAACTCTCAATAGCTGTCCATTAACTTACTCTTTCTGAAAATCTTCTGCACAGGAATGGCATGGGTAGAAATTAGCAAAAGCAGTAAAAAATAATTGCATCTCACATTGCTGCTCTTTGGTTGGTTTTGCAGGATAATAAGCTGCCATAGTATGTAGAAGAGTCCAGCTTGAATTACCTGTAAATATTTACATTTTTTATTAAAATGTATATAATAAAGATTGTCGGGGCGCACGCCGGAGAAAAGGTCTCGTCGACCCAGCCACTGCCCCACGGGTGTCAAGAGGTAAATGAATAAACCTTAGGTCTGTGACCTTTGCTTGCGGCCTAGTCGGCAGACAACTTTATTCTTATTTTGTTTATTGATCTGACTCCGTAAGATCTTAGAAGGTGTGCTCCGCCCTGACAGTGGACTATGTTCAGGAGAAGAGGTACGTGGTAGGTATTATAGGTAGTTTGCATGGTCTTGGAATGACTATGAACTCACACTCGCTATCTGATGGTAGGCGAAAACCGCCTGGACCCCAAAGGCTAGTGTGAATTGGAGAGAGGCAAACTGGATCGCTGAGGGAGACGCTACTAGGTAAATTTTGTAGGGCCCCAGAGACCATCTTTTGCATAGAAGTGATCCCTTTCAAGGATGTGCTAGTTTTAGCTAGACACGGCCAAAGAGAAGGTGTGGGGTCTGACAATGCCGGACTAAAACAGCAAGGTTAGAAGAGAAGGTGCAGAGGTAGTTAAATAAGAAAGTCATGGTTCGAGTAGAGTAACAAGAGCCAGTGCAAAGGGAGAGAGAAGTGTTACTTTAAGTGTCTGGTTCCGACTGAATAAAAAAAGCTCAGAATTTTTGCCTTATTTAGGCAGGTCAGAGGCCAGGCTATGCCTGCGCCTCTAGTGAGCTCCAGCCGAGTCGGGATTGTGAACTAGTCCCCCCTCTCTAAACTGACACCGAAGATTTATTAATAAAATATGGGAACGTAGGAAGGTGTTTTCTGATCCGTGAAGTGGGTAACTTCTATTTATTTGTGTTGAAGTAGTTGTTGGCACAATAAAGATAAACTAATGATACTCAATTATCAGAATCGATATTAGTGTATTATTCATTATATACTATAACATCTCCTGAATTGATTATTAGACTCTGAACATGCCCGAGAGGAATGCTGTGACTACAGTTGTTTAGAAACTTGAGAGGGGCAGTTATTTATAGTTAACAGAGAGATCAGTTGTTAATAGATACTTAGAAGGGATACTATGAGTTATTTGGAATTACATGAGAAAAGAGGTGTTGATGATGTATTGTTCGAGGTTGCGGATGGTCACACATATTTGATGTGAGGGTCCTCAAACTTTGTATTTCCTCATAATTCATACTCATACCTCTTATTTCTTTGTATTATCTCATATATATATCATATTTGCATATTGGTGGAGTCTACAGGAGGCATTGAGGCAGCATTGTATTTGGAGCATCGGGATCACAAAATGCAGTACTTGAATAGAGCAAGATAAGCATTCGACGGAAAATTTGTGAACAACTCAAAAGCAGTATAAGTATTAATTTTTTCTTTTTATTTATTGTATATAAATGTTTGGTAGTCAAGGCTCTCTTGAGAAATAATAAATTATATGTTTCAAAGTTTCAATAATTTTTTTCTTTATATTAGTAAATTAACAAAACACTAAATAATGCCGACCAATAGGCAAAGCCCGATTGTTTAATGAAGGAGTGAACAATGAAAAGTAATTTTTGTTATACATACATTAACTAAAAACAATGGAGAATAGAGATGAATGATGTAGTGTTTGAGAATGAGAATAATGATGTAGGCTTGAGTGTTCCCTTATATGATGAATCCATTAAAGTAGTAAAGCCCAGTTATGCCTGTCTGAACTCATGGAAAAAATCCAAAATACAGAAGCTTTATAAATTTTTTATTTAATAAAATAGACAACAAATTTGATAAATATAATAATGTAAAAAATATTTTTGAAATAAATAAAAAGGGTGCAAAAAAATAATTGTGAAAAAACAAAAAGGATATAAAAAATAGTTTTGATAAAACAGATAAAACAGTAATATTAAATATAAACACATTTATAAGCCAAAACATTGACCTTTTGTGAACTTTAAGCACAAAATTAAATGAAAAAGAATTGCAATTTGAAAATCGGTCACAGATAAAATTAATGTTATTGAAATGGAGACAATCGATCGTGTTGCACCGAATAATTTTATAAAGGATAAAAAACCCGAAATACAAATTGCCAAGATTGATTTTGAAAAAGATGTCGAACAAAATGTGCAAATAGAAGAAAATAATAAAAATACAACTGGTGAATTTTTAATTGTTCGCACAAATTCAAACAAATTGTCCCTGACCTCTCTGTTTCAATCCCAGGATTCCATCTGCTGGATTTCTATGAATTGTCCTTTTGCTTTCCTACTGAGTCTGTACATTCCTTACTTTTGGTGATCTAGGTAGGTGTGTTTTTTTCGCCTGTACACATTCCTTGATAACATCCTCCCAATAAGCTTTTATATGACACAGTTGATCTTCCTTTCTCCATTCATTTTCACAATTCTGGAAAGTTTAAGTCTGAACTTGGCCACAACCAGAAAATCATTGCTATCACAGCATGCTCCTTATTAAATATGGACATCAATTATATATGGGAAGAGTGACATGAATTGATGAGTGTATGGTCAATTTGGTTTTTAGTTGTGGTATATATTACCATACTCTTCTAAGATCTCAGGAGAGGACAAATTTATCTCAAGGACTAGCGAACTTGCCGTCACAAGCTTATTATTTTCTCCCAAATCCTATACCAGAGGATATTATTACCTAAACTTAATTTTATCCACACCTTAATCAAATTCTTCCTATCATTACCTTAGCAGAAATGAGGCACTGTGCTGACACCCCAGTCAAAGAGGAGTGTACTGTCTAGGAAGAAGACTACAGAAATGGCAAAAATAATAATGTACCCATAGTAGTCGGATAATAGGATCCGGAGAGGGGAGTCCCAAGCATTGCCTGACAAAATCAAATGCGAAAATTAATATGAGAATCCATACCCCTACTGAAGAAAAACATGACTAAGAGAATGACAATTTTTAAGGGCAGAGAATATGTGAGTCTCTGCGAAGTTATGATGAAAAGATTATCATGGGTGACTGCATCGGTAAGAAAAGAGAAAGTTTATAGGGCTAATATTGGCATTAATAGTAAGCATGACTCCTTTAGAATTAATGGGCTGAGATTAGTGAATTTTTCAGCAGAGAAAGGGTTAAAAGTCATAAACCCCTTATTTGCTCATAAAAACTAACACAAGGAAACTTGGCTGACTATTTAAATAAAAACTAGAACTCCACAGTAGCCATAAAATCTTGTAAATAAACAAATAAACTTATTTCATTTTTAACTTATGGACTGTCTTAATTATTGTGAGTTAACAAAATAGCATTCATTAATATTTTGAAGATTTTTGTGATCTGATCACTCCCTAAACAACGATAAAAATTGCAATTCTATATTGTTTTTAATAGCAGAGCCTGTTCCCATCTTATAACATTTAATGGCATTCAACCACACATTGATTAACATACTTTATTTGTAATTAGAATAGTGACTATGTATTTCAACAGAATCACATTTTTTAAAAATAATTATTGGTATACACACGATTTGATACTAAAAAGAAGATTATGGAAAGAATACTGAGAATTGACTAAACAATGAGATTAGCTAACCAATTTATGGTCTAATAGAACTCTTTTCTCGCAATCAACTTTTAAAAAATATAAGTAATTAGTAAGAACAGCATATATTTACCTAATTCTTCAGTGTTAGCTGGGCACTCATTATTTACAGGTACTTTAACCTAAAAAAAAAAAATCACTAAAACAAAAATTATTTTAAGATTTAACTATTAAATTCAAGTTTATCTAAAATATTAAAAATGACCGACTTAATTTACATTATCAATATATGCACTAAAGCCCGGATTTGTATGCAAATTTTTACATAATTTTTTAAATAACATGAGTGTACGGATATCTTCAAGAATCAACTCATTCTAAACCATTTAATAAATTTTTATGTTCCATATTCTGCCAAAATTTGTCTTTTGTGCATGTTTAGGCTTAAAAACATATATTATTATGCGGTTTTAAATAATTTGATTAAATTTTTGTTCAAAAGGTGTTGAACAGTTAGATGTTCATTTAAAATTAAAAATTATATTTGAATTTTAATAAAGTAAAAGTAATATTATATTTCACAATAAAGGATGTTGTCTTTGATGTAGGTACTAAACTGATTTTGTTTTCATCAGAAGTACTCCTTGGAAAATTTCTTTTAAAATCATTTTTCTGTTTAGTTTAACTTGTTTAAAGAAGCAATACAGAACGAACAAAAATCGAGACACCTTCCCAAATGTAAATAAACTTGTCAATAAAGGCAAGAACATGTTTTTAAAAGACCCTTTAAGTGTTAGTAATTATAAAGAAAAAATGCCCAAAAAGCCTTTACCCCTAGTCCCAGTGATACCAAGATGGGACAAATAGCATGAGTAGTGTTGCATGCTCAAAATATTGTCCAATTTAAACAATTCATAGAAAAAATGTAATTAACAGATGAAGCTCAAAGCATTCAGAAACTCAATTTAATCGTTGATGAGCCCACTATATCAAATGAGTTGGCTTTCATCGAAACTCATCTAACATTATAGGTGGATGATAAAAAGTTTGAAGAATGAAACTTGTCTCTCAATGAACCTTTAAATTAGTCCAAAAACTGAGGGGAACATTCAATAGACATACTGGGTGAAGTTGGTGTTGTTTTAAAAAATAAACTAAAATATGTTTTAACCAATAATGTTGGCTTAAGCAAGGCTTAAAGATATCAACAAAGCATTAAGTGGTTACACTTCAGTAGGTTTAGAAAAAGTTAATGGCCCGTTTATTTGTCAAAATTTAAGAATGGCCATTCAACATCTGTAGATGTAGAGAGGACCTTTTCTATAAATAAACATTTATTATATGGGAAACATTCAGTTTCACAGAAGCAAATTTTGAAATGCATGTGGTTGTTAATTATAATACCTGTATTGAAAATGATCAAAGCGGTCGTAGTAATGGATGAAGAAATCATTCATATTTTGAATAAAATAAATTTTGTAATTAAATCATTCATAATTAGAACATTGTAAACACTGTAAATAAATAATCCATACTATGTTATGAAATCAATTATTTCTTAAATAATATAAATATTTTAATTAAATCAATTATCACTCTGGTAATATAAATGTAATTATTTTTAGCACAATTTTAATAAAAATTTTAATTTTTAAAATGAAAGCATTAATTTTGTACTATAATAAAATTTGTTTGTTCTTTTTTAGCACCTATTTATGGTTCAATATTTCACCATTATTACCTTGTTTCACTAGTTGGATGCATAATCCATATTTATAATATAATCCATATATATGGCATTTTAATGGATAATATCGTGATTTTTATGGCATGTTATGACATATTTATATGTTTTTTGTTGCATATAAATCTGGGCCTTAGGCATTTGTATGGAGCACAAGAAGGGCAGCCAACCATGTAGAGAACTCTTGTAATCGCTTAATTCAACTTATTTACAGGCCCAATCTCCGGTCCCTCGGATACAAGCTCCTAGGCTAGTCAGGGTCTAATCATATAACTAATTTAAAATAATAAACAAAAATAAAACTCTATTGTGATATGATAATCCTCCAAGAACAACAAAATGGATTGCGCCTTACATTTGCGATAGCAAGTACACCTTGTGTTTGAATTTTTGAACATTAAAGCTGGTACTGACCTGTACGAGTCACAGTACAATACTTCTCCCTGCACAGACAGCACTTGTGAATGAATACCTTGTAAATGTAGTGCTTGTAAACATTGCAAATGCACATTCAAGTCCATCCAACCTATTCATGAAAACCTTTCATTTGTTATCCAGATGTCCATTTTAAATTAAAGGTAATGAACAGTGTGACAACTACTCATGAACAAGAACTCATAACATTTAAATAACCTGACAACATTTAGGTGGGATATATGTTGGATGTGATGGCCATTATACCCACACATGTTCAAAGAGGTTCCACTGAAAAACAGACAGAAAGTGGATCGGGTTAGTTATTAGCTGATGATAAAACATTTGCTGGTTTGTGATACGCTATCTTTTCCTTAATAAAACACTCCTGTCATCAGTTCAGGTCAGTACCAGGTTTTAGACAATATGCCAAACATGTTTATTACCTTTTTCTTAAAAAATTACCTTCTGAAAAAATATCAGGAGTATAATTATTTAGCCCTATAATATGTTATAATATTTATTTGACCCTACATATTACTACTTAACCCTACTAAAATTTTTGTTGTAGTAATAGAGTAAGAAAATTTAGAATCGAATATTCTTTATTTATGACATGAAGTTTCTGAGATCAAATCATAATGACTAGATTTAATTTCACTTTTGTTAATGGAAGTGCTTAGTCCCCATATAATGCGTCCTTCTCTGTCCTGAATAGGAGTACTTAAGAAAATCGCAACACAATTAAAAATACGAGGAGTTTTAAAAGAAAAGAAAGGATAGAATACTTTTTATTTTTTCTATTCTATATGCTGATTCTTCTACCCATTTTATAATTCTGATCTGATGACATATAAATTTTAATATACAAAAGACACCCACTGAATGAATGTCTACCGACAACTAAAACACGCTAGAGTAGGACAGGTGTCAACCATTCAGCAAATAACTTCAATACATGCCCCCTCCCCAATACCCCTGACTTTGAGGCCAAAATAGGATAGTAGTCAATAAGCTTTGAAATAGATAAGTCCCAATCACAGTAAGCACTGGGATAAGTGAACTCTCATTCTGTGCAAACCATCTCAGGATATCTTCAACCTAGGTTGAGAAGTGTCTGACTAGTGACCAGATCTCCTGTTCGAGTACTGGCCCTGTCACTAACTTCTTTTTTTTAAAAATAACTCCATGTTAGGAAGCCTAAAAGCTATAATGGGCTTGCATTATCAGTACTATATGATTAACATAATGGAATAACAAATACTGGAAGAAATACAAAAGTGTCGTGAATTAAAGAAAATTATTAATAAGAATTACCTTTTCTTGTTTAGTGGTAGAGGTTTGCGTTTTAGTCCAGGATTTAAAAGCAGAACATGCCCTACAGAATCCATTCTGTTCTGTTTCTCGAGAGTCCATGGTTTTTCATAAAGACACTTCATAAGAAAACAATGACAGTTCAAAGTATTTCAGTTTATGATGTAAGATTGCAGACTATGGAGTTACCTTATATCAGTTTAAAACCTTTTTAAGGGATCAGCTTTTACGGTTTACTCGCTAGCGAAAAAAGTTTTTATTTGGCACAAATGCTAACGATATCGTTATCGACAGTATAATGATTTTAAAATAGCATAAACGTAGAACTTAAATAGGCCATATAGTATATACCTTGCTGCAGTATACTTAGTACTTACAAAAAAATTAACGCTACAAAAATCCATTTGAATTGCCCTAATTTCATTTTAAGAATATAGCTATTATAATGGCATGAACTTGTTTAATTAATAATGTACATAATTAGCTCCCGTGCATATAGGAAAAAGTGAATAATTCGGGAAGCAAGCTATAATTTAGATAAAGAAAATTAGTTTCTTATAGTCGCTTTATTGAGAAATTTCGCAACAGGTCAAGAACAGAAATTGATGAGAAGGTGACGTTTTGATTTCAAACATAATGTTTCATGACAAATACGTTAATATAATCCAGCCCACCCTTCCTGCTATAAATAAGAGTACAGAAGATTGTAAATCCACCAATAAAACACAAAACAAATGTTAATATGGAATGTTTTTCTTGTATATTGTTTGGTTAATCATATGTTACTTTGAAATTAAATTATATATTAAAATTTTGTTTGCGTGTCAATGAATTTCCTTAAATTGTCTGAAAATTAAAGAGTTATTAAAATTGATGAACTTAACAAGGTATGAAAAACTAGATTAATACTCTGTCATCCCTTTAAAAACATAAATATACTTATAGATGAATACCCTTGACCATTTCCTAAAGTATATATCTTTACAAGTCTATATTCTAAAAAAAATGTAGAAGTTATAAAGAATTACCTGAAGTAAATCCATAGAGTGCACAACTTACTAGCCTGAGACTTACTAACTTGAGAATTCTCTGATCTCTTTGGTAGAGGTTTTTCTTATACTCCTTGCTCTGTCAAGTTATAATTGACAGACTGCTCTTGGCTCTACTTGTCGGAAATCCTCAAATATAAATGACTTGTGTTTTTAAAATATTTTTCCAGCTTCCAATTACCATGTTTAAATTTCGTCCCTCCGAAATATCAATATGTCCGATAAATTTAAATCGCCATTAATAACATTTGTCAAGTAAATGATAATGATAAGATTTTCATTTATGGCAACAAATAGGCGCGGTGCAGTTACCGAAATTTATAGAAATATTTGGAGTCCACTAAGCACTTTTTTGAATAGTGACAGCGAATGCGAGTCTGAACCAGTGTCCATGGAACTTACTATGGAGGATATGAGAGGAAATGAATATGTCTTTACGGAAAATTCACATGCAAGCCAGGTTTTTACAGTCTTATTATTCAGTAATTGCTCAGCAAAGTGTTCAATACATATATATTTATTTTATTCATTTATCGTTTCAGATTTTGGATGGGCTAAATGATTTAAGGAAAAGAGGGGAGTTGTGTGACATTACCATTGCTGTGGAGGGCCACAAATTCCCAGCCCACAAAAGCGTACTTTGCTCATTTAGTCCATATTTCAAGGTAGTAATAACTCATTTATTGACATTTTCCTAAGCTTGTTGATTTGTCAAGTTATTTTGCTAGAATCAAGTTTTTTTTTTCTACATCTAGGGAATGTTTTTAAATGTTCTCGCTGAGTCTAGGCAGAATACTGTTGTGCTGCGCAGTGTTGATCCAGATATGGTTGGTTTGCTGCTGGATTACGCTTACACTTCAACTGTAAACATTACAAAAAGTAATGTTCAAGCTCTTTTATCTGCTGCTAATCTCCTACAGGTAATACTCATATATATATTATTACGTTCTTTAAAGATATCATAATTTTATTTTTAGACTTATCTTTTAATTTTTTTCTTTTATTTATTATCTAAGGTTTATAACAATATTATAACATTATAACAATATATATAAATGCTTATGTATGTTTGTTGAATTAATGAGGTATATTGTTGAAACTAGAGTGTGGAATACCAAATATATTTGTTGATATCTGGATGCTTATACGAGTTCACATATAGTAGCATACTTACATAATATAAACCATAATATCCAAAACTCTAAATTTGAAATAAATTTATTTAACACCTCCCTTGCTGGGATTTTTGTTTCAAATTATTGTCTTGGTAAACCAGTTTAATTTCAGTTTTAAATGGTGTTGGATTTTAATTACCTAGTATTTTAACGAGGAGTTATTGAGTTATATATTTGTGTTTATTTATCACATGAATGTTAAAATTAATTGTCCTATTCGGAACAAGATGCAATGAAGCATTAAAATATTAAAAAAACTGCTAGTTAATTTAACTAATTCAATATAGTTTGTAGATCACATTTCTGTCGGTAGGTCTTACCTGTAAAGGAAGCTGCTTGTAGGTTTTTACGTGTACACATGGACGCAGCTAACTGTCTTGGCATTCACTGCTTTGCTGAGGTACATTCTTGTATGGAACTTCAAGATGTTTCTCTTGAATACGCACTTGAGTAAGTTTTATTTTCAGGAATTATTTCTGGTCCATATTTAGGTTTATTGGACAGACTATTGACATGAAGTGACTTTTTATGACCTAGAGTGAAATGAGTATTTGCTTGTGATTTTTTTATGGTCACTATCAATAAAATGTTACTAGTATTCCCAATGACCATGTTAAAATTACTGGACAACATGAAAAAGGTTTTCCACTCTGCCAAACATAATTAACTGGTGATAAAAAATTAATATTTTCCTATCATATTGAGTAGGGTATCAAATTAAACATCTCATTACCTTAATTAATAGTATGTATTTTTTTTGTGCTGTAATTACACTGAATATTGTCTTGTAGGAACTTCTGGGATGTTTACCACGGTGAAGAATTTCTTTCACTTACTGTTGAAAAACTTATCGAACTTACAAGAAGCGATAATCTACAAGTCGAGAGAGAAGAGATTGTCTTCAAAGCTGTTTCTCGGTGGTTTCTGCATTTACCTGATCAAAGGAAGACTATTTTTCCAAAGGTATAAGCTAAAAATTAATTTTATCTAAAATTTTGTGTAGGGAATTGGATTGATTTGTACAAATATAGATCAGATTTGTTCAAAGATAGATCAACCCATAAACTAATTACAAACCTTTCAGATAAATGGATATTGTCGACATTTATCAGAGCAACTTGAAATTTTGTTTGGAGATATTTTTAGAATTGCAAGAATAAGGCATAAGAATTGCTATTCAACATGATAGAATTTTTGAATAACCAAGTAATAAGTGATAACCAATTAATGACTCATAATATAAATTCGGAGTTGGCAATGTTTTTGCATTGTATTTTTCATGCTGTCTGCTATATAAAATTTCATGTCTTTAGGTCCAACAGGGGCTGACAGACATACACAGTGGTGAAAGCAAGGTTTTCTAGTTTTAAAACCACAAAAAGTATGTGGGTAATATTACATTTTTTATCTTTTATTAATCTGAAGTTTTATAGAGGTTCTGTTAATATAAGCAAGAATTCTGGCAAAAGGAAAATTGTTTAATTATAAATTGATTCATGTGGTTATTATACATATAAGCACGTACGTGATAAATTTTACTATGTTAGAAACTAAACTTAACGTTAAACTTAATATAATCGCGTCTGGCCAGTTTTGCCTAGCTGTGTTCTACACGTGGTTCTTCTTCGTTCTTGGTTGCTGAGCGTGGTTGCCATATGCCTCGTTGTCTTCTTGTTGTGGCAGCACACGTCCCTGGGCTCTTCCAACCTTTCTGTCTCGTGGCCGGGTCAAAATGAATGAGGACGATCCATCAGCTCTCCTCGTTTTTATACCCTCTGTTTCTCATGGGCCCATACTTCTGGTCCTTTTCCGCTGCCTTCTTGAGTTTTTATATTTATTATTTTCCAATGCCAGTGGTCTTGGATATTATTAACTTTTCTTATTTTAAAGTTAATAAATCCAATATTAAATTGTTTATACTTAATTTTTGATATTATTTATTTGATAACTATTAATATTAGACATAACGCAACCATTCACAAACCGTGATCCACGGGTCGTGTACCGTTCATTTATGCCCGCTAATTGTGAGTAATATCACAAACTCACAGCATCTAAATATCACAACAGTATGTTTCTCAAAGGCCTCTGAATTCTGTGGACACACATCAGATTCGGCATATATATTATTAGGTTCTTTGTAAGAATGTTCTTTTTGAGATATCATAATTTTATTTTTTATTCTTTTACTATAAATATATTTTATTTACTATTTATTATTAGGTCCTATTAACAAAAATAAATCTGGCAAAAAGATGGATTTAACTAAAAAAAACAACTTAAATTAATTATTTATAAATACTTGTTTACAATTTTGATTTTGCTTCTTCTTCTTCTTTTTTCCTCATCAATTATTTCCAAACCAAATCAATTCTTTTTCTTTTCTTGCAATGGCTCTTCTTGGTTCTGCCAAGTCCAATACCACTAACCAAAAGAAATTTTAAATTCTTTCTGACTCACAATTTACAGCTAACATTTATCACGGGCCGATCCCAAAACCAGAGTCTAACTCTGTGTGTTCTCTCAGAACCACAACAACAACTAATTATAACTGGCTAAAACTAGAGAGTAATTTTGTGTGTGTTCATTATGATACAACAACAACTATACTCCTTTGTTTTTTTCATCCACTCTCAATTGTTTTTATTTTGCATTCTTGATAAGTTGGATTAAATATTTATATAAAAACTCCACAATATTTAATATCACAACAATATTTTTGTGATATTTTAATGTTGCGATTTTTGATGGTGTTTTTAAAATAAACTCGGAATTAGCGAGCATTGATGAACAATATACGACTCGTATACCACGATTCATGAATGTTAAACACTATTCGTTGCGTTGAATCTATCATTAATGTGTATAATATAAATAATATCAATAATTTAATATAAATATTTCATTTATTAAACTCAAAGCAAGAAAAGTAATAATATCTGACAACTGGCATTGAACAACGAGCTGAAAGATCAATAAGGCAGCGGAAGGGTATAAAAGGCTAGGTTCGAGCTAGACTCCCTCTCATTCATCCGATCCGGCACAGAGACGCAACAAGGTCACTCTAGCACACACGACCCGACAGAGATGACCACCAGGAAGCCGGCTCCCACGCACTTTCACCGGTACGCATAGAACAGGGACGCTTAAGAGGACAATCCGAACCACCCGAAGAATATCACATAGAAATACTGGCCAGTATAACGTTATGTACTAATTAAGGTAAATTTAAATTTAGTTTTAACAGTATTGTTTTATATGCGTACGTAATTATTTGTATATCAATTTTTGGATAAATGTGTGTGAATAAACAATTATTCCTATTGCCAGAATTGTCCTATTTTTACTAACAGAACCTAAAGATAGAGTAAAAGTTGAATATGGAAAATAAAAATAAAATATAAATTATAAATAAAAATATATAATTTAAATATATGAAAAATAAATTGTTGTAACAATATAGTTGCCTTGGTGCCTAGAGCAACCTTGAATATTTAACTCTTCTCATTTATTTTTTACCATTTTAATTCCTTAATTTCTGTTAATTGTCAGATTCACACCAAATTTCATATGAATACTATTCTGAACTATTATATTTAGTACCTTGTATTTTTAGACTGTATAACTCATGCCCTGCCTAGGTGCTTGAAACAGTGCGACTAGGTCTGATAAGCCCCTACTTTCTCGTGGACCGAGTAGAGTCACTTGCTGTTGTGAAGGAGAGTCCATCGTGCATGCAGCTCATAGAAGAAGCCAAACTGTACCACTTGTTACCTGATCGGAGATCAGAGCTTCCAGCTAACAGGAGCAAACCTAGGTCTTCTTCTCACTATACCCAGGTAACTATGTTAATTTTCTATGTATATTCTATGTATTCGTATTCTATATTGATTGTCATCTTTAATCCATTTGTTGATAAAATAATGATGTTTATTGAATTATGAAAAAAGTAAATGCAAATTAAACAAATACACCAAACATTTTAGACAATAGCTTTTTAGCCGGTTGTGAGTTTGTTGCTTCAATCAAAATGACAAATTTTCTGTCCACAATATTCTATTTTCTATTTATAGCTCAAGTGTTTTTAACAATGTCATTGTCATCTTGTGGGGATTAGGGCAGCCTCAGGTTGGTTACTAAGTCACTTTGCTCCTAGCAACTAAAGTGACATTCAGATAGTCGAAAGGACTTCTGCTATAAATAAATTAGAATATTGTGGACAAACAACATCATTTTAGGCAATAGTTATTTGATCATCTGTAAATTTACTATGTGTAGTGTGAAAATTATTGACGAGGAACATTTTTGTGTGACAGACTGCTTTGTTAGGCATAAATATATTTTTCTTAGCTCAGTTTATGAAAAAAATTACCGTATAACAAATTAAGATGAAAAATGTTTCCTACCTTTTAAGCTTTCATAATTTTTTCTAGATAATAGATTTTTCTAGATTAAAATGTATTGAGATAAGAGAGCCACAAAAGTAACATCACTGCTTTGACCCCCTTCCCCCAAACCTGTTATCAAAATGTTGTCAGAACATAAATTATAGGAGATAGTTGTACTCTAATTTCCTTTGTGGCTAATAAAGTGTATTTTGCCATTTTGGGGACCCAAGCATCAAATATACGAGAGGCAAAGAAAAATTTCAAAATATCTCCTCAAAATTTTTTTAAAATATATTCGAATCAAATACAGAGGAAACTTGATTATCCGCCAGCCAGTGATGGCTAAGAGATTAGACGGATAATAAAATCTTTACTTTTACTCCAATATACCCATGTTTTATACTTATTTTTATTACAAAGACCCATTATTATATTAAAATGAAAACAAAACTTTATTATGGTACATTGTAATAATTAAATGTGTTCACATATATGTTTATTTATGTATGTAACCATATATTCTAACTATCTAAAGTATATATAAATATAGTTTATATACAACTACATATACGAGGGTGTTCTGAAAAGTTTCCGACCTAACAAAGCTTTTATTTTAGCTTTTATTTCACTAGTTTTTATTTATTTTATTATCATCTTCATGTTGAGGTCAGAAACTTTTCAGACCACCTGTGTAGTTTACATATTGCTGTAACCAAAAGAGTCATGAAAATCAAAGCAGTCGTACATCACAAGGCTGTTCTTTTTCATACCATTCGTTTTTATTTACACCCATTTTATACAATATCATAATCCTGTATGAAAAGTCTGTCATTTGTCTTTGATGTCCATGGATCTTTTCTGACGCAGTGTTATGTATCTTATGTAGAAGAAGTAATTGCATAGATCTGCTCCCTCTTGCTCCTCAAAACCATTTGGTACCCTTGGAAAGCATGGTGTCAGATTCATTTTGGCGAATTATTATAGGCGACTCCTCATCTTCAATGGTCACCATTCTTTGTACAAGATCATGACAGTTAAATATTTCCATCAATTCTGTCAAAACCCAGTTATTCATTTTCTTCTCTTAAATTGTTTTCCTTACCTAGGATCCACACAGTTTAAAATTTCAGAATCATCTTTGGCCACTACCTATTTGTTTGTGATGTCAAAATCACTTCTTTCTTCCTCAGGCAGTTAATCCTGTCATGTTTTTACAGCCTGTTTTGGAATATCTTGCTTAGTTTCATCGGCATTAAAAATTACACCCCTGATAGTGTATGACTTACTTATTTACCTTTTCTCTTCTGGTTTTTTGATTTTTGGCCTAAGCTTCCACTGTACTAAATTTACTATTATTATCAAAGCAATAGTAGTCATAATATTGTAACGACATTGTCGGGATGTATCAGATGTGAGGATCCCCAAGGTGGGGAAGAGACGCCTGCCCCAGGCTAGGGTCGCTACACCCTCTAGCCACCGCCCGGAGAGCGCCTAGAAAGAGATAAAATGGTCACCCATTTGTCCACACCTGTGGTCTTTCACCCTTGCTGGCTGCTTAGTCGGCAGGCAGCTTAATCTGTTTTGATCTGACTCCATAAGATCCTAGAAGGTGTGCCCAGACAAAGCACTATGTTCAGGAGAAGAGGTGTAGGGTAGGTATTGTAGGAAGTTTATGTGGTCTTGGAATGACCAAGAATTCACACTCGGTATCTAAGGGTAGGAAACCATTTGGATCCCAAATGTGAGTGTGAACCGGAGAGAAGCAGACTGGATTGCCGTGGGAGACGCTTCTAGGTAAAGTTTGTAAGGCCACAGCAACCATCATCCACGAGGGAGAGGTCTCTCCCAAGGAGGTGCTAATTTTAGCAAGACAAAGTTGAGATTCCCACTAGGAAGGTGTGGGGTCTGACAACGCCAGACTAAAACGTAGCGAGGCTAGGAGAGAGAGAAGCAGAGGTAGTTGAATGAGAAGGCCATGTTTTGAGTAGAGCAGCAAGCGCCAGTGCAGTGTTCCAAGTGCTGGTTCTGTATGTTCTGCGGACTTCGGCCAGTCTCACTGGTTATATAGGCAGGCCAGCCATGGTGGGGGAGTTCCCCCACCTGTGACTGTTTCCCCCACTAGCTTCCCCTTCTCTCTTACTAATGCCTTAAGTTTATTATTAAAATATGGAAACATAAGTAGATATTTTCCGAGACCGAGAAGAGGGGAACTTCTAATTATTCGCAATTAAGAGGATGATGCAACAACATAATATACACTTAGGTATTTCATAAATATCCAAGCCAAAATAACATTTAACAATTTTCTTATTATTAGGATTTAATTTAAACAAATGTAAATAACGTTACCAAACCATAAGTGGTACCAGTGTAAATATTCTAAACAATAAAAGACGCAGCTGCAAAAAAATAGTCAGAGGCCCTTGAAGGGAGAGTCAGGTAGGAGGCTGGGTGGGTCCTGGTCTAGAATAGTCAAGCGTCACCGCAACCCTGCGGTTTGGTTGGTCAGAATAAAACCCCCGATCATTTTTTTTTTTTTTTTTTTCCTTAGCTCTCTAATTATAAGATTAAGGATGAGGGAAAAATAAAGGGATATTTGGGTTGAGCGGATCCTTGTGCTAGGAGTACCTGCTTGAAGGTGGTGTGAGGGAATTAAGGAGTGTGGGAAGCCTCGGTAGATGATGATTGTTGCGGTACAGTGGTGAGAGTCCACTGGTGGCTGGGCCTAGAGTCTCTTTAGGCATTTAGTGCAGTCTTATTTAGTTGGATAGCAGTGATGGGTGCCCGTTAGAGGCTTGTTGTTGGTGGGCCAAGCACCGTAATGTCCACCATTTGGTCTGCTTTACCAGATCTTGAGAGTTGCCATCTTGCCGGTAGCAGTGGGGGTGTCATGTCTCGGAACAGAGGGGTTTGGCTATGTTTCATTGCGTCAAAGAACTTGATATGTCTTCTTTGGATGGCTTCGGTGATGGTGGGGACTTTGAACTTTTCGTGGATGTCGGGAGCCTTCATATCACGAAAAGGGGTGCTTAGTGCATAGTGCCATGCGCAGGATTTTGTTCTGGAAGCTCTGGAGTCGAATTATTTTGCTAGTGTGTAGGAATCGGAAGAGTGGTGTCCCAAACAGTAGAGCTGGCCTCAGGACGCTCTTATATATTAACAGTTTCAGCCGATATAGCCGGTTTTGTGATGAGAGGCTGGAGAGAGTAGTAAGTCCTACGTACTCTTTTCAACTTCTTCTGCAGGTGTGTGCCGAACATCATGTGTCTGCCTAGGTAGCATAAGCTGTTGGAAAGTTTGCATTCAGTCCCGTCTATGGTGAAGCTGGGTGGATGCTTCCGTTTTCCATGCTGGAAGGAGAAGACGATCCCTTGAGTTTTGGCCGGGCTCACCTGAATATGGACAGCTCGTACACTTAATTTAAGTGTCTAATTTTTCCCTCGGGTTTATTCGTTTTTATTGTTTCCTTCTTGTAGAAGATATTTACTTAGGTGCCTCCCCTCATATTTGTGAATTCTTATTCGTATAGTATTATTCTAGCATCTCATTAGCTTTCAATACTTATCAAATGCATATGTACCCAGCTTATGACTAGAAATATTCTCAGTTAGTTGTTATCACATTTGTAGAAGTTGGTTCTTGTTCTAGTCCCTAGAGTATGTTTGTAATTATTGTATGTTTGGTAATGGTCAATTGTTAATATTTAATTAATGAAAATAAATAATATATATTATATATAAATATGTTTATGGAAGGATTAGACGATTATTTCCATTTTATTTTTTATTGTTGCATCTAATAGAAAAATCCCATCAGTATTTAACATAGTAGCAAATCTCAGGTATGTTATTTTAATATTATGATAATTATTTGGTAATAGATTTCTTGCTTTGGGTCAATATTATGTAGACACTTTAGAAACACCTATCCAATAGATGTCATAAAATCATCGAGTATTTATCCTCTGAAGTTATGTGATGTCCGATGGGAATCTCATCTTTTATTAATATAACATGAAAAATGCTTAAATGTATGATAGTTAATATCGTATGTTATGATATAGTTGTGTTGAGTAAGCTGCTTCTTCCCTGCTGTATAGATCATATTTTCTCATCATATCAGGCATTGAAAATGGTTTGGTTCTGATTGAATTACATCTATTGCTTATTGTTGCTGTAATGAACATGATCCACAAATTTAGTGCAATTGTTAGTAGTAGAGCTGAAGTAGAACATAAGGGAAATATTTTTCAAAGCTTGGTAGCTCAGTGATATACTCTCCTTGTCTTTTTATTTTATATGTTGATTTACAAATTCTTTTTATATTTATATAAAGGTTCCCAATTTGTTTAATTCTGTCACTTCATTAAATTAAAGTTAGAATCCTGATCAAATATTTTATCTGTATCTAGGTGATTGTTGCTGTGGGTGGTGAGGATGACAAAGTAGTGCTTCGAGGGGTAGAATGCTTTTTCCCTCAGTCAAAATCATGGAAGTCATTGGCCTGCTTACCATTTGCTATAAGGTTTGTATGACACTGTGCAAATATTGTCACCTTGCGTATTTAAAACTTAGAAAAACTAGAAATTATTGTTGTGCTATTCTTCTAGATGAAAATTCTTCATTTTTACACTACTTCCATTTGTGCCCTCTGACTTTGTAAATAGCTAGTTTGAAAATATATCACAGTTTGTGTACTTAGTTTTTTCAATATCAATGGTAGCTTACAGGTACTTTGGCTAAATACAATACAATTCAATAAGCTCTCCCAATATTTTTCCATACTCCCTTAATTTCTTGAAATTAAAAATTGATTGGTGTGTAGTATCATACAATTAGGGTTTTGATGATCTAACTAGTTACTCCCTTTTGATTTATTTCCTTTAAAGTTTACTAATTCACAAATTCAAAAGAAGTTTCTCTATCTAATACTATGGGAATTCATAATTGTTGGTATTTATAGTCCAATAACCCCAAAATATTGTACTTATTCTTAACCAGCACATCTAGTCCTTTAATTTAATACCGTACACTATTTAATATGCTAGGAAATAAAATTATTTTTCACAGGATTGCTTTTAATTTTAGCATCATCAGGGTGGGCATCAAATGGGACTACCATACTGTATACTATGCCTCTGAAAAAATCACTGGTTATCACTGGTCTTTGACTTTGTGTAATTACAGTTTTAAAAAAAATTATTAATTAATAACTATTGGTGAATATGATGAATATGGTGATATTTTTTCATGTGTTCAGATAGTCAAACAGAATTTCGCTATTAAGTATTATGTTTATAGGTCATCTAGGGGATTCACAATCATCAGGACAGACAGACACGCAAGTGAAACTTAAAGGCTTATGATTTTGAAAAAATAAACAAAATCCTCAAAAGGTGCTGATTATGTTAAATCATTGAGTAGTTTTTATAAACTGTTTTAGCAAGCATGGTATTGTCCCAAGTGGGAAGAACAATATATACCTTGCTGGAGGGGAGTTCCCGGATGGTGGGCCATCAAGGAATGTTCTTCGCTATGAGGCTGTCCTAGACTCTTGGCAAGAAGTGGAACCTATGTTGGTGCCGCGCTCTGAGCTAGGTACTGTCTTTATTTGCATCTGCACCTAACATATTGTTAACAGTTTAACAGTTCGACGATTTTAATTCTTAACTCATCCACAATGCTTAGATGTTATCATATTCTTAGAATGGTTTTCCATTTTTCAATTTTGTATTTGTAAACTATATTAAAAAAAAATTATTATCTTAACCCTTTCAAGAGTCACCAATATGGTCTGTTCATTTCAATTATGGACTATTTTTTTTTTTTTTTCAATGTACATAAATGAAATAGAAAATCTTGGAAAGTGAAGAAATTGTATCAAGATATGTCCCAGCGTGGGTCAGGAGACTATGAATAATTTTAAAAACTTTTTGACCAAAATAACTTCATTTCATTTGATGGACTGTTTTAGTAAAAAGTATAAAAAATATATAGATATTATAGCAATATTTAATTTTTACATGTTTAAATAATAAAAGATAATATTCATAACATTTTCCTTTGTCTGTGAACTTTATTACCTGAATTTGGTTTTATTCTGGGTGGTGTGAAACCTGGTACAGGTTATAAACTTACAATATTTTCTTAATATTTTCTCCATCTTATTTTCTATTTATCATCTATAATTCTTTAAACATACCTACATTTTTTTAATCTTATTTATTTATAATGTTTAGATAATTTATTTAAATTGATATTAAAATTAGCAGAGACTAATACTCTCGAGTCATTTATTTCATGTACAGAAACTTCTACAACAGAAATTTTTATTCCTTAGGCATATCATCCTAAGACTATAGATATTATAATTGACAATTCACTCATTGTATGTGCAATGGAAAACGAGCTATATTTTCACATTATATGTTCAGGATATCTTAATAAAAACGAGTAAAAAAAATCTAAGTAATGTTTCTGGTTCACAAAGTGTCATTGACTTAAAGTATAGTGGAATTGAGAAACTCCAGTATGCACACCAGAGGGAATGTGAAATTACCCCGATTTCTAGACAGTTGGTATGGCCAAATGCAGTTGTCCCACCTGCCAGACAAAACATTTATTTCCTCTGGGTAATCCCAATCAAAATTTGTCTTTACTTTTGAGTGTAGTTGTTTAAATTCTTATTGAAATGCCTGTTCAATTATTATCCAAACAAAAAAGATAAGGACAAGCAGAGGATTCGAACCCAGGACCTCCTGATCTCCGGCTGGGTTCTTTTCATCACCTGTGAGCCTTGTAGCCTAGTTAGTGTAAATTCTGTCTAACTTGAGTTTGCCAACAATGCTTTCAACCTTGAACCTTGAAAATTAAATTTTTGATTATAAGTTACCATATAGAATATTATTACAATATATGAATATCTAAAATATTAAAATAAAAACTTATTATAACTAGCTTGAACAATATTGATTTATATTTATACATTGGGTGACATATAATAATTAAAAGCTCTTTATTTTTGAGAAACGTTTTGCATTATTTATAAGTATATTTTGATTTTTTTATTCTTACCTGATTACAGCTAGAATTATTGTTTAAAATGCTTATTATTTTTTGTTTGGAGGCGTGGGTGTTGTTGATGGAGAGATTTATGCTATCGGAGGTTGGGATGGATCTGGACGGCTTGACTCTTGTGAAAAATACGACCCGATGACGAACACATGGACAATGGTGAGCCCTATGAAGACAGCCCTGACATCACCAGCTATAGCCACCTTTGGTGGTAATCTCTATGTTACAGGTAAGTGTTGCAATTTATCATCTGAGCCAGTATGACTGAAAGGAGTCATGTCACAGCTCTATCGGGGCTGCTCTTTTCTTCTTGAAAGTGTTGAAATTTTTTCAAAATACCTCAGAAATAATAGTTTATTTTAATATAATTAGCTACAGAAATTTATAAACGATTTAAATAATAGTTGCCTTATATAAACAATGATTTATAATAAAATGGTTCATTCTGCATTGTTGGAGGATGGGTTGATTTCCTCATTCCTAGTTGCTTCTACTCTCTGGTCTAGCACGTGGCTGTGTGTAGGGGGTACCTCAGGTAGGTAGGTGTGTTCACTGTCCAGGTCTAGTAGTAACCACTACTCTTCAAGCCTCACAAACACCCAGGGCGGGGGGATGGTAATGGTGTTGCAAGAAATAACAGCTGAAGCTAGAGGGGTCCTTCATTCAGCTGAGTTCTCAACAACTAAAGAATGAAAATTAAAGAAGTAATATCAAGAAATACTGCATGAGTTTCTTCAGTATTTATTAAATGGTTTTGAAAACACTTCTCTGTGCTGTGATTTTTACCAAAAGTAGTCAAATTTGTTTGTTAAGCGATGTCGGTCACTGAAAATTGACTTTAAAATTTCAGATCCATACAAAAAATACATTTTCCCATCATAATGGATAGGGTATTAATTTAAAGATTATGTAGTCCTAAATAATAATGTGTGATACTTGCTCAGACTTGAGTGGGCTTTAAATTCAAAAAGTCATTACATCTGCCATTGAAGTTGTCTCTAGTTTCAAGTTGAGGATGATATTCTGAATGTAAATTTTACTTAATTCCTTAATGATACTAAAAATAAATTCCTATCCAGTTCAAATTAATAATTTTGTTATCCTGTTGAATTATATGTAATATTTTTTTAGAATCTCCAATCAAAAGGATGTTAATATTGTAAGATTTACAAACCCTTGATTGTTTGATTTATCACATTTGCCTTGAATTTTTTTTATATAATCGTTGAAGCTTCAGTAGACAGCTCTTTCAAATTTTGTTTGCTTTTAAATTTATGGTATATTACTAGTGACGTATCATGCTGAAAATGTATAATTTAAGAAATAATAGTTTTATAATGATGACTAGGAGGTGCTGTACTAGAAGACGGAGATGGAATACACTTGGTTCAAAAGTACTCTCCGCTCACAGATACCTGGGCTGAAATGAGCTCCATGCGAATCCCTCGGAGTGGAGCTGCTGCTTGCTGCCTGGGTGATTACATTTATGTAGTAGGTTCGTGATCAGTACTTATTTTTTCAATATCTATATTTTAGCACTTTTTTATATTTAAAATTTTTTTTTGTTATATATCCCCTTTTTACAAATTTTTATATGTACAAAATATAGATTCTACAAATGAATATATATTTACAATTGCTTCATTGTATTTCCTGTAGCTTGGCTACATTTTATACATATTCCAGTATACAAAATAGTGATCTGCATTCTACAAAAGTATAATGATGTACTTTATACATGGACTGAATTTATTATAAGTGATATATTTTTTAAGTATAATCGTATAATGTTTGTATTATATTTCTAGTTACTGTGCTCGTCTAGTTCTGTTCTTTCATTTTATCGAGTACTGATTAGATTTATCTTCAGTTTACATCTTAATTGACTTGATTTGTTAGGTGGCTGGCATGCGTCAACTGAGAATACAAATCGTTGTGAAAGATACAACACTGTTACGAATACATGGGAGTTGAGAGCGTCAATGCTTGAAAAGAGATACAGGCCAGGTAATTATACTTACAAGTTCATGCTTGTGTGCATCCTGTTTCAATGTCTCATATTCAAAACCTGCTAACTAAAAAAAATGAATTGTATACCAAAGAGTTTTAATTGAATTAATTAAAAATTCCTATGTGAAATATGTTACAATTTATTATTGAAGACAATTTCATTGATAGATTTGATGTTAAGTAAGAAATGTATGATTATCATCAAAACAATAGTGATAATAACATAATTTTCCACACATTACTGAAGTCATGTATCTGAAATGTCTGCTGTAACACTGTTAATACATAAATGAACTGTTTGCTGTTGAAGGTATTGCTGTTAATGGTGGCAAGATTTATGTCCTCGGAGGTGAGGAAGGCTGGGATAAATACCACCAGTCGATTGAAGCCTATGATCCAGTCGAAGACAAGTGGGTCTTAGCGGGGGATCTGCCTACTCCAAGGTCTTCGCTATCATGTCTTGCCCTGCAGGTAATTTTCAGGCTAATTTTCTTAATTATTAACCCTTTATCAATATTTCATTATGAAACCTGCTGTATTAAAAGGAAAGGAAAGTTATATATGTGTACAGTTCCACAAAATAAAGGTCTTTGGTGATCTTAGTAACGTTTTTCCTTTAATGAGAATTTCTGAATTTGAAAAAATCAAAACAGGATACTTGTCTGTTTTATATTGGGGACAACGGCTGCTGGTTAGACTGCATCAACTGCTATTTTCAGTAGTACTCTGAATTCTAACAATGTGAGCTTGACACTATTTACACTTGCACCTTGTTGCTTAAACATGTGTTGTGAGTAACTGTGCTTTTTTTAAATACATCTTTATTTTCAGCTTGGCTTGACAGCCATAATGAATACAATAACATAGAATAAAAACATAAGTGTTCAAAGGGGGAAATTTTCTCATTATGTTAAACAACAATGGAACTTAAACTCTAATAATGTTTTGTTGTTTGTAATAAGATGTCTTGTAGAAGTCTGAGTTTTAATCTTGAATATAAAGTTGGATTACCTTCATCTGTTGTATCTGAACGTTTTTTCTGCACATTGTGAACTGTAATGGTATTAAGTAAATTGCTTCTTGATAAATTTATCCCAATTTGTTGGTCTTGATGGAGGTGCTTTTTGTGAAAAATTAGGGAGTATTCACGGCTATTTGTAGTATTTTATTTTGGAAAATTTGAATTCTTTCATGCTGAGAACTACAGAGGCAGACTTCACATCTATACATGTGCAGAGGTCTCAGGATGATTTGAAAGATTAAGTCCTGTTTTAAGTGTGATTTCCTATTTAAAATCTGGTTTAGCATGCCTAGTTTTCAAATATGCTTCCATATTTTTTTTTTATTTATGTGCTCTTTCTATGTCAAAAGATGATCTAGATGTACCCCCAGACACTATACTGCTTCATTTTGATCGTTCCGTGGTTCAGTTTCATTGTTGAGGCTTATATCAGACCCTTCCTGATGGAAATTACTTTAGGATTATAAAGAGTATCCTTTAGATAGCTCTATCATCTGGTATATTTAGTAATAGCCTGTTTTCCTTCTAGTCTGGGATGAACAGTTAATGCTTAAACTGCTATCCCCACCTCATCCTATTATCCAGTGTTAACAAGTCACCAAATGACTTGGTTTTTTATCTGTTTTTTTTTCAGTGATACTTATTGGTATTCAATTTTTTTCCTGGTCATTGCTCTGTAGTCGTCTATGGAATTTAATGTGA
This sequence comes from Acanthosoma haemorrhoidale, assembly GCA_930367205.1. Taxonomy (NCBI): domain Eukaryota; kingdom Metazoa; phylum Arthropoda; class Insecta; order Hemiptera; family Acanthosomatidae; genus Acanthosoma; species Acanthosoma haemorrhoidale. The sequence continues at coordinate 24,574,549 of OV884013.1, read as the reverse complement.
TTCTATTGTTATTGCCTGAAAGTTGGTATTAAAATAACTTAAACACAGGGCAGTTAAATCATTTGTTGGTGATTTCTAATTAATATCATTAGAAAAAAATATGGGGGAATCTTTATAGGTGTGACTTAGTTAATTTTTTCTTGAGATGAGCCAGAACTATTATTTGTTCTGTGTTGGTCAAGATGGGAATGATTGTTGGTTGATCATTGTTATTCGTTGATAGGTAAAATTTGTTTCTTACCTTCATAGGCGAGAGTTCTGTGAAATATTTTCCCATATGTAGTGTTTCTTATATCTGTTTTAAAAAAAATTAAAATTGGTGTTTAATTACCAATAAAAAACATAAATCAAATTAAACTTTTAAACTTATAATTTATTATATCTCAGGAGCATACTTGACAACCAAACATTTCACATAAATAAATAAAAATAAGACATATACTGTTTTTGAGTTCTTCATTTTCTGTCTCAACTTGCCTTGCTCCAGCCCAAGTAATGTGTTTTGTTGATCCCGAAACCCCAACTATAATGCTGCTTCAATGGCTTCCTGAAGATTCTGCCAATCTGACAAGTAATTCTTTTATGTATACGTTATGGGTAAATAAGAGAGTAGTAGGAAATACAAAGAAATGAAATAAGAGGAAATGTGACATATATATGATGATATGCAATGATATAAGGGTCCTTACGACAAATATCATTGACTATATCAAACTCAACACCTCTCTTCTTCTCACGCACTTCTTAGCATCTGACAACATATACTTTCAAGCATCTCTAAGCTACTGAGCTACCAGCATCACTCTCAGCTGTTCCATTTACTGACACTCGTTCCAGCTGTTCCATTCTCTTGTTTGAAATTAAACTTTTTATAATTTATTTTTCCTTCTTCCAAATTAATTCTTGAAAAATAACATTACAGCATGTATAAATCACCAGTAAAAGAGAAAAAACATTAATAACAGGACCCTAAGCTAAGCGTGGCCTCACCTCATCAAAGCAAGAGGCTAACTGATTAAATCTATGTTAGAAGTAATTTTTAACTTATTTTTAGTAGACATAAGGGTTTTTGTTAGCTTTATATTTATATATTTCGTTTAGTTATTTATCAATTTCGTTGTATATTTATGTATATAGGTTTAAATATTTTGTCAGTAAACCTTAAGTTATTTTTTTTAAATGAATGGTCACTAAACCAGGAGTAGTTAGTAACCATTATTAAAAAAAAAAGTTAGTTATTTTTTTAGTTCTTTGATATTACAGCTGTTTGCACTGGATAGATGAAGGGGGAATAGCAGCTTAAGAATTACCTGTTTATTGCGGGTATAAAACATACTAGTAGCTAGTAGGGTAGAAAACAATGATCTATCTAACAATTGATCTAACCTCGCTGACAAGTCTCATTCCATCAGGAAATAGGAAAGTGGCTCATCCTGCCTAGAAGTGGATGGGTGGTCTGGAGGAAATCATAAAAACTAGAGGATTGATAATGATAAGAGGATACGGCTGGTCGGACTATTGGGAAAAGATAGATGACAATTTTGCAATGAAAAATTATTTGTGTATAATACTATTCACAGGTTTCAACGTTTTAATATTTATTCCCTGTTTGTAAAACATTAAAATAAAAAAAATCTTTGATATTTAAGTATAAATAATAGAATTCAAAAAGAATATTTTATAAACTAAATAATTATTGATGAAATATAAAATATGTTACTTTTAATTATCTTCCTTCAATATTATCTCAATTTATCTTAATATTTATATATGATATATTAGGGAAGCGGGAGGGGAGGGAATATCAACTTGAATTCTTAATGTCCAATATCCATTTTCATAGGGTGGTTTAAAACAAAATGATGCAGCATCTCATTGTAATTGTCAATTGGTCATTCGGTCTACGTACCTCACTGTTAGGATAGTACTTATCAATACATAATTTCTCACTTGTTTGAAGAAAAAATCCTTTCCAAGAGAAGGATGGTGTGCATGTTGGACCCGCTGTCTCTTCTGCATTTGTTAATTATGTTTGATTGTCTAGTTTGACGGAGGCAATGGTAGACACATCGGCCTGGATGACTGGCATATTGTTCCAGGAGATAGTGCTCATTTTGTAAAATGAAAGATTTATGCAGTAAACTGAAAATGCTTAAAGCACTCTGTATTTAAACTAATACTTTTAAATTTCTTTGATTTTTCCTATTACTAATCTATGTTTGTCAGCTGAATGATTAATAAGCTAATGTAATGTTTCAGGTCATGAAGTCTGTGTGCAGGGACAAGTCTTGACTGGCTTCATAAAACCATTAGCCCTACCTCAATCTAAGTGGCTCAGTTTTAATGTTATTTTTTCGATTAATTTAAAAAATTGTCTTCTAAAACTTTTTTTTTATGCATAATTTACTCCGATCCTGGTTTTAAAAAGGTTGGAAGGTTAATTTGTATTTGTTCCTATTATTTTATTTTATTATATGTCTTGTTGAAATTTCTTCAAAATTTATTTTTCTGTTGAAGCAGCCTAAGCTATGTGTGTTCCTATATATTTTTTTATTTATTGTTAAACTATTTTATATTGTTTATTAACACATTGTTACATATTTAATACTTGTTTAGCAAGTGTCTAATGAAACTTGTTTTCATTGCTTGTTTGACTGGTGATGTATATTTTTAAAGTTAACTCTGACCACAAAAATTTGTTTATGTACATTTTGAATCCCCTCTATTTTTGACTTGGAGTCCAAAATTTAATAAATGGACAGCCAATTTTTCTGCCCATAAATATTTATCTCACACCACTTTGGTTAATCGAATTACCATGTTAACTGACTTCAGCATAATAAACAACAGGTTTCACATAATTTTATTCAAGGTTTTAATAGTAACTGTGTATGTCTTAATCAGGTCCTAGTTTTTGATGCTTAAAATATTTGTGGGAGACTAATCGACTTTTCATTTATTAATGGTATAACCCACAAACAAGCGGTTCTTAGACATTGTTTCAAATTTGTATTTTTCTTGTGTATACATTGTTTGTTACAGTTATTGAAATATTTGTATTTTATCAGAGATAGTGGATATTTTTAGTTTTAGATATATTTGTATTATGTATGTACTTGCTTAAAAGAGTTTTCATTGTGTCATACTTGTTTAAATTTTTCATATTATTAAATAACTTTTATTATTTTTTTTCTTGCATCATTTATTCAAATATTAAGTTGTTAACATTGACACTGATTTGAATTGAGGTTAGGTTCCGTCCAGTGACCTGAATCGAACAAAAAAAAAAGTGTTTCTTTATAATATAAATAATGAGAACGTTACATCAGTTGACGTAGGAAAACAGTGATTTTAACAATGAACTATTTTGGGGATTGATATGTGATTTATGCATCTCTTAGATGACCTTAGTAAAAGAGCTGAGAAAAGTATGTAAATTGTTATTGTGAATTTGTGAGGCCTATTTATGATTCTTGTTATCTTTGGCAGTAAATTGGTGCTCATGTCAAAGAATTAAAGTGCTATTTTCTCTCTTCTGCACAGGTTATTAGCACACATATTGTAAGTTAAATAAAAGTACCTGATTATTGATTCTTTAATTTAAGAATTTCAGATTTGAAAAGATCAAGACTGGATATATATTAGAAGCTTGAATTTTGTTTGGAAAAATTAGTGTTAAATTAACTTTAACTTTGCCTGAGGAGTCGGGGGGTTTGAAAGGTACTCTGAATGGTGTGTAGGTCCCTGTTCTAGTCGAATGACTTGGTCATTCTCATTATATTATAAGTAATAAATAATCTATATAACAATATTTACTTGGAAGTTCTCTTGAATTGTTTTATTCCTGTGGTTTCTATTGAAATATAGCTGAACCTCAACATAAGTAATTATTTCTTGTCATATTTCATTGTTTCAACTTTTTGGTTGTAATATCAGTGCAGTTGATTGATCAAAAGGTTTTTACATATCATGCAGTTCATTCTAGGAATTATCACAAGTTTCATGATTTCCTCTCATTTCTTTCTGAGCCAGGTGTGTATTCTTATTCCTTAGAAATTCCAGTAATAATAAGTTTTCCTCTTTCTAAATTAACAATAAAATATTTTTCTATCATCTATTGCATTGCAGAACCATAATCTAAGTAATAAACATATAACTAAATGTTGAAAATACTGATTGAAATTTCTGTAAGCCCAAGTGCCTTTTTTCTCCTATCTTTTACAAATACATTGTATATACTGTGGGATATTGGCTAATGCAACTAAATATGTGTACTGATATTTTATAGATCTAATAGTTTATGAGGTTTTAATATTATCAAGTATATAATAATGTTTACATAGTTTTATATTAATTTAATGATTGATTAGTTATTAATTCAATCAGAATAATGTTCAATTTAAATGTTATCCCATTAATATTTATGGCATTTTCAGCTCTCCCTTTATTCCTATTTTTTGCTCTGCTTACAATTAAAATTTCTTTCAATTGGACTCAATTACTAGTGTCCAGATTCTTTGGGACGAATTATTTGAAATCGATAATTGGATTTTGAACAAGAAAATGGAGAAAAGAACAGGTGTCATTCATAAAAAACATTAACACTACCAGTATTCACTGAAAAAACAGAATAGTTATTCTTTTAATTAATTACCTAGTTAAAATCTAGCCATTCAGTATGCTTAGTTTTTAAAATCTAACTCAATATTCTATTTAAAATTTTAATATGTGGTTCTATGATTTAAGCTATATTCTGTACTGTAGCTCTGTTCATCACTTATTTAATAAAATTATACATGCATATTGTACTGAATTTTAATAATTCATTTAAATATTAAATGGGAAAAACATCAAATGATTTTATTACATAGTATATTTACACATATATTAAAATATCAAATAAATATTTTATTCTCAAAGAAAAATTCAATTAAATATAAATTGTTGAAAAGTGGCTCTTGTTTTTTTATTTTTAAAGATTTATTTACAAATATTATTTTTAAATTTTCTTTGTAGTCTAGTTTAAATTATTTCTTTTCAATAGCCCTTGGTAAATCCCCTGTACCTTGTATCTTTTATATCCTATCATTGACACCTGCTAACGAAATTAATTATTGTAAAGTTATAACAACACATACATTTAATAAATAAAGTAACAACAATTAATTAACAAGAGACTGTTATGGCCTATTTTATAAATTACTTTTCTAAATCTAAATAATTTAGATTTTAAAAAGTAAGCCTTTTTAGTGTGTTACCCTGAAGTTAAATTCAATTATTATTCATAGGTTTTTAGGGCCTACTACTATGTGTTTTTTGAACCTGTCAATAACACAAAACTATTATATACTATGTTGTAATTACAATTTGAATCCACTGATAACAGTTCAACACTCTTCTTGGAGATACAAAACCATCACTGGTCTCACAGAGCATGTTAGCCCCATGGTGCTGGCCGGATTTAGACTTTTTCATGCATATCAAAATGTAAACATTGGTCAATTTTTTAGTTTATGGTTTCCATCCACATCTTCAATCAGGCCATTGGCTCTACAAAACAATATCTATAACCACCGCCTGACATTTGGGTCTGGGGTGCTTCCTGGGCCTCAGCCAGTTCTGAGGAACCTGGGCTGAGCTCTTGTCCTTGTACTATTTCGGACTCCTATTGGTGGGATCCCCAAAATGAGTTTGAATATACAAGCAACGGTGTTGATGACCTGAGGGTTTTATGCCGAAATAAATCCCCCAAAAACAAACAAGTCTGCCCTCTATATTCTTTCTGTGAGCTAATGCTCTCTTTCATTTCTCTTCTACTTCTGGAGGGTGACTTTTGTCTTTCTCTACCAATCGAATTAAGGTGAAGTGACTCGGACAAATAAATACCAGTCATCTTTCATTCCGTAACTTCTAAATTGAATTTTCTTGTTTTCAATATAATCGCAAAAAATACTTTTAACATTGCATTCAAATTAATATTTATTATTAAAATTAATTGTTATTTAGACAAAAACATAACTATAAAATATCATTACTACATATGTGCTGTTTATTTATTTATTTGTTTCCTGCTTGCAGTAACCTTACAAAGAGAAAGTTAATTGATCTACTTATACTATGATATATCTATGTGTATACATTTTTAAAACTCAAAAGATTCATTTACTAAATTATAAATGCAACTTATGCTGTAAATGTTATATATTTTAATAACTTAAGTATCAACATGATGGATATATTACAACTAAATCAATTTTTCTGTAAAAAAGCTGGTTCTTTAAAATTAACGTTGCTGATTGTTGTTAACTCATGTTACATTTTAACTAGATACTATTTATATTAACCATTACATTTTTTATATTATATGATATAATAAACATTGACCTAGTATTGAATCTGGAGTACTAGAGATGTTATGGAATAACCAAATTTTTAAATAAAATCATAAGGCATTGTGAAATATTAGTTATTAGTGGAATAATGTGTTAAAAACTGCCAAGCCTTAAGGCTTTGTAGTTTATTGAAATGATTGCTTTGAATAGGCAAGAATGTCCATTATGCCTTGTAAGAAGCCTGTTATGAAAGATTTATTAACATCTTATTCACTTATGGTTTTATTAGTATTGTTGAAATAAATGGTTATTATTCTTAATTTCTTTGTTTATTCCTTGTCTTGATACCTTTCATTGATTTCTTTATGTAGATAACCGTTTATGTACTAGAGCTATACTGTCAAAACTAAAAATATACTAATTTCTATTCTTTTAATAAATTTAGACAAATGACCTTAAATGTTACAATAATTATTCTCTTGTCAAATGTAAAACTAATCAAATTGTATGGAATCTCGAGTGAAAATGGGTTAACATACAGAAAGATAGGTTTACAATAGCTAAGATAATAATCACTTAGCAAATTTTCATGGCAGAAACTTATTGATGGTTCCATATCCTTGTTAGGCTGCTAATCAATTCAGTTGTTGGGCTTGTACTTAAATAATCCGGTCATCCATTATTTATAGGATTTAGAGATACTATTTTATTTCGAGAGCAATTCAAAATGGAAGCAAAGCAAATATACATTTTTTTTTATTACCACTTGTTTATAATGGAATATGAAAAAATGCATTTAAGCCAAATTAAATCATCTTATTTGTAATAGTCTTCCAACCAGCAATTTCTCACATGATAAGTAACCCTCAGATCACCATTAGCTCACAAGGTTGGCTTGCTCTTAAATTAATTAAATGATTGCAAGAAATTAGCAACACCAGTCGGTCTAGTTAACAGACCTACTTTGAAGAAAGCCAGTGTTTTTCGATGTGGAGAGAACTGATGGTAAAGGAGCATACCATACTGATAGTTAAGGTGCTCATGGATGTCATATGGAGTGGAGGCAGCTTCAGATTCACTCATTAAAGAAATTATTAAGAAGAGTAGTCGAAATAATGATTTGGGCATGACCTTGTAAAGGGTAAAGTAATATTAATTAAACCTTGTAAGGGGTTAAGGAATTAATGCAAGATTTGATTTAAATAGAAAACACAGTTTTTAGTATTTTTGTTTATTGAATTATAAAGTTAATAGGATAGGGTTATTTATGTAATAACACATCCGGCAAATGGCCTCCACGACTTCGCTGGCACATACGCACTCTTTTGTCGAAAGTTTCCATGAACATTTAGCATAAATGTGGTTGAATTTCCTCTTTGCACGGGTGGATGTGGGCTTGTTGGCATACACCTTTGACTTCAAATAACCCCATAAAAAGAAATCTAAAGGTGTCAAATCACACGATCTAGGGGGCCAATTCTGATCACCGAAACGAGAGAGTACACGACCTGGAAATGTCTTATGCAGTATTTGAATTGTTTCATGGGCTGTATGGCATGTGCACCATCTTGTTGAAACCACATATTGTCCACATCAATATCATCCAATTTCGGCACAAATAACTGTGTTTACGACGCCGAATTGATGTTCCTGGATTTTCAACAACACTCTCACGCACTGCTTCGATGTTGACATTTGAACGGCTTGTTTTTGGACGACGAGTGTGTTTAGTGTCCACAACTGATCCAGTCTCCCTACATTTTTCAATTAATCTCTTCACAGTTGATGAAGTCAAAACACTATTCTGGCCATATTTTGTATGAAATTATCGAACTGCGGCCGCCAAACGTTCATTATTTTTGAGATAATGTTCAACAATAAAGACACGTTGTTCTATCATGTAACACTCCATTTTTACTAACTCTGTACTGTCAGTACAGGCAAAACCACAACTATTTCTTTGGGGAATAGACACAGGAATATATGATTTTCAATGATAAAGCCTTGACGATGCAATCGCCACACTCCAATCAGGTGTAATATAAAATAGAATAGTCGGCGAGAGAATCGAACTCGCGCTGGAACGGTTCAGATAAACTTTGCTAATACCTGTTCGGCCATCCCGTCCTCTTGACGACTTATTGCTGGTGACAACTGAGACATTTAATTATATTTTCTGTGTAATATACATGCTCATTGTTCATAGTGTAAATTTTTAATAGGGTATTTGCTTATAGAAAATAGACGGTTTAAAGGCTGTACTCAAAAGATTGAGATCATTGTTTTCTGCTTACCAAAGACTGATGCTTAAACTTCAGATATAAGATATTATCGTAAGCGCTGTGGCAGATCAGTAGGTTTTCGCTTGCACAAGGGATCAGTTATTCCGGTAACAAAGAAATGTTTTCCGGTTCACAAACAAGCCCCGAACAGAAAAGGTTTAGTGAAATAAAATAATCTATTTTAGAATTAACAGCTCCTTGGAAGGGAGTCTTTGTTCGCCACATTTCCTGCCTTTAGAACATGCTCTGCTTGCTTATTTTTACTTATGTACTGTTGAGGTTGACGACCTATCTGAGTTTATTCATGGCCAGATAAAAGTCACAGCCAACCGTACATCTTCGGCCGTTAAAGGTTTTTGGGGACGACGATCATATTTTTTGAGATATCGCACGACATAGCGTTTCTCGCAAAGCTATGGGTCACGTTTAAATATTCGGGTGGTTCATGATTTTGTCAGTGGTGAACAATAGCTATTCTTTAATGACCAAAATCCATAAATATATCTATCGAAATGATAGCATTAACATAGTAAAACGATAAAATTTATGACTTTCTCATCGGACAGTCAGTCTGGGATTGCTCGATAAGTACACATGACTTTGATTATGAACGTTTTTGATTTAATACAAAATAGATGCTCACTGAATTTCTGTATCATTTTATGTTTTGTAAATGAATATAAGACCACTTCATATTCGACGCTGAACGCTGGAGATATTTTATTGATTTAAAAGTAATCAGCGATGCTAAGCTGGGGAACGCCACCAAGGCAAAACTATTATAAGGATTTTGAAATGATTGCTGACTAGATGAACTGATGAATGTCCTAAAGAAAAGGAAAAAAAATAATAAAGAATACGAAGAGCTCCGAGATAGAAGATTGAGCTAGATAAATGGAGATTTGGACTTACAAGAGCAGGTTTGAGGGGTCGAAAAATTGGCTCCCGCATTTAACCACCGAATTTAAATATAATTTTTGGATTGCCACAAAAATTCATATTTTTTTGGTTTTTAGGGGTGCTGAGAAAGAATACAAACTTATTTTTTTCTTAGAAATACTGTTTACTTACTTTACTTGAACTTTATTTTAGTTTTTGTAAATTTTCAATAAACGGTGCTCATATAATACAATCCAGCATATTTATTTCATATTGTACGCAAAAAAAAACAAAAAACGGGGGATGTATGATAACCCTATTTTAAACGCAGGAGCAAGACAAAAACGATGATAAAAATTTGGAATTTTCAAACTTAAAATATATTTTTCGGTTGATAGGGCGTTCTCTGAATGTATGACGACTTGAAAAAAAAAAAAGGCAGTAGGAACACATCGATTGAGATGAAAAAAATAAGAGAGAATATATTGTGTGTGGAATGAGAGATGATCTGGGCGTAGTAGGGACAATCTCAAAGACAATAAAGTAGCACCAACTAAAATGGTTTGTTCGTGTTTTCAGAATGTGAGAGGAGGAAGGGTAGGCGTGTATGCGAACGCAAAGCAATAGGAGGGATACCTCTATTAATAAATAATAGTTATATAGAACGACTTGGATTTTGCAAGTCTCCATTGGTTAAATGGAGCAATTTGCAAGGAAGAACATTGGGAGGTACTTGATTCCTGTGTAATTAGCCACTATAGGATCTATACGCGAGTAACTAAAAAATTGAGCATATCTGAAAAGATTGTAACGAAATCGAAAAGTCGATTCACTAGAATATTTTGAGCATTCTTCAAATGATCTCACTGTAATATGGGGCTTAAATAATTCGAAAGGGCGGGCAGAGGACTAATGAAAATATAAGAACCCTCAGCATAAATTTAAAGAATATTTTCCCTTTCCAATAACGAGAATTGCATTGCCACGTCATTGTCAGGACGATTTCCATCCTCGCTCCTTTCCAGGTTCAATTCAGGCCTGATCAATTATATACCCAGATAATATCGGGGTTTCTTCGATTATACAGTCGAGTACCTATCCACCTCTCTATTGATTCGGGGAGACCGAATCGGGAACTAGGTCTCTCTCTACAATCTTCCATGGATCTTCAGAAAAATCTAAAGAAATAATCATCAAGCCTGAATTATATTAGTGTACCTTCGTTTAAGGCGATTTTGGGAGTTGCACATTTGTAATTATTATTTCGGAATTGCTAAAAATATTTTATATTTTTAACCAATAATTAATAACAAAAAAAAAACATAAATAAATAAAAATAATGTTGATTAACTGAGCTCAGCTAGATAAATAAATTGAGTATTTCGCGTGGAAAAAAAAAGTAATCAAACATAGGTGTAGCGACCGCTAACTACATAAGATAAATCACCCTATACTTTTTGCATATATATTGTAAGCAAAAGTAAAATAACATAAACTAAATGTATTATAGACAAAATGTAAATAACATGAACAAATATAAATCATTGTAAATGTGTTAAGCAATAAAAGGCGGAAACCAAGCAAGTAACACGAGAAGGTTCAACAGCTGTCAGTCATAAACATAACAACCCTTTTGGGGCCTCTCTACCTCCAGGGGACAAGGGGTCTGGTAACTAAGCGTCGGCCGTGGATACATCACCACATGTGTGGGCAACCCCCGACCGAAGGACTAGCACCCTTGCAGCCCCCAGTAGAGAGGATACTTAAGGCAGGCTCCTGGCCCTGTTAATTAGTCTCTTGCGACCTTTACTCGGTGACGCTTGGTTTCCGCTCGACTTCTGAAAACTTGACTAATTCGTTATGAAAAACCTCTGTACCTCTTCTCTTGAACATAGTGCATTGTCGGGGTACATACCTATCAAAAATGGAGTCAGATAGTAACGCCGTCATGAAACGATTGTCCAGGTTATAAACTCGAACAATCCGCACTTGTCACCAGGGCTAGGGTGATCAGGCCTATTTTATTTGTTTCGATAAAAATAAAATCCAACATAATTGGTGGTACTATCGACCCTTGTGATATCCAACGAACGAAAGCACATCAGTTTAACATTTGTGGACGATAAATAGTTAGACATTGCCCAACAAACTCACTACACATAAAGCGACTACATCAAACGTCACTAACTTCTTCACAATGCAAATAAGTCGATTCCGAGCTACGTACATGTTTGCTTGTTACGAGAGTGCAGGCGAACCTCTACTTTTGCAACTTATATAAGTTGCAACGAAGCTGCTGCACATGAAACTGGTGTTGAAGTTATGGACTTGATGGCAGTCAAAGGCCCTGGGATGTAGGACCGTACGATGTGGTTTTGCATAAAATGTCGCAACTACGGCAGGTTGCAGTATGCTATAAAACCTGATTACCCCACTTTATCACCAGCTGTAGAACTTAGTTGTCAATAAATGAGCAAATAATACGTTTATACAGTCACAATAAAACCAGTTAATCATTAGCCTTCATATTTGTTTTTATTATATGATTGTTTTTTTTATTTAGTTTTTACCAACTAAAATTTGTTAAGATTAATTATGAATTAAATGATGTTTCTATTATTGTAGATTCTTATTATATTACTTTAAAAAACAAATATTTTTGATCGAAACCTATCTAACCACCCTAATCCCCCAATCACACTGCACCACACAACCCTATAATTCTCCTCGCAGACTAAAGCGGCAGTGGCCTCGTGACCTGCTACAAATACGCGACAATGAGAGCCCTGGCATTGGCTAGCTTCTCTAATCATATCCTAAGCGTCTGTGGCTCTCTCTCGCGCTCTTGGTCAGCCTACACTGGCTCGTATTCGGTGGCATGGCTGTTGGTGGAGCATGGGGGACTTCCCAAGACTCCGCTTCCTCTTTCGCATGCGAGGGAGGTGACAATCATGTGGATTTGGGAGGTCTCTGGGCTTGTGAATAAGCGAGTGAATGAAGAATTGTAAATATGGTATGAATAAGAAAGAACATTGAACACAATTACTTATTGCCCAATAAGGCAGATTGTAATATTATCACAATAAAGATTTGATTTAGTTATCTTTAATCTTTAATGATCTAAAATAAACCATTTTATTTTTCGAACCGGCAACAACAAATTAACAATATACTGGTGTGATTAAAATTTGGAAAATAGCAAAAATATGTATGGATTAACTAATTTTGGTAAACGTATTACTTCAGAAGGTCTCTGTTCGGATTGTTATAGCAGATAATTTTTGTATTAACCACAATCGATAGCAACAGTATCGATCAATTTGCGATGTTCAGAAAAAAATATGATATTAAATCTGACAGACGAGAGGTTATTTGTGGCTATGTTCGCTCTAGCGGACTCATGATTGTAAATGTTGTTGTTGAAGAACTTGTTATTCGGGTTTGTTCGGCCGACTTAGGCCCCAATCGGGTTACACCCCGGCGGTCTCTACGTAGAATTCAAGGAGATGCCACGCTTCCAGCAGATCCTCCAACCGGCACATCATCGGCTGATCGCTGTTCTCATCGCCCTAGGAGCATTAGTCCAATCCGCCCCTGGTGCTTCAGGTTCCGGGAACCAATTCAGCCTTATTGACCTGAAGGCTGCTTTACCTTCAATGAGTGAGCGTCTGCACGTGGTTGAAATGTCATTAGTGTCTATTGTCTCAAAACGTTCCTGAATTAGCCAATCCTACTCGACCAACTACGACACTACTTCTTTATCAGCTTTGGACCATCGCACTGGACACATAATTCTCGGTTCGAATCTCATCAGAGGAATCATTTACATTGAGAGCTCACATAGCTTCAGCTTATTAGCCATTTAGTTTTTTATTGTTTTCTACATTGTATGAATAATTAGTATATACTTTTTGCTCTATTTTTAACATTTCATTGGTCCTAATAGTAAAAATAATTCATTATCCCCCGGGCAATTTTTTTTTTAATTTCTACTATTTAATAATTGTTTCTTGTCTCATTACTTTTTATTAATAGAACCTTTAATGTACATAGTTAATTATTTTTTTCATGACAAATTTTATTTTTATTTTGTTCTGTAATGATAAATTTACAAAAAATAAAAGTGCTTTTCTTGCAGCATCAACCTTCTCTTATCATACCTTGTTGTACCAGTGCATTAACAGATTCTCTTACATAATTAATAAAATTTGTTAGCTGTGTTAAAGTCTTAATTAGCAATCATTTTCATTTGTTTTTCCCGCTGAATTAAATCAAACGAATAAACAGCTGATTAGCGAGGGAAAAGTCAATCTCTGACATGTCAACAGAGCTATAAATCTATTTCAAGATTAAGATGACATTTTTATAAAGTCTACCAGACGAATCGGTGGTTTTCATAATATAATGGCAAACTTTGGACCTAGATGGGTGATGTTGATCATCGTTGATATTTATAATGACCTGATTTGACCCCCCCCCCCCCCCACTGACCCTCTCTCCCGGGGCGTTGATACATCATAATAACAGATAGGGCGGACGAAGGGCCGAAATCAGTTGGTTGATGAATGGGACCGTCGCAGACACTGAAGGGTCGTTAGTCTTGTTATTGATATCATCAGTGAGGGTGCTTATTGTAGCTGATGGGGAAGGCGCACCTGGGCTGGGGTAGGCGAGCTGTCCTCCAGTTCATTAGGTTAATGTTAGTTCGAAAATATGAATTGGTCCGAATATATTTTTATGCTTTTAATGCTGTGTTTGGCATTTAAACGTGATACATTGCGAGCAGCATTAGTCTATTGATTTTTTAACCCAATACAATGGAGAAAAAACCCATTTTATCTTTTATGGTTTCGATGAAATACAGACTGTTTAATTACTTAGTTATTTAATTTCTTACTGAAGTGATATGGAATCGCTTTCTCAATGAAATACTACAATTCTTTCTAGAATCCATTTGGATGGTAAGTAACTTCTTTTCCAATACTATGCATATGGTTAAATTTGTTGTTTTTGCCATAGAAATGAGACATTTTACATCTTCGCAAACGCTCTTATTTCTCTATAGTCCAGAAGGTTGTTAATGATCTAACATAAACATAATTTTTCAATAATCGTCCCCACTAACCTTATTGCGCGACTTATTAGAAACTCGCAATATTCCAATGTTTAAGGATACATTACACCAGAAACCATTTTAGATCTAAATTGACAAAACAAATTTTAGCCAGTAGAACTTTATTTATTTCAAATATTTAAAAAAAAAATATTACTACGTTCCTTTAATTTTCTCTTCCGCTCATCTCCTGGAACTTGTTTATAGTACAGGAGCATTGTAGAAATTCTTTCAATTTAGCTTAATGGAACAGAAAAATATAGCTTGGCGTGTATAAGTTACCCAAAGTATCTGTCGAGTCGGATAGCGCTAGAGTTTTATTTTTAGACCTGTAGTTATTCCAAAATAACATTTCAAACTATTGTTCCTCCTTCCCACAGGCAGGGGAAAACAACCTTGTCATGACCTATCCCAAAATACCTATAAACAAATAACCCAACTTAAACAAAATCTGAAGGTCCCAGATTGAGTGTTCTGTGTAGGCCCACCTGCGTTATCGCTTGGGCGGACGCACGTCATAACGAACCATTACGTAAAAGAGATTTCGTCGTTGCGTCGGCTGTTCTTTATTGATATTGGTCTCATGATTGAGTGGGCACATCGGTGTAGGCTGGATGCGCGCCCCATAATCTTCCTCCACACAAACAACATTGTTGTAGATAGTACTTTCCTTATAAGTTTATTTATTTGAACATTAGCCGTATTTCTGTTCTCCTTTATCTGTGCTTGAAGTTAAATAATTTATTTTCCAAATTAATGACTAAAGGAGGCTATAGCGACCGCTAAACTACATAAGATAAATCACCCTATACTCTATTGAATATATATTGTAAACAAATGTAAAATATTGTACATTGTAACATTACTAAAATATAAATCATTGTAAATGTGGTAAACAATAAACATGCAGCTGTGAGCCAATTAGTTATATGAGCTGGGGTACCAGCTGCCAGTAGCAGGAACTAAGCGACCCAGCCCGCCGAGAGACCCTTACCCGGCTCACGTATCAGTGACATATCTCTTTGTCAGAGAACAAAGAAAACCACATACTTAACTGGCGTTGGGTACAATAAAACCAAAGCTGATTGGCTACTGACGAAGCCAGATGGGTATTTAAGACCGGCGGTTTGGGGCCTGTATATCATTCTCTTGACAACTGACGGCTCGTTGCTGCTCTGCTTTAAACTCTCAAACTTGGCTTCTTCATTATGAAAACCACTGTATCTCTCTCTCCTCACCTCGCTACGTTTTAGTCCGGCGTTGTCAGACCCCACACCTTCCTCTCTCTAGTGGGCAACGGTTGTCGTGGCTCTGCAAGCTTACCAAGCAGTGTTCCCCACGGCGATTCAGTCTGCCTCTCTCCGGTTCACATTCGCCTTTGGGATCCGGACGGTTTTCGCCTACCCTCAGATACCGAGTGTGAATCCGTGGTCATTCCAAGACCACACAAACTACCTACACTACTTACCATATACCTCTTCTCTTGAACATAGTGCATTGTCGGGGCACATACCTATCAAAAATGGAATTAGATAGTAAGACCGTCATGAAACGATTGTCCAGGTTATAAACTTAATCAACCCTCACTTCGTCACCAGGGATAGGGTAACTAGGCACCCCCCTCGTGACGACCCAACAGAGGCTTTTATTTTAAGGCTGCATTGTAACCACTAATCATCAAGTGGTCACATACGAATCCTGGCTCACGTGAGCCATCATGAATTGAGCTGTCACTGAGACTTGGTATTCCTGGCATTGAAGTGTTTGAGCGAAAGCGCAGCCGTATTTCGATACTGGATGTATTTTTGGAACAACTTTTTTAAAGGAAATAGAGGACTTAGGAAGTATAAAATTTGACACCACAGAGGCGGTCCTGCAGTGAGCCGCGTTAGACCAACAGCTTGATTATTAACTTCAAAAGTTTAAAACATTCTAATTGTTAAAATGTTGAAAAAAAAAACCTAGCTAAAACTGGCTTAGGCCGTATTATCACCCCTTCAAAGATAATTTTTTTTAAATATCTTAAATATTACGCCTTGAAACTCTTTTAGCCTCTCTATTTTCAATGTCTCCTGAACGGACACATCACTAAATATTATTTAGTTTTTTAGCTGAGACTAGAGAAATCTTAAAAGTGAAACGATATAGCCAGTCGGTATATTTTATTTTTCATATATCCCGTTATATTCATGTAACAAAAAACTAATCACTTAATTTTGATATACCCCTTTAAAATTTCAAATCTATTTAGAATTTTTACGTTACAGCAAAAAAACGTTGTTCCTCCTTGGAGCACTAAATGTCAGTTAAACACATCTTAAGCCCTCAGTCCTGAGGACAGACCCGGGACCACGGAGGACGTAGTTAAATGAGGCTTCTAAAAGCTTTCCCGGAAGAAGAAAATATCGATAAATTGTTACCTTTGCCTCCCACAATGCGATATTTAATCGCCCCTAGGTTATACAGTTGTAAAATAGTAACTACACTCTGCAGGGTACCATGACACGAGCTGACCACTTCCTAGCAACTACCAACATAACACATTCAGCCCTTCAAAAATATTTTCAATACAATCGGAATGGAAGAAAACAAAAAGAAAATAACGTTAGATAGGGATCGATAATTTTTTCCACCTTTCGTTCATCAAAGGTACCTAAGTAGTGGTAGATGGATAAAAACAAATGCATTTATTACATATAACATAACTTTAACACATAATATAGACTGATGGAAGAAGATCACAATACCAGAATTCTAGCGCCTCTCCCTTCAGGTTCAGATTACATTCATGATTTCCGAGACTCAAAGGAAGGGCTATAGTATCATACAGGTACGAGACAATCATTCTTAGTATCTGTTCTCCACTAAGGAATAAAAACCTCGATCCAATTACCTGAATTTTTAAAGATATACTATAAAATACCTTTTCTGCGTATATTGCTGTCAAGATATAATAAGATAAAAAAGAATATACCTGAAAAAAATTGTCCTCTATCTATTATCTATCACGCTATAGAGGGTGGTGATAATGGACTGTTATTGTTAATGATTGATCTATCACGCTATAGGGTGCTGATAATGGATTGTCATTGTTAACGATTGTAAATTTCGACTACACTATCTTATATAGCATACAAGGGACTATGCACCTGTATTACAAGACTTGACCCTTGCTATTTCCCTGACCAAAGGTGGGTGCTCATTATACAGGGCCTTTGATCGCTCTGATACAACCACGTGTAAGACGGATATTGGATCTGAAGACCCTCTGACCAGTAAATAATTATCTCGAATATAATCCATTTACGTTTATGGAACCTTGGAAAAATTCCATGGAATACTTCGATCATAATAACAGAAAAAAAGTATAATGTACCTAGGGCATTGCCCGAAAATTTGTGTACACTATCAACAGAAGCTCTTATATTATCCTGTTTTTATCAAACCTCATAAATATAAATAATAAATACATTTTATTCTGAGGCTAGGTCTCTTATCAATAACAGCATCGAAATCTGAGTGGGTCAGGATCCACTTGTGACGTTTCTGATTCTGACTTGTTGCAGTTGTCCATTATTGAATTTCTCATAAAAACTACTTAATATTTACAACAAAACATCATTTTTAAACGCCAAATATATTTCTGCTACTCAAGACTTCTTTAAAAAAAACTTGATTTGGTATAAAACACAAATGTACAATTATATATGGTTACAACCTAATAGCTTACTAGGTAACGAGTGCATGAAGGGACCAGCATTCTGGCTTATGCCTAAGCGGTCTTTATGTGTGTCGGGAAATGATAACAGTAATTATAATAGTATGGATATTAGTGAAAGGTCGTGAGAGACAAATATTCAGACTGGAGGTCTGAGGAAGGAAAATACGTTATTGATAATTACAATAGAGCTGATTATAAGTTAACAGATACAGTTCTCAGGATGTTACTGATAAACATACCATTTGTTAATGATAAGTTATGTATATATCATAACTGGCGATTACAAAAAAAATGTGAATTTGAATAAATATTTAAATAGGTAAATTTTTATTTGAATATATTTTTTCATCTACCTGTTCAAACAAAGTGTGTTTTGAAATTAGATTACGGAAAATTCTGACATATTTTAATTACCTAATAAATTTACAATTGCAACTAAATATTAGGTTTGACCTTTTAATTATTAGTTTTTATCATTTTTGATTAAATCTCTGATTTACTAAAATTTGAACTAAATATTAAATGACATAAACGAGATTTTGTTTTACTATACAATCAAAATGAAGTCATCCAAGAAATGAATAGATCAAAGCCTAAGGTAATTAATTATACATTTTGATGCATGGCTCTGTGTTCAAAATATTTTAAAATTATTATCCATGCTAAATTTATGGTTTAGAGAACGTGGTGAAACCATTGACGCAACCTTCTTCCACAGTTAAATAATCTTTGTAGAGGAGAGCATTTTAAAAGAAAAGAAAGAAAAGCTTTATTATGAAGTACAAGCAAAACACTGGTATATACAAATGTTAAGAGTTATGTTACCATATACTTGGTCGGGTGTTGGGAAACGAGTGTGGGAAACAAGTGTGGACTGGGACTGAAGCTGAGACATATGTTTGTTGTAGCGACCGCTAACTACATAACATAAATCACCCTATACTCTATTGTATATATATTGTAAACAGATGTAAATAACATGAACTAAGTGTATTATAGACAAATGTAAATAACATGAACTAAATGTATTATATACAAATGTTAAGAGTTATGTTACCATATACTTGGTCGGGTGTTGGGAAACGAGTGTGGGAAACAAGTGTGGACTGGGACTAAAGCTGAAACATATGTTTGTTGTAGCGACCGCTAACTACATAAGATAAATCACCCTATACTCTATTGTATATATATTGTAAACAGATGTAAATAACATGAACTAAGTGTGTTATAGACAAATGTAAATAACATGAACTAAATGTATTATATACAAATGTTAAGAGTTATGTTACCATATACTTGGTCGGGTGTTGGGAAACGAGTGTGGGAAACAAGTGTGGGCTGGGACTAAAGCTGAGACATATGTTGTAGCGACCGCTAACTACATAAGATAAATCACCCTATACTCTATTGTATATATATTGTAAACAGATGTAAATAACATGAACTAAATATAAATCATTATAAATGTGTTAAGCAATAAAAAATGCGGGGGCCAAGTAGTTACATGATATGGGTCACCAGCTGTCAGTCGCAGGTACCTCACCAGGTGAGGGAACCGACCACAGACACTAAGCAACCCTTGCCAGCCTCCCAGAGGACAATGAAGTCGAATGCTATTGGTTACACCAATAGAGGTCGAGCTATTGGATAAGGGCAATAATTGCCGGGTACTTAAGGCGGCCCCCTAGGCCCTGTAAATCATTCTCTCCAAGGAACTCCTGGCATCTACTCACTGGCTCGTGGCTCCCGCTGGAACTCTGAAAACCTGACTGCTTCTTTATGAAAAACCTATACATCTCTCTCACTTAACCTCGCTATGTTTTAACTCGGCTTTGCCAGACCTCACACCTTCCTAGTGGGAATCTCTGCCTTCGTCTCGCTAAAACTAGCACCTCGTTGGGAGAGACCTCTCCCTCGCGGACGACGGTTGCCGTGCCCTGGCAAATTTTACCAGCAGTGTCTCCCATTGCAATCCAGTCTGCCTCTCTCCGGTTCACACTTGCCTTTGGGATCCGGACGGTTTTTGCCTACCCTCAGATACCAAGTGTGAATTCGTGGTCATTCCAAGACCACATGTACTACCTATAACCTACCCTGTACCTCTTCTCTTGAACATAGTGCATTGTCGGGGCACATACCTATCAAAAATGGAGTCAGGTAGTATACCCGTCATGAAACGATTGTCCAGGTTATAAACTCAAACAATCCTCAATTTGTCACCGGGGCTAGGGTGACTAGGCACCCCTCTACTGACGACCCGACAATTGTATAAAAAATAACAAGAACCACCAGTGACTTCCATGAAGTCACGAGGCAGGTATATACTAGAAGGGGCTTTTAGCATTATATACAACATCAGGATTACAATATTCTTAGCATTATATAACTCACCACCAATGTTTCCTTGGAAATGTTTGTATTTGCAATATTTCGATACAAATTTTGTAACATCGGAGTCATGGAGGAATCACACAGCGGTCAGTGTCGAACAGCTGTTCAATTCTGTGTCATCTACAAACGTACCTGATACAATAGAGTATCAATATCACTTGTATCATGATATAGGGTATTCTACTATCAAACAATGTTTGTCAATTATATACTTGTCGCATTAGTTGTCTTTATTATGGATGCTGGTTATGTTAGTAATAAGATTTTTGATTCCCGCTTTATATTTTTTATGGAATATGCACACTATTATGGGTGAAATAATCCTAGAGTATGTACTGTATATACATGGTGTATTGAGTGTTACTGTGAGTGGAGTACTGTACTCAGGAACCCGTGTGATGGTAAAACCCCAGCAACTGTAGCTTACCAGTCCCCCCTAGCAGCATTTATTATAATTAGTGTACCGTACTCGTCAGATTCCTATTGACTTAATGTTTAACTTAGTTCTCTACAACTCCGTTTTTGTCTCTTCTACTCCAATATAATTATTTCCGGTGAACTGAATGCCTATCTCCAAATCAGACATTTTCTCCCCTGAACCAACTTATTTTTCCCGCAACTTAGAAGCCCTTAACAGAGAAAACATCCTGGTTCCAAGATCCACACTTCTTGAACTTGAAAAGTTCTTGGAAAGAATCCAAACTTCTTGATCATTTCCAATCCAATTTCCGTCCTGGCCGCTTCACACAATTTGCAAAAATATGAGTTTATTTTGTTAGGTGAAACTGGGTAGGCTTCTAAAGATGAAGCACCAGAGGAGTCGCGGAGGAAAAGTTTTCAAAGAAATATCGGATTTGAATTTAAAATCAGGAGAAAAGGAAAGGGCTTCGTGAAAGGATTTTGCAATCCGACCTGTTGTGTCCGGATTATCGCCTCCAACCCTTGTGTGGCTAAAGCGTCGTCGGTCGGCCCTGCGCTTTTACTGCCTTAATAATCCGGATTATTAATTACGCTTTTAAGTCCTTAATCTCTCATAAATTTAATTGTGCAATCAATGTCACAGCAAATGGTTAGTAAAATTTCTTATCGATATTAATATTTAAAATGTCCTTCGCCCTCATGCCGTCACGCCATTCTTCTTCTTTTGTGACATTGTCATTCGCTGGTTGTAATTCCATTGACAACTTATAGTAGTTCTTCATAAAATGAAGTCTCGTGGATCTGATAAATTCCCATTGATTACTTTTTACAGGGCTGTTTTTATACTTGCTTACATGATTGGGACCAGGCTGCCTAACTTCACCCAACATGTCGCTTCGTCTTAAACTGATGATCTATAAATGTGTCCTCCGGCCAGCTCTGCTATGCGGTGCCCGCTATTTACCCACTTAACTGACAATACAGCCAAATGTATCCAACATTTCCAGAATGGGATCATGCGAAAAGTGGTCCGACATACCTCTCTCGAGAGGTTAAAGAACGCTGACCTGCAGCCGTTGCTTGGTGTGCCGTCGGTTTATAATACTAATATTATATAAACTGCTAAAAGTAGAAGGGGCTTGAGCAGAGCTGTATACCAGCCACGTGACTGATGGACCTACCACGTGGAAGTCACTGATGGTTCCTGCTATTTTTAAGTAAGCAACTGCATCCCTCCTTATTTCCCTTACCTCTTACTTACTAAAATCTTATATTTTTCTTATACAGATATATCTCAGCTTTAGCCCTAGACCCCACTCATCCCTAGACCTTCCACCCAGTATGTAGTAACGTAACTCTTAATATTTGTATATACTAGTGTTTTGCTTGTACTTCATAATAAAGCTTTTCTTGTAAAAGACTCCTATACAAAGATTATTTAACTGATGGCAACAGACTGTCGGGAAAAAATTAGGTTAAGAAGTAGTATATAAGTTACTTTTAAGTCTAATCAAAAAAGTTAGCCCCATCACATTTATTAGAGTCAGTTCAGTCCAGTCACGTGTAATCTGTATCATTATACTTGTTTATTCCATAATTTTTATAAAATAACAAATTCTGTATATAATATAGCGACGCTACAGGAAATACAAAAATAATTTGTAAATATTCACCTAAGAATCTATAATTGTATATGATGATTTGTGAATTTAAAGGGACTAGGAAGAAAAAAAAAATGGGACCACGCATAACAAGGTAAAAATTTTTGATATTGTAATTTGCTCACGCTTCAATATATAATAAGTATTAAGTCAAAGTAAGAATGGCGAGACATTTTATTTGACATCATACTCAATAATATACAATGGATTTTTGGTTCTAAGGTATAAGATATTCTTATTTAAAAAAAAAATAAATTTGAAAGATTGTGTGATTGCTGTTGTACCTCGCCCATTTCTATGAAAATGAAATGTAACATTGGTATAGTTGCTATACAGAGAGATGTAGGAGAGAGGCTAAGGCAAAAGTGCCTTGTTAATCTGCAAGCTTAAAGGGCTTGGCTCTGGTTCATTAGTCCTGGAAAAAAGAAGAATAAGTAGATGTACTACAAGGAAACCTTTTATCCTGAGTCCTTGCTCAGGAACTCCGTTCCTCTTCTTGGAAACGGTCCTGCTATACCAGTCCTTCACTCCGGATTAAATTGAAATTTAAAGGCTAAACGTAGCAGTGGAATTACCTTCTAAGTATTTAGATTTCTTTATTTTTTTTTATGGAAACAAGAATAAATAAATAAAGACTTAAGTTTATACTTAGAGCTCAAGGGTTGGTTTTTATTATGTTTATAATGTTACAAAACTTTAAAATTTCTTTCTTTTCTTTACTGCTTTGCTCTTTACTGCATACTTTTATACGAGAGAAAATTAATGGAAAAATCTTATGAAAAACTAGTGAACAGATGGTCTTTTTTAGCTTTCAGCGTAAATTTCATATTATTAATCATAATGCTGAGATGTTCAATGTAATATTCTACTTAAGTGGACGGGAAGATTTTTTTTAATGAAGAACTAATTGATTAGCGACTCTTTATTATTATTCCTGGGGTCGTTTTAATGTTTATCATCATAGTGACATTTATATTAAATATTTATTAAACATACAATTGATTTTATTGTGGTTGGGGAACTAAGTCATAAATATGGGTTTTAAGAAAACTCACAGAGACTCAGAGTGATCCCAACAGAGGCATCTCTTGATAGGTTGTTTATTTATATTGTAATGCTATTTTTATGGTCAATTTTTATTAAACATACAATTGATTTTATTGTGGTTGGGAAGTCAAAAAAAATGTTTGATTAAATATGGTCTGAAAATGAGAGGAAACTGCAACGGATCAAGTGGGAGGGTGCAACGTTTTATGACCATCAGTTAGAGATGTCAGGTTGAGGCCAAAAAAAACCTTATGAGGTATGGAGAAAATAAAATAGGTGCTTGCATGTACCAAGGTAGGAAAACATTCATCAGGCGAACAGAATGGAGAAAGAACAGAGAGCTTGTTTAAAGCATTTTTGTATGGTCCGGATATTTGAAAGTTAAACTGGATCTAAATAAATCAGTAAATATCCCTCGTGTCTAATGGAGGTGGTATCTTTCATCGCCACAGGTCATCAAATTATGTCTTTCGTGACTACGGGTCATCTTAATGTAAATATTCAAGTCAATCTACAGAGGAAATAACGATCAAAACAGACACGGCACGGGGGTTTTATGTATATGTATTATTACTTAAATAAATCAGGATGCTTAAATATTTCAACAATTCACTTTTGGTTTGGATGGCATTACCCGTCTGATCATGATGGAAATAAGATCGAATATGAGGTAACACTACAAAGGCAGCATAATTATTAATTAACAGGCTTCAGATAGACTGTCTTAAGACAAGACGTATTATGCAATCAACTACCCATCATCTTAACGTCAAAGCTTTAAAGAGATAAAGTTGTTTCCGTGACATCGTTCAATTAAGAACTCTATTAAGAGCGTGCTGGCCCTCAGTACACTCAGTACACTCTCTTCAGGCCTCTCATTATATTGAATTTTTTTTTTTTTTTTTTTTTTTTATTCAATTGAAAACTATTTACAAGAATATGAAACATGCGTTTCTATCAACAAGTTATATCAGAAAATAAAAAAAAAACGCTCAAGATCATTGGGACCTACGCCCACTATGTCACCAGTCAAACGCAAGCCACGGCGATCTAATCGGAATATCCCAATAAATTCCTCAGCACCTAGCAGCTCTATGGAAGAGATACCACCACAACCCACCACATCTAAACAAACAACAGTAACTCATGAGTCTCCCTTTTTCACACCCAATAGTTACGAGGTGTTGAAAAATATTGAGGTAGAGGACATGGACTCTACAACAACACCCACACAGCCCAAGCCACCAGCGATATTCGTTCGCAACATTAGTAATTTCAAATTACTATGCACTCAATTGAGCAAAGTTGTAGGTACAGGCAAATATACTTGCCTCAATCGATCTCGGGACACAAAGGTTTCTCCGGACACTCCTGAAACATACCGAGGAATTATAAAATACCTAGAAGAATCCAAGGCTGATTTTCATACCTACCAACTAAAGCAAGAAAGATCGCTGCGGGTGGTGATTAGAAACCTGCATCCCACAACACCAGCGGACGAGATAGAAAAGGAGCTGATAAGTTTAGGGTACAAGGTTCGCCAAATCACGAATGTCCTCCGTGAGGAGAGACAAGAAAATGATACAAGTATCAAGAAACCAATGCCCTTATTCTTTGTCGAACTAGAGCGAACAGCTGGAGTGGAGAAAATCTACGAGCTTAACCACTTATACTACACAAGAGTACAGGTCGAAAAGCCTTACCCGAAACGAGACATCGTCCAATGCCATAATTGCCAGGCATATGGGCACACAAAATCATACTGCTACCACCCTCCCAGGTGTGTAAAGTGCAGTGGGCAGCACAAAAGTGAATTGTGCAAGAAGCCCCTAAAATCACCTGCTGTATGTGTGCTATGTCAGCAAGGCCACCCGGCAAACTATAAAGGCTGTGAGGCTTATAGAATTCTAAAGTCCAGAAGTGAACAACGTCGTCGTCCTGAAGAAGAAAAATCAGCCACAGGTAGCCCAAGAAGCGCCCCCACCAGAAGTTTGAGGCCTTCAGTCTCTTTCGCTGACGCAGTTAGGAACAGAGAGCAGCCACAGGCACTGCCCACTCCTCCTCCGCAAGTTCTTCTTTCCCAGCACTCCGCTCATCCCAGCAACCAGCAAAC
Source organism: Acanthosoma haemorrhoidale (assembly GCA_930367205.1). Taxonomy (NCBI): domain Eukaryota; kingdom Metazoa; phylum Arthropoda; class Insecta; order Hemiptera; family Acanthosomatidae; genus Acanthosoma; species Acanthosoma haemorrhoidale. Next base: position 24,548,590 of record OV884013.1, on the reverse strand, counting down.
TCTATCCCATCCTCAACCACACATCTCGCATATCCCGCCACCTTCAAGCTCTTCAGATCTCACCAGCCTTTTAACCTCATTCCTTACAGAGTTCAGAACCCTAATTACACCTCTCATTTCCCTTCTTACAAATCTTGTCTCCTACCTTATCCCCGTTAAACAAAATCCATAAGTGGATCCTTCCGACTCCTTATCCATTCTCCTTTGGAATGCGAATGGTGTTCGCACCCACACTAACGAACTGACAGCACTACTCCATGACAAAAACATCGATGTAGCTCTTATTACTGAAACAAGACTTACAAGTAAACGACCATTTACCGTTCGACAGTACCAGACTTATCGAACTGATCACCCAGATGGAAGAGCTCATGCAGGTACCGCTGTCATTGTCCATAACTCCATATCCCATCACATAGTTCCTTTGGTAGCACATGATTTCCTTCAATCCACTGCAGTGTCAATCACCACCCTCACTTTTCCCCTCACTCTAGCATCAGTGTACTGCCCTCCCAATAAATCCATTCCCGATTCCCAATTCATCTCCTTTCTAGACTCCATCGGGCATCGTTTCCTTGTGGGTGGGGACTTTAACGCAAAGCACCAACACTGGGGCTCAAGATCCACAAATACACGAGGACGTGCTTTGCTGTCTGCACTCACACGGAGACATTGCTCCACTATCTCTCCTGACACAGCCACCTATTGGCCATCAGATCCCAACCGAAATCCAGATCTCCTTGACTTTTTCTTCTACAATAGTTTAGGAACACTAAACTATTCACTCAAGCGCCTCGATGACCTCTCCTCTGATCATAGTCTTTTATTATTAACCATTTCCCTAAGACCAATTCACAAACTGCCTCCCCCTTCATTTATTAGGGGCCCAGTTGACTGGGACCACTTCCGTCAGCTTCTTACAGAGTCCGTAAACCTCAAATTATCCCTGAAAACATCCCAAGACCTAGACGATGCAGTGCATTCTTTCACTACTCTGGTCCAGAGGTCGGCTTGGGAGGCATCGTCACCCCATCGTCACCCAAGAATCCACAATCATAATCGTTTACCTCAACATCTCAAAGATCTAATCAAATCCAAACGCCGCTCTAGAACAGTGTGGCAAAGATCCCGGCATCCTGCTGATCGCCGCTCGTACAATCAGTACTGCCGATTGGTAAAGCGGCGATTGGCATCCTTCCGTTCTGATTCTTTCAATTCCTACCTCTCCTCTCTGTCTACCAGGGATAACTCCTTGTGGAATGTAACCAAAAAAATCCTAAAGTATCAACCTGTTTCACATCCACTCCGTCGTGATGATGGGTCCTGGGCGGCCTCGGATGGAGATAGGTCGGAGGAATTTGCTCTGCATCTTACCCATACTTTCACACCTCACCTTTCTCATCAAAGCCATACTCACAGCAAAACTGTGGAAGATTTCCTCACTTCACCTATTCCTCTCTCTCTTCCACCAAAAGCCGTTAATCCCTCTGAGGTCAAATACCTTCTGAAAAACTTACCTTACAGAAAATCCCCTGGATATGATCTCCTAACTCCTCAAATTCTCAAACAACTTCCTCCTAAAGCCATAACCTTCCTAACCTACATATATAATTGCATTATCCGAACGACACACTTTCCTCTCCTCTGGAAACATTCCATTATTGTCCTATTCGCCAAACCCGGTAAACCACCCAATGACGCCTCATCTTACCGTCCAATTAGCCTACTCCCTATCCTCTCAAAAATATTTGAGAAACTCCTACTAAAACGTCTACTTCCAATTGTTGAATCCAAAAACCTTTTTCCCACACACCAGTTTGGTTTCCGCCAACGACATTCCACTGCTCAACAAGGCCTTCGCGTTGTTGATCACATCTCCTCAGCCCTTGAAACCAAAAAGTATTGCACTGCTGCCTTTCTCGATATAGCTCAAGCTTTTGACAGGGTTTGGCACGCAGGTTTGCTCTACAAGCTCAAAAGACATTTACCACAGACCCTTTTCCTAATCCTACAGTCCTACCTTTCAAACCGCTTCTTCCAAGTCCGCTGTGGCTTAGAATACTCTAACTACTATCCCATAAATGCAGGAGTTCCACAGGGCAGTGTCCTAGGCCCCATCCTCTATAACCTATACACCGCTGATGTCCCTTCTACTTCCAACACCTTCTTGGCTACATTTGCAGATGACACTGCAGTCTTGTCATCCCACCCAGACCCCGACATAGCATCCCATAACCTTCAAAAACACCTTGACGAGATCGAGTATTGGTGCAATCAATGGCGGATCAAAGTTAATGAAGCAAAATGCTCCCACATTACCTTCACCCTTTGTCGCAAGACTTGTCCATTAGTTTATTTTAATTCTATTCCTCTCCCAGTAACCGAGACAGTACGGTACTTAGGCTTCCATCTCGACAAACGACTGACCTGGAACCCACATACGAGACTAAAAAGACAAGAACTAAACAGACGCTTTGGACAACTGTACAGACTACTTCAAAGGACATCCCATCTCTCAATAGAAAATAAACTACTAATCTACAAAGTTATACTTAAACCAATCTGGACATACGGAATAGAGCTATGGGGGACAGCAAAAAAGTCGAACATCAAGCGTATCCAATCCTTTCAATCCAAAGTCCTGAGAACAATAGTAAATGCCCCTTATTATGTCAGCAACAAAACCCTTCATAACGACCTTAATATACCCTACATTCTAGAACTCATCCCTTCCAAGTTTATGAAATTCCACAGTAGCCTTTCCAACCACCCTAATCCTGTAGCACAGTCTTTGCACTGCGCCACTCATCCCTACAATCCTCCTCGGAGACTGAAACGGCAGTGGCCTCGTGACCTGCTATAATCGCGTGACAGTGGGAGTCCTGGCAATGGCCAATTTCTCCAATCATGTCCTAGTATGAATGAGCGAGTGAATGATGACTGTAAATATGGTATGAATGAGATCATTTATCTGTATTATTATTGCCTTATAAAAGGCAGATTGTAATTATTTCACAATAAAGTTCTGATTTGTTAATAATAATTAAGAGCGTATTATATCGATCGGTTCGTTGTTGCATACCTACGTTATACAGGGTGTTTCTACACCATCTCAGTCACTGACTGAGGTAAAGGGGTTCAAATTATGCACTTAAAATATGCAATGATGGAAAGTACGTTGTGATATGTTTGCCAGCATGTTAAACCTTACATACTCTCTTGTTTCCTAAAAGTAGGAGCTACCCAAAAACCTTGATCTTCATCATCAAGATCTTTCCTTATTGGCCAAGGGTTTGGTGAACAATCCAAATATGCCATTCAACATTCTTAGTTATTTTTCTTCAGTAGATATCCCTTCTTAAGAGAGAAAAGGCGCTTCGAAGGATCTTCCTCCAAAATTGTTTTCATCGCTTGAGTCCCTACAGGCCGAAAATTGTTTAGGTTACTGTCTATGTTTAGGTGTCATTTGTGATTAGAGCGTAAGTTGATGACTGATGCCACTGCTGTGTAACCTACAAAATTGTTGTGTTGTTAAGTTGTTATTTCCATTAAAAAATCATGCGTTTCGAACGCATGGATAAGTAAAACAGTTCTTTGTCTGTTCAAAATATGGTATTTGGATACATTGATAACAAACTTTCTTGCGTGTGATTTAAAGTCGTAATTAGGTACAATCCGTTGAATACAAGACGAATCGTCACGAATGGAAACAGTATTGTGTTCTTTTTACAGAAAAGTATCCTGTTTTGTATAACTTTACGTTCTAGCAAATGGTAGATTAATTCAATTGTTTATTGAACATATATATCTATTTATTCTATATCACTGCTCAGATCCTTCGACAACTCCCACCCAAAGCAATAATTTTCCTCACCTATATATTTAATTGTATCCTTAGAACCACCCACTACCCACTTCTCTGGAAATATTCCATTATCGTCCTCTTTCAGAAACCTGGAAAGTCCCCAAATGATCCCTCATCTTACCGCCCAATCAGTCTACTTCCAATCCTTTCAAAAGTTTTTGAAAGAATCCTACTCAAACGCCTTTTGCCTATAGTTGAATCCAAAAACCTTCTTCCTAACCATCAATTTGGCTTTCGCTTCAGACACTCCACTGCTCAACAAGGCCTTCGCGTTGTTGACCATATATCCTCCGCACTTGAAAGCAAACACTACTGCACGGGTGCTTTCTTGGACGTAGCTCAGGCTTTTGACCGGGTATGGCACCCAGGTTTGCTTTACAAACTAAAAATCTCCTTACCGCAGACCCTTTATCTAATCCTTCAATCCTATCTGTCTAACAGGTTCTTTCGGGTCCGTTGTGGTTCAGAATACTCCGATTATTACCCCATAGAAGCAGGAATTCCTCAAGGCAGCGTCCTTGGCCCTATCCTGTATACCCTTTTCACTGCTGACATTCCGTTAAGTCCTAGCACCTTCCTTGCAACTTTTGCTGACGACACAGCAATTCTCTCGTCACATCCCAATCCGTCAACGGCATCCTACAACCTCCAAAATCACCTCACTAAGATAGAGAAGTGGTGCAACATCTGGCGCATCAAGGTCAATGAAGGCAAATGCGTTCACACCACATTTACTCTCCGTCGAGGATCCTGCCCGTCCGTAACCTTCAATTCAATTCCGCTTCCCATGTCCAATACAGTTAGATATCTAGGTTTTCATCTAGACAAAAGACTGACTTGGAACCCTCACACAAGACTTAAAAGACAAGAATCGAACAGACGGTTTGGACAGTTATACAGACTACTGAACAGAAACTCTAACCTCACACTAGAAAACAAACTCCACGTATACAAACAGTTATTAAAACCAATTTGGACTTACGGAATAGAGTTATGGGGGACAGCCAAACCATCGAACATCAAACGTATCCAAACATTCCAATCCAAAGTCCTCAGAACCATAGTCAACGCACCCTTTTATATTAAAAACTCATCCCTTCACAGAGATCTCCATGTACCAACTGTCCTCGACCTTATACCCTCAAGATTTTCCAAATTTCACCAAAACCTTTCCGCACATCCGAATCCTTTGGTCGACTCCATATCCAGTAACATTCATCCTTACAATCCTCCTCGACGCCTAAAACGGCGGTGGCCTCGCGACCTATTATAAATAGACATTCTATGTCATGGGGTCCTGGCACTGGCCATCATCCCCACTCATGTCCTGAGCGTGTGTGGCTCTCTTGCCCTCTCTGTGGCCTGCGCCGGATGGTGCCACGGCCGGAGAGGGGGCGGGGGGAGCTTCGCTGCTTCCGGCCTTTCCGCCAGCTTGCTGGGGGATTGGCTTCGGGGGCGGGGGGGCTCCTGGGCTGAATCTGTATGTATATAGGTATGAATGGACTGTATATAGGTATGAATGGAATTGTATATAAGGTATGAATGATCTCTCAGCACAATTATTAATGCTGGAAAAGGCAAATTGTAATTTTTTTTCAATAAAGAATTTATATATATTTATTCTATATAATTATTTAACAATAACCGATCATGATCAACGTTTTCAGCCATTACTACATACGATTCGCATAACCACAGTTATTTTTAAAATATTATCATAAACACATAACTCAGAGATTCGTTGAACCGTATAGCTGTTGTCTGTGTGTTTATATTTGTTGTTGTATGACTTCTTTAATAAGTAGTTTAGTTTACTTTATGTATTTTTACGAAGTATACACTAAGCCACAGAAGACACTGAAAAAGCTGCTTGTGAAGTTAGACGAAAGAATTAAGAAATATGTCAGCAAATTATACTTAAGCTTTGATATTGTATGCCATCATGGTCGAAAGCGTATGTCCTGAAAGGAGCCTGTACGATATACGGTTAGATTTCCCTATTTTTAGGGGGGGGGGGCTTAAGTTTTTCATATCAATTATATTCAAAATTGCATTTATTTTTTTTTGTATCTGTTCCTAATCGTGTAGAAAATATCAGATCACTGGAGCGTCTTCCAAGGAGGTAGAGTTCTGTTGCCTCAACATTTTTCACCCATGATATTAAAGATTTTTTTTAGCGAGATTCTAAATTATATTATAATAAAATAATATTATTATATAAATTTAAAATATTTGTAGGAAATATTCATTAATTTACTCTTAGTTAAACTTAATAAGGTTATATTTAAGATATCAACAACAAACAAATATATTATGTCAAAAAAAATGGATTGAAGTTTTTTACACTAACAATAGCTGAGAGTTTTAATGTCCATTTTTAATATTTGAAAATGTCTTTAACTAATTGATATTTACTGATTAATTTAGATCCAATTTAACTTTCAAATATCCGGACCATACAAAAATGTTTCGAACAAGTTCAGCTCTCTGTTCTTTCTCCATTCTGTTCTCCTGATTAATGTTTTCCTACCTTGGTACATGCAAGCACCTATTTTATTTTCTCCATACCTCATAAGGGTTTTTTGGCCTCAACCTGGCATCTCTAACTGATGGTCATAAAACTTTACGCCCTCTCACTTGATCCATTTCAATTTCCTCTCATTTTCCGACCATATTTAATCAAACATTTTTTTTGACTTTGTTCCCCAACCACAATGTCGGGTCGTCACTAGGGGGTGCCTGATCACCCTAGCCCTGGTGACAAGTGCGGATTGTTCGAGTTTATAACCTGGACAATCGTTCAATGACGGCGTTACTATCTGACTCCATTTATGATAGGTATGTGCCCCGACAATGCACTATGTTCAAGAGAAGAGGTACAGAGGTTTCATAAAGAATTAGTCAAGTTTTCAGAGTTCGAGCGGAAACCAAGCATTACCGAGTAAAGGTCCCGAGAGACTAATTAACAGGGCCAGGAGCCCTGCCTTAAGTACCCTCTCCCCTTGCCTCCTGGGAGGCTGCAAGGGTCTAAGCCGGCGGTGGTTCCCACGCACACCTGTGGCGAGGAACGTGACTGGTGGTGAGGAACGTGAACGCCGCCTTATTACCCGGCCAGGGGACAAGCCCTGGAGGTAGACAGGGCCCAGGGGAGGGGTTGTTATGTTTATGACCTGTCTCGTGTGACTTAGTTGGTTTCCACCTTTTATTGTTTAACACATTCACAATGATTTATATTTGTTTATAATACATTTAGTTCCTGTTATTTTACTTTTGCTTACAATATATTCGCAATAGAGTATAGGGTGATTTATCTTATGTAGTTAGCGGTCTCTACACACAATAAAATCAATTGTATGTTTAATAAAAATTGACCATAAAAATACTATTACAATGTAAATAAACAACCTATCAAGAGATGCCTCTGTTGGGATCATTCTGAATCTCTGTGAGTTTCCTTATAAAAAAAGCTTTAATGATTGTGAAACACTGCTTAATATATTTACTCCAAAGGGCTTCATTTTATTTTTTAAACATTTTGTTCACTGGCCTTTTTGAGATATACAATAATAAATAGCTCAAATATTGTCCCAAACAGCTGGATTCGCATTAAAAATGTGATTTCTATTGTTTAGAATTCTTTGGTACTCAGAAGTGTTTCAAGTTAGTAAAACGGGACCAACTGATTTCAAGCCATGGGTCAGAAAAGGTTTGAGATTTTTCCGGTGTTTTCCCGTGATCAATAACTCATTAGAGACACAAACGTTGTGTACATTTGAAAACGAACTAATTTTCTTTGTTAAAAAAAAATGGAACTACTGGAGGAATTAGGTGAGTTAACTTATCCTCGGTTCAACTAGTCATTCATCCATTTATCATTTATAGTGCATATGCATTACGACTCCAAGACAGAGAGAGAGCGGGAAGAAGAGAGGGAGATGGAAGAGGGGGTGCGCAGAGGTTGGAGAGACCAGAGGTGGGAGGCAGTAGTGATGAGGATGACTGAACGAGAGGGTGAGAGCCCCTCGCGGCGGCGGCGGCCAGCAGCGCGCTCTCAGTCGGCCAGGGTTGGCAGTCGAGCACGCAGGTCCTCGCTCAGGCCGGCCGGCTCCGACACCAGGATAGACTCAACAGGTAGTGTAGCAGCTCTGCAGTCTTGTCATAACCATACGTACTGTCCATCAAGCGGACTCGTGAGGGCCCTGTCAAAGTCATAAGACTGACAGCTTATATGTCAAAAATTCCAAATTAAGAAAAAAAAAAAAAAATCCCAATGGTGACAATCTCAGATTCGTACCTAAAATATACTTAAAGAACTGACGGTTAATATCTTATGTAGATTATTTTGAATACGTCATTCATCAAACGGAATCGAAGGCACTATTGAAGTCATAAGTTATAATGGCCTGTGAGTCGCAGGTTAATCTAAAATAAGATCACCCTCAATTGTACCGAAACTGCTAAATAGCTGGTTGTATTTTATTTTTTTTAAAATATATTTCAGCCATTTTTACTCAAAAAGATTTTAAACATAAATCTCCAAAATACTTACAATGCTACAACAAAAAAAAAATTTATTTTTATTGTGTTTTTTACAAATATAGTACGTGGACCGGTTGGTTACAGTCAATCTCTTTAGTTATTTAATTGAGGCCATTAAGACAGCATCTATCCATTATATTATGAAATGAACTTGTTTGTATCTAACCCAAAAAACTTTTTCCCCCGCTGCAAGAAAACCTGCCCTATCTCACTTATTATTAAAGTGTGTTTAACAGGGAGGAAAATTCACAGCGTTGACTTTTCTGTACCGCCACCTCCCACTACTTTTTTTAATTTAGCTATATCAAAATTTACGATATCATAAGTAAAATTTTGTTCGAAAATTGAAAATTTTACCAGCCATTTTATAAGAATCAAACAGTTCAACATACTCAATTACATAAAATATAATATCTATTGTAAATTATATTATGGTTACTTTCTTGGTTATTTGATGTTGCAGTACAATCACACAAGGTCACTATTAAAATAAATGGGTTATAATTAATTATTTTAACATTTTCCATCCTATTATGTGTTGTCTAAAACTCTATTTAAAGATGTCTTTTTGTAATAGATTGATGCCAAGTTTTCCTTTGATCCATAGTCATAACAGAAAAAGTAAACATTCCTAAATGGTAAATAATAATAAATCCTTCTTTATTAATTGGTTGGTTTTACTATGGAAGCACTTGCCTACTCAGGGGTGAAACACTATCTTATTATAGAAATGAAATAAATTTATCATAAATTATCTTTCCATCTGGGAATTTTAACCCAGAACTTACCAGTATTATGAATCACTTTTAACTGTTAACCCAAAACCAAATAAGAGCTCTGAAGGTTTTTTATTCTATGTTCGTTAAAGTCGTCTAGTTTTGGAACTTTAGCTATTTTTCCCCAGAGTTTCTTGCATAAATTACACCCAAGAATAAAATAAATAAATATATTAAAAATTGTAAAATATACTGATGTGATTCCTACATCGATGTAACACTAAATTGTTTATCAACTGTTTCACCAGTTAATGAAAGAAAAATGTTTTTATCAGATTAAGATTATTTTAATAAACGTCGATTTTCATAATTAATCCATTTATGTTAGTCTCCGCCCTTGGACGTCGCGGGGAAATAGCATATTTTACATTTATTCGATTTATTAATCAATCTCTAAAAAAATATTTTGATATAGTAGATTTTAACAAATACACACAAACTTAATCTAAATTAAACTAATTTAAGTTAATCAAGCTAATACCAAATAGTTTTGTTCAAAATACAAAAGGTTGTATATTTTTGTAATTATTTGAGAAAATTAACTTGACTTCCACCCAGGTAATACCATATCATAGTATGTATAGGTGTGCATTTTTAACATAAAAATACGATATCGCTACTTTCAAATTACTAGACAACAAATGTTTTTGATAAACAAAAAAAAAGACACCATACATCAGAAATGATGATGAACTTTTCTTTTCATTATATAAATAATGATTGATTTATATATCATATGATATTTGTCAGATATATTAACAAAGTTCAAACATTAACCACTAAGCATTAAATGTATTATATATTGTTACATATGGTCTTGTTAACAAAGAATATCAACACTACTTCCAAAAAAACAAATATTTGATTTAATAATTAAAATTATAAAATGGTTAATATTTAAATAATTGGAAATATTAGCATAGGATGTTTCATTTATTTAGTGCTTACCTAAAATAAATCACCAAAGTACTAAACTAAAAGTGGTCTAGGCAGAATTACAGTGGGGGTTCCGTGTCTTCACCAATATGTCGTCGAAGTCACAGGAATGACAGAGGGTGTTCGTGCTCTCTAACATATGTCCACAGAACGAAGAAGAAAAAATGGTTGGGTCAAGACATGATTAATTTTGAAGCCTTAAGTAATACTAACTTGATAGTTTCAGGAGGAGTTTAAGGGGTCACCTGCAGTTACAGGTTCACTGTTTGCAGGTCAGGTTCAGTCACAACAAGGGTTATATGCAAACAGATACCAATTTTTGCTTTGCCTCATTTGTGAACAAAATTGAATTTAGTTTATGGGTTATATCGTGCCTTGGATGTAGTTTGTATGTGGTTGCTATAGGCTGTGAGAAATAAATTGATTGGATTAATTAACTATTAAATCTGAAGGGATATTTGTTTGAGTCATGCGCGTTGTGGCAATCAGCTGAAATATGGATTCTGCAGTGATATCACATTTTGTTATTTTTAACAAACTCTGACTTTCGACATGAAAGACTTACGTGACATCGGTGTAGATTTGCCCTGAAAGCTGAGCATTTAAGAAAAGTTAGTGCCTGCCAATCGGAATGCCAGAAAATGCATCTTTGATACCAACAAATGCCGAATTGGGAAGCTCCTTTTTAATTGTTTTTTTTTCGTTTAGTATGCTATCCTATGCATTAAAATATGCACATTATAAATTAGAGTTGCTGGCTTAACTAATTTAAACTGTTACATCCCAGTATCTTATTGTAATATGTCTATGATTTTATGATTTTGGGTGATTGAAAGATTTTAGGAATGGGTGTTACTCGATAAGGAAAATACTATAGGATTTTGATAAGCTGATATTGTATAGCGTCTTCCAATAGGGACTTTTGAACTTCGACAGTTGATAGCGGCCATATTGTTGAAGCTGCATCTGTCAAATTGGCTGTCATTTATTTACTCTGTTTTGCCAAATTACCATGGACGGATATAGTGTTCAACAACTCGTGCAAATGATAAAATTGTTTTATCTATATGGTTGTTCTGTTCGAGCAACGTTCCGCGCACTTCGCCCATTTTACGGTCGCCATAACCGTCCTACCGAGAGGACTATTCGCAGTGTGGTGGACAAGTTTAAGTCCACTGGTTCAGTAAACAATCAACCAACACCCGTACGTACGTCGACGAAACGCAAGATCTGCCGAAAACATCGCCGCTGTCCGCGAGAGTGTGCAGGAGAATCCGAGGCAGCCTATTTCGCGTAGCTCACAAGAACTCGGTCTTTCGCAGACCACAACATGGCGAATTTTGCGTCGTGACTTGAGCCTGCACCCGTACAAAAAACGACTGACCCAGGAGCTGAAGGTAAACGACCATAGACAACGACGTGTGTTCGCAGAATGGGCCCTGGAGCAGTTGGAAACTGACCCTAATTTTCATCGAAAAATCATCTTCAGCTATGAGGCCCGTTTCTGGATCAATGGTTACGTCAACAAACAAAATTGTCGAATTTGGGACGATACCAATCCACATAATTTCCTAGAGCGTCCAATGAATGCAACCCGAAAAAGTCTCTGTTTGGTGTGGATTTTGGGCTGGTGGCGTCATCGGTCCATATTTCTTTGAGAACGACTTTTGCCCGGCCATCACCGTCAACGGCGAGCGCTATAGGTCGATGATTACCAACTTCTTTTGGCCTGAATTGGATGATATGGACACCAATGACATGTGGTTTCAACAGGACGGCGCTATGTGCCACACAGCTCATGTCACATTGGACATTCTGCACGAGCGATTTGAGGGCATGGTCATCTCACTTGGAGGTGATGTGTACTGGCCACCAAGATCGTGCGTGCGATTTGACCCCGTTAGACTTTTTCTTGAGGGGTTTTCTTAAGTCGCAAGTCTATGTGAATATTCGGATACTCAAAGCCAACATAACCAATGCCATCGGTTATTGATTTATGCGCCAGAGTCATGGAAAATTGGACATTTCGGATGCGCGTACCCAGCGAAGCCACGGTATAGTAGTCAAAGGGAGCGTTGACTATAGTTCTGAGGACTTGGTACAATACTATTGAAATATTTGTCTCTGAAATATTGACATTATTTAGACGTCCAGTTATTTATAAAATATTGAAATTTAACAGGTCGCAAAGTAAAACGGAAAATAAACAATCATATATTTACAGTACACAATTGCATACCAAAATTTCAGCCCAAGAGTTCTTCTGAATTTTCGGCCTTAATAGAAACAGCTATTCAGCTCATGGACTAACCATAGAGAATATTCCAATTGACAGTGAGGATATAAAGTTCACTTTCATAAAAATAGAGGAATTGTTTTTAATATAATTACATCGCAAACGCAACGATTTTATAGCAACACCAAGTTTCCCTGCCCTTTAAACCCCTGTTTTTTAACAACCACTTGCCACCGAGTGGGATTTAATTAAGTGGCTGGCTTCAAAATTAATGATTTTCGAACCCTTACATTTTCGCTTTGTCGTTCTCGAGTCTCATCTTAAAAGGCACGAACGCCCTCCGTCATCCCTAAAACTTCGAAAACTTATTGGTCAAATCACAGAACCCTGACTACACCAGCTCTGGGTTTGGCCAAAGTACTTTCTCGTTTTACTGTAGGTAAAAAGTGATCACATCCTAACTACTGGTATTGCCAAGGATTTCTAGTTTTACCATTAGTTTTATCGCTTGTAAAAATTTACTTTTTTTTAACAAGGGAACTCTAATAATATCCTATATTTCTCAAATCTTCAATTTTGAAATTCGATAATTTAATAAATAACACTAAAATAATTAGCCATTATTCTGCTACCCTGTGATATCTATGGTCTCTTCTTTTTTTATTTATCTCCAAGGAAATTAATTTTTCACTGACTCACATTTTAATGTATGAATTGTTAGCTATATAAAAAAAAAGATTCATTGTATTCACTTTATTCACTAACTAAACTGTTTTTTTGTGGTTTTTTATATAACAATATATATCAAAATAATATTTTACTTGAAGTTTTTTTTTTTTTATAAAAGGATATGCAACAGAGATTTATCAAAATAATATTTTACTTGAAGTTTTTTTTTTTTTATAAAAGGATATGCAACAGAGATTTATCATAATAATATTTTTAATTATAGCTTCCAGAAATGCTGAAGAGATAAAGAAACAAATATCAATAATAATAATAAACTATGAAGATATAATTTTTCTTTACATTGAAATAAAATTAACAGGATTTTTATAAATTTGACTGGTATTTCAGTTTTCTTAGTGTTATAATACCTTTTTCACATGTGTTTATATTTTATTCTATAATATTATTTTAAATATAATCGTAATCAAGCAGCTGTAACATAGCGTAGTCAAAGACAAATACACCGGCAATGGTACTGTTCCGTGGTTGAGTTTTGCTAGCACAGATACTTTGCTAATGTCAACAAGTGCTTGTTGGAGAGGAACACTGCATGTTTCTACTAACGTGTAAATCTCGTGGTGAGAGATACTCTGCCTGGCCATCGAAACATTTTTAGAACCGGGCCGATTTTAGCCTAAACATTTTAACCAAATAGTGGGAATTCCTCGATGTTGTTTTTCAGTTTAAACATGGTTGCCATTCGCGACTGAATGACCCTTACTTTAGATCAATAACTTGGTTCAGAAGATGTTAATTCCTTCATTCGCAAACCCGTTGGTTTAGAAATTTTTGCTTCTTAAGTATCGTTATTGGTTCAATGCATAATTAGTACGAGGGCGTACCCAAAATAAACCGAACTGACGGAGTTCTTGTAGCGGATTTTGCCGGTAGGGCCAAGAAAAGCTACTTTTCACCAGTCAGTAAGGCAAGAGACACTGGAAAAGGTTCCGCTTGTGTTAACTTATGTGTTTTGCACGCTCATCGTTTTTGTGATGGCTGATTTTTGTTAACAGTGCGTGGCCTTGAAATTTTGTTTCCTGCTCGGGAAAACTAGCACAGAAACTCTTGAAAAGTTAGAAGCGGCCTACAAGAATGATGCTATAAGGAAAACTCAAGTGATCGTGTGGTTTTCTTTTTTTAAAATTGGAGAAATGTCAATTAATGACCAACCTCGCTCTGGACATCCTTTGACGGCCCAAACCAACGAGAATGTCGACAAAATTCATGAAATCGTCGCGGTAGATCGACTGCGGGCCATCGAAGAAGTTGTGGATAAATCTGAGGAGACTTCAGATAGCGAAGCTAAAGTAAAGATTTGAGGATGAGAAGGGTAGCTACCATAGCCCTTTCTGTGCGGCGAATTTTGACAATAGTCGTTGGTTTAGAAATTTCTGCTTCTTAAGTATCGTTATTGGTTCAGTGCATAATTAGTACGAGGGCGTACCCAAAATAAACCGAACTGACGGAGTTCTTGTAGCTCCTATTCACCCGATCTAGCCCTCTGCGACTTCTTTTTATTCCCCTGAATGAAAAGGGACATGGCGTTTTGCGGACGTGGAAGAATTAAAGAGAAAAAACATGGAAGAGCTGTCTGGAATCACATAAGAAGAATTTAAAAAATATTTCAAACATGACCTAACAAAGCTATTATTTTAGCTTTTATTTATTTTATTATCATCTTCATGTTGAGGTCGGAAACTTTTCAGATCACCTGTGTATTGACTCCAATATATACACTTTGTAAAAACAAATTATATAAATCACTTAGTACAAAAATAATTCGGTATCTTTCGGGTACGCCCTCGTGAGAAAGTTTATATATGTATGAACATACTTTTAGAGCTTAGCGTGAAAGAGTCATGAATTTTGAATTTCAGCTGGCCAAGAACGCAAAGGATTCGATTCTGGAAAGTTTATGTTTTATTATTTTATAATACTACGAGCACGTTGATCTTACCAATATATTAAGAGACATATTTCAATGGTTTTAGTGTAAAATTTAAATATATACATTTTTTATGACGCCCTTGAAGATAAGTGAAAATCAATCAATTATAGATACTAATTAAATGTATCCTATTCCCTGTTTACTATTCTTAAGATATATTTTTTTTTCCAAAGCTCTGAAAATTTTTAAAAAGGAATGGGGACAAATAAAATGACATGGAATTTCTAGGAGTGAAAAGGATCCTTTTACTAGGAGGGACCTATTTGAAGGTTGGGTGAAGGAATTGAGGAGTGTGGTAGACCTCGGCTGAGGTGTAGATATTTCGGTACAGTGGTGAGAGTCCACTGAAGGTTGAGCCTAGAGTCTGTCTTGGCATGTAGTTTTGACTCCTTCAGCGGGGTAATGGTGTGCCTGTCAGGAGCTTGTTGATTGACCAATGGCCGTAATGCCCACCATCTTGTCTCGGTAGCGCCGTATTTGTATTTATTTAATTATATTTAAATCTTTAAATTTATTTTATCTGGAAGAGATGACTCGATATATCAAATAAAAAACAGTTTGGCCACCTTACATTATTTTATTATCAGTAATAATTAGTTTATTTGCAATCACTCTAACAAATTATGCCTGCTCCAATAAATTTTATGTGGTTCTAACATTATATAAACTATCAACATGTTGCTGTGAAGCATTATTGATCGGAGTATTCGTTGTAATGAGTAGTTTTGAATTTAATGGCATTTAGTATTTAAGAGGCCTCCGAAGAATTAGCCTGGTATGGTGGACGAAATATCAAGGAAAAAATGTCAACCCGGGAGAATAACCTTTAGAAAAGAAAATTCCTTTGACATCCCTGGTAAAAGACAGCGTGACATCAATAGCTTGTCACTTGGTCTCCAGACTGTTACATGTCGAAATGCCATCTGTAAATAACTCAATTCAAATTTTCTTCTTTTTCCGATGGATATGATTTCCAACAACCGGTCATTAAAGATATGCAGGATTTGGAGGGAATTTCTTATGGTTTGCTGTTGGAGGAGTCGTTTGATGACTTAGAAATTTATTCTCACTTATGCTTCCATTACGATAGGTCCTTTTTTGAGAGTCCCCTACATGCCCTCAAGTATGTCCACATAAGGGGAAAAAGTATTCATTTAAGCCTTTGAAAAATTTGACTTAACTTAAGTACTTGATAACTGGAGTAATACTTTGTTAAAGATATTGTTAGCCTGGCCTCACACAGACTTTTCCCTACCCATCCATAATATTTAATAATGAGTAAATGATCTATAAAACCCCAGGTCTCCGTCGACAGAACTGCTTGAAAAACCAAAAATACGAATTCATTTAGCAGTATTAAGATCTATTTTGATTAGTATGCGGAAATAGACTTTAAATCAGGAGTGAAAATAATAAAAATGAAAAAAATAAGGAGTGAAAGGGATCCTTTTACTAGAAGTGACCTATTTGAAGGTTGACTGAAGGAATCGAGGAGTGTGGTAGGCCTCGGCTGAGGTGTAGATATCTCGGTACAGTGATGAGAGTCCACTGAAGGGCTCTCATATTTGAATAAATATGGTTTCTTCCGATCAAATTACCATAAACAGCTTATAAAATGGGTGCTATAATATATTATAATATGGGTGTTAGAATAGTGGGGCAAATAATAGATAATTTACTTTCAGGTAACGTGCTTTGCCTGAATTCAGCCAAACTCAAAAATGAATCACACTATTTACAAAATCAGTCTGTTAATAGTGGTCATTGAATAAAAAAATAATTTCATAGAGAATTATCTGCATCAATTGAAGTGAATCAGTCTATAGGCGTCAAACGTATATAATAGGTACACAATATGGGTCTCTAGACAAATAATTAAATAAAGACACATTTATTCTTTACAATTTCGCATGAATTTATTATAAATATTTTCACATGAATCCCTTTATTACTCTTTTATCTATCAATCGTGTTGAGCGTGTATTGTTTGTTTCAGAATTGAGGCACACAGCTATCTCCTTCACCATATTGAATCCAAAAATATTAGTTTGATTTTAATCTGAATGCCCTCCGATGATTTTAATATTCATATCAACTCAGCTTTTATATGAGTTGAATAAAATATCCATCTCGTATTCTAGGAATATTAGTCCGTATATTAAAGTTGGAATATAAAGTTCATTCTGGCTACGGAGTCACATTTCTGTTATAAATTATATTTCACTGCAATAATAAATAGTGCTTTAAAACACTCGACTATCGTCAGCGTCATAAAGAAGAAATTTCTAGTAAATTTGGCCCATCGACCACATAATAGTCTGATTGCCAAAATAAATCTGGATATAAATTTTAAGGAATCAGAAAACTTAGCATCAGGACTTTTATAGATATATTTTATAGAGAAGAATTGTAATATAGCACTGTTAATCTTCCAAACTCCCAGTTTTTGCTGTAAAAGGATTTATTTTCGATTGTTTTCTAAAGGAAAATCTCTTTCTTTATATAATTTACTAAATACAATTTTCAAGTAGATGGCATTATTTTTATTGCTTATAAACGTTTCTTTACTGCTCTACGTGATAGTAAGTCATAAGATCATTTACCAACATTTCATAACAAATGAAAGTAGAGGCTGCTTGAATGACTACCTCACCATTTTTTTTTTCTGAACTCCTGTTTATTTATTTATTGAAAAAAAAATGTGTTCACGTGTACATTATTGTTTACCTCGAAGAACTCAACCCAGGTACTATATTTTATCCAGGAAATAGAAATAGAGGTTAGCCCTTTTACCTGTTAGGCTAATGGATAACCAATTTTAGGTTTAAGCACAAAACCAGCTAACCGTTAGTAAAGTAGACCCTTCGCCTTTTTCTCCGTATTTTACTAACTCCAGGTGTTTGGCTAGATTGTTGTTGATGGGCTAGTAGACAATTCGACTTTTAGGTCCAGCTCTATTGATTGTAGAGTGTTCATTTTAACATAAAAAGGTCCCCACTTTATCCATGCTTTCGTTTTAACCCCATGCCGACATTTTGTTGAGGTTAATGCAAAAATTAGTTTTTTAATACAAACAAAAATTAAAATTTAATTCAGAGAAGATCCCATAACAAATTGATTATATTATTATGCAGCAGTTGGTCACATACAACATTACTTTATCAAGAATAAGATAAATACCAGTATCACCTTATATTTTTTGAATGTCGACCAATTAATTACGTGCTGTTTGAAACTTTCTGTAATAGCTCACCAAAACTATTCTGTCAAATCTTTGAGTTAAAAAAATCAATTATTAGAAATTTGCAGTAGGGACTAAAAAAAACAACAACTATCCTGTTATTTCTGGAAAACGGTTAGACCTAGACCCCTATGACTTTTAGGAAGGCATTCGGTTCCATTTGCTTTCCATTGTATCTTCCAATCGTCTAAACTTTATGGTAACTTCAACGGTTGAAGTTGAAAAGGTTTTTTAAACCTTCCTTTTATCCTCATTAATCGTCAATATCTCGGAAATGGCTGTTCGATACATTAAAAGGTTGGTCTCTCTATGTATCAGCCATCAAACTAAAAAATTATTTTTCTTTGTAATATCATTCTCTCAACTAATAAGAATGAAGTTTGTTTTCTTCTATCCTAATTATACTATTTGAAAAATTTAATTATTTGTCGGGATGTTGGCTTTGATAAATGAAAGGAAAATGTTAGATTTTCTTCAAAAATGCTATCAGACGGTGATTCGACATATACGTCAGCTCCTGATAATATGAAAACTAAGAAATACTATATAAATAAAACATACTTAACATAAATATAATAAAAATATATCCATCTAATTGGATATAGAATTGAATATAAATAAGGGCCTTGTAGTTTGTGTGTTTCAAGTAGTTGTAGCCCTTATATAAGGTTATATCTTAGATTTTTGTTTCATCTAGATTCCTGCTAAGTTTCACAAATTATCGTCCTTATTTACAATATTCGTACTTGTTACAATACACTATTCTGGAGAAAAAGATTTTAAAAAAAGCTAATATATTGATAGTATGTCGAAACGTTGTTTATTAATAAACTTGATGAAAACCTAACAACCCTTTTTCGTAAACCTAAGCCGATCTCCCAACAAACTCTTCAACTCGTGCGTATACACTTTACTTATTTATATACGCTTGCAATGAACTCAAAGTGTTTATTGCACCTCCATTTACCCCTTATTTGCGTTTTTTTTAAAAACAATTGTCGAATGATTAACATCTGCATTTCTTTCGTTATAATCAGAGCTTGAAGCAGATGGCTATTCCAAATAATAAAAGTAAGCCATTTGTGTGTTGATTTTTTGGATAAGTACTTAATTAATTATAAACTTTATCGTTCGAAAAGCTATGGTAAAAATATTATGGTGCATGTCTAATAGAAATCGAACGCTCCACTTATAAGATTTTTTAAGAAGGTATTTTTAAACGCCTAGCCATAAGTCATGTTCTGGGTTTTGTTCACAAAACCACTTACTGACTTGTAGATGTATAACATCTCAATGAAAACACACACATTGGCGCTAGGACACACAGTTTAGGACTAATTGCCATAGGATGATCAATTGTTCCCTTTTTCCGAATCAAATCATCTAGAATTATAGGTATTGTTATCTTCTGATAGAATTCCGATTTGTAGAGACTAAAGAAATAAAAATCAAATTAGACAACCATGGTTAAAATCAGAGATAATTTATACCACTCATAATAAAATTTATAAATCCAAGGAGAAATGCTTTCAGTTAAGTTGAGGTTAACCTACAACATAGGCTGTTAGTAGCTATGTTACAACTCAACTTTGATTTCGGCTTTCTTAACCGGGTTCGCTACTCCTTTGTTTGAGTAGCTAGCTACTCATTTAGCCTCACCCTGACCAGACTTCCCCCCCCTCATATAAAAAAATTCCTGTTGGAGCCGGGAATCTAACGCAAATCTCCACTGTTTCTGACTAATCCTAAAGCCTGTCTGAAAATCACTAAGCCGTTTATTAATTAAAAATGTGCTCCTTAGATAAAAGCTTATCCTTCGAATACAAGTCTGGAGCTAACGAGTGATTTCTCATTTCTATCTATAATATCTTTTCTATCTGTAATATCTGTGAGAGGCATAACTATTTACTGGCACAAGTACACAGTGTCGAAACGGGTGACCATGCCGTTATCGTGTTCAAAGTTTGAGATAGCTTCGTCTCTCTGGAAACTGGAACATTGTTTCAGCTTCGTCTCTAAACTGCCACGTAGAAGGTATTGTTTATCACTAAAGTTGACGTGCTATTGATCATTGCCAAGCCCTAGGGGAGAGGCTCTACTTTCAAACCTGGTGTCGGGCAAATGTTAGTTTTTTTTTTATATATAACTGTATACCTCGAATTACTTGTAAAAAATGGACAAACTACTGATTATTTTATCAACAAGTATTTTTGAGTTGCACATTAAGGAGAATAACTTCAATAAAATAGAGAAACTTCTCGAGTTTTATTCCTTGAAATGCCTCATTTTTTTACAAGAAACTGGGCTGTAACATTGATGTGAATGTATAGATGAATTTGTTGTGATATTGGCTTAAATTGACGAAAAAGAGATGTTAAATCTTCATAAAAGTTGCAACATACTGTGCATTTTTGCTTAGGGTTTTGGTATAATATGGTTGGAATGAGATATTGACCTCCTAAACTACACTGAAGGAAAGTTATCGTAGTTAATAAATTCGATGAAAGTGAATCATTTCTCTTTTTTTAACCTAAGACGGTATCGAAATGCAGCTGTGGTCCTTTAAAACATTTATTAATGAGGAATAATTTTAGCTGGGATGGATATATGGTCTATGGTCACACATTAATTTATATGAAAATTTGGTTACTACTATTGAACGTTAACCGCAATTGCTATGAAACATATTTCTAATAAATAAAAAGGAATGAGCAAGAATCTGCGAGTTTCATTCTTCTCAGCTAAAATAAAACAAAAACTCAATGTTACGTTATTCCATGCATAATTGTGATGATGCCAATTTGGCCACCAACCAATTTGCCAAGCCCATGCAGTTTTTTATAGATGTTTATAACATCATCTCTAAATCATCTATGAATCACAATAATCTCTATTAAATGGAGTGGTGTGTCAAAAAAAAACCTATTTTTACTGGCGTGTCATTTCCAAAAGCTTTAGAGATTCATTCAATTAAAAAAAAAATAATGAAAATGAAACACTATTGGTCACGAAAATTCCTTTCAATTTATACATAACATAAACGAATTAATTACGTTATGTACGAAAATATTAAATGAGGTCATTTTCACATTCATTTTGGGGAGTTTATATCTAATTCTTTTAAGTGGCCTGATTTGTTTGTGTAATATCCTATGCAAGCATTTAATAGACGACCCGTAAACAACTGACTAAGGTAGTAGATGAGTTAATACCACTGATATAATTAATTACTGCCATTAGCATAAATACTTCATCATTTTCCTGAAATTTTTATGGGGAAAATGAGCTTAAAGAGTATCGGGAGTTCGAAACCAAATGGGCCATAAGAAGAGTACTTCAGACACGCGTTTCAAAAAGTTGATTTTATCTTCGTTTCTATTTAAATTATCTAAACTAAATAAACTATTAATTATTCATATTCATTCATTACAAGTTTTCTGAGTTACTGCTGAAGTACACTGCCTGAATTACAGTCTTATTGATATTGGGAACCACAGCAAGCCTTAATTAGCTAAACGTGACTCATTTTCCGAAACAAAACTGTAAATTGATTCATAACACAGCTTGACAATAAGAAATAGCTAGATGATTACATCAGAGCTTTTAATTACATACATATATATATATATATATATATATATATATATATATATATATATATATATATATATATAGTCAAGTATAATTATATAGGGATCTGATTAACAATTACAAAATAAATAATTGAAAATTAAAACGCTTACAACCTTACTATTACGTATATGTGAACAAGGTATATATATTATATATGTATATATATATACATGTATCACTCTCAATATTAATATAATTGTATTTGTTCTGTTCCTGATTCCACAAAAACACCTTCATATTACGTATTTAAAGGGGATGAAGTTAAAACTAAATATTAATTTAGCCATGCAATTAGCTAAAAGGACGAATATAAAAAAAAAAAAATTAAAATCATGAGATATAAAATATCCTCCGACTGCTTGAATTTATTATAAAATGAATTTTTAAGTGAGTAAACGATATTTCTTTGAATTTTAACCGAAAAGTTTTTCGTTTTACCAATATCAAACAGTTAACATTTTTATGGATTTTATGTTCTTTCACTTGCTCGTTTTTTCTCTCTTAGCGTCCAGTGACTTGTCTTCGTACGATTTCTGTATCCATTTTATTTTTGGAAAAACGTCACATTTGTTCCACTTTCCTCCCTCTACCTCTGCCCAAGATATAATGCCAATATTTCCAAGTATTGTCTATTTATAAACCTAGATATACTAACGAAACTCTAGCTCTATGTTATGACTTCCACCTGACTTTTCTGTCCCCCGGCAATTCTGAGCTGTACAAGTCATCTCAGTGGCCGATTCTCAACCATTGCTTTGTCGGATACCACCTCTTCACACATTATCAGATTCCGAACGGGGCTACTCTGCTGAAACGCATCTCTAAGCCATTCCCATATTAATATTATTTGTACCATAACAGGAAGAAACATAGTTTCAACTATGACTAGCTTGGTATACTACAGTCACAGTTAAGGGATTTCTTAATAACATAAATGAGGTTACTTCTATTTATTTATTTTTTTCAGACCATTCCTCAATATATGGTCATCTATTGGTACCATCGTGAATATTTTGTCACTAGAATTCCATTATTAGTAAAATTTCTCTTACCCAATAAGTTTAATAAGAAGTCTTTCGTAAACATTTTCGTACTCAACAAGAGCTTACAAATGCCATAAATGCAGATCAAAACTTTACAACCTCCCAAATCCTCTAATCAAAATTAAAGTCAGCTTTTTTAGATGATGTGCTTTTTGAGTATTTAGCTACGTAATGTTTAGGTATTGGTATTTTTTAAATACCTTTTATATGTTTTGGTTTTTTTGTGATGTTGTGTTTATACTAGTATGTTCTCTTTTTGTTTCTTTGAAAAGGGTACATCCATCAACTACTACTAAAAGTATTTTACTCAACGAAAATGTCACCTATAATTTTGACTGCTACTTTCTTTTTCTTTTAATCAATTGGTTTGTTATTTTTTTTTTATTGCAATTTTTTCTTAGCGAGTAAATACATACATGTTATATGCGATACATATAGCATATATACAATACATGTTATATGCATTGTGCATTGTATCTCACTAATTCACATTGGAGTGTATTACTTACTTATAGTTCTTGTTAAACGGGCGTTAAATCAATTTTAATAAACACAATGTAACCAGATGGCACCTTCTACCTTTTGAAGTGATATTTTAGCAGTGGTTGACAAACGGTTTTATAATTTATACTTGAAGTATTGTTGGACAATATATCAGACACGTTCTTGCCACTTAGAAGCTGTCGACTACAAGTTATACCTTCCTGCATTCCTACCTCTCCAGCCCCCTGCTAAATATATATCTTATATGTGGCTTTGTTCTCTGTCTCTAGCAGGCTTTAAATAATACACCATCAAACGTTTTCTTCAGGGTATATTTTACAGATCCTATTGCATACTGTACAATAGAAAATAAGTAAGTTTTATAATAATAAGTAACCGGTTATTTTCAAAATGTACGGAATCTAATATATATATATTTTTTTAAACCATATAAATACCGTTGGTGAGCATAAAGGTATAATGTAATCATTTTTAAAGCCGTTCAATAAAAAAATAATGATTAACCCAATGAAAATATTTAGCTTCAGGCCTATGATCCCGGGACCTTCGGGATTAAAAACCACTGGTAATTATTGATATTTGCCCAGTATATGTAGAATATTTAATTTCAAAATTTTGTAAAATTTAAAAATACAAAACCGTAGCCTTCTCTGTGAGGTTGTTATTATTCATTGAACGAGAGCAGTTGAAGAGTTATGCATTGTCACGTCTCTTGTTCGATACGGGACAGGTCAGATGGAAAAGAGGCAGTCTAACTATATTTTTTCTGTAAATCATAAATATTAAATCAGGGGAATTACATGTCATAACTAGTAATTATTAATGAAAATAACCATTTTGTTTTCAGATAAGTCTACTAGAATTGTTTCACAACAACAACAAATCAATCAAATGACAAAATCATTCTTTAAACTTTTATTGTTTTATCTTTATTGTGAATGTGCAACACACTATAGTAATTTATAACCTTACTTGTTATTATAGCCTGTAATGTTTCCTGAATGTTATGCTTAAACGATATAATTGGCTCAAGAAAATAGATCTCTTGTCCCGTTCGAAAAAATCGTCGAATTTTTAAAGTTCTCAAACTCCCGATAAACCGTATTTAACACTATTCCGTTTCTAATATATGATCAGTAACTCATTCTCTCTAATATTGACTTTGATATGTATATATTCGTAAATATTGATTTATTTTTAAATTATATTAGGATAATCATTTTGTCCTGTATTTTGTTCTGTATGTTACTCCATTATATAATTTTTATAAAATAACAAAACCTGTATATAACGAAGCGACGCTACAGGAAATACAAAAATAACTTGTAAATAGATTCGCCTGAGGATATATAATTGTATATAATTATCTGTAAATTTAACGGGGCTAAGAAGGAAAAAAAAATAATAATATCTCCGCCATTAACATTTGTTTTTAATTCTGAAAAAATTATTGTAAGTTATAGTGACTGTTGAATAATATTTTCATAAAATCGACTGAAGGCTTCCATGTCAGCCCACGCACGAGGCTGAAAGGACAAAAGCTAAACAGACGCTTAGGACAACTGTGCAGAATTATTCAAAGGTCATCCTTTCTCTCGATAGACAAGAAAGTACTAATCTACAAATTTATACTAAAACCAATCTGGGCTTACGGGCTAGAGCTATGGGGGGACAGCAAAAATGTCCAACATCAAGCGTATCCAATCCTTTCAATCAAAAGTCCTGAGAAGAATAGTAAATGCCCCTTATTACGACAGCAACAAACGATCTTAATATACTCTACATACTTGAACTCATTCCTTCCAGGATCATAAAATTCTCTCGAAACTTATCCGACCACTCTAGTCCCTGAAATAATAAAAGTTATTTCAAAGTCCTTTATTATTTTATAAATGTTTCAAAAATACTTGGTAATTATAATATCATATAAATAACGTATTATTATCATTTTTTTAATTTAAAATTTTTTTTAAGTTTTAACAAAACGATATAAATATTTATTTAATTTTTTTTTATTTATTTGACCATTTATATAGCATAATAACATATCCCTAATAAAAATTCTGATGATCGTACGATTGAGTTTAAGAGAAGCTTCTTTTAATAACAGACAAGGTGATTTGACAACCGGACTGTTGCAACACTCGTTTAACATTGTAGAAGTTCTCCTGCTTAGAAGAAGTCCGTAGTGGAAGTCCGCAGTTAACTTAAAGAAGCGGTTAACTGGCCGAAGATTTACTGGCGGGCGTAGGCCTACTTATTGCCGATACGGAAGGGGAAGTTTTAATAGGCGTTAGGTTGAGTGGGGCGAGAACAACTTCCCACAAGCTCCCCGCCCTTTTGTTTGTCAGCTGAGCACAACCTCCTCGGGAACTTTCTACAGGGCTCGCGTTTAAGCCATCAACATGTTCATCTAGATAATTATTATACATATTGAAGGATTAACCAATAATCAGTTCGAATCTTCATACTTCTTGCTTATTTAGGCATATTCTTCTTCAAAATTTAACAATAATACACTTATTTAGCGTCGTTATTACATATTATATGAATTAAAGTTTTATGTTTACTTGATTATTATGTACATTATTCTTGAAAGTATAGAAAATGGTGAAAATAGTTGAAAAGTCAATGTTTGGGATTTTTTTTTTTTTTTTTTTTTTTTTTTCATAATCTTCATAAACCACCTTGTGAAGAGCTGTCCTAGGAATAGTTTGATGTTAAAAGATCTGATATATTTTTTTGAGACGGATTGAGAAATGCTTCAATATTGAAATGTTACATTGTTTTTATCCACAAACAGGATATCATCAGCGGAACATTAAATAGGGAGTATTACAACTGTATTTGATTTTCAGATTATGTTTGTATGTTGATACATGAATTAGTGCTGTAGTGGTATTTAATTCAGGATAAAAATTAGGTCTCGTGCCATAATTTACATTTAATACTTATCACTATATTCACCCAACATATATTTACATTAAATGTACTGCCGTTAACTATATTGATATTTTAGCCGAGCCCGAAAGGAAATGGGTCTACATTCAAGCAGGGTAATTTCGTCTCTGTGTGTCTACCTATTCACTCTAAGTTAGCTGTTCTAAAAATGATCAATCAGTGATGATATCAGGCATTTTATAGACGAAGCAAAAATACATAATAAGAAAAAAAAAGGCAACTGATCCTTGGATATACCAGTCTAACATTATTATTATCTTAAATGTGTGATGTCATATTCACGACTGTTTGTCCATGACGTGGTCTCGACCATGCCCTAGTTAACAGTGTGTGTAAGCATTTTGTTTGTACCAAATTTAGTGAATTATTGCCAGTGATGACTGCCATAATGTATGAATGACATATTAGAAGACCGCCTGTGATAAAAAGAAAATTTATATTACATTATTTATAATGGCAGTTGGTAAATACTGGGCTAATTTTAGCGGAGGACTTGGCAACCCCGATTGAAACCTATTTTCCACACTCTCCCACCATTGCTAGCCCAATCGTAATATCCCCATAGAACACTGTCTACTTTCGCTGGCTAATCTTCATTCTCAATTTCGAATTGAAGGCCTTGTATGTAATTGAGTCCAACAACTGAAAATTATCGATTACGGTAGAATAATTTTTGTTTAGCCACTAAACTGTGCCTTATCAGCCTTTTTTTATTCCAAACAATTCCCACAAAATCAACATCCAGACATTAATTGCCTATCATTATGAATCTTCTGGGTACTTATTAAAGTTATGAAGTTCTCAAACTTGTCTAATTTTAGCATTTTTTATGTTCCCTCGCTTTCTTGTTTAACATGACACAATAAGGATATGGTTAATTGGCTACTGACTTTCTTTCCAGTCTTTTGCAGTTGCACTCCGATTTCTAATACCTAGAATGTTTTGGACATCGCTTTTTACCTTCAGCGCACCTCAGTTTTGGCCTTCCTATCTTCCTTTCTTCTTAGAAGAGTTCTTCTGTCAGCATCTTTGTTGGCAGTTTTCAGTCTCCCTTTCTTCTTCTTTCTCCCCTTCTGAAGGTCTTAGCCATTGTTGGCAAGTTTGTACTTCAAAATCGCCAAAAATATAATCCTCTTCGAAGACCTGAAATTCTTGCTCACTGACTTTGTTGTTGTACATGACTCCAAATTAAAAGAATGACTGATCTAAGTGTGGATTTATTCAATTGAATTTGAAATTCCTGTGACTGAAGTGTTTTTATAGGCTGAGTAATCCTAGTGTTGATCTCCTCTTCAGCAACATTTTCTTGGGTTGGTTCTGAGATATATAATATATTATATACTTTATTATGATAGAATTATAATCTGGCTCATTGGGCAATAAGTGATTGTAATAAATGTTTTCATTCATACCATATTTACAATTATTCACTCGCTGATTCTTACAGGATTTACAAACAGTCCAGAGACCTCCCAAATCCACATGATTGTCACCTCCCTCGCATGCGAAAGAGGAAGCGGAGTCTTGGGAAGTCCCCCACACTCCTCCGTCAGCCACGTCACCGGATACGAGCCAGTGGAGGCTGGCGAAGAGCGCGAGGCCCACATACGCTCAGGACATCATTGGAAAAACTGGCCATTGCCAGGACCCCCCCCCCCTTATTACGCATTTATAGCAGGTCACGCGAGGCCACTGCCTTTTTAGTCTCCAAAGAGGATTATAGGGATGAGTGTTTCTAAGATATGTAAACTCTATCATCCTCCAAGCCATATTGCCCAGATCATAATTAACAAAATGAACGGATAATTTTTAGGTATACTGCATAAGGAGAAATTCAGCATAGCACGACACAATCATAAACTTTTTATTTATAAATACCGTTATATTTATAGCTTCTTAAATGTATTTTACTCTAAAATATGAATTTCGTCATATATGGAGTGGGATTCTGTATTATTGTGAGTTACTAGCTAGGCTGATTGAATAAGATGATATAACTATCACATATACTAATCATTTATCAATATTAAGCATGTGTTTATTTAAATTAAAATACAAACTTGAGTTTCTACTCTTCGTCTCTGCATCTGTTAATAAACACTCGCATGCCTAAAATAATCAGAATCTGCTCATACATGCTTTTTATCATTGTAAATTATTCTATTGTATTCAGAGAATTATTACTAAAAACTCTATATAAATCATCAATTAATTAAGAACTAAAATTTATCAGTTTATAAATTTACGAACCTATGCCACTCTTACCATTATTTTCTGTTCAAGTTCGCAATGATCAATATTCTGTATTAAAAAAAACATAACTGCTAAAAATATATACGGATAAAATGCAATATGTTAATCAAGTAAATGGTTTGAGCAGAAGGACAGTTTTCAAGAGATTGTGATCAGTACACGTACACTCTGTGACCACAAAATAATCTTTTAAAAAATATGCCACATAGCCTTGCTTAAAAATATTTAAATATTGAGAGAATGGGAGAGAGAAAGAGAATCCTGTTTAGAAATTTAACAGTTTATGTCGAATATCCTAATATTGTTTTGTGGCAAGGGAGTTTGTACATCAAATTATATGTGGCATATTTTATCACCCGATAATTAACTTGATAAAATATTTGCGGAGATAATACGCTTGACAGTTGATACTGGTGGGGAAGTCAAGCTGTATTGTTCCACTGTGTGTCAATTATCAGCTAGCTGTAAGAGCCATTGTATTCAAGTTTTCATCCCGTAATTCCCTTACTCCCAATTCGATGAGCTGATCCGTGCAGATTCTCGTGACATGATTTCAGGCACTTGCTCTAATACTAAGTGGATAGGTACATTTCATAAATCGAAGTTGAATTAACAGTATAAACGAATATTTATCAGCTATCATAATTAGCAATGACAAATCAACGCTGTATGCGGCGATGAACTCAGTAAATATGATCATATTCAATAATCTACAATCAACATTCGCCAACGAAAAATCATTTCACTAAACATATTTACAATATACAATTTAAAAGACCAAGCTATGCAAGCTGTAGTTTTTATTTTCTGTTAATAATATATCGTTTATTGTTTTACTTATTAAATTATTGGAAAGTTGTTGGGAAGCAGGTTCATCAGCTATGTAAATTTCGAGGTTATTCATGCTAAAAGATATTTTCTTTTTATAAATAAAACACAAAACTTTTTGTTTGTTTATTTAAGATGTCATAATAAATATCAAGGAAATCAAGGAAAGGATTGATACCAAAATATTTTAGAGTTCAATCAACATTTTCCGGGGCTTAAAGCCTCGCTGTCTTTGAATAATTGGCTGGTGGAAAAATGAATAGTAGCGTATTAGTCTATAAAGCTTGGAGGGGTGTGGATCTCAACGCCCACTTAGATCTCTTCATCCACTTGGGGGGGGGGTACCAACATCATTAGGTACCACTCCATTAAACTAATGTCATTTTTTTTTTGTATAGTAAGGCTTAGATACATTTACTCAAATAAAGTGATTTTCTTTAGACCATTCAGAAACGATCAATCTGAAATGACTCTCTTCTTTAGCCTAATCAACATAATGAAGTGTCTGAGTAGGCCTCATGAAGGGAATCCCATTGCAAAGCCTTCTGGTTTAAAGAATGATGTGAGGGAGGAGAGAAAACCTTATTGAAAGCCCCTCCCCCAGTTTCTTTTGTGTCGGTTGGGGATTTCTCGGATTGTGTGGTGGAGGCATGTGAATAAACGAGCTAGAATTTCTTTACCCTACGCTTTCCTTACTGGGGTATCATTTGACCTGTTTGGTTGTGCTATGTGAGAGGTCTGATTACCATCAGTATTAGCATATGGGGAGCCAGATAAATTATAAAATTAAGAAATTATATAATTATTATCATTGCTATACAGTTGTATTATTTTTTTAATTTAAATAGCAGGAGTAATGAAACAACTGATGCCTACTGTATTAACCACTACCATGTACGCCTGTCAATTTATTGTGTAAATTTCATTTTCTAGTTGATCTCGTCACAACAAACATAGACTTAAATCAGTAATTCAGACATAATTATAATTTAGCAACATGAATTCCACAAATTTCAAAACTAATTTCGTGAACAGTCTTAGTGGTTAGCATGCTTAATATAAGAATATGCAAAGGATTTTTAAAGGTCTGGTTAGGTTCAATCAGCCTTAACAGAAAAAAAGGATCGGAAATAAATAATTAGTGAGTAGAACCGTGAACTAAAGGCTTTCGCACTTGATTGATCTAATCAAATGACATATCCAAGTGCAAGTTATTAAGGGCAATGTCAGCGTCTTCTTTTGTCAAGTTGAGGTGTTTAACGACATATTTGTAATTTTACATTTATTAAGAAGCATTTATTGATTAATAGTCGTAATAGCTTCTACAAAAATAAGTTGTGGTCTTAAGTCAAGAACAATGAAATAAAGGAAAAAGAAATGTAATTGGTTCTTGCTCTCAAGGCCGAATGTTCAATGTTCCTTTTTATCCTTTGAAAACGAAACCATGAGCATATCAAGAAATTAATTATGCAATATAAAGTAAAACAATTAGAAATTGTAAATATACCGGTAATAATGGGTAGAATTGAAATGATGTTTTAGTTTAGGCTCAAGGAGGTGAGTATTAAAGAAAGATTAGAAACTTCTGATATGTGAGAAAATCTAACTTGCACAGAAAGTTAGACCAGAAACATGGGATGCTTTGATGGCTTTCTGACTAGCTATACTCAAAAGGTCCTACACTAGTTAAGAGGAGGGCTAACAGTGTAAAAAACGTGCCACTAGTCAAGTAGGCCATTTGTCATCAGGCCCAGTAGCCTGTAGATATATAACAGGCAGATAGTCAATTCCGACATTTGCTCAAATGTCTAGTCATTTATTCAAATTTCAAATGATTGAGGATGTGACTAGACACTTGATGAAATGCATTTTACCAATAGTCTAGCCAATTCATTAAGTTTCAAAAGGACTTTAGGCAGTTAGTCAAAAATGAATGATACATGGTTATTCATTTCATACTGACACATAATTAAGCAGCTAAGGCTTAACATTTTATTCTTTTCTTATAACATACGCAGCGGCTGCTTATACCTTTTTTAGATATACTCACAACTGCATTTAGCGAAGCCCTAACCGTTAAACAAAGAAAAACATGGAACTGCTTCCCGCTCTGAAATAAATTTATACATTGGCTCCTCAATAGCTTCTAAACCAGTTGTGTTTTTATCTTGTTTGAACGATTAATTAAACAGTGACCAAAGTTTAGGCATTTGACAAGTGACTAATCATATAGAATTTTATGTGACTAGACGGTCATATAGTCAAATCATTGGATTTTTGCCATCTGCCTAATCATTTGAGAAAATGACAGATTTTACTATCTGCCTGTGACATATATAAATATTAATTGTAACGTAGCTCGCCTCCTGATGTGTATGGGGGGCATCAATAAGTATAAAGTTCCAGCCAGCTACTTGGTTACTTTTAATAGTAATAATAATCATAACCACCCCTATATTAATAGTGGAAATAATTTACTTTTACAGTTGACTAGTTATTACTACCAACCAATGATTGTCATTTATAAACAAACCTTTATTAAATACCAACAGAAATTGGTAATGATCATTATAATCAAAACTTAATACACTATAAAAGTTATTGTACACAACTTGTTAAAATGAAATTTAATGTCTACAGAATAATTATATAAAAGAATGGCAAAAAAACTGAATTCAAATGAGCTCTTTAGCTTTAATCTTTACTGCCTATTGAATTCTGAAGGAATTCATTAAAACTTGAAATGATACTGATCAGTTAATCTTTTTATTGTACGTATAGAATTTCCGTTTACTGTTTTGTTTGGTACCTTAATTATTGTTCATTGGGAGTTCCTTGAGTTTTGAGATGTTACCTTACTTTTGTTCATATAAATTCTGTTCCTTTATTTCCTCTTTCTGATTAATAAGAAAAAATCGTTTTAGTACCGGATAATTACTCAAGTACCGGATAATTACTGGCTTGGATCAAGCATCAAGTCTTTGAGGCATGCTTCTTATCAAGTTTGCTTAAATTTCTTGATTCATATTCTCCCACGTCTCTACTAAAGAAGTTCTCAACTCGTGTAAGATAAAGGGGGTATGGGGGGTTGACCTGACGTCCTACACGTCTGCAAAGCTCATTCCAAATGTACTCTATAGGATTTAAGTCCGGGCTACGAGATAGCCACTCCGCTTCCTCGAAGCCCATATACTCATATCATTGAGGTACTGCAAAAAAAAAACCTGCCCACGTATAGTCGCGCATTATCTCGCATGAAAATGAAATTTTCGCCTGTAAATGGCACCACTTCTGAAAATATAAACTAAAAAAATATGTACGTATTTATTTTGAATTTATAGAGTTTAGCTCATGTAGATATTCTATATAAGATATGGGTTTTTAAATTATTTTTTTTATACCTTTACGGACTTTGATGTTATGTACTATTAAAGAACTGGTAGCGTGGCCCTTACTTTTCTACTAGTGTACCAGTCGGTCTGTTTCGTACCGTATACTGGATGCGCAAAACAAACACAAGTTCTCCATACTCTTCTTTGGTCTTTAGCTATGTTGAATTTTTAAAAGGGACCTGCCAGTTGTGGGCGAGCTTCGTTCTATTTATGTCCTATATCAATTTTCCAGTTTGACGATTTGCACTGACCTGCACTCTCTCTCTCATACACGCACACACACTCTCTCTGTTTCCAAGAAGAACTTTTACAGATTTCAGAATTTTTCGTAGTACAAGATATGAAACACTCAAGATAATTTGTTTTCTGCACAATGGCTGTGCTGCATTACTGTTATTACTGAATTATTTTGAAAACAGCATAGTGATATAAAGTCTTACCTACAATAATTTTACTGATTTTTCATATTGGCAACGTGCTATAGAATCGAAAATATATATATATATATTTTTTTTTAATAAAATCTTAATCATTAACTCCAAGTAATTTTTTACCTGTAGAATGGTGATTCCTTGGTGTAGTAAACAGAAATAAATTAAAACAATTTGGAAAAACTAAAAACAGAATGATATCCAATCGTCTGTATTGACATGCCTATGTGTAAGTAGTGCACCCCAAGGCCTGGGGCCCTGCTGAAGGCTTTGTTACCTGTTTGTTTGTAGTGGATCGGTTTCGCCTCAATCGATGCAAGGACCTACCTAAGTCATATATATGCAAACATCTTTTCACCGTAGGTTTCACGTTCTCCTTATTATATTTTTTATAATTATTCAAAACATGATTTATTAGACGAAAGTATTTTGACACAGCTGTATCCTAATAAAGTACACAAAGAAATGAAGTGAAAAATAAACTTTACTTTGGACATTATTCTCCTAAGAATAACAAAAATGGCCTACGGAGTCATAGTAACAACTGGACATCCTCAGTATTCTTCCAATCAGTTGCTATCTGAACAACTTATTATAACCAAGTCCACTACCTATCTTCCAAAATGTCTGTGGTGTGGACTCAAACTCAATACTAATCGACAAAATAATTTTTGTGTTGTCAAGTTCGCTTTAGTGGAATTTCGTAAACTTAGAACTGTTAAGATTTAGGATGTAATGCATGGGTGACGTTATTCTCAACTTTTTATATTGGAAAAGTTGGATTATGTCTGATGCTTGAACGTATTGATAGGCCACAGACGCAAGTGTGTCTGATTGTTGTATCTCTTTAAACTTCTTTTAAATTATTATATTTTATTTAGAATTTATTACTGTACTGACAACTTCTTCACCACGAATAAATGGAAGTTCCCCTCTTCTCGTCCCAGCAAATATATACCTATGTTTCTATATTTTAATAATAAAGACCTTAAAGCGTCAATAAAGAGAGGGGGAAACTAGTGCATGAAACAGCTGAACCCAACTAGGATGCGTGGGTGAGCCCCAGCCTCTGACCTGCCTATAAGGGGCCAGATTTGGGGCTTGACACAGACTGACAAAAAAAAAAAAAGCTTGAGATTACGGCCCATGAGGAACACTGCTCTCTCTCTCTCTCTCTCTCTCTCTCTCTCTCTCTCTCTCTCTCTCTCTCTCTCTCTCTCTCTCTCTCTCTCTCTCTCTCTCTCTCTCTCTCTCTCTCTCTCTCTCTCTCTCTCTCTCTCTCTCTCTCTCTCTCTCTCTCTCTCTCTCTCTCTCTCTCTCGCTCTCTCTCTCTCTGCCTTCGTCTCGCTAAAACTAGCACCTCCTTGGAAGAGACCTCTTCTGCGCGGATGACGGTTGCCGTGAGCCTACAAACTTTAACTAGTAGTGTCTCCCAGGGCGATCCAGTCTGCCTCTCTCCGGTTTACATTCGCCTTTGGGATCCGGACGGTTTTCGCCTACCCTTAGATACCCAGTGTGAATTTGTGGTCATTCCAAGACAACATAAACTACCTATAATACCTACCCTGTTCCTCTTCTCCTGAACATAGTGCTTTGTCGGGCCACACCTTCTAAGATTATGGAGTCAGATCAATACGAAATAAGCTGGCCGCCAGCAATGGTCAAAGACCACAGGTCCACCCATTTTATCTCTTTCTTGGCACTCGCTGGACAATGCCGGGCTGTAATGACCCTAGTCCGTGGCAGGCGTCCTCTCAACTCTTTCTTGGCGCTCGCCGGACAGAGGCCGGGTTGTACTAGCCCTAGCCCGCGGCGGGCGTCCTCTCGCCTTGGGGGGCACAATTCCCGACACTTACTATAGTAATTATTAGACAAAAAAATATTCTGGCAGGAAAAGGACTTAAACCCAGGATCTAGCCAATAACTATTCGGGGGGTCACCCCTTTGCAAGAGTCAGGATCTTCACAGTATGAATTGTCTTCCGACAAATCCTGTCCCAAACCTGGCAGCAGATTTTTTCTTTGTCTAATCTACACCATTACAAAAATTGACGGCACCATTTATATTTCCTACAAAAATATATTCCTGACTTCAAAGAAAGTTAGGAGCTTCCAACAGGAGCGGAATTCTTCAAAAAATCAGGACAAACGGCTTATGTTAGCGTCTTCTATTTTTGAAGGGGCTTGAATGAAACGATCAAACAAACATTTTCCCTAAACATACATAAAATAGCCCAGTCGACTTCAAAAGAGTTCGTCAATCATCTCGTTTGTAAAATAAATTTTCGTCACATCAAAGACTTGCGGCAGTCACTTAGCACAGGCACTTGCTGCAGGATCCATCGTTCAGTGAGTGCATCACAATGGCGGATGGAAATAGATGAGAGCCATTGTGCTTTGCTGAGTGGGAAGGGTTATTCTTAGTTCGCAAAATGTTCGCCTGTTTGTCAGTCGATTTAATCTGCTCATCTTTTCTTAGGATAATCTACGAGAATCCAGATGTATTCTTGTAAGCTAATCTTATTTTTCAGATAATTCGCAGATGTTGATCGGAGAATGGAAGGTATTACTGTACGTACATAAATTCGTGTCAACTGTTGGTGCATCTGATCAACAATGTCATGCTGAGATTACAAATACAAATTTTAATAATAATTACTAATATATATTATCGTCATATTCATGACGTTTACTGCTACGTCTGCCTGACACGGCAACTAGATTCGTTCCCCAAAGGATAATAGTTTCACTGATTCTAGTATCTATTTGAGCTATTTTTACTCGTGTTTTGTACTGTTGTTTCAGTAATTTCTCTGAAATATTTCATCCTATATTTACAGGTTTTTTTTATTGAGACATTAATTAAAGAAGTTGCAGGCTTCTCAGTATTGTACGTGCACACTACTAACGTAGACAGTTTAGTAAAATCTTACTCTTCCTCGTACTTCATCAGGTTATTACCAGTGGAAGATTCATCCGGCCAGCACAAGACCGTATGACACGTAGACGAAAACTGGAATTAAATCCGACCGCAGGAACGCAATAATAGCCCGATGGGCCGATGGGTTGGGAATCAGCCAGCCAGGTCGGAAATAAATCGGGAAACTTTGTTTTTGTATTAGGTCGCTTTTAGCCTCCGCTCCAGCTGAGAGCAAATGGTAGGAGCTACCCACCAGGCTCAACAACTTTAAACCGTTTTAAAATGTTCAATTGTTTATGAAGTTCTGAACATTTTCTGAGTACTATATTTAATTAGAAGTGGCAGGCTTAGTGCAACTGGATCTATTAAAAAGAACAGTCTAACCCAGAATAGTTTTAAAACTACTTCATTAATCTTAGCTCTGAGATTCTGACGTATCATATTTCATCTCTTGAGGAGTGTAAAATGAAATGAACGTAATTAAGATAATATTATTCTTGCAAGGTAACGTTCCGAATAGAGACACCTCTATTTAAAATTCACACTATTTGAAAAAAAAAAATTTTCAATAAAGGATATGTATTAATTATTTTTTTTTTTCAATGATAGTCCACATTTTGCCTGTTCAGGCATCTTCAGTACTTTAAATGATAATTTTTCAAAATCATAGTGGAACTACTAAAGCAAACCATTCCATTCCAATCTACAAAAATTCAAAGATAAGTAAAACTTGTTTAAAAAAGATGCAATTAAAAATAACCATTTCTATACTCCATAAAACAAGATAACTAGTAATACCGTCGTAATACTGCTTAAAAGTATCACTTGTGTTCTTGTTTGACGGAGAATAAAAATGTTTGGTTCATTTTAAAGAAGTTTTAATATCTTGGAGATTTTATAACAACTGAGAGCAACAATAATTTTGAAAATTCATATGAAGAATAGTTCTGAAGATGCCTTAAATAAACGACATATTGTAAAAATTAAAATAAATAATTAAAGATTTTATAGCCTTTTATGGAAAAACAAATTCACTCAAAATTGTATTTAGCATAAAAGAATCTTATATCAAATTTAATAATATTTTATATTTATTGGTTGAGAGTAGTGCATTGAGTGGCAGTGGTTGAGACTTGCAACCCCTTTTTTTATTATGAATTTTTTAGTTTTTTGTGTTTTCAGCTGCATTTAGTTAGAACGAACAGTTCCCTCTAGATATCCTCCTAAAGGGTATCGATCCTCCTTTTATTTATGGCACGCGGTACTTACTCATAGTTTTATAAAACAATTTCATAAATAACGTTTAAAAATAAAACATTTGATAAATGTCACACCCAAAGGTTAACTGAGGAACCCTTAATGGCCAGTTATATAAATAGATAAGTCACTAATTACTGAGACCCCTATAACTATTCCACATGAAAAGAACGACCAAGCTCCAGGCGCTAATCCAAAACGTGGGGCCAGGGTATTCAGCATCTACTGGACCGTTCTATAATTAAATACAGTTAATGAAAATCATGTCTCAAATGGAGGACCGAGAAATCATAAAGCTGCAAAATAATTGATGCTGCAACAGAACCTGTAATGAGACCTTAAGGGCAGGGAATAAGATGGTGTTGTTGTGTAGATGTGACTGTGGAGTAAGCTGGAGAAGAAAATTAGAACGACCAGTTGGCGATAAAAGCAGTGGTGCGTGATACGGCAGCTCACCCGAGAACTTCTGCAGGCCCTGTGTTCTACTTGAGCAACACAAACAGTTAAAACAATACAATCTCTCAATTCACTCGAGGC
The DNA here is from genome assembly GCA_930367205.1 of Acanthosoma haemorrhoidale. Lineage (NCBI taxonomy): Eukaryota > Metazoa > Arthropoda > Insecta > Hemiptera > Acanthosomatidae > Acanthosoma > Acanthosoma haemorrhoidale. The sequence goes on along the minus strand of OV884013.1, from coordinate 24,510,562 downwards.
CATTAATATTTCAGCCTCTGTTAAAAGCACCTCATCTCGGTTGTCTCGGGCATTAACAAACCTGTCACCTTCGTTCATGTCCTAAAATAACTTACAACCTTATAACATAGAGTATGTTTTATACAAATATAAGTATTGACTATTGTAACATAAGTTATTTGATTTTAAAGAAGTATCTATTTTTGGGAAAACCACACTAAAACTCTGAATAGTTAAAGATGAGGTGTTCCAGACAGGATTCCGCAGACGGACGAGGTAATAAAGTCTATTTTTTCTCTTACCGGCCTGCCAACTCCGAAGCCGGAAGTCACCGTGTCCACCAATTATCTTCAAAGTGGGTACCCGGCAACTCAATATATCTGAGCAAACTTTAGAGCATGAGCTAAACTCCTTATACTTTTAGCCTAATTTACCTATTAATAGTACTAGTCCCTTTATGTGATCATACAGGTTTTATTATCATTAGCTAAAGAGAAAATCTAGCTATGACTAGTCACAGCCTCAATGTCTAGAAGTCAAGACTTGTTACCTCGTCATGCCCGACTTTTTCAATTCCTGCGAACCGTTAGTCAAGGCAATTTAATATCTCTTAAGCAGATCTCGTATAAAATAAAGTTTACAGCTACTAGAACTTTGTGCTATTTACTCCATTACATTTTTATTATGATAAAATCACAATCTGCCTGATTGGGCTATAAGTAATTGTGATAAATGATCTCATTCATACCAATTTACAATTTTTATTCACTCGCTCATTCATACTATATATACAAACAGCCCAGAGGCCCCCCCAAGTCCACATGGCGGAGTCTTGGGAAGTCCTCCACGCTCCTTTGTCAGCCGCGTCATTGGATAAGAGCCAGAGAGCCCCAGTCGCTCAGGACATGATTGGAGAAACTGGCCATTTCCAGGACTCACACTGTCACGTATTTATAGCCGGTCACGAGCCCACTGCCGTTTTAGTCTCCGAGGAGGATTATAGGGATGAAGGGTGCAATGCAATGACTGTGTTAGGGAATTAGGGTGGTTGGATAGGTTACGATGGAATTTTATGAACTTGGAAGGGATGAGTTTAGGAATGTGGGGTATATTAAGATCATTATGAAGGGTTTTGTTGCTGACGTATTAAGGGGCATTTACTATTGTTGTCAGGACTTTTGATTGAAAGGATTGGACTCCATCATGTGTCAAACATTTAAATTAGACTAATACATATAAATAATTACTAGATGTGGTCTACAATCCTATTGGTTTATAATTATTAAGCAAAGAAAAAATTAGATGGTGACAGGGCCGGGATTACATAGCCGGGATAGATATCAGGAACATCTTATCTTCTCAACACTGGTAAATGTTCATCCATATTGAATACTGAATCGTAGCTTCTCTATATGCGGTGAATATAGGGGTCTACAGCACCAGCCTCAACCCAGCGAAAGCTCTAAAGGTTGCAGAGAGTGCCAGTCAATTAATCGCCGACAGGTTGTGAGCTGTCCACATTCAAGTGAACCCAGCTAAGACTCAGGGTATCATCTTCTCTTTCCAGCATGGGAAAAGAAAGCGTCCACCCAGCTTCACCATAGACGGGACTACATGTAAACTTGCCAACAGCATCTACTACCTAGGCATCAACCTAGGTAGACACATGATGTTCGGCACACATTTGCAGAAGAAATTGAAACGAGTACGCACCCCTTACTACTCTCTCCAGCATCTCATCACATCCCAGGCCATATCCCTTCAACTGAAACTCTTAATATACCAGAGCATCCTGAGGCCAGCTCTACTGTTTGGGACACCACTCTTTAGATTCCTACATGCCAGCACCATGACTCGACTCCAGAGCTTCCAGAACAAAACCCTGCGAGCGGCACTCTGGCATACCCCCTTTCGTGAAATAAAGGCTTCCGACATGCACGAAAAGTTCCAGCTCCCCACCATCACCGAAGCCATCAGACGATGTCACATCAAGTTCTTCGACTCGATGAAGCACAGTCTAAACCCTCTCTTCCGAGACATGACACCCCCACCGCTACCGGCACGATGGCAACTCACAAGATCGAGTAAAGCAGAAGAAATGGTGTACATCACGGCGCTTGGCCCACCAACAACAAGCCTCTAAGGGGCACCCTCACTGATATCAGACTAACTACGACTGCACTACATGCCTAGAGAAGACTCTAGGCCCAGCCACTAGTGGACTCTCACCACTGTACCGTAACAATCAACCTCCACCGAGGCTTCCCACACCCCTTAATCCTCTCACACCACCTTCAAGCAGTTACTCCTAGTACAAGGATCCGATTAACCTAAATATTCTATATTTTTCCTTCATCCTGAATTTTTAACTTAGGGAGCTTAGGGAAAAAAAAAAAAAAAAAATCTAAATGTAGAAATAGAACATTTTCAGCGATGTTTATAAAATAACATTCTCCTCGCTTTCATACTAAAATAGCAGATCTTAGATTGTAATAATGGTTACTCCTATGATTTATTAAAGTTGTTATTGATATCTGTACATTGACCTGAAGTCCTGAAAGAAAATTGCAGATAGTTCTGTTTGTGTTCCCTATTTTTTATGAGGTGAAGAAGCTTATATGTCCTCAGGCGGACGTAACTGTCCTCAGCAGTCAAGTTGAAAACTTTTCTTGTTATGGAAAATGGCTGAGAGCTTAAGGAGGACGCTTTCAGCTAGCTTGGGTTATTCAACTGCAGTTACAATGTCTGCCCGAGGGCTGTGAAGTTTTAAAATAAATATTTTTGAGTTTGACCTTTTCTTTTACTGTCAATGAACTTTTTATAGTAAATTATTTATCTCCCAAAAATGGCATGGGAATTCTAACGTCATATGAATCGATTGGCAATTAATGGCGGTTTGAAAGTGGCTAATACAGTTGATTAGAATTATAATGATATTCAGTCTTAGACGTTTTGATTCAACAGGTCATGTGGTTTTTACATTAGCGTATATACGTAGATGAATAAGGCGTAAATAAACATATCGTAATAATTACTACATAAAAACAATAACACATTGAGAGTTTATTCATACTACTTTAAGGCAATACAACCATTGACATCTACATTATGAATTCATTGAGCTACATACTAATCTTCATATAATAATTTAATAGTTCAAAACATAATATTGAATCAGTCATATCGATCTTTTCTTATATACATGGAGGCCTTTAAAAATCAAATCACTTTCTTCCATACGGTGCTTCCTATTATAGATATAACGTTTAGCCAGATAATAGCTGACAGCTAAGTTCTGTACAGGCTATCTAAGGCCTCCTAAAAACTTTTTCAAGCAAGAGAATAACCAAATGAATAAGAATAATTGAACAAACGCACTGAAAAGAGGTTAATTATGATAGGGTCTGAGATAGGGTTGAAGTTCGATGAGGTTAATAATACGCACCGAGGCCAATAGGAAACTTTAACCCAGAAGGAAAAGCGATGGAAAGTAACAAAGCTTTCATCTTGACACAGGATAATTACAACTTTTAATAGGTTTTATTATGTACATCTAACTTTCTTCATTCAACTTCAACGACTTGTCATTAATTCAATGATGGCTATTATATAAAAGTATCATTGGCTCCCAGAGATAAATAAATCATTTTAAAAAGGTTTCAGGAAACTTTGGTGAGTTGATTATGATAGAAAATGTCAAAGATCTATGGCCTATATAAATTTCAAAGTTCAAGAGTACACTGTTAATACTTGCAGTTTAATATTTGATACTTCTTTTTGCTGAAAATAATGCTTTAAATCGTCATTTAGTATATATTCGTTTTTTACATTATTTTTGCACGAGTAAAATTTGAATAAATGAAGATGTTTTATTGCTTTAATGTAAGAATGAGGTTTTTACATTCTAGTAAATGTGCCAAAGACAACCGACGCTGATGAGATGACAAATGATAATGCATTTTGTTGACTTATCTACTAACGTAGAATTAAACATCGTCTTGGAGAAAAAACACTGAGAAATATCCATTTGCCTTATGATTCCTGTCACCACGACATAACAAAACTTTCAAGACTAGCGGTTGGAAACGTGAAAAGAATAATGCATTTCTCACTATTTAGTTGTAATAAAACTTACAATTTCACGTTCAAACCTGAATAAATATACTGGTTTGTATTCCTTGAATGGAGTAGTTGTTAATCTATATTGTTATTATGTTATGTTCTTTTCTGATATCATAACGGAAAAATAATGTCGTAAGAGTTATAATCTAATATCAAATAGTCAAACGGTTATCCTACAAAGTGTCCATCCCGGTTTCTGGTTCTCTCCAATGACCAACCAGTTTGTGGCAAAAAAAGCACAGAAACGTGTTTTCCGCGTCAATTAGAGTATCCTGAAGCCATCATACCTTATATTTATGATATTACTTTCACTGGAAAATTGACCAAATGAAAACCTTCGAAGATATCTGACTAAAATGAGTGCCAAGCCTGACGCGAGAGGCTACACTTTGGGTTTATTGTTTTTCTCCTGTCTGCACGACGTTTTATAGTACTAACAAAAACGATTTAATCGCTTTTGGAAATTTAAAGGTGTGCTACTTACCATCTTCTAAAATATTAACTTCCTGTTGATTAAAATTATTTAAAGTATAAAATCAAAATATGTATTCAACTTGTGGATATAAATGCAATCCGTATGTCTCTGAAGTTTAAGGCATCTCTACAGTTCACAGCAATATAGCCAATCTTAGCTTGCCATCTAGAATTTGTTGTGTCTGTTTGTAGTATTACTCCAATAAAAAATTGTCTATTTAGTTTTTATTTTAGCAGGTAAAAATGTGAAAAAACAATTTTTTTTTTAAATTAATATTAATAATTTTTTATAATATTTATTGAGGTTATTTCTCACTAGGTCAAATAGTATTCGTTTAGTCTGAAAAAAAGAGACTCTACTTTTAAACAGGTTGATTCAAGCGCATTTATACATATGAGTGTTTTGTTATAAATCACAAATGATTTATTTTCAGAAAGTATGTATCTAAATATCTTGAAATGGAAATGAAAGAATAATGGTAAGGAAGAAAGTAGGAAAAGGTTGGTTCCAATTTCTTCTTCGGTAAAATATAAAGGGAATTCATGGTAATAGGCTGGTTGGGGATTGGGAATATATGCGACGGGTTGTTAAAACTTGAGAAACTGTGTCTAGGGGGAGGACGACCTGGCAACGAAGTATTTCTGGAAGAAAGTAAATACAGGGAAATTTATAAAAAATAATGACATAATGAAAGAAAATACAAAGAGTTTTTAGAGAAGAAGAAAGATTGGAAGGGGTAAAAAACAATAAAGCAGGTTTGGGGATGGATGCTGGCGTGGTGGAGAGAGGTTGGGTAGCATAAATTAAGGTGCAGCAGAGGATTTGTGGCATGTATAAATAAATCCTATAAACTATTGATCAAGAAAAATGAAATTAAAAGTAAGGGTGTCCCGGAATTAACTGCAAGATTTGAATTTGCCGCCATTTGTGCAGCAAAGTTCTGGGAACCCTAAAAAAAAACAATTTAACAGCTGACAGTTTAGGGTTAGTAAAAATGGAGCGTTACACGATTGAACAACGTGTCTTTATTGTTGAAAATTATCTCAAAAATAAAGAACGTTTGGCGCCCGCAATTACAAAATATGGTCGGAATAGTGTTTTGACTTCATCAACTGTGAAGAGATTAATTGGAAAATTTAGGGAGACTGGATCAGTTGGAAGCACTAAACGCACTGGTCGTCCAAAAACAAGCCGTACAAATGTCAATATCGAAGCAGTGCCTGAGGGTGTTGTTAAAAATCCAGGAACATCAATTTGGCGTCGTAGAAAAGAATTGCTAATTTCAAGAAGCTCTCTACAGCGTATACTCGCGAAAGATCTGGGTCTCCATGCTTACAAAATTGAAGCCTAATGACTATTCACAGCGAAGGGAGTTCGTTGAATGGATTATTGAACATCAACAAGTGGATGCTGATTTTTCGAGCAAAATTATCCTAAGCGGTGAAAATTTTCATCTTGATTGCTTTGTTAATCGACAAAATTGTCGCATTTGGGGTTCGGAGAACCCACATGTGATTGTTTAAAAACAAATGTATCCACAACGTGTCACTGTTTGGTGTGGATTTTGAGTTTGAGGCATCAATGGACCATCCTTTTTTAAAATGAGGCTGGTCAAGCAGTGACTGTTACTGGTGCTCGATATCGCGACATGATGACACAGTTCTTTTTGCCGAAATTGGATGATAGTGATGTGGCCAATATGTGGTTTCAACAAGATGGTGCCAAATGCCATACAGCCCATGAAACAATTCAAATACTGCATGAGACATTTCCAGGTCGTGTACTCTCTCGTTTCGGTGATGAGAATTGGCCCCCTAGATCGTGTGATTTAACACCTTTAGATTTCTTTTTATGGGGTTATTTGAAGTCAAAGGTGTATGTCAACAAGCCCACATCCACCCATGCATTAAAAGAGGAAATTCCATTTATGCCAAGTGGTCATGGAAAATTTCGACAAATGAGTGCGTATGTACCAGCAAGTTATTCCATAAATAACCCTATCTTACTTACTTCATATTTCAATAAAAAAATAATAACAAAAATACTAAAAACTGTGTTTTATATTTAAATCAAATCTTGCGTTATTTCTGGGACACCCTTTAGGGGGAAGACACACAAAGGCATCCAGCTCTACGACGATACAACCGTGATACTTCCATTAGCGAACCGTACAAACCTTACCATCTCCGTCAATCCCGTCTGCCACGCCAGCCAGTATAGCTGCCGTTTCCTCGCCAATGTAGAACACGGGTTGACATCCCATTGTAAGTACCGGGTGGAGAAGTATCTCTTGGTCTTACGAAACCGGATCAGCTCATGCCTGGGTGATTCGTCACGAACCTAGTTATGATCGTCGGTGGACATGGGTTGTCTCCTCTCGACCGTGTCCAGGTAGTCATTAGCAAGCTTCAGGCCAAGACTGGCCCCAATGCTGGCCACAACCACCCCAGGCTTCACTGGAGCCCTGCTCGTATCCAGCTACCTGTCAAGGAGCTTCTGCTCCACTCGGTTCAGGCGTAACCTCAATTTGATCACCTCTGATTTACCGGTCGCACAATCCCTTATTAATGCCGCTCAGCCTCCTCCTCCAGCCTCTTTAGCCATTCCGAATTCTCGAAGGTGAAGTCATCCGGCTTACTCAGGGTATCCTGTACACCCTTCACATCAGTGGCCAAGGTTCCAAAGATGGGAGGATCGATGACAATCTTCTAATAGTACAACTGGGTGATTCTGTCTGAACTGAGCTGGACGACCGCTCCGAGTGGGGAACACTCCTACTGTATGCAACACAATCCGGACAGGGTCAGGGTTTTTGTTGACTCCTGAAGTATGGCGATAATCACCAACTTTTAAATTCCAGTACTTTTGTGGAAGATTGATTGGCATTTTAAACACTGTACGGAAACGCTTGCTTCAGAGATAAAGCAGATGGCCATTCTTTATAATAAAGTAAAAAATTGAGAAAACCCTGGATAAATAGTAAATTATTGCGTAAATAAATAAAAGTTTAGATGAGGATAGTGAATCCTCCTAATAAATAAGATATTTACCGTATTGTTATATTTAAGCACAGTGCTTCAAATCAATCGTTTTATGTATTTTCGGCACCCACTACCACTGGAATAACGTTTATATACAGGAAACTACTTAATAACACCGAAAATTCTCTTCCTATAAGTTAATAGGGCAAATGATTGATTAATTTTTTGATTCAGTGTGCGTGAAATTGAGGAGGTGCTTGCCAACTGCCTGGGTTTAGACACGAAATCCTCATATCTCTCATTTTAATCAAATACAAAAAGAAAAAGAAAATAGATTTATCAGCTTGATACAGATTGAAAATGATACTCGAAGCCTCACGATATTTGATTATCCCAATTCACGTCCGGTCGTAAATCATAATATAAACCATTAGTTGCAACAGCTGCCGAATGACCGATGGTTTTTGCTTCCTCTGACATTTCTATAAATTTGAGGAATGACGCGAAAATTGATTTTTCGTTTAAAAAAGAATAGCATTTTTTTTTTCTACCAAATTAACCATATAATTATGATACATATTGTCATACTTTTTAACAAGAACCATAATACTAATGTCTATCGATTTCACTTTTATTAATAATTCCCATCATCATTAAGTCTGTGATGAATTACAAATTTTATAATTACCATTTTTATTTTTGTACATATGTCTTTTAGTCTGTGTCATATTGTGACCAGGGCAAAGAAATATTGTACTAACAAAATGTTTCAACAAATTTGAAAAGTTCAGGCACGGTTTACTCACAAAAATTTTAACAATTTTTAGCATACCCCAATAATGGGCAAACATACTATACAAAAACATTACAGTACCCTTCCATTGGATTGTTAGGGAAAGGAATCAAATAGCTGAAAACCAACAGGAAAAGACTCAACGCTATTTATGATAGCATAAACATTTTTTTTTTAAAAGCATAAACAGGTGGTATAACATACAATGGATGAAAACCATACACGTCCCTCCCAATCGTGAAATACTAAATTATCACAAACAATGCGCACGTGAAAGTTTAGTCTACTCAGATAGTCAAAGACTCGGGAAACGTAATTCATATCAAATTCAAAATCATCAACAAATCCACATTCCTTGTGGCAAACAGAATCATAATACGACCTACATGACTCGTATTTAGTAACAACACTGGAAGACATTGTCAAGTAAAATGAAATTACCTATTAATGAAATATAGCTCTTATTTTTTTTTAATTTTAATTACATCTGTAAATTGTTGTATTATGACTTATAATTAATTATGTAATATACCATTGGAATTATTTTGTATATTTTACTTATTACTTCGTTGTATTTTTAAAACAAAATATTGCCCGTAGTAACAACTAATGTGATTTTTTGGTAATTAATAAAGCAGATGTGAAATATAATTTTAAAAAATCGGAGTCAAACATTTAAGAGAAATTTAAAGTAAACTAAGATGTTTACTATCTAGGTTCTTCGATGGAAGTCTTTCCAAAAATACTTTATTGCGCTCAGCAGCGGTTTTAGAACTTTAATTAACCGTTCATTAGCTTGTGGCTTTCCCATCTTAAGCTCTTCATTATACCTCCTCATTATATTCAGCCAAGGCATTTAAAAACGTATTTACCGCACCGTGGCTAACAATAAACAATGAAATATATATTTATTTCATTAATCTTTACAGCTCAATGATTGTGTTTTGATGTATTTAGTTAACATAAATGGAGATGATATACTTAAATTTGTATTTTATGTAATTTTTCAATGTCGTATAATGTAAAGGTGTAGAAAGCTCTCTTAAGTGTAATCGGAGAATTCATTGAAGGTCATGGTCGTGGGGGGAGGGGGGAGGGAGTTACTTAGGGGTGAACTCAAAATGTCCAATTTTTAATCGACTTGAACCGTTTCAACATTCGGATCTATGTTCTATTGAATGATACATTTTTCATAAGAAAATTATAACCGTAAGGAATTGCAAAAAATCTCTGAAGAAACCAAAATAATGATTTTTCATCAAATAATCATTGGCTATGAAGGTAAACTACAGAAATGCAGTTAACAAAACACGTATCAGACATAAACAGCTATAATTTCTGAATAAATCCGTTTTAGCTAATGGGTGTGGGAGTGAAGAGACCATTTAAAACATTCAGCTCTCCGAGTTACATTTCAATCTCCCCTTGTTGTATATTTGCATGAAAGCAATGGACATTATTTGTCGAAAAGAGCTTTTCACATTTGCCCGTCCTACAAATGATTTAGTAAATGGGTCACAGTTCACAAGGGAATGCAGACCATAGCACACAATAAATAAATCGAACGTGTTCAAATTCCATCATCTCTACTCCAGCAATGCCATCATGATACCTTTTGTATTTACTTTTCCAAAATAATAAACACTGAAATAGTTGTTGATTCGACATTTCCTCCCCCCCCCCATTGTATCAAAGATTTTCAGATTTCGTTTTTTAGCCATTTAATAATGAAATTATCCATATGAGATATAATAATTATGAGTGTTTGTGATTTCATTTCACAGTTGTGCATCAACGATTGTAAAGAACATATAAAAGTTGATTATGTTTCAAAATAAGATGGTTTACTTCTCCATACTAAGTACAGGAATATAGACAGGCCGACACGTTCTACAGCTTATATTTAAAATTGAGCTAACTGACGAACTAATCCTCCCACACCTGCCCGCCTCACTCATGGCTCAGATATTTCTCCCACTCCGATGTTTGCCAATCCGCTTGGGTAGTCCGCGATTATCGCGTCCAGGCCGTCAGAAAAACAGGTCATTGAGGGAACGCGTCCAGTTAATTTTCCAGGCGGGGAGATCTGCAAATGGGATTTTTCTCCCATCTATTTATTCTATACGCTAAACCCAAAGCAAATAATGTTGTATACAGTGTCCATTCAATGGATTGTTATTCTCATCAAATAGTGTTAGCAAAATCATTATTCATGGCCTCTGGACAAAAAGGAACAACCAAAAATTCTAAATTTTTTATTATTATTAATTAAATTAATTAAATGTGTTGTATAAATAAAGTACAAAGGAAACGCAATCACAAAAGAACTGATATTTTATGGAAAATCATGTAATTCCGAGTCCGAAAGAAATGTGTTTTCAGCCAATAGGTTACAAGTTTTCATGGAAGTATTGTATTTGAATTGTTTATGACAAATTAAAAATCATTAAAACACATTTTTAATTGACTGCATTAATATGTTAATGCTTGTATAACTGAGGAGGCTTCACTGATCATTCTTGATGGTACTTTCACTCTACTTTACCGTTCAAGCATTTTTTTTTTTTTATTGAAAGAAAAATGATTTTTTTTAAAGCTAGAAGTTTTGATTGCAGGTGCATTAGTATTGAAATATAAAACGAAACAGAGATATGTAAAATATGTAGCTCTATGGAAAAAATTTGTACTAAGCAAGCACCGAAAAATCTACATCTTACAAAAAGGTAACATTATGTAGAGCATTAGATACATGCCTATGTGCAAATACAAAAATAAATATCAGCAAAGAGGATGGCGTTTGGGTAGATCTAGTCACTGCTATATTTCTTCACGCAATCAGTAACTTTATGTATGCTACTCACAGATTCAGAAGCAATATGCCTGCCTGCCATCGATTCCTGCTGATAGCACACAAATCTCCATTTACGCACCTCTGCTTCCATCTTCCATTCTCCATCGGGCTTGCTATTTCGGATGATTGGTTTTACTCAGGTTCAATACTACAGTAGGTTTTAATATAATGTTATTCCAGAGTTTATATTGCGTACATATCCTCAATTCTGTTGTATCAAAATTAGTCATAAATCAAAATAAAATAAAGTATTACGAGTACAATATCCTCAGCTCGTACTATGATAACACAATTTAAATGATTTTTTTGTAATTATAGTCTCACAAAGGCCTTGTTATGAATATTACTGATCAGAACATCTAGATCTTTAATTTGATGCCCAACGCAATAAGAGAAAATTTCCTAGTAATTAATTAATTAATGACCCTGTAGGATACATTGGGATATAAATTGGGGCGACTATGCGAAAACAAGTATTGAAAATGGTAATGGCATTGTGTATTATAAACAACAAAAGGCCGAACACATTCTGCTATTAATAATCACAATGCTGATCCTTTAAATTTGATGCTTTACATAGTTTGGTAGAAAAACATTTTATAATTACCATGTAATTGGTTGTTATTTTTTAAGGGGAACGTCTTTGAAAGCGCCTGCGTATTTTCTTTAGAAGAATACAGTAAATTATTTATTAATCGTCCTTAATGGTGGAATTGACAGTATTTTTCATTTAGTAGTAGAATTATATATTGAAGACTGTACCTGCTCTCAGACCCACTCTATGTTCAAACTGAATAATTAAGATATTTTGTTTACCGAGATGCCATTTACTTATTCTAACCACTAATAGATTTGATTTCTTTATCAACCGTACAACATTAGTGTATAATTATAATGAAAATAAGATTCAAATCAATTTAATAATGTCCCAAACTATTCTAAACCAATGTAATTTATCTTAATGATGATCAATGGATGGAATTTCTTTAATATAAATCAACTTTTCAATACGATATGTTTTATTTAAAGTATTTAGAAATAGTAAGTAGCACGTATTTAAAATGATAATACACTTATCTTAGCAAATAAATATCATTAAATATCCTAAAATCTGAATTAAGCAAGTCTTCTTTCTTAGGTCTCCAACCAGAAGCTATTAGTATAGTAGTCTCCAGAGTCACCCCCGTAAGAAAAGCCAGATCCGTCCAGGGGAACGTCATCAAAAGCAGCGAGATGCATAATCCTACCTTTTTCCTATTGGTTTCCTCTTACTGTTTTTTTTTCCTATTTACCTATCACTCTTCTTTCTATCTGACCAAGGCGGACGGGTGTCTTATGCTTTGATCACCTACGAAGGATAAAAGGTTTTCTTAACATCTCTTTGACTTATGTTTAACACCTCCTCTGACAAGCCAGTCGGAGGAACTACAATTCTTATTCCTCTGTATTCCAGGGGGTTTATGACTTTTACCTCTATGTCTAGCGTGGCCTACCGACTTACAGTCTGTCTCTCAAATCTTCTTTTATGACACTAGGTAAAGGACCTTCTGACCCTACCTACTAACCTCTAGTACTAACTATCGCCGATACATATTTCTAAATCAATAAATTTTTCGTATTACGTCTATGCGGCCCACCGCATATAACATATAACAGATACATTGCACATATACAGAGCATATAGGTAGAAGGCATACTGGCGGAAACATATTGATTCCTGGTTATTGACAAACCCAAGGAAACCATAAAAATAATTATCAATTTATTAATTATTAGGTATTGGTGGTGTTTGGTGGCTAGTGTAGAACAGAAATACTTCCGTATTTGTACTCTTTGAACTGGACAAGTTCATTCTATTGTAGCGTAGTACGGGTTATAGATGGACAGTCCGAAACGAGGTCCTGATCCCGTGATCCTTCCTTGTTCGTACAGTTGTACCCTAGAGAGCTCTGCAATAAGACCCCATATCAGATGGTGGTGGTAGCCGATAAACAGTGGACAATGGGAAGTACCTAACCCTTCCTAAGCCCCGGATATAGTATCTCTTTTTGCATCCATGGGTCAGGTTTGCATTTCCTCTTTTTCACAAGAGATAAACCCTATTGGGGGATAGAACGGTTCAAGTTCGATTACCCTATGGAAGGGAAAGACATTACTTTATATCTGTAAATACCCACTGCCACGTGTCTTTCGTTCCAACGAAGTGTCTTTGATGTTAGTAGGCTTTTAATTAGTAATCGGGTTAAGATGATAAAATGTATTTAAGGTAGCTGATATAAATAAAAAATAATAATAAATGGATATAAATAACAATCTGATAAACTGTTCCCATAGCCGTGGATTTAGATATGAATGAATCTTATTGTTTACAAACGGCTAATTAACGAATTTTGTTAAATTTTCATTTTATTAATTGATTGATACAGTCCGCCAATACGTGCTATAAACCGTTCACATACAATTCAATTTCCACAATATATTTTACTTGGTAAAAATGTTGTCCATAAATAAATTAGATGGAAATCTAGCAACTTTTATCATCCCAAGCCGATTTCCAACAATCCCAATGTAACCTAAATAACTAGTAATTGGTGAAAGTATGCATACATAATATTTTATTATGTTTAAAGTTATTGAGAACGGAATTGGTAAAATTGTACATTATCAGCGTAAGGAACAACAATGAAGTAAATATTTACTTATTATAAATGGTAACACAATGGCACATTAACAGACTTGAAGACAATTTTGAGATACACTTGTTTAAAATGACACGTGTGCTAATTAATTATTACATGTGAAAATTACACAAAAATTGTGAGAAGAGTGTGCCCATTTTATATTATATTACTGTGTAATATATATTAACAAACCTGTCATAATCTGTTCATATAATTTTTTTCTTATTCTCAATTTGCTTTTTCAATTATTCTATATATTTTTCTTACAGTTCTTCTCGGCTCAATCCTCCTATCCATTATACAATCTGCTTTAACTTATATAGCACGTAAATATCTCGTATATATGGTTGCATGGAGGTTTGTGTTCTTGGGTATACATATTAGTATTAGAGCGTGTGGATATGTATATGAAAATAATAAATCAATTTCTGGCCAAATTGATATTCATTGACTATCTAAAAATTTAAATTCAAGAATAATATTTTCACTATAATTATTCTTATAGTCCCTGGGTACAGTTTTTTTTCATTCATTCCATATGTCTACTGCATTAGTAATTAATATATTTTTTTGTTACAGGTTAGCTAGCATTTTACTCTGTTTATCAGGTTGGGAATTTACGTGAGTACAAAATACACAAATTAATCAACGTATGTAAACACAAACGGTTCTGCTTACTGTTCCGAAAATACTTTTTTGCTAGAGATTTCATTAATTAGATTTTTTCTAAACTTTATCAACAGTATAATGATTAACTTTGTGGACGTTTTAGTGTCTGAAGTCCAACTAATTTTGAAACTGTAGACAATTTTAGAAATCATGTATTATTTTTGTGATATAATTTTTAGACTTAATCGATATTTAAGTGTAAACAAATAAATGTTATGTATAAAATAAGCAAGATAGTTTGAAAAACAGTTTTTAATCAACATAGAGATATGATATGCATTAACAACTTAATGTTATGGATTCATTATTGCAATATTCACTAACCTTTCGTTGATTTTTGTGAACATAAGAAAAGCATGTAGGGACTAGCTCGATAACTGACCGTGATTCTAACTTAATTAATTATAGTTGTATCGATGACTTAATATTGCGTGTTAAGATATTGGCAGATTTGTCTCATTTAAAAGGCAGTGCGATTCTACCAAGCATGTAACGAATTAAGTTTTTAAAATTTTTCCTAAACTTTTCTCCAAATTATTATTGATATTACACTAACAGCAGACGTTCCAAATGCTCACATATCCACTAGACTAAAATGCAAAAAACGTACCTAGAAAAAATTAAAGTAATAAAATTGGCAAATAAGGCTAAAACTACACACCTGCGAGTTATAGTATCTTTAAATTCATATTTATTCATTTCTGCACACTTAATCAGTAATGTTTTTGCAAAATCAAATTAAAATTTTAAAAATGTAATTTAATTATACATTTAATGCCCCCACAGAAGCTTCGGGAGATGGAGAAAATTAAGCCTTCTATAAACTCTTGGAGAGAACTGTGTCTGCCCACAATATGATATGAAGATTATTGCAGGTGAATGTAATGAAAAGGTGGTGAAAGAATCAATATTTCACCCAACCATTGGTTGACATAATCAGTCATAATGAGTCACGCAATAACAATGGATTAAGACCTATTATTATTGGATAAAATTGGTGCACGGGGCCAGGACTCTACTTAATAATAATAATAAAACTAAAAGTTATACTAAAATTATTATTATTATTATTATTGTTAAATTGGCAATACAATAAACATTTACTAAAGGACTGAAACATGTAAATAAAATATTAAATTTTTGTTTGAATATGTAAAAAATATATAAATATAGATCAAACTAAATCAAGACTATTCTGTATAATTTAAAATACACAATTCTACTGCTTTTCAAGCCAAATAGCTACATGTAATTTTATAGTTAACTCATGTTTGAGCTCAATGCATTAATTAGTTAGATCAATTTTAATTTAACCGATGCCTCGACAGTATTTTTCATTGTCTCTCCTTGCTTTTGTTCCATCTTTTCCGACTTTTGTGTTTTTATTGCTTTTTTTTGGTTTTATTTTCTATCATTCTGTCTATTGTTTGGTCTGCCCGGGAATCAGGGTTCATTAATTGGTTTTCTTTTACCGCAACGTTTTGTTTTTTTGTAAGCTTCCGTTAATTTGTTCTTGTTCATTTAGATGCTTTGAATGGCCCTTTGATATGTTTTTTTTTTACATTGTAGTGAGCTCTTCAAAGTAGTAATTTATTTATTAGAAGACTAAAGACCCTGTCCCAATTAGTGATAAGTCTTGCTCAAGAAATGATATACGCAAAACATTTAGTTACATTCCTTGAGAAAACATTAAAATATAATCAAGCATAATAATATTCATACGATAATACAGATCGACCTTGCCAGCCATATCTATGTCCAGTTAGTAACCTGCCTTAGTAGAAAAGATCAATGGTACATTTCTTAATTACAGTAATTAATTTGAACCTGAAATTATAATAATACATGAACGATTTCCCTTAATTTACAATGACGGTTTAGATAGGAAGAGATAGTACAAGTTAGTTTTTAAATACTGCCAAAGTTCGTATGCCTTCAATATGCCTTTGTTTTTATATTGGCAAGAGCTTTCAACAGAACTGAAGGTCTCCAAACGTTTCAGTGATGTTCTGATCACTGGATGGCGCCAGAGGATGTTAAAAGTGCTTGCATATTAAAAAAAAGTTTTTGAAGAGAACAAACTTAGTGTTAAAAACTTACTCAGTTTACATTTTAACGAAACAATGTTCCAAAGCGTCTATATTAATAATTACTAGTTTTGTGTACGGTATCATGGGTTGAATAACTATCAGCTATAGAAAAAAAACAGTGGCTGAAATAGGATCTGACAGTAGTAAACTATTTGAATTTAAATAGGAAGAGCGCTTGGGCGGTGACTTCCGATGATGAAAATTAATTTACTATTAAAATAAAATTATTTAGACAGGTTAGACAGTAAGAGATATACCATCTAACACATATTGTATTAACAAAAATAAACTATCCAAACAGGCATTGTCAAACCTTTATCGACATCTGACCTGTGACTATAGAGATCGTAAACTCCTCTTTGCACGCGAGTTCCCACAACTTATTAATGCGTATTTTCTTCGTAGTTACCCAGTAGCAAGAATGTTAATTTACGAGTTGTACAAGCTTACAGCATGAGACGCCCTTTTGATGGAGACAATTGGAGCCTTTCCCAAATCCACACAAAGAAATCGTGAAAATATGTTTCATTTTTAAAAATTGTACGTGTTGTGTAATTTGAGGAATATTTCAAAGTAAGTAATATATGTCGTCCTATTTATTGATTCTTCAACGTTTATTCTTATACAACGGTTCTTATCTGTCATAATAGCGAGACTCTCCATGCGACGAGAAGAAGAAGGGGACGGTTGAGTGGTGAATTAGCCAGGGTGATTTTGGCACTCAAATGGTCAGTTTTTAAGTAAAACCAGCTGAAAAATATATATCATATATATACATTCATAAAATTATTTGATTTTTCGATTTCGTTTTTGTTTGTTTTTGCGTGAAAAACTTGAATCATTTACAAAAATCGAAATAAAATTTTAGGCTACCACTTGAATGAAGGAAAAGTTTTATTGCATCTCAAGTGACCCTATTCAAGCGAAGTGCGAACGCGAGTCCAAAGGCCTGAACCCTTCGTTTGTGGAGCCCAGTAAGTGACCTTAAAATATTGTTTATTAATCTTCAACTTTATTTTAACAACAGATCATTTAGTTTTTTTCATATCTCCAATGAACTGACTATATTAATTGAACAAATAATGTAAGTTCACTAATGAATGATGTCATTTTATGTTGCCAATTGTAACTCATACAAATGCAAACAATTCTCTTACGCCGATCCAGAAATTTTTTAGTAAGTTGAGAAAGAGGAAATAAAAATTGGAGGTACAACGGGGCTGAGGGTATGCAAGGAATAAAGCCCTTGTCGGCTTGCAGGCTTAGTATCCACCTGCCCCGTTATCATTTAACAAATATTGACAGGAGGTCTGTCAAATCAGCTGTCGTTCAATAATCCTATCTTTTGTAAATATATTATATCTAGCAACAATCGCCTCACTTATAAAACCTGAATATCATTTTAAATATCTCTCCGATCGGTGTCACAGTTCAAACATAAACCTGACCCGGCCAATAATCGAGTTAGCGCTAAATATGCCCATTCAGGATCCTGGGGACGTGTTGATCTCTCATTGGTTGGCGAAAGTATTTCCGTCCTCCGTATATTAAGAGTTATTACTGGGGCTCTCGTGAGAGCCCATCAGATGTCCATTTGATGGCTTGGTGCATGACATTATGGAAATTTTCCTTATGAATCTGTCTCCCCCTGTCGGTCCCCCCACCGTTTTATTATTTTTAGAGCACTCCTAAAAAGAGATGGTAGAGCTTTTTCAACCAATTTCGTCACTTAAATCTCTTATCAAAATCTTTTTTCTATCAATAATAACTATAACTACCTGATTAAGCATATTAAATTTAAAATCGGTGTCCAATTTCAATCAACTGTATACACTTAGAAAATATATAATCAGATTTTAACTCGTTACATCTATGTTGAAAAACTATAAAAGAGTGCTTAAAAAAATTCATATTATGGTTGACTGTATTTTCAGGAATTATTTATCAAACTAATTTTAAAAGACAAATATAAATGGACTATATTTCTAGTTCTTTCGATAGGTATAGTTAGTTAGTTTTTTTCTTCCATATCCCCTTTACAGATTTACAGATAATTATAGATCCTCAGCCGAATCTATTTACAGATTATTTCTGTATTTCCTGTAGCATCGCTACATTATATACAGTGTTTTTTTTTCTTAGCTCTCAAATTTTTAAGATTATAGATAAGGGAAAAATAAAGGTAATTTATTTGGGGTGAGCAGATCCTTTTACTAGGAATACCTGTTTGAAGGTGGAGGGAGGGAATTAAGGAGTGTGGGAAGCCTCGGTTGAGGTGGAAATGTTGGGGTGCAGTGGTGAGAGTCCACTGTTGGCTGGGCCTAGAGTCCCTCTAGGCATGTAGTGAAGTGTTATTTAGTTGGATAGCAGTGATGGGTGCCCGTCAGAGGTTTGTTGGTTGGCCAAGGCCCGTAATGTCCACCATTTGGTCTGCTTTCCCAGATCTAGAGAGTTGCCATCTTTCCGGTAGTTGTGGGGGTGTCAGGTTTTGGAATAGGGGGTTTCGGCAATGTTTCATCGAGTCGG
Source organism: Acanthosoma haemorrhoidale (assembly GCA_930367205.1). Taxonomy (NCBI): domain Eukaryota; kingdom Metazoa; phylum Arthropoda; class Insecta; order Hemiptera; family Acanthosomatidae; genus Acanthosoma; species Acanthosoma haemorrhoidale. Next base: position 24,491,395 of record OV884013.1, on the reverse strand, counting down.
AGAATCTGATGTGTCTTCTTCTGATGGCCTCGGTGGTTGTGGGGACCTCGAACTTTTCGTGGATGTCAGGAGCCTTCATTTCACGAAAAGGGGTATGCCATAGTACCGTGTGCAGGATGTTGTTCTGGAAGCTCTGGAGTACAGTTATGGTGCTTGTGTGGAGAAAACGGAAAAGTGGAGTTCCAAAAAGTAGTGCTAGCCTCAGGACGCTCTGATATATGAGCAGTTTCAGCCTCAAGGATATAGCCGGGCTTGGATGCTGGAGAGAGTAGTAAGTCCTGCGTACTCTTTTCAGCTTCTTCTGTAGGTGTGTGCCGAACGTCATGTGTCTGCCTAGGTTGATGCCTAGCTAGCATATGCTATTGGCAAGTTTGCAATCAATCCCGTCTATGGTGAAGCTGGGTGGAAGCTCTCTTTTCCCGTGCTGGAACGAGAAAACAATCCCTTGCGTCATGGCTGGGTTTACCGGAATGTGGACAGCTCACAACCTGTCGGCGATTAACTGACTGGCACCCTCTGCAGCCTTTAGTGCTTTCGCTGGATTGAGGCTGGTGCTTTAGACCCATATATCGTCCGCATATGCATTTACCTCACAATTGGACTATGATGCTCCTACTATGTGCGCGGTGTAGATGTTGAGGAGTAGGGGTCCCAGCTTTTGTTATTTTATAAAAATTATATAATGAATAAACAAGAATAATGATATACATTATACGTGACTGGACTAAACTGACTAATAAAGGTGATGGAGCTCACCTTTTTGATCAACCTTGGAGTAGGGATACTTTTGGTATAGATAGTAGCAAGTATCTGCAATATTGAACAACTCTTTGATTATGCATTAATCGAGTTTGGTAACCTTTTTTTATTAAAGCGAAAAAAAATTTTCGAGCTTACATTAACATTGTTTATACAAGGATATTACAATTAATTTAGAAATACTTCTAGATATTGAAACATTTGTTAAATTTACCCCTTTGAATATCAAACGCTGTTTAGTTATGATGGTATTCTGTGTAATATTTCCTGTAGCTTGGCTACATTTTAACCAATTTCTGAGTATTATACATTGTGATCCGCGCTTGTACAAACTATAATGATGTACATTATACATTATTGAATCAAACATGTATAAAAATGATAGGGCTCACCTTATGAATCATAGACTTAAAACTAGCTTACATCTAACAACCAAATCTTAATCTATGGTCCTGACAGTCTGTTGCCATTGATGTGAGACGGGTGGTGGGGTCAAAGTGTTAAACACTGGGTTTGTGGCTGCAACGAGTTAAAAACTTGATTTATCTCCGGTCGAGGAACTCACCCACTGATTGCATACGAATTGAGTACAGGTCGGCGTTCTTTAACCTCTCGAGAGAGTTATGTCTTACCACAGTTCCTTTATTTCGTCTGATGGAAGAGTTTATCCTAACCGAAGGTACGGCCTAATCCAAGAGGGTTTTATGACGTATAACTTTAAGAATTTATCTTAGTTGAATTAAACTGTTTGAAAGTAATTCAAGCGTGGACTGAGGAAAGGAAAAACAACATCGAGAAGGAATGCGTTTATTCTGGGTTATGTTAAAACCCCGGAAAGTAGACAGTTGAGATAGCGTGCTCCATGGTTGGCCGAGAAAAAAAAAAGATATTACATAATAATAAAAGGTAGTTTTTTACGAAAGCCTTGCCATGATGGATATATTTTTCTTGAAAACAATGGACAATAAAGAGCTATGAGACCCAGGCCCTGCCACAATAGCGTGGCTAATACATCAAAGGCCAGCGTGCCGACAGTAGCTCCACAGGTGCCCGCTTCGATACGTCACTGGGCCCAGCTGTATCCATTACTATAGCCCAAGCCCTATAGTTCCTAGGATCTATATGTCCTTCATAATACCTATGATTAATCACTTCTATTATCTGTACAAGAGTGATGAGTCCGTCGAAGGCCGTAGGACATATATTACACCGGCCAGCCTGAGAGACTGTTTAATGATATAATGATGGAAATATAGTTTATATATGACTATAAATGAATTTGAAATATCACACTACTAATAATCCCGTGAAACATCGGTTATTTAACTTCTTTATTGTGTTAAAATTACAATCTGCCTTATTAGGCAATAAGTAATTGTGATAAATGTTCTCATTCATACCATATTTACAATTCATCATTCACACGCTCATTCGTACAATATTTACAAACAGCCCAGAGGCCTCCCAAATCCACATGGTTGTCACCTCCATTCCATGCGAAAGAGTAAGCGGAGCCTTAGGAAGTGCCCCACGCTCCTCCGTCATCCGCGTCACCGGACACGAGCCAGTGGAGGCTGACGAAGAGAGACAAAATATTATTGAAAATCATGTTCAATACTAATTGAATGCAAATAGACAAAAGTTTCAAACATGATGCCCTGGGTCCTGCCTACAGAAGAAATTATCTTTCCTACACACGTAGAAAAGAAAAGATTCTCTCGTTTGTTCTGTCACTAGATACATACAATTAATATTTCATAAAACAATCAACCAATTTATTATGAATTAAATAATATTTTTGACATCTATATAACAGAAATGAAGGACGTATAATGTGAATTTACAATAACAAGGGGTGGCTTGCATGACCTAAACCATCTTGATAACTAAAACCTGTCAAAAAATATCGACCAAACAAAACCATTTAGCCAGGCACGAACGATGTCGGGTTTCATTTAAAATCACTTGATAGCAGGTGTAACTTTCTTAATCCACCAATCCCGATCGTGTCCATCACTTCAGTGTAGAATTCAATTAGACTGGTGTCCATCAAATATGGTGTGAGGAAGGATATCCACACATTCTGCTGAATGACTATTTAACCACATATTCATTACATCACATAGAACATTCATTCATTGACGAGGTGCTGCGCCTCTGGTAGCTCATTATTAGTAAATAATTTTGGATTTACTGATTTTTGTACAAGTTGGAGCCTATGATTTTATTTTTCACCAATTATCTAGATGTTCTCAATGCATCTGAGCACTTAAAGGATCGACTTGGTCTCCTTATATGAAGCTGATCTACAATCTGGGAACTTGAAGAATGGTAACAGATCTTCGAAGATCTTGCAAAATAGAGCATGCCTCAGTTTTCTCTGTTTGTACTTAACTACTTATCAGTGCCATCGCATAGTTGATTACATTTCCTCCTCATTTGATCATGTATTGTGCCCAGGTTTGCCTGTAAACTCAAAAACAGCCTTCCTTCCACTTACTACCTCATCACCAGGCAGAAATGACAGTCTGATAAAAAAGTCGCAATGTCTAATAATGAAAAAGCTTGTTTGGGCATTATTCTGGCATTGGGCAGTATGAGAAAAGTGATTCGCACACCATGGAAGAAGAAGTATAAAAAAACGGAGTCGGCATAGTCAATTAACATTGCTACATAAAAGGAAACAATGCTCTACATAACTAAAAAAATTATTTCTGTATGGACGAAAATCTTCAAGTCAGCTCGTACTTCAAGTAAAGATAGGCAGTACTTGTCTGGAACCTGTCTGTGATTTTTTTTCACTGATTCATAATCACAAAATGAATCTCTTATCCTTTATTTCTTCTGAAGAAAGAGTCTATCCTAACCAAAGGTACGACCTAATCCAAGAGGGTTGCTAAGTATAACTTTAAGAATTTATCTATTTGACAATAAAGCTCAATTTTAAAACCAGAAGACAACCCGAAACCATCTCGTAAGCCGTGGGTTTGGACAGACCAGTTGAGTAGGACTTGGCACGGACGCTTGGGTCACTCAGATGTCAGGAAACGTGCCTTTGGCGAAAGTGCCCGACAGCCTTGTAAATATTACCTGTTCCTGTGAACCACCTCATGACCCCATTTCTGATAATAAAACTGGGCAACAATATATCTCCATTCACTTACCTCCTTCCTCTTGTTATTTACGGCTTCCCTTTGCAACGGAGCAATGTACGTAAATTATCAACTGTGCCAATTTTGTTTTATTGACTTAGCGTTCCTGACTACTAAGTTAGTAGGTACTTGAATAAAGAGGCAGCTAAGCAGAAAAGATAACCAACAACTAGAGTATAATCTCTGGGGAAATCTTCTGATGTACGTTAAATATAATTTATACGGTAGGAGTCGTAAAAACAGCTCAAACAAAATGGACTACTTCTGCACTACAGTTCGAAATGTAAAGATAAAAAGGGAAGTAAAAAAAATATATATATATTGAAACTTCTTTATTGTGCTAAAATTATAATCTGCCTTATTAAGCAATAAGTAATTGTGATAAATGTTCTCATTCATACCATATTTACGATGTGCATTCACTCGCTCATTCATACAGTATTTACAAACAGACCAGAGACCTCTCAATTCCTCATGGTTGTCACCTCCCTCGCATGCGAAAGAGGAAGCGTAGTCTTGGGAAGTCCCCCACACTCCTCCGTCACCCACGTCACCGGATACTAGCCAAAAAAAAAAATGAAAAGAAAACAGGTACGGTCCAGCAACCTCCGAATATTCTTCGTTCAACTTCAGCAAGATTTTTTTTTAGTTTTATCCGTGTGGTAGATTGGTATATTACGTCATTAAGACTAATTTGAAGTATTGTATCATCCGAAGTGTATAATCCTACAAAGTACCAAATAGGCAAGTCATATTACTGAAAGGGCTGTAGCAGCGTAATATTGCGGCATAGCTCCAAGGTGACCAAGCGGATATATTTGGAAGACCAACCTGGAAGGCACGTTCTGTGTACATGACGTCATAGGAATTTTATTTAGCTGGACAGTCAGTCAAATACTGTGGCGGGTATTTCGGTAAATGTCATGCGTGGGTGCTGTTATGCTCCTCATTTTTCTATTTAGATTATGCCATCGTAGTAGATTTATAATTTACTTGTATTTTTCTTGAAGTCTAATCACCACAGGTATTTCTAACATGTATATATTTATTACATAGGTCTGAAAAAAAAAAACATTTTCAGATGCACGGCATATTTTTCCTTTTGATTATAGTTTTGAAGTGCGCTGTATCCGAAAATGACCTCCATTTCTCCTATCACGTACATTTTTTTTTTTCAAACTAAGAGAGGTAATTTAAAAAAAATAAACACGGCTTACAAATGTTATCTTATTGAACTTTTTTTTTATTAAAGAATCATAATTATTTCTCTGGGTAATTATGTAAAAGAAAAGTCACTTTGTTATCTACCTAATGCGTTCAGTAATCACATTATATCAAACGGTACGATGGAAAATTCATAAAATGTTTGTACGGGAGCTGATTTATAGGTATAAGGTAAGTGACGTATCTATGAATGAAATGAAGGTACTGGGTTCAAATTCCTAAAGAAGTGTAAAATATACTAAACGAAAATTTTTCAATAAGACAAGTGTGAAAAGAAAATTTTTGTACGGCTGCTTTGTATTTTTCTTTCAACTTCACATTTTTTGGTACGATGAATTCAAAAATTTATTTTCCTCCACCCTACGTTTTTTTTACAAACGAAGAAGGGTTTGATAAATATAAATTAAAGAATAAATATAAATGTCATGTTGCAGCCTTGAGATTTATGTGCAGATAATTCAACATGTTTTTGTAGTCTGGGTTTGCTGTATTTTCCAAAACTTCTCCACTTAAAAGAAACCCATGCTTCTGTAAAGTTTTTGGATTTTAGGACATAGTTGGATACATAACTCATCTTTGGGCAAGGACTTTACTCCATTTTTTATATCTCAAGGTCCAAAAGAAACCAGTTAAAGCATGATCAATCTCGCTTCGTCCTACCTCTCTTATCCCCCTTCCAATCAAACTCCCCTATTCTTCATACATCATGTTCCAGGCTAAAAAACAATCTAATTTCCGAGTCAGGAATACCTTACGGGATGTGGGGTTTAACGAAAAATGTCACACAAAATGACAACCGAAAAAGAAGTTTTTGCAAGTAAACCAGACGTTATGTAGCTTTTTGAGTATTTTTCCTGGTTTCAGCGACTAAAAATGTATAAGGAACTTAAAAAAAAAAAAAAATGAAATGCAGTATTTTGGTTGCAGACATGTGTTACTAGTCATCATATATATGAATAAAGGACAACGAAATTTTCGGATAGACTGATGATGGACTTGGAGCGAGAACACGGATTTTCATGTAGTAATAAACTACAAGGTAACCATATAATATGCATGAAAATATGAAGCAATAATTCTCTAATTATGCATTAAAATATCAAATAGTCTAGTGTTCAGTAAAAAAAAAAATCATAAAACTTACTAAACTGAAAAAAAAATTAATAAAAATAATAAAATGATCTCAAATTTTGTTGAATTTTTTTACACCAAAATAATAAAAAACAATAAGCAGCAAATAGACTTATCAAATACAATAAAACTAATTGACAGTAAGAAAAAAAACATATAAAACACATGTTAAGAGAATCAGTCTCGGTAACATGTTCTGCATTAAAATCGACTATCAGTTGCATTTTCAAATTCGTTTGTATGAAAACTAGTTGTCTACCAGCAAAATATTTTATTTGTTAAGTTGCTGTTTTTGCTAATGGCAGAAACTCAAAATTTCTCAAAATCAGATACTGATTCGAATGGCCAATGTTGGCCATCTATAAACATGAAACAGTTATTGGTCCCTGTCAAAGATTATGTCGATAGTACATAATTGATTATTAAGACACTAGGGTGGAAATATCACAGTGTTTAATTAAACTTTGGACTAATACGGTGGAAGTGTGCCATTGTTGAACTCAGTGATATACACTTTAAAGGACTTGATTGTAAATGGGCTGTATAAGAGTAAAGGCCGGGTTATGAAGATTAACCTAACAGTGCATGCTTTGGATTAATGATATGAAATAAGGCATGGGCTTGTTATGAAATTATATTTACAAAATGAAAAACAATGTATAAAAAAATAACTGAATCATATATTGATTTATCTAAAATTGACTATAATGAAGTTAAGACATGGTTAAACTAGAATTCTTGCGAACAAAAATTGAAGATTTGTCATCTTATTGTGGAGGAGGGTGGTCGATTATTGCTGCTCAGCACTTTTTTTTTCTATATAACTGTAACTCACCAGTCCATATGTCGACAGTGATCAGTGTTGCCACTTGTGTTGAACAGCAGTCCATATGTCGACAGTGATCAGTGTTGCCACTTGTGTTGAACAGCAGTGCTATGAATCGACGTGAGGGAGAAGGCATTGCTGTCTGTCGATCTAATCAGTTCAAAACTCCATTAGTAATCTGAAAGTGATCTCTCGACAGCTAGCTAAAACGGTGCTAATTTGTTTGCGTCAAAATCCATCGGACAATCAACGTCCTATAAACTGTTCCCTTTGATTTGTCTTCGAGATACTTAGAGACTTAAAATAAATCAGAATGGTTATTTTTTTTCCCTCGAGCAGACAACAATACTTCCACGGGACCATACTCTTCCTAGTCTATTCGTTAAAGCTCTCATCCTCAAACTCAAATCCTCCATCCACACCCACTACACAAGATCTCGCTTATCCGACTTCTCCCCCCCCCTCACAAATCCGCTTCCTTCGATCTCTCTTTCGTTGGAGCATGCACCCTTTGGATCTCTAAACGACATTCTTCTTCACTCTCAGTTTCAAATCTCCGCCCTTACATTTTTTTTTTTCTTTCTTTTCAATCCATCGTTACCTAACTATTTTTAAAGCTAATAGCCTTAAGATTTTTGTTTGTTTTCATAGGTGTCCCCCCCTCCAAATAAAAGATGATCTATTACTATAATGTTGTATCCATAGGCCAGACTCTGGCCCTATATAAGTGTAATTTTATTCTTTTTATGGAATAAATGTCTCAAAGTAAAGTTTAATTTTTTATTTTATATTCTGCATCGTCCGGTGCTCGAGTTGCACGGTTCTTCATTTTAACTATAATTTTAAAACTTACGCCTAAGTACAAATTTATTTCTTGGAACTGTTTGAGTTTAAATTGACAAAAAAAATTAATGGAAATAAATGGATAGAAAATTAATGGAGTTGTTCTGTTCGTTATTTAATATGCACATCTTCCCCTTGAGCCTCACCTCAGTCTGTTTAAATTATTTTAAGAACGTTAGATTAAAATAAGTTTTTTCAATAAAATTATTAAATAAATGCTTATTCAAAGAATTCCTAGCTGACTTTGTTTTGTTCTTTTTTTCCGATAATGAGTACTCAGGATGATTACTTTGATCTCTTAAAAAACCTTAATTATATATTAATAGATTTTGTGTAATTAGAGACATCAAAGTATTTAAATAATTATTATTCAAAATAAAATGTATAAATTCATTTGGATCTAAGTGCACTAATTCTTAATTAATTAATTAGAACATCGATATGGTATTGCCTAAAAATAAGAGCTCTCCTCATAACTAACAACTTCCCACTTCTTTAATGATTCTTTGATGGCATGCAGATGAGAGAAGAAATCTGAAAGTCAATGAAACCATTAGCGATTCACCGCTGACTCGAATAGTTCACTTTTAGAGCCTCAATTTTTACGGTAAAGAAATGGCAAAAACAAAACTTCTAAATCCCTTTTTGTAATCGTTTTACTGATGTAGCTCTTTTAAAAAATAAACACTTCAACACCTAGGTCAGTCTGTCTGTTTTCGACTTTTTGAGTCCCCGTTTTGGTGACATGAAAACTACTGAACATATCATGTCAATAATTAATCCATGAAAACAATCTATCATATTGAGAAGAATATCAAATTTAAGATTTGAAAGTCCTAAATAGTAACATATTTTTTTTTTAATTACAAAAATTAATGAAAACTTCACAAATTTTGCTCAAACAGATGTCACTAAGAGACATGATGTTGTACTTTTTAGTTACATTTCATGCCTCGCTGATGCTAAGAATAAACGGAGCTAAAGATTACGAATATTCTCAATTAGTCGGTTATGAAATTAAAGATCTTGACGGCTTGATTAATAATGTGTATTATTTGTTGCAATGGGCTACGATAAAAAAATAATTAACTGTCGTCAAAACTTTTTTCACAACTCTTTCACTGACATTTATTTACATATAACATTTATTTGTTGTATACATAGACGACATGGGCTGATATCAAATCAAACATGTTCATGAAAAATAAATCCTCTAAAGACTAATAAATCGACATCCAGATTCCCAGGCCAGAATGGCGATGCCTTTCAGCTCTTCTTGGCTTAACAAGTTCATAATTTTACCTTGCATTGAGGAAAAGTGAAGTAATATAAACTTCGAGAATATAAGAAACCTTGCGTTGTGTTATACATTAGAGCCTTCAGTTTTTTTCCCGACTCCCTACTAACTAAAGTGGTGCTGGTTCGAATCTCGCCTTCGGTTTTAATTTTATTTCGCCAATAAATCCTATGGTGTTATCGTGGCCTGGCGTGACCTGAAGATAGCCGACCCCCGGTTTAGACTACAAAGAATAGACAGGCCCTTGGATAGCCTGGAGGTTGAAAAGTCCATAAATGTTCCCTTGTTTAAAGTCTTCCGAACATATTTTTTTTCATTTCAAAATCCCGTTATTTAATAAAAATTTTTACAATTTATAAATTTTTCGATTTATAAATTTCTCCTCTTACTGCATACGCAGATGCATTCGAAGGAGGGTAGAATTACAATAACAATATTCTGTTTGAATTTAAAATTACAATGCACTGGGTGATGAGTGATTGATTTTGAAACCAATTATGAATACTAATTCACGAGAGCAAGGGGAGTATATCGTGATAATGATTTCCAGTCCATCCATAAGACAAAAAATGAAACTCAATGATAGATGAACAAGTAAAGAAAATGGCAGCCATTCCCCTCAAATTTATTGAGTCAATGGCCTTACCGGAAATGATTTCCCAATGTCTTTTATAGCTATAAAAAGCAATGACTGCCACGTAAATCTTTAAAGGGCTATTTTTAATTCACTTCACAAAGGATTTATGGTCCCGTGTTATCCACCTCCTAGCGTGGTATATTTTTAAAGCTTAGAAAATAGCTTCTTATAGCTTTCTAGCAATATTCAAAGAATATTTATACTTTATTGGTTTTATCATTCTTAGCTGAGGCTATTTTATTTTTCAAATAAACTATATAGGCTTCATGACTATCACTTAACTAGTTAAGTAGTAACGTTACTAGTTTGACTAATATTTACAGTACTGATTACTTCCGCTGGTTAGTAAAGTTGTTTAGTTGATTAAAGATCAATAATAATGTTCAGCAATAATTTAGGTGTACGAGCACTGTAAATGATCTTCAGGCTTCAGTGTTTTTGGCCGTGGCACATAACTATTTGGACCGATACATAAACATTTTTGAATATAAGTGTATAAGAAATTGGGACGAAAATCGTTTAAGATGCTCTGCACACATTTTGGTTACAGCAAAATAGGTATACCTGCGCAATGAGCAGGTGGGTAGAGTCATTTAGATGCTTGACCGATTTGGAACGAGACTTTCGTACCTATAATGGAAACCTGGAGTATTGTCCATGGCCTTAACGAAATACTTCATTAATCCCCTAGTTTGATGTGTAACGGAGGTAGGTACATATTTTTAGAAATTCGCATTTTGACCATACTTTTCCAAGAAATGTTTTTTTTTATCCCTTTTATTCCACTCACGTAAAAAAAAAACACTATTACTTCGTGTAACTAAGCTGCAGACCAAGAATAAGTGCAATTATTTCAAATATGTTTTAATTTTGATGTAATCTCCTGAATGCTTGCTAAGCAGAAATAATGACCAGAACAGTAATCATTGGATTCCCTCCAAATCGTAGGGAAAGAAAATGGCATGTGTAGTAAGCTATTTTAACTCGGTAAAGAGCAAATGCGTGGACTCCAGGCCCTTGTTTGGCCCCTGACTTAACACCTAAAATAAAGTTCGTAACAATTTTATCAATGGAGTAAGCTTTTGCTTTTGGTACTTGAGTGCCTCTTTAGCACATACATCACAAAATGATTAGGACGATTTAAACAAACTCTAGGCATTTCGTAACTAACAAATAAATAAAAGATAACGTTGTAAGTATGTAATACACACGAAATGTGACATACAGAAGCTCTCACAATGACCTGTTTACTGGTTCACTGCTATCTCAGAACTGGCATCGTTCTGATGAATGTATGGTACACTAGTCAGTATGCGTCTGAACCTGCACAACAGTAGTAATGCACTCTTTGAGTTCGCTCATTCGGTCATATCAATGGACAAATGGACGACAAAATTGTAAACAAAAAAAACTGTGGGTGATGGAGAAATTCCGAATTACATAATTGAAAAGAGGATTGTCGGGTCGTCACGAGGGGGGTGCCTGGTTACCCTAGCCCTGGTGACAAGTGAGAGTTGTTTGAGTTTATAACCTGGACAAGCGTTTCATGACGGGTCTTACTATCGGACTCCATTTTTTGATAGGCATGTGCCCCGACAATGCACTATGTTCAGGAGAAGAGGTATAGGGTAGGTAGTTTGTGTGGTCTTGGAATGACCACGAATTCACACTCGGTATCTGAGGGTAGGCGAAATCCGTCCGGATCCCAAAGGCGAGTGTGGACCGGAGAGAGGTAGACTGAATCGTCACGGGGGACACTGCTGGGTAAGTTTGCAGGGCCGCGACAACCGTTGTCCACTAGGGAGAGGTCTCTCCCAAAGAGGTGCTAGTTTTAGCGAGACAAGGGCAGAGGTTCCCACTAGGAAGGTGTGGGGTCTGACGACTAAAACATAGCGAGGTTAGAAGAGAGAGATGCAGAGGTCTTTCATAAAGAAGCAGTCAGGTTTTCAGAGTTCAAGCGGGGTAGCCACGTAGTTGCCAGAAGAGAATGATTTACAGGGGCCAGACCCTCGGCTTAAGTACCCATCTAGCCTTGCCCTTAGCCAATCATCATTAAGATTGTTGTGGCCAATGATCTGGGGTTTCTTCGTTCTCTCGCAGAGGCTGGCAGGGTTTTTGCCGAGGGTCTGTGGCCTCATCTGGCCTCATACCTGACTCCAGCTGGTGCCCCAGCTCATATAACTCATTGGCACCCCGCATTTATTATTGCTTAACACATTTACAATGATTTATATTTTGTTCATGTTATTTACATTTGTCTAGAATATATTTGGTTCATGTTATTTACATTTGTTTACAATAATATACAATAGAGTATAGGGTGATTTATCTTATGTAGTCAGCGGTCGCTACAAGGATAAAAACACTGCATCAAGTACACCTAATGGTACTCGCGGGACAAACATCGCGCCGACGAGTGTTACCGCTTCCTGATGCACACGACTCAGAATCCTATTGAGAGAAACATAAATTGATCCTATTCTGCTGCATTACGTTACTTCACACAAATTTATAACTTTTCCCCTCCTGGCGGCAGATAGCGGAATAAAAGACATCCTTTGTGAGGGCAAGGCTGATTAATGGACCACCGTTTGAAAGGAGCCACGCCATTGGTTGGTTGCTACCCAGAAAAAAAATTACTGCCAATCGGTTTCCCACTCTTTGAAACCATTGGGTATATAAATTTAGGTGGCTCAAGTAAAAAAAAAACTATAGTATGGAATACACATGACATTGTCACTGCACTGCGGAGTTTTCCTAACTTTGACACATTTAATTGAGAAACTTAGAAGCGTCTATCAACTAGAATTTAATAAGTTAATCAAATTAATTAAACCAAAGTCTAATAATTATTAATTGTTCCCATTTGTAGTTTTATTAATTAAATGAGCATTAAATATTGTTTAACGTATAAGTGAACAGATGGACTATTATCTATTGACGTTAATGAAGTCAGTTTTATGTTTATGGCACAAACCCATCCTTGTAAATCATATCTACATGATCAATAGTTCTTACATATATTATAAGCAGTGAATCGTATATGATATCAAACATTAGTGTTGAGCGATTTAGAGGACCACTGTGGGATTCAATATTGATTTGCAAGGGAGGGTTTTTTATATATAATATTTTTGACATTATTTAACAGAAATAACTCGAAAACGAAAAAAACACGAAGAAATTTATGACATTGACAGTCAGGATATTGCTTAAGATAGCAAATAAGAATTTCAAAAAGTTTTATTTTGGCTTTTTGTAATTATAAATCGTTAACTACTTATTCACTTAATAAATATTATCTTTTTATTTATAAGACATAAATGGAGCTGTAATTTTATGTCTTTTGAAAGTATTGCTTAATAAATAATAAATTGATAAGGTAAAACAAAGTTTTTTATTGCAGTATACTATCGAATTTGTTTGATCTAGTTCAGGATCGGTTCATTTTCAGTGGCTTAGCTTTATTCAAAAATTAAAAGAATGGTTTAAGTTAAAAACAAGATCTGAGCGTTCTAGCGTTTAATATTTCAGGTTTGTATATTGGACCAGATTTCTATTCTCATAATATACGTTTTCAATAAGCAATAATTGCCTCAGTAGAACTTCATCGGTTACAATAATGCCACTGCGCAAGGTATGAATGATAACATTTATCTCAATTACTCATTGCCTAAGGCAGATTGTAATTTTATCTTAATAAAATTGATTGAAACAATAATATACGTATTATTAATTATTTAAAAGTGAAAGAGTAGCATGAACAAAATATGGTCAAGAGAGAAATTTTTATATAGTTTGGTATCAATGACATCAGAGTTGATAAGCTTGAAGGCAATAACAGTAATAAAAGCTACTTGTACTGAAAAAAATCTATTATTTTTTTTAATAATTTTATTTTATGCTATAGGAATTAAATGTATATAGGTAGTTTCCAGATACCAGTGTTTCTTTAAAAAAAATTAACAAGTAAAACTTCATGGCCGATAATGTCTCATTTTCAAGCAGGAAAAAAAAACAGCGTTCCTAGAAATAAAATGAATATATTTAAGCATTTTAGTCTTTGTCAATTTATTCTCAATCAACACATTTTACTGAACTATTATTGCTATAATTACAGTTTTTAAGATATCCTGGACCTCTTTTCTGAAAAAGGTTACATATAAAATCAATTCCTGTGTTATCGCTTAGCGGGAGGTGGTGAATTATATACGCCTAGGTGAGTTAGTATGAATTCTGTGAAATGTGATGAAACGGATGCTTCATGTTTTACCGGCAGTTTAGTTGTAAAGGAATGGAGACAGCACTTTGTTAGCAGTCTTTTTGTTCTTATAAAATTATGCAAAGAAACGCCTTTATAAAAAAAATGTGCCAAAGTACATAACAGTCTGAGGCCAATTAAGTTCCACTATCTCCGATACTAATTTGAGGGGTTAATTTCGTTATATTTGTTTTTATATTCATTATATTTAGTTTTAATTTTCATCTTTGAAAGTACTGTTTAGTTTTGATTCGTCCGTTAGAAACCATTGCGAAATTATAATAACACTTTCACTCTATTGCGACTAAGTCTAAAAATGAAGGTTAAGGTTAACTTAGGAAGAAGATAATAAATTATTTTCAAAAGAAACGTACTCAATTATTAAATGGACCTTAGTGCGAGGGCAATAACAGATTTCGAACAGAAAAAAAATTGGCCCGGAAGTTGACAGGACCCTAAATCTGCTGTAACGGCCTGCGGGTAACGACCGACCATTGAATGTTCGACATCTGACCCAACAGTCTACTCTTTCCAACCTACAGAAGGTGGAAGATAACCTATCAGTAAAATATCTCTTGTACCGAGTATCTAAATCATTTGTATACTTCTGATATGATCCAGTCAATTGTTATCAAATTGTGTTGTTGTTTTTTTTTACCCAATGGCAACTTATATCTGACTTAATCGTTTGGGGTTCTTAAGTTTCGCATTATTTAAGTAAGTCTAGTCGAAAAGGGGTGCTTATCTACTATTTGCCACCTTTCCAATTACCGAAGGCTCGTGAGGGAATTTTAGCGCGAAATAAAATTACTTATTACCTCCGGGACTTGAATTCTAAACACCGGGTTACGTGTGGGATCAAGAAAGACAATTCTTTTGCCATTTATTCACACCGTATTCAAAACATTCAAATGCCAATAGAGGAACAGCTATAAAAAAAGCACAAATACTATTTCCGGTTATTTTATTTTCATAGTTCTTCGTTAATTTAAAAATATTATTTTTTCACATTAGTTATGAAATATTATTTTTAATTTCTTATATATTTAAGTATTTGTAATTGTAGCAACCCTGCATAGGAGAAATACAAGAATTAAATATTCCGTTCTGTACGCTTCTTACATGTATGTAATATGTACAAATTCTAATTGACGATGTTGATAGTTTAACTATCAACATACCACTTTAATAGACGGTGAGAAAATAAAGCAAACAAAAAAATGGAATACTTAAATAATAAGGTTGGTTTAAAAAAAATATTTTTTTTTAAGTACATAATAAACTAAATGATATGTACACAACTCATAAATATGTACAAATACAATAATATATTTATACGCAAGTAATAAATATATATTACCGAAGTTCCATGAGAATTATTTTTTATAAGTCATGAAAATTATCTTCTAAATTATGTTTTGCAAAGTAATCCAATTCTGTGAATAAATCCTTTTTTTTTTGTAAATCTGTTTTTATTTTCTCTAAAAATGTCTCCCAGATTCAGGGAAACCTAGATCGGATCGGTGTCAGTGCAAACCTGAATAAACTGAGGTTAAACGCAGTGAAACCCCAAGCAATTGTCCTGGGCTCCAGTTTCCTCCTCAAATCCTTTGACGATATGCCCGCTTTAACCTTTAATAACGATCCCATCACTTTCGGCTACAGCGTCAAAAACCTAGAGATAAAACCATTGACCAAACCATCGCTTGGAGCGTATATATTTCTCAAATTTCATGTCGGTCAATAGGTTGGTAGTACCCTGAAACTATTACATCGTTCAAACCATCTGCACCCCCCCCCCCCAGCCTACGCGTCCACTCCTTGTATCGTCCCTCATTTTCCCTCACTTTTCCCTGGCATTCCCATCTCTTCACCTCCTTCCGTGCACATTATTTCCTCAGTTCATTATTTTTTCAAACCATTAATTACCATCACCCCCCTTATGTTTACAATATTTTACAGTTCAAAGTAAACCCCCGAAACACAAGATCTCATCTCTCAGACCTTTTTACTCCTGCCCACAAAACTGTAGAACACGATCGGTCCTTTATCCTCTTTACCTCATAATATCTGCTATGGTTTTTATAATTTAATGGTTTCTATTTAATGTCATACTGTACAGAGGTCTGCATATTGTTGTTTTTTTGTTTTGGGGTCCTATAAATAAATCCATCAATGATTTTAGTAATTAAATGTAGTAAAACATTTTATTTCATAATTATTATTGTTTTTGTATTTTCCTATAGAAGTTTACATTTTATTTTACATTGACAGTATTTTTTTTATTATAAGGTAGTCATTATTGTATTTGCAAGATGTGCATTAGACATCTTAACTATAATGCTATTCGTAGGTGACTTTGGCCCGAAATTATTTTTTTTTCTATTCTATTATATTATTTGACAAACCGTCCAGTGCTTATTGGTAGGCATCACCGTTTTTACTCTCATCCTCCGATAAGTCCTCGTGTCCATAATATGAGGAACATGTCCTGGCTACCAGACTGTTAGGACTCGCTTGCCGCATGTGCTCCTTTTCAGCTTCAGGGGTGTCAGGGACGTGGTTCTCACTACATATACAGCATATGCTGCAATATATATACAGCATTAAAACGGGATTAAAATATTCCCAAACTTCTTGTGTTGTAATGAAAGGTAACACAATTATCAAATCGTAAAATTATCATTATATATATATGTATATGCAGTCATCAATGCCCCTCTAGGTTAAATCCCCCCTTAAAAAAAATTCGTGCAGTAAAAACCTCTCTTCAACAAAAGAAAAGCAGGTAGCTAAAAAATTAACCACAAAATATCTGTTAAAATAAAATCGAACGATATAAAATACAAATTTCTATTTTTGGCTCCTGAAAATTTATTATTTTAAATACCTTTGAATTGTAATTTAAATTAAAGTTTTTAGCATACCAGGAAACAGGAGCTTTTATTCCGAAATAACTTCATAACAATGATCCGGGGTGAATAAGTTAGAGAAAAGCGTTTTAGTTTTCTCAGAATTTGTTTAATTTTCTGCCCCGAATCAACACCTGTCGTCAGGACCCAACAGCATAATATGCAGCGTAAACATTGCTGTGGTTAAATATACGCGTACAATTTCAGATTTAAAGAATCATTATTTTGTTTCCTATCGATGTACTAAAGTATGTGAAGCTATCCTCAAAGTAGGGTCTGACCTCAGGGGCTTTCAAGAAACATTTAAATCTTTAAACATTTTATAAATTTATTGTTTCTTACCATTGTCACCTAATCGTGTATGCTGCTACAGATGGACTATTATCTATTGACGTTAATGAAGTTAATTTTATGTTTATGGCACAAAACCCTTCTTGTGAATCACATGTACATGATCAATGGTTCTTATATATCTTATAAGCAGTAAAGCATATTATCATATATAAATCATTAGTTTTGAGCGATTAAGAGGACCAGTATATGATTCAGTATTGGTTTGCAGGATATTGCTTAAGATAGCAAGAAAGAATTTCAAAATGTTTTATTTTAGCTTTTTTTAATAATAAATTGATAACTACGCATTCACTTCATAAATATTATCTTTTTAATAATAAGACATAAGCGGAGCTGTAATTTTATGATGTGTAAAAGTGTCGCTAAATAAATAATCATAATAATAATAAACAAAGTTTTTATTGCAGTATACTATCGAATCTATTTGATCTAGTTCACGATAGGTTCATTTTGAGTGGCTTAGCTTTATTGCAAAAGGAAATGCTCAATATTATTATTACGTTTGGCTGCTATTGAGTTATTCTTAAATAAAAATACACGCTGTGAGCAGATAAGTTGCTTTTACTATATTTATTTTAGAACAGTAAAAACAAAGATCTGGTAAAGGAAAAATAATTTTTCTGGGCGGTAACGCCATTCAGGACCTAACAGGATAATCAGATAACCAGATCTCTCTGTATCGCGGATAACACTAGAATTATGCATGTCATCAGAGAGCATTTAGGGGTGTGAATACATTTATAAAACATGTTTTTAATATAACGGATATAACAGACGTTAATATAACAGGCGAAGATTTGTATGTGCATAAATTCCGGCTTATCATTAGATAATGAGATAACAATCTTGGAGGAGAAGCCAGAAGAAAACTAATATGTTTAATGAGTAAAATAGTTTAACATAAATTGAATTTTATAATTACGAAACGAAAAATATTTAATGTCTTGTCTGTTGTATTCACCAACATTAATATGGCATGATTCTTTGAAGTACTTTTTTTTTTTTTTTTCAAACAAATATACTACAGTATTTGACTGCTTTTAAAAATTACAAAGTAAATTATGTCTGAATGACAAACAACAAAGTACTAAAATACGAATCTTTGCGACTTTTATCTCTACAAATATATCTTAGTTCGACTGAAAAAGAAAATGTCACTTGAAGCGCGGAAGTTCGTTTGGTTGTACAGAACAATATTTACAACTGCCTGGCTTCGAAGCCTGGTTAGTTGGTTTTCTCTTTGTAGCAATAAAGGGGGTTTGCCACTTTCTGTATGTATTCTAACAGTTGAAAAATGAAAAATGTTTGCCTACAATAACAATAAAATATATTGATTTATGAATGCTCGAATTTATATCGATATTTGCACCGAAAAAAAATGTGGTCTTGTTTTTATACAATACCCATCCCTTTACGTTAAAGCTTGGTTAAATTACATAAAACGTTTATAATTATTAGCCAAAGAAACTATTTCCTCTAAGCTAAAATTAACACAATTATAGAAATGATATTTTTATAACTCTAAAAGGTTGGTGTCGGGGGGTGTCACTAGGAGGTGCCTGTTCACCTAACCCTGGTGGACGGAACGACACGTGTGGATTTTTCGAGTTAATAACATATCTGACTCCATGTATGCTAGTTATGTGTCCCGACAATACACTGTGTTCAAAAGGAGAGGCACAGAGGGTTCATAAAGAATAAGATTTGATCAGAGTTCGAACGGGGCACGACAGTGTAACAGTAGCGAGGCGTCTGACCTTCTGCAAGGGGGCTGCGAGACAGGGTGTCTGCGCAGAGGTGTGGCAGAGAGAGTAGACCTACAGGGCCTAACTTCCTGAGTTAAGTACTGGTCCCCCTTCCTAGTGGAAGGTGGAGACGGCTGAACGGGGTATGTTTTATGATGTCACACCTACCGCGATACGTGATCGCTCGTCCCCTAAAGGACTGTTTATGGCATGGCTTTTAGATTTTATGACCGCCGGAAGTCGACCAGAGGTCTACAGATCCTGTTTTATGAGGGGGCAGGTGGCTTACCCTCAGGTTTATTGCAGGCGGCCTTCGACCCTCTGTTTACCTGCCTTGTTACAACTGCCACATGGACCCACCTGGTTTATTACAAGAAGCTTACAAAGATTTGCATTTATATTATAATGCATTATGCACCAGAGTATAGGGTAATTTACATATGTGGTTGGCGATCGCTACAGTTGGTTACTAACTTAAAGTAGTCATCAGTATCACTAAGGCAAGGGCGCATCTCGTTTAAAGTAAACATGTGAAGCTTTAATCAAAATGTTTTCTTTGGAGGTTTCCAGTAAGGGCTAATCACCAATCACCAGTACACAGTTTAAATACAAGGATGTTCAAGGGAGATTTAAAAAAATTCCGTTTAAAAAAATAATGAACTTCTTTTAAAGAAGAAGCTGTTTATAAAGAGAGAGGCTCCATAAACAAAGAAAGTATATTAAAAATAAATTGGAGCTCGCCGGCCGGATAAACCCAGCGTACCGCCTCAGCGGTTTAATATTTATTAAAGTCCTTCCTGAAGGCTGCTTTAGACCGATACTCGCTCACTGTTGGATCAGCCGTCTGCAAGACTCTGTCATCAGTCGAAATGTCAATGTATGAGTTAATTTTTAGGCATCGTATGAAACATAACCATGACATGAAGTGCATGCAGGCAGTCTTAAACCATTTTTTCAACCTTTTACCACCTGCAGCTTGGTTAAGAACTGACTTCGTCATAAAATATAAAATCTCCACTATCTGAGCAGGCACATATACAAAAATATTTCGTCATTTTTAAAACACCATTATTTGAAACAAAAAAAAGCGTTGAACTGTTCGTGTAAATGCAATGTTTTCTGGTACAAAAATACAATGTTCTTACTACAAATGTATTGATTTCACTGAAGAAGTGAAGCAACACAATTCTTGGATTCCTCTCGTGACTTTAAATAGCATTGCTTTTGAAAAAACACATCTCATTAACAATGAGCTATTTACCCACTTGACTGACAATACAGCCAAATGTCTCCAACACTTCCAGAATGGAATCATGCGAAAAGTGGTCCGACATACCTCTTTCGAGAGGTTGAAGAACGCTGACCTGCACCCGTTGCTTGGTGTGCCGTCGGTGGGTGAGTTCATCCGCTGGAGACACATTAAGTTTTTTGACTCGTTGCAGCACCTGACAAATCCAGTGTTTAACACTATGACCCCACCACCCCTCCCGCATCGATGGCAACAGACTGTCGGGGAAAAATTAGGATAAGAATTAGTATGTAAGTTAGTTTTAAGGTTGATCAAAAAGGTGAGCCCCATCACCTTATTAGTCAGTTCAGTCAAGTCACGTAGAATGTATATCATTATACTTGTTTATTCATTATATAATTTCTATAAAATAACAAAACCTGTATATAATGTAGTGATGCTACAGGAAATACAAAATAATTTGTAAATAGATTCGCCAGAGGATCTATAATTATATATAATTATCTGTAAATTTAAAGGGGCTATGAAGTAAAAAAAAAAAAAAAAAAAAAAAAACAATGATGAATCCGCAAGGAGCAGGTCCTCCTAGTACAAGGATCCGATCACCCTAAATATTTTATATTTCTCCCTCATCCTAAAATTCTAACTAGAGAGCTTAGAAAAAAAACAAAAAAAACACTGATGAACATTGTATAATTGCATTTGCAAGTGTAATTACCTACGATCAAAACCTCTTTAATATTCGTTAAATATTGAGTAAGTAATTGTGTAATAAGTAATTGTGATAAATGTTCTCATTCATACCATATTTACAATCATTCACTCGCTCATTCATACAGTATTTACAAACAGCCCAGAGGCCTCCCAAATTTGGTGAGTCCAAATTTAAGTAATTACAAATTTGAAATCAGGTTTTTGTTTTTATATCCTCCCCTCAACCTTGTCTCAGCAATAACAGCTACATAGAAGTGATAAACCAAAATGAAAATTAAATTAATTTGCAAAGTTTTACAAAAATACAAAAAGAGCACAAGCAGCCTAATATTTTTATAAATCATTATGTAATACTGTTGGGTCCCAAATATTTTTTTTATTATTTTTTTTCACTCACGTAATTATATCAATTAATTTTATTTATTTGTTAAAAGAAAAACCAAGATTGTAATATTTTGTTGTATTGAGATGTATAATTAGGAATTAAGGTTGTTTACGTCTAAGCAAGTGATAAGGTGAACTCTAATGCGATCAGCATCGACTTTGTTTTGGCATTGCGGATCAACTCCGATCGTCAGCGAATTACCGGCTCAGTTCCATGAGATTTGCGAATGAAGAAGGACCCTCGGAAATTTTTTGATTGATGATGACCCCACATTCACACTACTTCTTCATCGCTGACTGTACACCGGATATCCACCACCCACCCACGCTACCAATTGTTTGGAGAGTGAACATCGCGAAAAATTTTTTCTTCTCCACTTTGGGATCACCGGTAAGAGGTTATTTTGCTATTACACACACCAACTATCTCCAGATTCAGCTCACACCATCTACATGCAAGAATAGAAGGCTATTGACTTTTGGCGATTGACACTATTAAATTTAGTAAATAAAGAATTTAATTCATTTTTATTAAAGCGAAAAGACATTTATATTTTTGTTATCTATGTTTCTTTCATTTTATTTTTAGATTACTAACCCAGTTGCTAACATTACTTTTTTCTTTGTTTATATATTCGATTTTGAAAAAAAAAAAAGTGTACTTTTAATGTTCATTACATATGTATTGCCATTTTATAATTTTAGTTTTTTTGTATAATCTTTCCTCGATTATATTTTTTGTACACAATCTTGTTTTTTTTTTCTCTCTCTCTCTCTAGATAACCAATAGTTTTTTTGTTTTTTTTTCCTTTTGTTTTTTGTTGTTTTTATGGGAAAATGCAGGCACCCATTCTTGAACGTTTTTGCTGAATTTCACAGCTGGTAATTTGCCAGGGACAGAAGTTCGGTAATTTTACTAGCTCCTTCTTCCACAAATACATTTAAAACAAAATAACTGACGTAACAAATTCTAGTTATGCCAAAAAAACAAAAACAAAACGGGTACAAAGGTTATTAACAGTTACAGTTAACAGTTGTTAGTTACAGTAACAGTTCACTGTCTTGTACCATCCCTTGGCATGCGCAAATTTATTTTAGTGGAAGTACTAGAGTCTCCATTTGATTAGACTATTAATGAGTAGGAAGGGCTAATGAGAAGAGCAGATAAAATCGAATATATATGGAAACGTTTAAAACTATTACCACATATAAATGAAATTCAAGGCTGGTGTGAAAACGTTGTTTTTTATAGCCTGTAATGTCAGTATTTACGAATTGAAACATTACCCTAGGAACGAATGGAATTGATGTAGAAATTATCATTCGCATCGTTGACTAAATGAGTCCTACATTATTTCTCTTGAATGCTCTTTTAGTAATTCAGTATCCAATGAATTTTCATCAGGTTTGATGCCTGTAAGCCTGAATCAGCAAACAGCACAGTTTCGAGGTTTAAGGGACAGAATCAAAGGTGTCTTAGCATTATAATGTACCTAGATTATCAGAGTTATGTTAAATATTTGATTAATAGGGTGTGGCAAAGCGTATAGAAACACAGACATGATTTTTTAATATTTCAATTTTTTTTTTTTTTTTGTAAAAACATCATTATTACAAGTACTCTACTCAATTATTTCTCAATTCAATAACAACTTTATTATGATGAAATTACAATCTGCCTACTTAATAGGCAATAAATAATTGAGATAAGTGTTTTCATTCATACCATATTTACAATTCATCATTCGTTCGCACATTCATACAATATTTACAAACAGCCCAGGGGCCCCCCAAGTCCACACGGTTGTTGCCTCCCTCGCAAGCGAAAGAGGAAGCGGAGTCTCGGGAAGTCCCCCACGCCTCCCACCAGCCACGTCACTGGATACGAGCCAGCGGAGGCTGACGAAGAGCGCGAGAGCCACATACGCTCAGGACATGATTGGAGAAACTGGACAGGACTCCCACTGTGCGCATTTATAGTAGGTCACGAGGCCACTGCCGTTTCAAGTACTCTACTGGGACAATTATATCACCATTTCGTTCTGCCTTCTCAATTTAACCAGTTCACTACACGAACAAACTCTTATTTACAGCATTAAGGTTTAAAGCGTTTGACGCATATCACTACCGTATCTTCTACAGCACCTAGAACTTTTGTAACTAGTGTAAAAGTGGCTAGAAATAGAAGAACACCTTACAAATAATTATGGTTCATTACTCAAAACTATAATTCCTACTTACAGGGCTCGGCATTCTGATTAAAGTTGTAAAGTTGCGTAATGCTTACAGTGTCTTAGACCCACTGCACTCACAGAAATCCCATTTCAACGTGTTTGCCGCACACTGTTTGTATTAGTATCAGCGTGATAGAAAAACATTTATTAACTAATTAATTTATTAATGGACAATAATAATTTATCATATGCCCACTCTTATTTTTAGCATCAATTTGTCATCAAATAGAACTACTAAACATTGTGACTCTAAAAAAATCACAGGTAAGTTGCGAACACGTTTCTAGTGATAGTTTTAATGTCTTTTGGTAATTACTATGTGAAAAAAAATTGCACATACAAGAGTCCTGACAACGTTGAGACCTTTAAGTTTAACTCACAATCATTGTACATTTTTTATAATATCAAGTAATGTTTTAATTAATTAATGACACTAAATCATGTTTTATTGGTATATATTCGCAGGTCTCTTTTACATCAAATGAGACATTTTGGTATATTGTTATGTCTCCTGTTTGAATTGAAGAATTACAAAGAGTAGAACTAGGTTAATATTAGAACCAAAAAATAACGGTTTTTGATTTTTAAAAAATCCTAAAAAAGTAGTTTCAGATCTGAATTCCTCCAGAAAAATTGATACTATAAGACCCACTTTCTGTTGCAAACATCTTGTTCGCTAGTGTAATTATTAATTATTATGTAACGATTATAAATCGTTACATATTATATCTCTACATTATTATGTTCATGATCGGTAAAGCAAAAGTTTATTACTACTCGAAATTATGAATCCGGTAAGAATTTGCGATAAAAACTTTGCTGGGGTGGTATAAAGATGACTCAGACCACAAGATAACAAAGACATTGACTGAAGCAGATACTATTCCGGGTGCTGACGACTATTGTTGCCTTGACAATTGATGTATTCAATGTATGCAAACTGACGTACCCCCTCCCGCGGTTTCTCCCCTCCTGCCCTGTTTTCTTCCCTTCTCTTCCCTTATTTACTCACGTTTAATACTGGCAATGTTCATATATATTACTCTTTGCCGCTTTACGCGTTAGATAGGCAATCGTTTTTACCAGTTTAAAAGGACGATATATTGTGATGAATGTCGAGATTAAGGATAACGTTAAATCCACCATTGTTTCGTATTGTATACAATAATAACTGACTTAATGTATTCGTCAATGATAATCTAAAATTATGCTAGTGATATTAATTCTATTGTATTATAAGATAGGGAGAGAAAGATATTTATTGAGACTGCATCTCATGTACAATAGAACAGACAGAATACATTATTCATATTCTTACTATAATCTTTTTAAATAGATATATTATTAAATGCTCATATTTGTATAAATAAAAAAAACCTGTATCATAATGATGATTACAGTAAAAAAAAAAGCTTTTTTGTTGCCTTTATGTTCTCTAATACCATAATCTATAGGTAGAGTTGGCTTATAATAAATATATTACATATGCGTATATATTTACCTTCTACACCCACAGCGATTTCAATATAGCATATGTCATTCCTAGGTACATACATTTTACTTCATCAACTGATGGAAAACAAATGTGAATGAACCACCGCGCTTCAAACGATATGTTTTTGTTTGCTTTTGATCGCATACCTGACTTATGACAAATGCATACTTATAACCTTCTAATTGCCATCTTAGATCAATTTATGTGTATTCATCATCTATCTCTTCTTGTTTATTCCACTATTCAACAGCAATCCTTGTTTATCTGAGCAATAACTTATTTCTTTTTATCAGGAATATAAACCAGCAGTAGGGATATCTCCTATATAAACCGTGCAGTAATTACTACAAGAATTACATTTATACCTATGATACCGAAATTGATTGTTCTAAGTCATTTAGGGAGATTTAAAAATATTTTAATATTTCTGTAACGTGATCTTTGTCAGTCATTAATTTCGTACAAGTTTGTATTAATCAACACTACGTAAGAAAATGTTTGTCGGGTTGCCACTAGGGGAGGTGCCTGATCACCCTAACCCTGGAGACAAGTGCAGATTGTTCGAGTTAATAACCTGGACAATCGTTCCAGGAAGGCGTTACTATCTGACTCCATTTTATGATAGGTATGTGCCCCGACAATGCACTATGTTCAAGAGAAGAGGTACAGAGGTTTCATAAATAATAAGTCAAGTTTTAGAGTTCGAGCGGAAGCCAAGCGTCGCGGGTACAGGTCGCCAGATAGTCTGCAAGGAAACTGAGAGACTCGTGAGGGGACTGCAAGTAGACTAGCAAGGAGTCTAAGAGACTGACTTCCAGGGGCCAGGAGCCCTGGCGTAAGGCGTTACCGAGTAGAGGCGTGAGAGACTCAGAGGCTGAGGAGGAGACTGAGGGAAGACTGAGAGACTCACGAGGAGACTCCGCGAGGGAGCATCCGCGAGGGTGGATCCGTGAGGGAGACTAAGAGACGGATGAGGAACTCAGAGGCGGATGTGGAAAGACTGCATTTTAGAGCCAGACGCCCCGGGGTTAAATATCGTTTCCTCTTCCTGCCGGAAGGCGGCGAAGGTCTAAAAAGGGTCTAATTATGGCTGCCAGGTGGCTAACCCTTTCAGGTTTATGGCTACTAGGTGGCTAACCCTTTCAGGTTGTTGGCTGCCAGGTGGCTAACCCTTTCAGGTTTATGGCTGACGGCTGGCGACCCTCTTACGTTTGGGACTTGTTTATGACTACCGGCTCCCGCGCGTTTATTTCTAAAACTTTACAATGATTTACATATATTTAGTTCCTGTTATTTTATTTTTGCTTACAATATATGTGCACCAGAGTGTAAGGTGATTTAACTCATGTAGTTAGCGGTCGCCACAATGTTCAACAGTTTCAGTTGAGTTACAGTATTTGTTTTAGGAAGGTTATTTGTCTGGCAGTCTTGAATGTTTCAATTTCTCCACGTCTCTTATCTTAAATGTTCAGGTCTGTATCTCTGCGGAAAATTTCGATTCTCGGAGTTTTTTTTATACATGTTAAGTACGAGCTGCTTTTCCAATTTATTAATATTTTTTTCTTCTGTGCCTATAGATATGATAGTATTTCTTTAAGGAAACCATCAGCAAAGTGTTCATCAAAAGTGTCAGTTCGCTCTATGATTGGCGGTATTTACCTGGTAGGGTTTGTTAAAATGTGGGCATTGAATGGTTTTTACTATTTAACTATATACTTCCACAGTTTTCCTCTTTGTCCTAATAATGGTTCTCTACATTCTTCATAAAATCTTGTACAGCCAAGCAGTGAGGCGTAATCATGTATTCAGAAAAAGACCATTAACGACCAGAGTTCCTGGCACATTAAGAGTGATAATTACTCTGTATTTAGAAACCAGCGTGAGTCTTTGAAAAGGCTCCATCTTAAATAGTAATCAGCCTTGAAAGCGGATAGAGAAGAGGCAAAGGTTCGAGTTTTAAACTCTATGCTCAAGCACCGGTTGGGAAAAGGTCTCAATCTAACACCTTATATTCCCACCGTAAATTTAATTTATTTACTACAGAGGAGCTATTAAAGTTTTGTTATCAACTGGCAGTTCTGATGTCAGTCTACAAGCACATGTTATATCGACATTTTAAAAAATAAAGTTTACAATAAATGTTTCTTTTTACATGTATATAAGGTGTGTATATATAACATCCAGTTTGACATCAACAGATAACACCATTAAAAGTTTATTAGTTTATTTCATCAAACGTTTATTTATGGAATTCTAATCAGAAACACGAATACCATACAGCGAAATCAAAGGATTTGGTCGTATTTGTCATACGAGTATTTCCCTTGGAAGATTTTCGAGCTCAAAAGCTATCGAGTGCAAGGGTACAAGCATAGATTATTCAATCGGAGTGAAGATAATCTTTATGTGGATCATAACTCGAAAGCAATTTTCCGACAAATGTTCGTTATTCTACCGGAACCGGGCTCAAAACAACTATATACACTTTATATTTTCCAAAAGTTTGTTATAACTCAATAATTGTGCCAAACTAAACATTATTCCTATAGTTTTTTGTCATTATTCACAGAAATAAGCTTTTATTATCGTCTCGCTTAGTTCCTCTCACAAGCTGCTTGTAGACTTTGAGTTTACTTGCAAGAGTAGGATAAAGCCGTAAATGTGAGCTCTGGCAAATGCCAGCCTTGTATTATCTCCTCACATTTCATTTTCCACTGTAATTATTGAGCAGTGTTGTAGCTGCAAGAACTTGGGAATCTCCCTTCCTTCTTCTCCCTTAACTGGGAAGGCGCCTGCCCACAGGTTAATATGGGAAATTATTGGACTACTACGTTATCCAACGCAAGCCGTCTCTCAAATCCACAAACACCAAACGAGATTATACGTGAAATTTGAGCTGTTAGATGTTCCTTTGATCAAGGGGAATTATTTAGGGTGGAATACAATCTTCAATAATGAGATCTGGAATCAGCCACAAATCGGTCTCTTCATTTCCTTCTAAAAACGAATTGGGCCTGTTTTTAGGTTTCGTTAGTTTTCTCATACCTTATTTTGATCAGCTATCAAACGAATTTATGTAAAAGTATCATTTTATTTTCCAAACTCTTGGAATCATAAAATATTATGATTACGTTTCATTAACTGTCGTCAATGACTTGATAATTACTATAATTACTATATTAAACATTATAATCTCTGATGAGCTAGGTCATACCTGGTAGTGGGTTTGACGGGTTTGATTCCGGATACTAACCACCTCGCACTAATTATATTCATCCATTTGACATTTATAAATTATTCGCTAAACTCCAAATTTATTTAATTTCAGTTGAGGAAAGTCTATGAAAAAGATTTTTGTTGTTAGAGTAACTATTTCATATGTTTACATTCAACATATGGTCTTCTATCCTCTTCTTTGGAAATTGTATACTGTTGTTATTTTTCTCAACCTGGTAAGCCACCCTATAGCAACCTTTTGCAATAGCATCCAAGATCCTCGAAAAAAAATCTTAATAACACACTTCTTTGCTGTCCTCAAACCCTTTTCCCAACTCGTCATCCTGCGTTTGTTACCTAAAACAATGGGGTTTTATGTTGACAACCACATTTCTTCAGCTATGAAGAGTAAGCAATACCGCATCCAATATCGGTAATTGGTGAATTTCCGAGTTTAGCTTATGCATCTGGTTTGATAAACCTTATCTTTCCATCCTAACTACGGAATCGGTACATTCAAGCCCACTGTGGCTCAGAATGCCCAAGTTATTCTCCAAAATAAAGCTGGAGTTCCCGACTGTAGTGTTCTGGGCGCGAAAAACTTACTAATCATCCTAATCCCATAGCAACATTGATTACTAGTACCTCTCATCCTTGCAATCGTTCTCGAAGATTAAATCGTAAATGTCCTCAATGTTTACCACATCCAAGCCGTCAATTTGAGCTCTGACACATGCCAGCCTTGTATTATTTCCTCATCTTTCATTTTCCACTGTAATTATTGAGCAGTGTTGTAGCTGCAAGAGCTTGGGAATCTCACTTCCTTCTCTGACCTTAACTGGGAAGGGGCCAACCCGCAGGTTAATATGGGAAATTATTGGGATACTTTTTCATGTGTACGTTGTGTATATGTTTATTGTAAATACTGTATTGAAAGAGAATTAATACGAATATACCTTTTTTTTTGCTGTTGATTTTTGTAGTAATCTCATATTTATATAGAAATAGCACATCTTATTATACATTTGTGCAACGTATTATTCATAAGCATATCAAATCTGTGTAATATAATGTTGTTGTTGTTTGTTTAGCTAGACTCCTACTTGTTAATCATAGGCGGCAATGTCCCAGAATAATGGTTTTTTGTTTTTTTTAATTTTTAATATTGTAACTTTAGTAAGAATCAGATCGTTTAGCAGAATTGTTTATTTCCCTATTAGGGCAACTGTAGTTTTTTCTAATAAAACAAGTTATGGTTGTTGGAATGTTGTGAGTTCTCAATAGGATTTACAATTTAGCTGGCTTACAGTTATTATTTCCAGATCCCTGTCCTTTATGATAGTATTAAGAGAATAAAAAAAAATGTATTTCCGTTCTGCTGATCTTATTAAATCCTGCGTTTAAACTATAGATTGTACTAGGGAGCTCAGGCGTAACAATGACACGTTTACTGAATCAAACGAAAACCGGGCATGAATTCAAAGCTTCTCTGTAAAGCATGTGTCAAGTGACTTACATCGCATCTGTGGACGTCGACCAAACTTCCACAAACAATGTTTAAGTAATCCTCTATAAATAATACGCGCAGACCTTCCCGGTATTTAATCGTCACTAGCCTCTCACTAGGAAGGCCTATTACGAATCTAAGCCCTTGCCAGAGCCAGTTTTTTTCCCCAACGTCATTCTACTTTAATTAAAAAAAATACCGGCCCATGAATTATATCATTAAATTATAAAACGATTACTAATTATAAAAATGTGTGCAGTTATGCTATTATGACAGAATAATGAGGCACCCGAGCTAGTCGGCACAGTCGCAAGGGCCTACTTAAAATTGTCTCAACGAAACTGCAGGTAAAGGCTGCTACAGCCCACATCTCGCACTAATAGGACAGTGCAGATAAGGACAAGTACTCACAAGGGAGTAGCCTTCCCTTCGCCCGAGAATAGGCTACAAGTGAGGTGGATCTTCCCTACCTACCCGAGCTCTTAGGTCCTCACAGGAAATGAATGATTCCCTAACAAGTTGACCTAGGCCGGATATACAATACAGGTTCTGGTCAATAACGAAAGGTGTGAAATGATGTAGGCCATAGGTGTTTGATAATAAATGAGGTGAGTTACAGCCCTCTACTCCTCTTTATCATCAAGTGAGAGATCTGCTCAACTTATGGTTAAGATGGAATGCCGTGGTGTAAGAAGAGGAGACCACTGTTAATATAAAGCAATAATGCACAGTAGAGCTAGTTCATTGATTGTGGGGAACACGTGATGGTACAACAATAGAAGAAGCCCACAGGCTATAGCAAGGGGGAAAAAAAAGTGCGCGCTTAATCTTGGCATACAGACATACAACAAAGGAAAAGTGATATTCCATGCCCTGAAGTGATTCAGTCATTTGAGACAAAGATCACCTTAACCCCATTAAAGCTTCTGTTACAGTAAATGCGTGTGCTAACAGAAATGAGTTCGTTCAGATTTGTTCGTCAGAACTGGCATGTCCTGCATAACTATTCGCTTCTATCTACCAGCGGAAACGGAACCAACCCATAGACGATTTCCTTGAAAATCCGATATAAAAGTATTTATTAATGAGTAGTTGAAAACCAAAATATGTTAACGCAGTGTTGACTGCAAGGAATGACAAAGGAGAGTACCAAATATTCTTTCAAGATCTATAAGAAGTATTTCAGAATGAACGTTAAAAAAATTTATGCTCACGGTTATTGAGGAAAGAAACACCAAACTGTCATGCTGTGTAAGGAAAGAAAAACCTCATTTCTTGCAAAAAAAAAAAATCAAATTTTCTTTATTACTTGGAAAAGTACAATATTAAAAAACTTAAACTTTTTTAAAAAAATATTTGAAAAATAAAACGCTAATTGCAATTGATAGCATGTTAAAAAGTTTTATTGGAAATTCTTTGAAGAAAAAAACAAGTGAAGATGTTATTGACTCTATGCCATTCAACAACAGGTCACAACGATATAATCACTTCATCTTGATAAACAAGCCTGGTAAATATAGTATAGTAAACAAGCGTTCGAATAACTTCAAAAAAATATTTTGTTAGGCCATTAGGAGCAATCCAGTTTCAATACAATTTATTCTAAGAAATATAGAATTTGAAGACAAATTTTAAAGTTCCAAAGTAAAAAAAGATAAATGTGAACCTTCAAGAACAATAAAAAATATAATAAAAATAATACTTACTACTTGTGTCCATTTCTCCAGCAATTTACAAATCACTTCTCCCGAGAAAGATCTCTTTTGTGGTATTTTTTTCCTTACATATCCTACAGACACTTGTTTTAAAAAACACGAGGCTAATCAATTTTTCTACATCCATTGTTGTAAACTATTGACCTACGGGGAGCACGTGCGTAATCTGCAGAGGCGCTTGGAGGCAGTATAAACACGTCCATTTCATTTGCGTTGTTTAATTGTTGTGACGAACCCGTCACAACTTGTTTTCGTAACAAAACACATCCACTCTAACCGTAGACTAATCAAAGGCTAGGTTTATAAATTCAAAGCATTCATAGATCTAAAAAGATTAATTAGAGTATTTTTTATTTGATACCAGTTTTTGTTACTTTACCTTCAGGTATTACCTTATCAATAATTAACAGCTTAAAAAGAATTACATAAAACAACTTCTTTCTCTCCACAGTTTTATTAACTAACTCCCTTGCCACCCAAAGTAAAGGGTGTTCCAGAATCAACGCGACTTTATTTAAATAGAAAACACACTTTTTAGTATTTTTGTTGTTATATTTTTATTGAATTATAATGTAAATAGGATAGGGTTGTTTATAGAATAACACATCGGGCAAATGGCCTCCACGACTTTGCTGGCACCTACGCACTCTTTAGTTGAAATTTTACATGACCATTTGGCATAAATGTGGTTGAATTTCGTTGAATTTCATCTTTTAATGCACGGGTGTGGGCTTGTTGACATACACCTTTGACTTCAAATAACCCCATAACAAGAAATCTAAAGGTGTTAAATCACACGATCTAGGGGGCCAACTTTGATCGCCGAAACGAGAGAATACACGACCTGGAAATGTCTCATGCAGTATTTGAATTGTTTCATGGGCTGTATGGCATGTGGCACCATCTTGTTGAAACCACGTATTGGCCACATCAATATCATCCAATTTAGGCACAAAGAACTGTTATTATGTCACGATATCGAGCACTGCTTGACCAGCCTCATTTTCAAAAAGTACGGTCCAATGATGCCTCCAACCCAAAATCCACACCAAACAGTGACACGTTGTGGATGCATTTGTTTTTCGACAATCACATGTGGGTTCTCCGAACCCCAAATGCGACATTTTTGTCGATTATCAAAGCCATCAAGATGATTGTGCTTCATCGCTTAGGATAATTTTGCTCGATAAATCAGCATCCACTTGATGTACAATAATCCATTCAACGAACTCTCTTCGCTGTGTATGGTCATTAGGCTTCAATTGTTGCGTTAACTAAATTTTGTAAGCATGGAGACCAAGATTTTTAGTCTACGCTGTAAAGAGTTTCTTGAAATTTGCAATTCTTGTCTACGACACCGAATTGATGTTCCTGGATTTTCAACAACACTCTCACATGCGTACTGCTTCGATATTGACATTTGAACGGCTTGTTTTTAGACGACCAGTGCGTTTAGCGTCTCCAACTGATCCAGTCTCCCTACATTTTTCAATTAATCTCTTCAGAGTTGATGAAGTCAAAACACTATTCCGACCATATTTTGTATGAAATTTTCGAACTGCGGCGCCCAAACTTTCATTATTTGTGAGATAATGTTCAATAATAAAGACACGTTTTCTATCGTGTAACGCTCAATTTTTACTAACCCTAAACTGTCAGCTGTCAAATTGTTTTTTTTTTAGGGTTGCCAGCACTTTACTGCACAAATGGCGACAAATCAAATCTTGCGTTAATTCTGGGACACCCTTTACTTATTACTTATTATCAACTCGAATCTTTGAAGATGTCGGTAGAAAACCAGAAAATGTGAGGGGTTTAAGTGATTGAAGCTTTGAAGAGACAGATAGTGATTTATTCCTTAATGTACATACGACCGACAATAAAGGTATACTAGCAGGGGACCTTAAGCCTGGGACCTATCCAATATCTTCTCGAGAGCTCTACCAACTGACCAACTTAGGACGAGTAGTCTGCCCACTTTCCCAATATGAATTCTCTTTGGACAAACTCCGACAAATAATAACTTTGGTATCCGATTTGTCATCCACGTTTTCCATTTGGCTTTCAGTATTTATTGTTACACTGCCCTTCCTGACATTTCATCTCCTCTAAAAGTACTACCTACATATGTGGGGTTACATATATGACAGTTTGCAATTGCGATAGTTTTCAGCTCTTTGGCATAAAGATTGCGTTTATTAGGGAACTCTTATATGGTTTACTTTAATGATGAAGATATTTAATTGAATTTATCCATTCATATAATAGCACTGTAATACAAGTACTCTAGATCCTTTCTGCTGATAAGTAACCGAACAAAAACCGGACAGGTAAAGCGAGCGGTGACCTACTATGGAATATGTGACAACGGGAAAAAACACAGTAGATATTCCACCAGGGCTTTAGAGGCGGGGCTTTCGGGGCAGGCTTTGGAACTGGGCCATTAGTAGAGAAGTAATCCCGGCCACTGTTAATTCTCTATCTGGCATATTCCTCTGTGGTGACTTTAATATTCTGTAATTCATGTATCTAATGAAGTATCCAGAAGAAGTTTAACTAAACTTATATGTAACTATTGACTGGGCATCCAATTATTTTTCGTTACAACTAAGGCTCCAATTATGCCCAAAGGGTGCTTTCTTTAAGGCTCATTACTTTCTTCAAAAACGGAAACCGTTACAACTTCAACCGTGTGTCTGTCTCTGTGAATACCCTGCATGATCACACGGATGGCCTATCTGGAAAACACTCAAACTATATCCCAATAATGATAATCACGTGACATACACTAAATGGTAATAAAACAGTTTTTTTTTCATATTCAGTAGTGTATCGAATTAAATATCAGTAATTATTATTAGTATGCAATTGTAGCGACCGCTAACTACATAAGATAAATCACCCTATACTCTATTCTATATATATTGTAAATTAATGTAAACAAAGGTAAATAACATTACCAAACCATAAATCATTGTAAATGTTGTAAACAATAAAGACGCAACCGCAAGCCAATTAGTTATATGAGCTGGGGTACCCACTACCCGTAGCGGGTACTAAACGACCCAAACCGCCAGGCCTGCCGAGAGGGTCGGAGACCCTTACCCGGGTCAGGTATCAGTGACGCAAAGGCCACCAACTGTCAGAGAACAAAGGCCACCACATACTCAACTGGCATTGGGTACAATAAAACCGAAGCTAATTGGCTACTGACGAATCCAGCTGGGTATTTAAGACCGGCAGTTTGGGTCTGTCATTCATTCTCCTGACGACATGCTGACTGATGGCTTTTGGCTGCGCTGATGTTCAAACTTGGCCTTCTCATTTATGAAAAACCTCAGCATCTCTCTCTCTCCTCACCTCGCTACGTTTTAGTCCGGCGTTGTCAGACCCCACAACTTCCTAGTGGGAATCTCTGTCTTCGTCTCCCTAAATCTAGCACCTCCTTGGGAGAGACCTCTCCCTAGTGGACAACGGTTGTCGTGGTCCTGCAAACTTACCAAGCAGTGCTCCCCACGGCGATCCAGTCTGCCTCTCTCCGGTTCACACTTGCCTTTGGGATCCGTACGGCTTTCGCCTACCCTCAGACACCTAGTGTGAATTCGTGGTCAT
Source organism: Acanthosoma haemorrhoidale (assembly GCA_930367205.1). Classification (NCBI taxonomy): domain Eukaryota; kingdom Metazoa; phylum Arthropoda; class Insecta; order Hemiptera; family Acanthosomatidae; genus Acanthosoma; species Acanthosoma haemorrhoidale. The sequence goes on along the minus strand of OV884013.1, from coordinate 24,456,128 downwards.
TCCAAGACAACACAAAATACCTACACTGCCTACCCTATCCTCTTCTCCTGAATATAGTGCTTTGTCGGGGCACATACCTATCTAATATGGAGTCAGATAGTAAGACCGTCATAAAACGATTGTCCTAAACGTAATCAGCCTTCACTTCGTCACCATGGCTAGGGTAACTAGGCACCCCCCTCGTGACGATCCCAAAGCAATATTTGTTGGGTCTATAGTAGTCCATGATTACAAAAATTCTATAAATTGTCATTTGTGTGATGCATCAGGCTTGACTTAATTTTTATTCCTTAGTACCGATGGAAAGTAACTACTTGGTGAGAAAGGTCTCGGTCTCAGAAAAAAATCTTTTCAACAAGATTTCAATATGATTAAAAAAAAAATATTATTTTTTTTCTCGGTATTCTTTAAATTTTGAGTAAAATTTGTTCGCATCAATTATGATACAAATTCTATTTATTCAAACATATGTTAATGAAAAAAATAAGATTGAATCTCAAGAGATGGTGTGGTTGTGTGTATTCGTATTAGGCCCGTAAACAGTCAGAATAAATTATTCATATTATAATTAAATGATTTTTAAACAGCTACTAGATACATTTCATAAAATATACTAAAATTAATATACCTAATGAAGTCATCAGGACCACATTAAATACACAATTAATACTTTAGGCTCCCCAAAATTTTTTTTTGGAGTATCATGGATTTTTTCTAACTACCATCTTTGCTTGATACCACTGGGAATAAATCAGAATTTTAAATCTGAATTACCTTGTGCGAGACTTCACATATATTCAAAGAAGGGACTTTTGGAAGTTTCATTTTTTTTATTTTCATATTTTGTAATTGTATTTTAACCAACACATAATTGCGTCTTTCTTGGGGTAATTGAATATCTATTTAATATTTTAGACATAATTTATCATGTTAATACATTAACATACATACAAAATATGATTATGTCATACCTGATCAGAGAATCTGTAATTTCACTTTCGTCAGTCTCCTATACTTTATTTTTGTTTTAATCATGTCCATAAATTATTTATCTTAACAATTGTCAAATCCGTTATGGTGTTTATAATGATTCAAAAAAATTAGTATACTCAGTTCAATAAATAGTTGTTTGTAAATTTCATTAATTATCATGCAACTTACGTCTTTACAATCGCTAATTAATATTGTTTGTTATTAAATTAAAATTAATCCACTAATCGGATCATTCAAAAGCTAATAACTCTGTTTTGTTTTTTTGTTGCAGGTAAGATTATTCAGAAGAAATATATTCGGAACCCGGAAGTAACAGTGTGAACATTTTTACATTATTTTTTTCAAGCTTGAAATTTATTTCCCTGTAATGTTGTCTAAGATATTTTTGTACCGGAATTCTAATCATAAATTTAAAAATATCAAATAAGATTCACCATTAGGATTGCTATGTGCCTACTGCCCAGTAAATATGGCGGAAACATTCTTATGCAGATATACAGCGAACAATGGTGGCCTTAGAGAGCTGGCGGTAGAATCTGATGTGCAAACAACCTAAGCACACAAACCATAACGCAAACACGATACAAGCGAAGATGGATGGATGAGTAACACGAAGTCCATTCAAACACTCTCTCCTGTAGAATAGAACATTGCTAAATGTATACTAACTATGTGGCTACGTCAAACACCATTTCAACCTATTTAATATATTCTTCAAAGGTGATTAACCAATTGCTTAGTAATAAAATAACATAAATAAACTAGAGTAGGGTATCAAAATTAATAACCTTGCCCTTATGTTTAACAATGTGTATTTTTTATTGTATTTATTCAAGCAATAATTACTCAAAGCCAATAATGGTCCTGTCGAGAAACAGTAGGCATGGAAGTACTAGTGAAAGTATACGTCTAGACTTGTAAGACAACTCTGTGATCTGCGAAGGAGAGGAACTCCTAGGTGTAGTATAAGATGTCCTTTCGGTTTTTCTTAGGATGTATTTTTTGTTCCTTCCTAGTTTTTTTTTTTTTGTATTCCCTACCGAAAGATCGGTATCTCAGAATGGACTTCGGACTAGTAGGCTTCTGGGCCACAAGTACGCGCATTTAAGTGCAGTTGTGTTTATTGAATCTTTAACCTTGTAAACAGACATTACTATTCTCATTTTTTTTTTCAAGTCCAAAGAATGTCTTACTATCCATCGAATACCTTTTACAAAATCTTACCTAAAATATTTACACTATCCCTACCCCTATTACTATAAACTAAAGGTAGCCTTATTTCCTATCTTAAAACTATAAGCACATTAAAAATTGCTTCCTAGACCTACTTTTAGACCGTGCCTCCCAGCCATATATAGACAACGATGGATTGCTCGTCTTGAGCAGCCATCCTAGAAATGGTTCCTTCCACTCCCCGCCGAAGATGGAAAAACCCTGACGGCCTATTTGTTCACCAGCGATGGCAGGTTGGCCATACTGGGCGATCGAGAGGAGCCTCGCCTCTGTCCCCACAATGAGGGAAGTTCCGACCGAAATCCACCGTTTTTCGATAGCTGGGAACTCTAGTGGTCACAGGTTACCCACTTGGCCCTCTGCATGTCCTCAACTAAGGGAATGTACTTCCTCGGGGTACCCCCACTTCGTTGAATTAGCCCTAGCACGCCTCATTGTTTTGCCAAAGAGGTCCGTCCTCCCCTCTCGTAGGCTCGTTGTCACCTTTTCTGCGAAGAGGGGGGTGAAAGCTGTCCCACTTGACTTCTGCTCAGTTTAGATCTTAGGTCCAATTTCATAAAAATCAAGTCAACCTTCGCCACTATTACATCTGGGTAGCTTCAAAGAAAACAGTTCTATAGGCCCTAGTGACCCGAAGCAGTGTCGTCCTCATTACTGCCTGTGCTTCTGTCCCTTAGTGAGGTTGGCAGACGACGACTCACGATCCTAAACATGTTAGATGGATCCTCAAAATGGAAATCTGATTCCCTACGCACCTTGGTGAAAAAGTTTGTGACCGAAATCAATATTTCCATCGAGTGAGACGAAAGTTACTTTTTTACCCTAGTCTCATATAAGAGTCCTTCTGTTCCTTCAGTTCTTCATATTGAGACCCTGTTTCGACCTAAAACTCACTCAATAACGCATTTGAGTCATTTTATCCTTTAACAGACGTGGTACTACTACCTATGCACCATTTTTGAGATCTGTGCTCAAAGTAAGATCGCCTATTTTTACTATTAGTGCAGCTCATTGATCAACTAGTGTTATTTTTATAATATATTAAAGTGAGCGGAGTTTTACTAGCATTATACTTTTGTTATGAATCGGACTAATGAAAAATCTAAATTAAAATCCCTTTTTTATCTCAATTTTTATCGATTGCATGCAGTTACTGTAGCTAAGCACTCTATTGAGTGAAAGAACAACATCGCACAAACTGCAGACATCGAGGTATTATAAATGTAATTGGGAGTGGGCGAATGGGTCAGGGTGAGGCTGGGTCCGGTTTATTTTGGTCAGCTCTATCTCAGCCAGGGTCCACAGCCCGCTACGAAGCTGCTCATTAAACCGATCTCCCATTGTGTCTTTTAATTGATATTATAATATATGGCCTCCCGAATCAGGGGGTCATTTCCTTAGGCAAAAATAAGCACATCAGAATCCCTAAAAATCGGCTTTTACTCCTGGGAACGTTAGAATTTTATGATATTCCGGTAAAACTTCCCAAACTCCGACCTGTGGTTTGTTTCAGAACGAGAACCATGTTCCCCCCCTGTCTCTATCTGGTTTTTCCGATGTTTGCCGAAGAAACATGGGATTATCCTTAAAGTATCTCTCGATATCCCGAGGCACATTACTTCATTCTTTCCAAAATCATAACACAAAATTAAATAATATCCAGTGGAGCATGAGGATTAGTAATCTCAAAGTCTAGAATAATAGTATGTAATATGTGTTGGGACTTAGTAGACTGTAATTAGGATAACTATAAAAATTCTAATGTTTAACCTGTGTCTCGTGTTAGAAGAAAGGTCAATTCAGTAATTTGTTTTTGCAAGATAGTTTAATAAGTAAATATTCCGAGTAGAATGATGCTAAAAAATCAGAAAACCCATCATCTCAGTACACATCTTAATGTTGAAAAAATAGTTTTGAATTAAAATTAAATTAGAATTAAAATAGTCTAGTTTAATCCGGAAATTCGGTTATATTAATTCCTTTGAATCATGCATCCCTACACAGGTGGTCTGAAAAGTTTCCAACCTCAACATGAAGATGATAATAAAATAAATAAAAGCTAGTGAAATAAAAGCTTTGCTAGGTCGGAAACTTTTCAGACCACCCTCGTACGAGCTTTTTTTTTTTTTAACTTAAAACGATTGACTGCTTAGTTCCCCATATATACGTCTAGCAAGCTTGGCTCTTTCCTTTCCTTCACCCGGTTTTGATAAACTTACATCAAACGTTCATTGTCAATTATTACCATTTCAAAATAAACTCTACGTGACTAAACGGAATACGTACATTGCTCAAACACATATTTCGCGCAGACTGTGACGTTACCATATGAATACATGTATCAGTTTAATGGTGCAGTTTAATTGTTTAAATTTATTTTTTCATTCACGGTTATTCAACATTTTACCCCGATCCTGACTTGATATAATAATCACGACGTATCGTAAGGTAAGCTGAAATTAGTCGTAATCAATAGACGATATTGACAAAGCAACAGGGGTGTTAGCGACTCCATTGATGGCAACCACAAAGTCACATCAAAGACTGACAGGATTGATAAATTACTTACGGCACCCTCGGGTTCACGTGTTGTAATAGAGGGAGAATGCTGGAGAGAAATATGCGACCCAAATAGGTTTAGGTTTATTTTCAATAAATAACTTGGGAATATTAAAAGTAATTATAAACCAGCTACTGAATTAATGCTAAAAACTTAATTTTATTAAAGATTATCTTCTTCTATATTTATTTTTAATAAACTAAGAATCCTGATGTTTACGTTCTTTTATGATAGCAGGTCAGGAGGCAATCAATTTTTTAATAAAAATATTTCTCCATTTACTACCTTGTCGGTATTTCACCCAGGATGTACTAGAACCAACATGACCAATGCCATGTAAAATGGTGTCCATTTTTAAATTTGGCATAATACAGTGAGTAGGAAAAAAAAGAAATGATTTTGCTTATGTTTTACCTAATCTGGAAATTTAATTTCCGTCTAACTTAACTCACGTCTTCGTAAACCTGCTGATTTGGTCTTTATTTGCAAATAAAGCAACCGATCGGTTCTATTTGGTCTATTAATGTTATTATTATAAGGCTATCCTGGATGTTTTAAAACGCCAGTAAATAATCTGTGGAATCGGTTATATTTGCACGAAAATAAATAGTAATAATAACCAATAATAAAGTTAGAAACTACTAAATCCTGTAACAAGACGTGCCAAAAAGGGGAAAGTCATTCAAATTCCGAACTACTCAACATATTCTCTATTGTATTTGAAAAGTAGTTTTTTAGTCAACAGTTTAATCTTTTTTGTAATTTTTCTCGGATTTTGTTATCTCTCAAAATGATATTATTTAAAGACGTAATAACACAAAAATAAATTACCCCTAGGTGATAACTTGTAAGAAAGAGTTCTACCTTCATTCCCGGAATTACGTATTTAGTACATAACATATTAATAATAAAAAAAAACATTGAAACGCAATTTCACAAATTGAAATTGACAGGAAATAAGAATTTCAATGTTATTCAAATATGGAAAAGATTTAATTACGTGAAAGCAGAAGATAATATCCTTCATATTAATTTCCATATGACTTTCAAAAATAGAATATAAATTAGTATAAGAGTTATATGATATAAGAAAAAATAATGAATATTACGGTTCGATATTTTTAAGAGAAGCATGGCTTGATAAATTACTTTCTATTTTTATTACTCTTAGGCATTTCGTGCATGTGTCATCGGTACATTTTTTTTTGTTAGAAAAAAACGATTTTTTTTAACTTATTATGTATATAATCGTACGTTAAAGTCATGAATAGAAGGGGCGAGGGAATTGAGTTGGCCAATAAGAGCGGTGAGCGCAGCTTACAATTAAGTTAAATTGCCCAATCAGCTCACCGTTCTCTAATTACAACAGGTGATTAGATGGATTTTGGCCTGAGAATTAGACAAATGGTTGTACTCAGTCACTCTGGCATGAATACGTCAACCCTAATATCTAACGACAAGTAAACCGAGAAATATTACAAATACTATGAACTCCAATCCATATTTCGAGACCTATGAGACGTGGGTGATTGTCTATGGATGAGGAATATCCCCCCCCCCTCCCAGTGACTCTAAAAGTAGCAGTTAATATTTTGGACGTTTAGCAAAAAGCATAAACCCCAATCAATTAGGTTACTGATTGGACCCTCCTTATTCAGCAAATATTTTGACTCAGGATAAGTTTGGAACGAAGAATACCAGCTCAAATCACCGAGAAGAAACGATCATTAGAAGGTATCCCAGTTTTTAACCCAGTTAGTAACCTAAATCTGTAGCATATACACGATTTTAGTTAACTCTGCCTCATAAATTCTCTGTATATGAAAACGTCCAATCGGACCAACAAGCTCGTCAATCTCTAGCACCTAGACTTCATCTCATAAATACTTGTAGGTATGGCAGGCACACTAAATGCGCCTTTGGCGTCTTCAGATATTAAATGATAAACTGTATCCAGATGACTACCTAATACCATTCCTCGGAACATACGCGATCGATTCTTGGCAGAGAATCTAGAAAACTGTGTGCGAACTTATATTTTGACCCTTACTTAAATTACAAAGGGGTGGGGGGGTCAGGCACATATAAACAAGCAGACAGATACGATTGGTATTCGTCCCAGAGAGGCAGTTTGCGACTAAGACGAACTATTAAATAAGCCCGAGAGACTGAGCTGTAGCGATGCTGAAGATTGATGAGTGAGCGTCAGTGAACCGCACTCCGGCCAGAGATTGATCGACACTCTCTGGCTGAGGCACTTCTAAGCACCAGGTAGATCTAGTGTTCTCTAAGGCACGACCGTGCTTGTCTGCCTTAACTACCAGTGTTAGTCAAGTTAAGTAGGAGCTGCCACACTTGACGTCTCACATCTCAGTAGCAGTCCAACAAATTCTTTGTTGTCTTTTTCCACGTCCAAACGAAGGAGTAGTTTTCTATTGTTTTGTTTATTCTTTTTAACATTCTTCTTCGTCTAACACAAATACATGCGTTTATTTTTTAAAGTAATAAATACTTCGTTAATTCCTGTTTAATGACTTAATGCCATTTTGTACTCCAGTCTAGAAAGGGCGAGTTACTTCATACTTAGGCTACAGTCATATGCACTGTAATTTTAGAATTTTTAGTATAAAACTAAATGTATTTATTGAAAGTAGGTTGAGTTCCCCTCTGTTGCAGTAATGTTACAGTAAACTCCTGATTGACTAGTCATAGATAGAGTTCTCCTGACATTCGTCCAAGCAATAAGTTGTGTACTTTCAGTACCAGTTAGATTTTAGTAGTTTTCATTTTTTCCTAAACATTCTTCTATTTAATGATTTCTATATGTAGGATATTAAGTTTGAGCGTCACACGCTGAGTTTTACTATGTCTAACTGTTATAGTTGCATATTGCAAAATTATTCTTCAACCACTGCAAACACACCATGTATATAATACATATATGCATGTGAGGTATAGTTAACCTAATAATTTTCTGGTCAGAGTTGAAACTTCGGTATTACATAATGCTGATACAAATTAATTTCTTTCTCTCTAACTGAAAAGCCTGGCCAATGTTCAGTCCGGTTGTAATATATTCAATTTGATGCTGACAGAATAAAACGCAGCGTTTCAATATGATTATTAATGAATTTTTATTTTTGAAAGTGACGTGGGCGAACTCTTTTTCGTCTCGAAACCTTTCAGAGCCTGACGCGCCCAAATCCAAGCTAATGGAAAAACCGAATCAGAAGGTTCAGCTCTAGAGATTAAAAAAGATATTGTTTACTGCTTAACTGAACCAATCATAGATCACTCTGCAAATAGACTTAGCTTCACGTTGTCCAGATGTACCGTTATTTTTCCAGTGGTTGTTGTTACAGACTATTGCAGCTTCTGGTAGTCGATTTGAAGGCAGGCTCGTATGTTGATGAACTGTTTATCGACTGTATCAGAACTATTTAGAGCGGAGTGACCGACCTTGTCTCGCAGTCTCACTGCAGAGCTCTGTTCCCGAAATATCTCCTGCCGATTCATCTGGTTCCCCAATGGTGGTGGGTGAACCTCTCGAAATCCGGACGCCATCTGTACAGTAGCCCTTAACGATTATTTAAGGGCCAAAGCTGTAAAGTTCATCCAGCGGCGAGTACATCCAAGTTATAAATAAGTGTCGGATCACAAAGGTTTCTAACTGGGTTAGGGTTAGATTAGTTTCTTCAACGAATTACCGTATAGTAAATAAGTTTTAATTATTAATAGCCGATACTGAAGGATTGTAGAAGTTAATATTATTAAACAATTACAGGACTTTTTTATTATTAAATTATTTCATGCACTTTTTTGGTAATATAGTTTATGTTAATGTTAAGACATAGCCAAGAAGTAACATGAATAAATATTGCCTTTTTTTTTATTATATTTATTTTTCAGTTCCTAATTACGTTTGCAATGAATGGTACATGCATAGAGAAAATATGGTAATAATAGAATAGTGTAGCGTAGTCACGCTAGGTAAACATTTTGAATTAATAACTAGCATAACCTAAAAAATGTACTGCGCCATACAGCAGCTGTACTTAATACATCAAGTCCTTTAAAATTCTGAGCTTTAGTCTTGGGGAGGTGTGGTAGGTCTGCCTACTTCTACAAATGAACTGGTAATTAAATAATAATAAATTTAACACCAGACAATTATTGCTGGAAGTTAAAATATTTCATTGATTCCGTTTGTTAGTCAATGTGGAACTATTTGTTTCCGATGAACCACGGATGAACCAGGCTTACCTTAACTGCTGCGTGAAGTATTTTAGTTTTTCCTCTTAGTTGCGAATGCTGCATCCTGTGACTATAATATGACCGAAAAAGAAATTGCGGGGAGACTTGAATTACTTGTTTTATTTCATCATAGCAGTTCTCTAGTGTAGTGCCATAATACGAGTATTTTTAAAAAAAATTTAATTCCAATTTTTCTGTTTCTCCATTGTTCAAATCCCCTGATTGTATCATCCAATTTTCAGCTTCTATCGTTTTACCATGTATCTCAGATCCCCCCACCCCACTTGGTGATGAATTACACTTTCTACGTCTATGATAGAACAATAACTTATAGATTAATAAATTTTCACTTTTCATGTAGTATATCTTTATTATGAATAATCACCAACATATTTGACAAAAGATTATTCACTTGATGCAATACTATCACTTTTTCCACTTACAATTAGCTATAGTTTTCATAGTTTCTAACAATAAGCACACTACCTTTGGAAGCTGAGGCAACACTTTGTATAAAATAGACTACTTTCATAAAGAAGAATAAAGCTCAGCTTAAATGGGATAGAAAGTGTCGAATTAAAACGGCTGAGGAATGCATCGGATTCCGTTCTGCCTCGGTGACTGGGCTAAGCGTTTTCTTGTTGGTAATGTAGTTGTGTTTGTTTTTTTCTTTAGGTGATTTCACTTGAACAAAACATCCAAGAATGCAAATATTAATTTTAAAATATCAGCTCAGAAGTCATCCTAGAATCAAGGGGTGTCATATTTTGTAATTATGGCGTTTTATTTGTTTATGGGACTTTTGTATTAATTATATATGATACATCAAACAATACTTGCGAAGTTTACGAAAAATACTCCATTTTCATACCGTTTTCAATGATTTTGGTTTTTTTTTTTTTTTTTAAGTGTCATTAGATGGTCCTAACAAGTATTATACCTCTAAACAAAACCACGGTTAGACATAAAGTTGCAACAGTTTCAGTGATTATAGCATAAGATTTTATTTAACTCACTACTATACGTGGAGGAGTCAAGTTCCCGGCAAAAATATTTTCTTTTGCTGGAGGCTCTACTATTACTTCATAGGAACTTACACGTCGTTTTCATGAGACAGTAAATATATTCATATTTTTTAAAATATCATGTACATTAAATTCATGGAAATTCGCTTTAAGTGCTATAACCGATATTTGTTACAAAAAAATCGAACCTCAAGCAATCAGGGTAAACTCACCCTGTGTTGACAACAGACTGGGAGGTTTACTAACTGACTTGCCTGCAATCCAGCTAATACAATTACCATTAGCTGCTGCAAACAGGCAATATGGCACCGGGACCGCACTCCAGTGGGTAGCAGTACTCGTGCTAATCTACCTGTTATTGGAGCAGTATAACGCTCAATAACAGTCCTTTTATCACAGTTCAAGCTCCAATTCTCAAACGCTCCAATGTTTGATTTAAAATCATTCCTTCCAGATTTGCCTGCTCGTTTATTTTATCATTCTTAACAATATTTTCGTGACCTGCTATAAATGCGTAACAGTTGGAGTCTTGGCAATGGCCAGTTTCTCCAATCATGTCCTGAGTGCATGTGGCTCTCGAGCTCTTTGTCGGCCTCCACTGGCTTGTATCCGGTGACGTGGCTGACGGAGGAGCGTGAGGGACTTCCCAAGGCTCCGGTTCTTCTTTCTCTTGCGAGGGAGGTGACAACCATGTTGATTTCGGAGGTCTCTGGGCTGTAAATACTGTATGAATGAGCGAGTGAATGAAAATTGTAAATATGGTATGTATGAAAACATTTATCACAATTACTTATTGCCCAAAGTGGCAGATTGTAATTTTATCATGATAAAGTTGTTGTTTTTTCTTTCTTTCTTAACCATATTTAAGTCCTTGCGGACTATGAAACGCTAGTGACTAAATTTTTGGTGACCAGCTACATGAATAATCAAGAAATGATTGATGAGAAAAAAAAGAAATAAATGATGAGAGCAGCAAAAAACCTTCCGGAAACCGATTGAAATAACACACTTGGACATTGACCAAACGAAGAATGGGATGAAAAATTCCGAGTTGAGTTATTTCAACGATTTCCCATAAGATGAACATTTGTCAAAATATTTCTAATTCAGTAATGCCTTTGACGGGAGGATAATCACGGCGCAGGAAACCACCACGAAATGGCATAATAATTTGAATCATAGAAAATGTATTAAATAATATTTCATAAATTTGTTTTGTTAGCATTAATGCACTACTCCTATTTACTTACTCGCAAGAAATAATGCAAACAAAAATCGTTAGTATTTTTCCATGAGTATTAGTGGAATCCCCATGTTAAATTTCATGTAAACATCCCAAACAGGAGTCGCTAAAAAGCCACAGGGATGAAATAATTCGGTATTTCATTTTTTACTATAAAAAAAATAGGCAGAAAATATAAATCCATTAAGACATTTTTTTTTTTAGGTGACCTTATCATGTTCATTATATGAAAAATTGTAGTATTTTTTCTTCATTCCGTTAGAATTGTGACAACTCATGTTTCTATGTCACCAGTGAAATTTACTCTCTCCGTTGAAATGGTTCCTAGCCCACATCTCCAACGTTGGCTTCCTAGAACATATTTATTTCTGTGAAGTTCCGACGAAAGCTGGGATATCGGCCAAAACTAATAACGCCTAAACTTCCTTAAACCTCCAACTGTGTTTCGCTTTTCCCGTTTGAAGAATTAATAAACCAATATTATTATAAATGAGTTAAATATTTTTATAAATATTGACAGTGTCGAAACATCCAGTTGATAATGCTTTGTAAATTATAAAATAGTTGTTTTCTGATTTATTGTAGCATAATAATCAGATGAATGCCTACTACTTCTAATTAACGCAGACGTAAATAAAGTTAAAATTCATTTTCTTTATGATCAGACATTATGGTTGAACAAAGAATGTTTGACATAAACTTCTGTTTTACTTCTGAATATACAAGGGGCAATCCAGATTTCATTGTTTGCACATCAGTGCAGTGGTAAGTAAATAAAATTAAAGTAGTAGATTTTTTACAAACATTCATCCATTTGTAGTTTTATGGCTCTGTAAATCCCGTTTTTATCTAAAATAGTATGAAATATTATTTAAAATTTTAAGGTTGAAATCATTTTTTGAGTTTCTTTTAAAAAATAGTGGTTTCTGTCATAACATGGTCATGTACTGGTACAGTACTGGTCTGTAGTGCTCCTGCGTTTTGACCTCGATTAAACAGCTCTATCTTTTTAACTAGAAAAAAAAAAGTGGATTGTTGTGGCCACCTCTTAATTATGAATAATTATAAGTTCCCCTCTTTTCGTATCAGACCTTGTAGCTATGTCATCAAATGATTATCAGAAAATATGTATCTATTTTTAAAGTGGGGGGAGGAACTGAACTAGTGGGGGAAACAGCCGTAGGTGGGGACTCATCCCCACCCTACTGTCTGGTCTCCTGTATAAGCCCAGGCATCGGAGAGAATTGCATAGAATCACGCGCTCAGTATTTTTCATATACTGTCTGTTGTAAGTTCTTATGGAGCAGTCTTACTGCACAACTGCAATGAAAAAAATATTAGAAACAATTTGACCGAGACTAGAAAAATACTTCATACTGTTTTTAGTGGATTAAAATTGTTATGGGATTAAGTATTTGATTACACTTTTAAAGTTCCCAAAAAACGATCTTAAAATGATTAACAGTAACTCAACCTCGAGTAGTTATTGATTTTATTTTAGATTAAAACATTATTTGTTGTTCAGATATTACTGTATAAAAAGGAAAATTGAAATAGTATGAGTTTTCTGATAGGCTCAGGTAAGAAGAGAAAATGAATAAAGTATTACTGGTTGATGAATCTGGTAAAGGGGCTGAAATCCAGCTTTTGGAAGGAAGCAACTAAGAAAGGAGGGAAAATAGATTGACTGCATACAAACCGATTTGTAAACTCATTCGTACCTTGAGAACGTGGTCACAAAACCGCGGGAGCGGGCAGCCAATCAGAAATTAGTTTGATTCCTCCACAATTTGTGCATTATTATTGCATGCTTCGCGCCAGCATTTAAATTTATAAATGTGAAATAAATATAGTAACGTTACTTGACTGTTGTATTACGTCCATCCTAAATTCAAATGGATCGTTAACATTCGTCAAATTATAGCCACGAAACTCGACGAACTCCCACCCAACACAGACTTGGAATGTCTCGCCTTTACATTTCGCGTCCTTTATCTCGTTGATTAGTGCAAGATACTTCCTCTTCGATTCAGGTCGATTGTTTACTTAATGGAATATCCCACATCTGTAGATTTTTTTCTCCACTACTCCACTAGGGACGATTGGTTGTTAATTGGTTGCGTAGCCAAGCTACCACACGGCAACTGCCCTACCAACGCCACACAGAGACAGCCAGTATTTGCGGACATCCTGCCTCAGGCAGATATTTTAGATGTGCCAACGACCCGTTGAACCCTGCCAGCCTCCTGTCAAGTCCCCTCTTTCTGCCTGATAGCTATTCATTTTATTTTAGCGCCTCCCTGTTCCCTATTCCTTGTATTATTTATGTATCTTACCTGCTCAATAGGAACGGGGTATTCGGGTTTCCCCTCCTGCATCTCAATATATTTCTCAGTTCGCTGAACCCTGAGTCTTGGTTTTTCAGGATATAGTTCGCCAGTGGACATTCCCTGAGACTCCTGACTCGACAATTCACCCTCACAAAGCTGCCTGTGTCTTCAACTACAGTCACCCGACAGAGGGTGAAATATCATCTGTCGTAATAGCATGTCACATTGTCCCGGGACCATTAACAAATTAGACATGCTTTTAGGGAATTTAACATAACACAAGCCAGCTTCAGATATAATACTAACATATTATCTTACAGCTGTTAGATATTATATCCACTAAATCCATTTGTTCATGTTCCCGTCTGCCGCTCAGTTCGGACTCTTCTGCTTTCTGCACTGATAAGGCGGAAAATAGTATTAACAAATCTAAATTATTTAGGATTTATTAATTAAATATAAATTAATTCAATTTATGATTTACGGAAGACGTTTTAACAGTTCTATAGATGCTGCTGTTAAAAGTAGTGGAATGGAATGTAACACGATATTCCTATAGCCACAGTTCTGTTGCGATTTCCTACCCAAAAAATCCAGAGACTCTACATTCTCTGTTACATGTTTCGTATCTTTGTTTGATAATGACTGTAAAAATGCTTTGATATTTCAGTAATTTTAATCATATGTGTTGTTTTACTTAAAATATAATGATATAGAATGAAAATTCAACGTGAAAAGCTTGGCTCCGTATCTCTAGCATCCTCAGGTCCAGCCATCATGTCTTCCCCACCTCATATGACAGATCATCCTGTCGTGGGTCTGTGGCCATGTCCTTCTGGGGTGGAGTTCGCTTGGGTAGACTCTCTTATAAATATTACAACATTAGTTACTTCGGAAGGCTTTAAGACAAAGTGTCCGGTTTTTGGTAGTTGTGATGGCAAATATTTTTTTTTTAAAAAAAAATATTTTATGTAACCCAAAAAAAAATAAATATGCCGTAATAATATCTATGTTTAACTCTCATTCACAAACGAAAATCAATACGTCATATCTTTTGAGTAATACAATTTATCATTATTTGAATTTATAATGGATTTACAAAGTTTTGAACCCTTTACTTATCTGGTTTCTCACACCAACATTTTTTTTCTCGCAGGGTTATAACGGGTAAAATTTGTATGGAAATAAACATAAACTTTATAATTCTGCTTCAGAAAATACAATTGTTTAATAGATCTTCTCGGTGCTTTATAGTGATTTATATTAAACAATGCCTAGAGAACTTAAGTTTGATTCCTACGGAAAAGAGTGATAGAAAACCTATTATTCTGTCGACGCAAGCCGAGCACTAAACTACTAATGAGTAGCAGCATCATTAAATTGAAAGGGGCTCGGAGCATGATGCATATTAACTTAGATAGACTTATTTACGCACTAATGAATGCTACTACTGACAGTTTTATCCAATGTTTCTTATCCGTCCACTACAAATCCTCATTAATGAAACGATCGTATCATTTTCAACAATTAGAAAGAGTTATAATGACTTTAAGGGGCCGTAAAGTGTCTATCTACCGAGGGAGAGAGGTCCGTTTCTCTCTCATTAAAAAATCCATTTAAACGACAACAGAAAAAGTCTTCATTCGTTTCCTTTGTAAAACGAATTCACGCACAATAAGATGGAGGGTCATTAGTGTGAAAAAAAAAATTATCTCTTACTAAGTAGTAGTCATTAGTGGTTATTATTATTGTTGTTATTGCAAACACTTTGACATATTTCTTTCTGTAGATATCAACTCAAATACAATTACAAATACTCTTCTTTATATACAACTTACTAAAACATAGTTCTAAATTTTAACTATGCTTCAGTAGTTCTAAATTTTCAATTATTTCTTTATTATTATTATTAATATCTGAGCTATTATTTGAACACATTAACGTATACTGGGCCACTTCCTGGAGATTATTGCCCTATCCTCACCTAAATCGTAAATGAGTCTTAAAAAAGAACAACTTTATTATGATAAAATTACAATCTGCCTCATTGGGCAATAAGTAGTTCATACCATATTTACAATTTTCATTCCCTCGCTCATTCATAAAGTATTTACAAACAGCCCAGAGACCTCCCACATCCACATGGTTGTCACCACCCTCGCATGTGAAAGAGAAAGCGGAGTCTTGAGAAGTCCCCCACGCTCCTCCGTCAGCCACGTCTTCCAATACGAGCTAGCGGAGGCTGACCAAGAGCGCGAGATCCTCATACGCTCAGGATATGAATGGAGAAACTGGTCATTGCCAGGACTCTCACTATTACGCATTTATAGCAGGTCACGAGGCCACTGCCGCTTTAATCTCTGAGGAGGATTATATGGATGAGTGGTACAGTGCAATGACTGTGCTAGGGGATTAGGGTGTTTGGATAGATTACTATGGAATTTCATCAACTTTTCCAACATATTACATATAAAACCTGCAGGAAATTTAATGATCTTTAAAAGTGGTATTTACAACTTTCTACCTTAAATGCACTGAAAGCAATTTACTCAGGAATAACTGAATAAAGTGCTTTTTCTTATTGTTTTTTTTATTCAAGATGGTAAAAAACTTACAAGAGGTGGGATTATCTTGTTATTTGATGTTATAAAATTTATCACAAGTTGACCTCTTTTTATATAAAAATATAATTTTTTGCGATTTAACAACCAATGATTTTATACCTTTACCTGTTTTTCATACACGCGCAGATTGGGGTAAGTAGAGTGAATGTTGTGGAACTTAGATGATCTGTATCTCGCTTGTATATTGGGTTGGGTGAAAAACGTTTCAAACAAATCGTGAAGTAAATTTTCTTTCCTTTTAAATTTATATGAAATTATCACCATTATTAACCATAAAATGTCCGACGTTTCGTCAGCTGTCAAATATTAAGCGGAGGAGAAGGAGGAGATCGAAAATTAATATTCTTCTTACTACTACTAATATCTACAAGATAAAATACCTGACCTTTTGCAAGGTAAAACTACGCAATGACAAGACTATGAGTGGAAACTCGACGTATTTTCTCAGCGACATATCTTCACAAACAATCCAATTTTATATTGGAATTTGTAAATTAAATTCTTGTACCTTGACCCTAAAGACAGTTATTGATGATTACTATAGTTCACCACGTTGAAAATCCCTTTCCCATAGTTTATTCGAACTCGATATGTACTTACCATTGCCTATTCAACAGTTGTGTACCTAACAGTGACAATTTGTGTGGGATGTAGACGATCAGAGCAGGAGCAATAGGGTTGTTCCCAGTGTATAATTACCAATTGTTGACGTACTCTCATCATGTGAATACTTGCCATAGCCTTAAAAGTTACCTTCGCTTGGAGGAAAGCTTAACACATTATTGTCTATATTTCTTTAAAAAGTTCGTTGCAGCATTATGCGACTCACAACAAGATTTAATTGGTTTCGTGTCACAACATCCTATGAAGAGATAAGACTGCCGAGATATTCTTATTTGCCATTAGGAAGTGAGTTCAAGAAGGGACAGGGCATTACTGAACCAGGAAAAATATTTTATTTCTTTCGAACAGGCAGTTGTTTGTTCTGTTAATAGTAGTTGGATGATGTAAAGTGAGGTTTTGATCTTTATTTTAGGCTTAATCTTCATCATCCCAGTTATATTTTACAACTAAATTCGTGAAAAAATAAAGCTTAGTTTGCGTACCGTGCACAGTGTGGCCTTTAGAGAATTCTCAACAGTAACTTTAATGATTAATAGTTCGATTCATGCTGATGACGATGGTCATCTTGGAGTTATTTACGGAGAACTGTTTTTTAAGGAACACCGTCTCTTCACCAGCATGTGCAGTCCTTTGGTATTTTCAACCCTCATTAATGATACATATCGGAAGCCTTAGTCACGAGGTGTTTCCTGTTTGCTTACCTTGTTATTATAGCACTTGAAGGTGGTGTCAAGCGGTGATGTGCTGAGCCACAACAATGAGATGCCAAGAGTAACATTGTTGGCAGAGGTGAGTGGTTCTTTATCTCCCCAGTAGGGCAAGATTGTGAGAATCTATATTGTACAGTATTGGGTATTTTGGCGTGTACAGTGTTGCTACAATTTGACACTGAAAGTGAGATAAAGAAAAACATCGTGCAAACGGAAATAAAACAGCTTGGAAGCTGGAAGTGCCTTAATTCTTAATATGTACAAACTCCACAGCGGCAAAAATAAGGAAATCATGTCCTTATTTCAAAATAATACTTATGCAGATTCTGTTAAAAAAAGGGTCTCTGGGCTACCAACGGCTATTCCAGAAATATTAAGATTCGACAAGAACTAGAAAGTGCTTTGACGTTCCCCGTTTGTGTTCGAATTTTCCCAGCCTTGTGAAGTGTAAATTTCTATTTAACATAACAAAAGCTAATAACAAGATCCGAAAAAGGAATTGGACAGTTGATAAATAGCTGCCTTTGCAGAGGGCCAGGAGGAGATGACCTGCTTATTTCGGTAGTCCAGAGCGAGTGATATATTCCAGTGCCTATTCTACCTTCCGTCGGAGGGGAGAGATAAGGCTGATTTGTCAAACGCCAGCTAAAACCATACTTCCTTCTGTGCATATTTCTTCAGCGCCAGTGGAGTATATATTTCTCCCCTCCTATATTCCCATCATATAGAAATTTCAGTTTGTCGGCTTACTACTTTGACGTTTACAGGTCGTAAAATAAGGAAAAAAATAATATTTTAACAGTCTGTCTGCCCATAAAATTGTCCGATAGATCTGAAATAATTATGGTGTCTAAGCGATACGTTGAGTATATGTTTCATTGGAGAAAAAGTACGGCGTAAAAAAGAAAAACGTCAAATAATGTGGAACCCCACTAATACGCTTCACTTAGACTTTTAGGCATTCTCAAGTTACTGTTTCGGAAATTTGAGATTTATTGTTCTGACTTTCCCCAATGTTGAAAAGAAATCGCTATTTTAATAGCCATTTTTTTGTCAATTTATAGCTATGTTCAATTTTTTTAAAGGAAATCTTATGACTAAGAAGTCAAAATAAATAATTAAGAAACTGGCGTAAAGACTTTGGATATCAACCGGACACCACTTGATATTATTCCTTTACTTTTTTTTACTTTTACCTTAGTTTATTTCGCTTGTTCTTATTGGCGAAAATTGTGGACGGATTTTTGGTTAAACTAGTTTATAGCTATGGTCCCTTAGAAAACATCATGACATATAGTGCCAAATTACAATAATCGCTGGTAATTTTCAGGAATAATTGCTAGCCTATTATCATTGTATGTTTGCTTAAGTTTTTCTAGCCTATTACTTATGAAATGTATTACCGACTACACTCAATATCTGAGAACAGCAATGAAATCAAAAGACGACTAGATAATAAGTAGTTATTGAAATACACTTAAAAGTTGATTGTACATATCTAAAGTTATTTTCGCAAAAACGTAGGAGTGGCATATACCGAGAGTGCTCGAAGGACTTATTTGAATCACAGTATCACAATCGTGCCTGACCAGGACCTAGTCAAATATAAATCTTCCGGGAGGATAGATCCTTCATTCTACCCAAGCGTACGTCTTTTCAAATCCAAAATTTTTCTGTTTGTATATTTATTTTGATATAAACGGTTTCCACCTTACGTAAATCATTAGTTAGATTTTTTTAATTGGAAAAAAATATTATTTGCTAGGACGAGTCAGCAAACGTGTGCCTTTAACAATTCCAAAAATCATCGAAATTAAATGCCTTACTAAGTTGTATGTTCAAAATGAAACCCACAAGTGGTTTACATCCTATCTGTTTTCCGCATGAATAGCGTTAGTTTAAAGGAGCGAGATTGCACTCATGAATTTTGTAGAATGGATGTACATTCAACATTATTTAACCATTTATAATATATATTTGGCCTCTATTTATATAAGACGTCAGACACTAAACAAAATGAGCTTTAAAAAACAGGAAGAAATATAAAAAATAATCCAATCATTACATTAACACTAGTTAATACTTAATTACTATCGTTACATGTCTTCATCATATTTTACAATCATCGATTTCAGTATTTTGTTGCTTGAGTCGGTTAGATAAATTCGGAGTATCCAATGTATGTATGAGTTATTTGTTGACAATAGGCTTTGTCCAAATCAAAGGAAAATGGTAATATGTATTATTGTATTAGATATTTGCCAAAAAGTATTTGATAACATTTTATTTCTTAGCTATATTACCTTTTAATAATATTGTTTAGATTAACCTTATGCGAGTTTTCAAAGTTTACATTTGAATACTTTTATAGTATATGTTTGAAATTTGTCGCAGTTTCACAGTCATATATGCATTATTGTCGCTTGTCAAAATCTTTCCTAGTGGATCTGGCCATGGCAACCGTTGTGTTTATAATCACATTTCATAGCACAAGAGGTATGTGATGTATCGATGGTAGTATCTTCCTTGTATTGGTAGGTGTCGTACTCAGCTTGTCCATATTAAATGTATATATTAAGGATACGAGGTATTAACCAAAATAAACCGGAAATTGTATGTAACGGAGTATTTTTAATACCGGGTTTCACCGTTAGTAACGTGTAAAAAAACATTTTTACCAGTCAGTATGCCAAGTGCCGTCACTGGAAAAGGCTCCGTTCTGTTAGTATTAATTTATTTGTGATAGCTGTTTGGCGTGCTGACATTTTTGTGATGGCTAGTTTTCGTGATAATCGCGCGGCGTTGATGTTTGGCTTTCTGCTCGGGAAAACTGGCACAGAACCTCTTAAAATTCTAAAAGCTGTCTACAGAGGTGATGCTATAGGGAAAGCTCAAATGTTTCAGTGGTTTTCCTGTTTTAAAAGAAAGGAAATGTCTATTAATGATCAACCTCGCTCGGGATGTCCTTCGATGGCAAGAACTAACGAGAATCACGAAATCGCCCTGGAAAATCTACGACGGAAAATCACAGAACTTGCAGTGTAAGTAAAAGGCGACATAAAAGGAAAGCATTTTGCGGAACTTGACGATGTTAAGGCAAAACCGACAGAGGCGCTGTTTGTTGGCACCACAAAAGAGGAATTTAAAAAATGTTTTGAACTGGGAATTAAAGATTAGACAAGTATATTGACTCTAATAGACAGTAGTTTAAAGGTGATTAAAAGTTTTTTGTTTTTTTTAAATTAAATAAATCAATTTGTATAAAAACAGTTCGGTTTCTTTTGGGTACATCCCCGTACATATTTCTCGAACATTCATACTGCTTCACGTTCGCTGTGATAACGGGCTACTTGACGTACAGAAATTTACTTAGTATTTACTAGTAGTATCACTTGGACAAGAACACCTTGCCACGATATACAAGATGCCTACCACAACTTACATAATTGTGAAGTACATAATCGTTGATTGGCCCAATTTTCAGCTGGCCAGAATGAAAACTCAAAAAAAGTATGATGGACGAATTGCTTACAGGCTACAATTATACAATGGTTTTATTTTCATTTAATATAATACGTCAAGGTCTGTTATAAAATGTGATCATTTACAGCTACTTCCAAATTCAATAACTTAATTTTCATTACAGGTCAATAACAATTTAGTCGTAAATATATTTTCGTAGCCTAATTAATAGGTTTTCTTACAATTTTTTTTAAAATATTTCGAATGTAAATCGTATCGAACTATGCCAGAAAAGTACCTCTGGCCATGTAGTAGCAAACGGTACCAACCAAATAAATATATTATAGTCAAATTTGTGTTAAACATAAAATATAAGGTCCTTTATTGACTTGATAAATTTTAAGCGTAGTTGAGTGCTTTTAAATTTTTATATACGTTGTATATAAGTTTTATTTATTGTTTTAATTTGTTGGGCGATCAATGTTTCTTATCTTGTGACTTTTTATTTTAGCAACTGAGGAGAAACGTTTTTGTATAATAAACTATATTGTTTATATGTTATGTATTGGAGTTATGAACACCCACAACCAGCACCAAACGTATAGTATAATCAAACTGCTGTTGACGTGTGTTGAAAAATCATGTTGCCAAAGTCGTATTTTTTTCAGCCTTTTCTATGTTAATCCAATAAATGATTGAGACAGTGTAAAACAACCTATTTGGTATGTTGGTAGTACTGATACCCCCTGTTGATATTCCATGGGAGGGGGCCATACCACTGTCCGAAGAAGCAATTCGCAGCAGCCATCTCCTTCTACTTGGTATTAGGCGCCCCTAGGCTTAGGACCCCTTACCGATATCGAATTTTCCCTTGCGTCACCACCTCCTCGAGATAATACCAAATTTCAGAGATTCCAAGATGCCTACTTTATACCTTGCGAATTATAATTTGTTTTGAGGGTTCCCCTAGATCCTGTCGCGTTAAT
This sequence comes from Acanthosoma haemorrhoidale, assembly GCA_930367205.1. NCBI lineage: Eukaryota > Metazoa > Arthropoda > Insecta > Hemiptera > Acanthosomatidae > Acanthosoma > Acanthosoma haemorrhoidale. The sequence goes on along the minus strand of OV884013.1, from coordinate 24,434,084 downwards.
TACTTGTGGTTTTGATAGCAACATGATATTTGACAAAAAATAATTATTGGACAAAGCAGCCTGCCGTGTCATGGGTGTCCCAAATGATTATCTTTACTTATTCCCAGTCAAATTCTCTTTATCATTTTTCACGCAATTACGTTACAGTAACAAAATACCACATGTTTTTGCTTTTTCGTTACTACTCTAAAAATTAAGCAATTTTAGAGGTTCCAATAAAAAACAAAAACAATACTCGTCAAGTATATTCACAATATTTATTAAAAGTTAAAAGTCTGCAGGTTCAACCTATAAAAAAAAGTCTAGATTATTATATTATTTATATTTATGTCAACATTTACAGACATCGAGAAAGCGTTTGATTCAGTATGGATAGAAGGACATGTCCATAAATGAATATCATATCATTCCCCAGACTACCTCGTCAAGATAATACATTGTTCCCTCATTTATTTCACAATAAACAGTAAATAGTCTGACGTTATAAATCCCGAGATTCGTCTCCTACACCTCGAGAGTGAGTCCTCGCAGCTCAATATCTTTACAAAAAATTACCGAGAACACAACATATACGTTTCGGTCCTCTGACGTTTAGATGACTATACTGCCAATTATATAAGTTTCGATAAATATGAAACGCCTTACATATATAAAGTGATATAGTATCAGATAGAATGACAAAACGAAACTATAAAGTGGGACACAAATATCCGACGTATGGGTAAAAATAATACTAAATCAAAGATATTAAACACCATTCTTAATATATGTCTTATAGTATAAATGCTAAAAATCTATTTCAATTAAGTTAAGGGGAATGGGTACTAGCCCACGTCCAATTCAGAATATTAATTAAAACATCCCTGGAGCTCAAGATATAAATTACTACAACTAAATTTACTAACCCCTTCTTTAATTAAAGTTGCGTGTTAAAATTGTATTACTAATGAATTTTTCTGTTTGATTGTAGACATCCTGCTGTAATGCTTGTAGATGAAAGTTGGATAACATTTCTGAAATTTTTTTTGAAGGTTGATCGGTAGGTGGAACTCCATACAGGGGAGACGTCAGATTGAAACTGATTACGATTTTGTGTAGGGTTATCTTATTTTTGAGTTCAATGTCTTGATTAAGTTATTACATTTTCTCTCAGGAGACTGTATAAGCCCTTTAAAAAACCAACCCCATTCTTATTGTCTGCCGAAAATCCCAATAAAAATGTGTTTACTTGTCGGACACGCTGATTTATATTTCGTAGAGATTCCATGTGAGATTTATTGTAATGATGTACTAAAACTTAAAACTTCAAAAATTAAGTTAGTTATTCAGTTAACTGAAACAGTGATTTACTATCAGAAGGCGCAGAAAAAGTATTGTGACCCAAGATGCCGAAAGTCTGGGAACTGACAAGGTAGTAAACACCATCTATCTTCGTGGAGCAGACGGTGTGAACTAGTTATCAACATACCGACCTAGTTGCAAAACATTTATTGAGGAATTAAAACTTTTACTTAAATGTTTTTTTTTTTTAAGATTAAGAAGGGGATATCTTCGATACTGTTACGAATTTTAATCGGATAAACATCATATCCTTGATAATTGCTAGGATTGGTTGACTGTAAAATGCGGAACCACCTTGTAGCGACCACTAAATACATAAGATAAATCACCCTATACTCTATTTTATATATATATATATATATATATATATATATATATATATATATATATATATATATATATATAAGTTATCGTCTCCCAGCTGTAGACGATCGAGAAAAAGGAATGAAGAAAGGAGGTAGATGATATAATAAGAAGGTTTGTTTTATAACTGGCTTTATTTTCCTCCTGATCCTCTATACACACGTTACGGGTTTGTTTACCCTAGGCTACAAGGTATTAGGCTTAACATTGCCGTACCGCTAGACGTAACTCCCCCCTACCAGTTTACGGACATTCCCCGTAAACTCCTAACATGTGACATCAGCTATGTATCTATAGCAACACAAAACAAAAAGTATACTCTGTTAATAAAAAAAATTTGAAAAGAAAAATGTCTTCCAGGTCCATCTAAAATCACAGCACAGACCCATATAACACAAAAAAAACATAATAAACCAACAAAAAATATATATATATATAGGCCTCTCGGGACTGGTCACCTGTGACACACACCGGAGTTATGTTTCGACGACGGGGCTCCCAGGCTCCACCGCGGGAAACTTGAGCTGTTCCACATGTACCGTCCGCCGTTTGATCGGGGGTGTAATGCTTTCGACCGTGACCACGTTGTGTTCGCGGAGAGCGATCACTCGGAAAGGACCCTCGTACCGCACTAGTTCCTTACCCCTGTTCGACCCTTTTCTCCGGTACACGAGCGCGCCGAGTTTAAGATTGCCCAGAATATCGCGGACTTTGAGGTTGTCGCGCGCCACCCGTCGCCGTTTCTTATCCTGGAGCCTTCCCCGAACGGCCACCCACTGTTTCTTTAGCGCTATCTGATTACTTACTACCCGTGCGGCCAGTTCTTCAACGATCGCCGTACTCCTGCTATCGCGCCGGCATCTTCGAAGTCCAAACAGCGTCTCGACCGGAGAAAAACCGGTGGCAGAATGGATTGAGTGGTAATACGCGATGACTGCCTTTTCCATCGCCACGTTTGGTTCTAAGCCCTTCTCTCCATGGTAAATTCGTAGGTGGTCGCTAAGCGTGCTGTGCAGCCGCTCTACGTCTCCTCGACTCTTCGGGTGTCCTGGGGTGTTGAGATGCCAACGGATCTCTAAGGCCGCCGCCTCAGCCCTTATTTCGGCGTTATCAAACTCCCTACCAGCGTCGGAAGCTATCGTGTCTGGTACACCATAAAATTGGCACCATGTGCGTAGTGCCCTTAGGACTGCTTCCGCTGATCGTTCTGCTATCAGATGGGCCATCGCTGTTTTGCTGAACCTATCGACAATGGTGACCCATTTGTTTCCCCTCCATGTGAACGTGTCCACCTGCAAATCCTCCAACGGTTGGTCTGCCGTTGGCGTCTCCTCCTGTATTGCTCTGGGGGGGTGGCGATCATATTTCGTGGTGAGGCATGTGTCGCAGGTACCAATAACTCTCGCAATCGTGTCTTTCATACCCAACCAGAAATATCTCCTCTTCAATGCTTGCAGGGTAGCGTCGATTCCCCGGTGGTTTGTCTTCCCTTGGTGGAATGCAAGGGTCACTTCTCTCTGCCGCGTTTCTTCTTTTACTGTCTCCACCTTCAGGGTACATCGGACGAACGTACGATCGACTCCGATCCTCTCCGTCCTCCATAGGCGTTTGATGCGTCCCCGGATGGTCGCATTTCCCACGTACATGTGGTGCGTTTTCCCTGGAGTAGATGCGTCCTTCAGAGCGCGGCAAATCGTATCGTCGTTTATCCCCGGTGTCGACCAGATTTTGACGATGTTGCAGTGGCCGTACTTCTCAGATTCCATCTTGAAGAGCCCAGAAGTTTTGGTGAGCCAAATGATCTGGCGCCTCTTGTCATTTATTATGGCGTCGAGGTCCTCAATGTCCGAGGGTCTATCCCCCACTGAACTCCCGTCACTCGGAACATCATTGGCTGGAGCCCCCTCCCGCTCCCCTTCCTCGCCGGGTGACCATTCCTGGACGAATTGGTGGGTGTCACGTGATGGTCCCGGAATCTCCTCTTCGATCGCATTCACGACCAACGCGCGGGATAACCAATCGGCCACGACGTTCTCCTTCCCCGGTTTGTAAATAATGTCGATGTTGTATTGACTGAGGAACTCCTTCCATCTGGTAATCCGCGCTGATGACTCTTTCATTTTTCCCACCCATTGGAGGGGTCGATGATCTGTTTTAACCCGAAACTTCCTCCCGAATACGTAGGGCCGGAAGTGTTCTATCGCCCATACGATACCCAGTAATTCGCGTTCTAGCGCGCTATATCTACTCTCGGATTCAGTAAGGCGTCTGCTAGCGTATGCTATTGGTCGCTCCCCCCCGTCGCGATCCTGCGAGAGTACCGCCCCCAACGCGTATTCACTCGCATCTGTGGTAATCATGAAGGGGAGTGCAAAATCTGGAAACGCTAGTATAGGCTCTTCCTGTAGCCGCTCCATGCAACGTCTTATATTGTTCTCCATTACCGGGGTAATGACGACTTTTTGTCCTTTTTTAAGGAGATTGTTAATAGGGACCAGGTACTCCGCCATTTCTGGAACGAATCTGCGGTAGTAGTTCAGGGATCCGAGTAAGCGCCGGATTCCTTTTACGTCTTTCGGGATAGTCATCCGCTGGATGGCCTCCACCTTCCCACGATCGGGTTGCACTCCCTCTCTGGAAATTATGTGGCCTAAAAATTTCACCTGCTCTTGTCCCAAAAGCGACTTCTCCGCAGACAATTTCAGCCCGAATTGCTTAATTCTGTCAAAAACCTGTCGCAGATGGTCCTGGTGTTCTACCTCATCTCGACTGAAAACCAGGAGGTCGTCCATATATATCTGGCAAAACGACTCCCCAATCCCTCTTAAAAATTCGTCCATCAGCCTCTGGAACGTTATTGGCGCGTTTTTCAGCCCAAACGGCATTCTGGTGAATTCGTAATGTCCCCGCTCGAACGTGAATGCCGTTTTGTGTTGGTCTCCACGACGCATCCGAATTTGATGGTAACCCGCCTTCAGGTCCAGTGTACTGAATACCTTTGCTCCACTTAGGCGGTCCAGGATGTCTTCAAAGCGAGGTATGGGGTATTTTTCGTCTATAGTATTGTCGTTTAATTGCCTGTAGTCTATTACTACGCGATATTTTTCGTCACCGGACGACCCTTTCTTTTTCACTGCCCACAGGGGACTGTTGTATGGAGACGTACTATCTACTATGATGCCCTGTCGTTTCAATTCCTCGATTTCGTCCCTTATATGCTGTCGCAGCGCCTGCGGGTATCGTCTCTCTTTGATATATATCACTCTCTCCTGCTTCAGTGGGATCTCATGGAACGTTTCCCCCGTCACTCCCAGTTTGTCCCCTTCGTTGAAAAATATATCGGCATACTCTCGCCGAATAGCGCGTTCCCAGTTGTCCTCCCGATCGATCGCTCCGATTCGCTCCTTCCCGTCCCCCACGGTTCCTGTACACCGGCATAACATTCTTCCCAGTCTAATATCCCATATTCCGTTACGGCACTTCACTCTTGCTCCTACCCTTCCCAAGAGATCGCACCCTATGATACCATCGTACTCGCGCGGCATCTTCCTAACCACGTGTATTTTCAAATATTCCCCATTTTTCGCCCACCTATCCAATCCCATCGTCAATTCGCCTTCGATTTTACACGGCCCTCCCAGGGTGATAAGCTTGCACTCGCATGCCTGAATCCGCGACGACCCCTCGCCCACACACAATCTGTCCGCTGCTTTCCTGCTGAGAATAGTACAGGAGCTCCCCGTGTCTATCAAGCATCTCACTCCTCTCGCCACTCCAATAATGGGTATACCGCCGTAATTCCCTCTGACGCTATAGTTTATTAACGTGCGGCCACCCCTCTGCCAGCCCGCTCCTCAGGCCACCGCTTGCCGTTTCCTTCCTCCTTCCGTGCCATATCGTCTGCTTCTTACGTAGTCCCTGTCGTCCTCTGCAGTCTCTCCTCTTCTGCTCCTGGGTTCATCTTCTTCTTCTTCTGTCTCCGACGCTCCCGTAGTTTTTGACGATTCGGAGGGGGTTCTGGTTCTTCTCCATACCCTCTGTGCGTTTACCTCCATCGGTTCCGGCCTATACCTCTCTGTTCGCTGGAAAATGTATGGACACTGCCTCGCGATGTGTCCCTCAATTCCGCATTCAAAACATTTTGTTCGCGGGCACTGCGCCACTAAATGTCCAATTCTTCCACATCCGTGACATTTTCTGTCCTCCCTCCTCCCGCTGGGTCTCGGTCTCCTTTGGCTAAGTCTCCTTCCTTCAACCGCCGCCCCTTTTTTCTCCGCATACCGTTGATCTTTCCTCTTCCATGCCTGTTGCGGCATTCTCGGCCTCCTGTACATCACTTTGGACCACCCTGCCTCGTCTGCCTCTAATTTTTCTTCTTCCTCACGGGCACTAGTGTCCATTAAATCTTGGGCGCACTCAATGAACGATCGGTCTCCCGGTAGACTATCTTTCTTGCCGGTATCCCTGGCCAACTGTACCTTCAGAATGGTCGATAGGAATGCCATCCGGCCTTCCACTTCCGCTAGGTTCACCGTTTCTCTCATTTTTTCCGTTATTTTGTTAAATTTTGCCAAGAGTTCTCCGGCGTACTGCCCTTTCGTTTGATTGGGCCGTCTGGTCTCCCTGAACATCTGGAAGATGTCCTCTTCTGGTGTCCATCTGCCTCCCCCGTATGCCTTCTTTAGTCGTTCTTTTACCACGGTCCATGGGGTGTCTTCGTCGGCCTGTATTAGGTTTAGTACGCTCCGTTTTATTCTACACACTAGGCCCGCTTTGATTGATTTTACGTCACCAGGGTCGAGTAAACCCTCACTTGCCTTCGCCTCTACTCTTTCCATAATCCTATCCCCACCTTTGATGAAATGGTTCAATTCGCCTAACTCTCCTGAGAATTTCTCTAGGTCCGATATTGTTCTCTTCAGGTCCTGTGACGTCGCCGCTCGCACCTTCATCCAAGCCAGGGAGTTTGCATGAGCTTCGGCCATCGTTTCCCTAGGTAATTCGGGCACTTCGAAAGCCGCAGGCCGTAATTCTACCATGTAACTAGGTCACTTTTTCCCAATAAAACAACTGGAAAAAAAAATTAAAATTTTACTCACAGTTGTTTACCAGAATACTCGTAGTTCCCGGGTTTCGGCACCAGTTATCGTCTCCCAGCTGTAGACGATCGAGAAAAAGGAATGAAGAAAGGAGGTAGATGATATAATAAGAAGGTTTGTTTTATAACTGGCTTTATTTTCCTCCTGATCCTCTATACACACGTTACGGGTTTGTTTACCCTAGGCTACAAGGTATTAGGCTTAACATTGCCGTACCGCTAGACGTAACTTATATATATATATATATTGTAAATTGGTTATAATATTTTGTAAATTAATTTAAACAAATGTTAATAATATTACCAACCCATAAGTCATATCAGTGTAAATATTGTAAACAATAAAAGGCGCAGCTGCAAGAAACTACCTCAGAGGCCCCTGCAGAAGGAGTCAGGTAGCTCCTGGGCCTGGGTACCCTGGTCGAGAACATTCTAGCTTCATCCAAGCCTGCAATGCGGTTGGTCAGAATAAAACCTCGCCCTATTGGCTGGTCGTGATTGGCCAGAATAGACTTGGGCTATATATACCCCCTAGTTTTAGCCAATAAGTCATTCTAACTATGGCTCTCTGGACGGGTACTTGCAGCTGAATTGATGTTTCTAGATTTGGCCTTCTCATTTATGAAAACCTCTGCTTCTCTCTTTCCTAACCTCACTATGTTTTAGTCCGGCCTTGTCAGGCCCCACACTTTCCTAGTGGGATTCTCTGTCTTCGTCTAGCTAAAACTAGCACCTCCTTGGAAGAGATTTCTTCCTTGAGGATGACGGTCAACTGGGACCCTACGAACTTTACATACCTATCAGATATGGAATCAGATAGTACAGTAGTAAAACCCGTTATGAATCAATTGTCCAGGTCATAGCCTTCTTCACTAGGGCTAGGGTAACTAGCCTTAACTTTATAAAAACCAACGTGGAAAAATATAATTCAGAGGACAGTAGTGGTAATTGATTTGTTCTCATTTCTCGTCCTTTTGTCATTATTACATTAGCATGATCCAACATTGATAATAATTAATGCACCGACTTAAAACTAGACTGCCCGGTGATTTGAAATTATGTCATTAAAATAATAAAGTGTAATGCACCCATGTGAGTAAGATTGTTTACAACAAATGAGACTACTTTAAATGCCGAAGCTTATGACATAACGAGAAGTGACCCGCAGCCAATAAGGGAAGGGTATTTCTGAAATTGCTCAACCGCGGACTGTTCCAATTAGGCAAGCTGGGTCATAACAGAACCTCTGTCCGGTAGTGATTGGCCGCTGGTTGGCAAAGGCAGTCTAAGATAGGAAAAATATAAGATAGAATGACCGTTCGATTTGGGCGTCTCTCTTTCAACACAACAATTCAACACAATCTAGTTTAAGTAAAACTTTTTCCCTTGTTTCTCAAGATTCATTGATAACGTAACCTTGTTTTTATTTTATTTGCCTTGTAAAAAAGTTTATACTAGTTCTAATTTATGAAGCTACAATTGAAAAAATGAGCTTTCTGTTATCAGTTATTTGTAGCCCTTCGATGTTAGAATATTTTTTCCACATGCTTGATTCGATAGAAAAGTTCTGTTTCTGGTTAAGAAAATAAATATTTAGCAGGAGAGGAAAATATTTTCCGGTAAAACTTTTATCTGATTTGATTTGAAACGTTTACTATGGATTTCTCATTAGCCGTATCCCGATCATCCGAACTCTAATCATAGATATAAACCCGCAGCAGGTAGAGTTTTTTTTTAATTCCGTACCTAAAGGAAAACCATTGGAAGAACTTTTATTGGGTTATGTTATGAATTTATGGATCATTGCACACTTTTCAGATGTATCACGCAATTCACCGGTTTTTTTTTTTTTAATATAATTTCCCCTTTCTAGCAGAAAGGGGGTTTTATTTCTCACATGGTCCCTTCCGGTAATTGCATATGTTTGGCTTAAAATACTGTTAGTTCATTTATTTTATTTACTTATGTATAAAAAATTGTTTTAAGATATAAGTTTTCATCAGTGTAGATGAATAATGTAGCGTGGTGAGTTTATTGTTGCGCCTAAAAGCTGTCGTTATATAAAAGGGATACACACACAATATATAGAGAATTGAGACTCTTTCTCAACAAAACGATGAAAAAATCCAACAACGTAGTACAGTCATGGGTCATATCGTTTATGAATAACAAGAGTGAAGGAATTATAGTTGCATGTCCAAACCCCTTATTTTTGATAATTTATATACACGCTGCCAATTGAAACTAATATACATACTCCTAACATATTGACAGTAATACTTACTAACAAAATTAAACATATATTTTAAAATTCACGATATTACATAAAAATGTTTTCATGGCAACAATCCAAATCCTAATGATAATCTCTACTAATCACCTTTGCTAAGGTTTGTCATGTAACAAATTAAAACATTGCATTTGAGAGTTTAAAATGTGGGCTCATGGGCAATGTGGCATATTCATGTATAGTTGTCTGACTGTTCCATAGATGCATCGTTTGTGCAGAATTATGTTTGAAACGAACACGGGTCAGTAATTTGGTGTAGTATTTCGGATTAAATAGCATGCAACATAGAGAGTTTATGTGGAAGTCAGGCCATACAGCTCAGCTATCATTTGTACGCACATTTATTTAACGAAATAGCTAATTATTGTGTAGAAATAGTGTGGTGCTATGACGAAAGATTGCTGATTTTAAGCGTCCAAATCATTTTTTAAGTTCTAATCTGTTCTTGTGTATGTTCGCGAGGCTAGACGTCTATTAAAGGTAAGCATAAAACGAGTGTTTTCATTTCAAAGCACAAAATAGCGGACAGTGTATGTTTGTGGGATGATTTGATTGGCGAAAAGTATTGTTGGGAATACGTCATGACGAACAGGAAAATTCATTTGTGATGATTTATGCTGATTAAAATCCTTATGAAATTTTTTGACCATGGTTCGAGTACACTGGATACTAATATGTGGTCCATGTGTGAACTGATTCCAGTTGAGTTCTCTACATGCCACGACTAGTCTGTATTGATATGAAGTGATGTTGTCTGTGCATAGTTAACGAGTCAATCAGAGAACATGATGCCGCACAATGTCAAAGGCTTGTCTGACGTCTAATGAACTCAAGTTTTCTTTTGAAACTTGATGCTATTTCCTCCTCACGGTGACATTGATTGATAGTCAAGTGATATTGCCTGAAGCCAAATTGGTGTCTAGGCATTAAATCATGGCCAGTAACGTTAGTACTAAAGAAGTAATATTTTGACCTGTCTGGTCAGTGTAAGTGATTTCGTTCAGATCTATGTGGAAATATCTAATGTGAATAAACTAGTTACATTTGAATTGTATGCTTAGTTAGGAATCGCCATAGGTTAATAATATAGTTCAAAGTTTTCATAGCAATCATTAGTAGTCAACCTTTTCTCATACTCCTCCGTCATGTATCGCAGACTCACATTTATGTAAAAAGTGCATAGTAAAGTTGAGTTAAATTTTTTATGACATTATATAAATTAATAAATCATTATAAGTTTTTAAAAATGTGCAAAATATACTTCTGTATACAGTTGTTAATTCATTTATCATTCCTTGTTGCGACGTTTCAAATTCGGTTAGTCTATTATCAGGCAACATTTGTGTACATAGGACTATCGAGTCCGAAACACTCAAAACTTTTCTACAGCGAAAAAATATGCTCAATTTTTTTAAAAATATTATATTCTTATCATCCTTCAATATAGAAAATATTAAAAAATTCCTTTCAGTACACCGTTAAGACCAAATGGTCTAGAACTTTTAATCAAAGACTTTTATTCGGATAGTTTCATTACGCCACCCTCATCATTGTAATAATGATTTGAAACATAATTGGTTCTCAACGGTAACAGCCTTTATTAGTGTAATTGGCCACTTTATGTTCACGATTTTCATCTCGTGTATCCCATCTCCTTCATTGCAGTTAACATATTATGTAAATTAAATTACTAAAATAAGAACGCGAATCTCATTTACTATTTTATCCCATCGCGTCCCATTTAAGATGAGAGAGTCGGAGCTATAGGACAGACCGTCCTATTTAATCCACCTCGCTTCCAGTTTTGGATCACTTCCAAGTTGCGAAGAAGATCTGCCGACGGGGAGTACATCAAGGTAATGCCCGCGAAAAGACGAACAGCTCCTGGCCCACTGACCGCCTTATCGCAAAAAGGTCAGGACTCAGCTGTTTTAAGGATTTTCCGAAGAATTATATTTTATCCTAGATGCAACAGATATCATGAGGAATATCATCTCTATACGCCAGCCTATTTTATTTTTGACTTAACAACTTTGGGGTTTCTGTTTTGTTTTTGAAATTACTCTCGTTTATCATAAGGTACCATTATGTTTTGGCTCATGTTCATATCGGTGATCTTCAGCCAACACCTAGAGCAGTGGCGTAGCCAGTGTGAATTAAAGGAATATCACCCCTCCACTATGCTAAAAAAAAAAAGTTATGGAAATACAAAAATAATATATGTAGTTAGTTTTCACTGCTTAAAGGAAAAATAATAATTATGATGAGTTTCTGGCTGTGCCCCAGAGTTTCCTCAGGTGCTTAAAAAGAACCTTACAGTTGCTCTGTTCTATTAGAAAAGGTTTCTCATCCCATGGTGATCAAGGTACCAAGGAAAATGTCTCTGTCTTATGCACGAATGCAACAGCAAATTAAAAAAAAAAAATATTATTTAAAACCTAGAAACAGAAACTGATAAAAAAAAAAAAAAGCTATAATATTGACAAGAAACCCTTATGGAATCGGTTTAGACGATTTGTATTGATGCCATCCAAAACATCGACTATATTATTTTTCCGTTACCAAATAGAAGCTAAAAACGGTGTTTTCCAAGGAAAAATAGGAACTTTATATCTTAGGTAGCATGTGAGAAATTATTTTAGAAAGTTAAAAGTTTGACAAAACAATTGATTAAAAAAAAAATGAGCTAACAAAAAGGAAATCAGCATTTTGAGGTTGTTTTTGAAAGTATATCCTCATGAAATTTCAGACCGATTGTGTCATTTCCGTGGGAATTACCGTCCTACTAGCTTGAATAAAGAAATTCCTCTCACATTTGGCTTGAAAAATAAAATATAGACGCTCGATTATTACCTGACTCACCCCTGGGTTCTTGCTAGCTGTCCTACAAGTATATCGGGTCAAGAGAGCAAACAGAAGGAGGGTATGCAGCAGGTGTCTAATCAACAAATTTCCACCCTCGACAGACCGACTCTCTTTTGCCGGTGTCAGCACTCACCGCTTAATTGACGCTATCTCGGTCAGTTGGCCAGCGCCCTGTCAGTTAAGGGATGGAAAAAATCACTCTCTTCGAGTAAAATCAGAAAGATAAGGGAAGCGAGAGAAAAAAAATGTTTTTTCACAATCATTAGCCGAACTTTTTCTCTTTCGTTTCCGACATGTCTAGAGAAGAGACACTCTATGCAGTTATTTATTTATTTAATTTAGCCCTTACACATTTTCGTTTATATCTGAATTCGTGTCTGAAGCTACCCGCTATCTATTCATGTAAGTGAAATAAATTCATAGCTCAACCAGGGTTTTGAGCCCTAACTTCATTTCACCACATGTGAGAGCCCTGACTATGAGGTTAAAACGAATTAGTAAATCATTTGATAATTATAAGTCCTCATGAATTGAAGGTACTACTGTTAGTAGGTGGCACTCAAGTGGTGCTCGTGTGGTTACCACACCACTAGTAACATTAAATTCAGTTTTCTTAACCAGATTCAATTCTTCAATATTCAAGTAGTTTTTTTGGCTCATTTGGCCTTACGAGTCTATGCGAAACCCGGCCAGACTAATCCACGAAACAATCCTTTAAGAACTAGTTAAGATCTTCAGGGGATGTCTCCACAGTTAAAAATATGCTTGGTAGGCTTTGAGAGTGATCAAGTTTATAAGAAGTAACTCGTATAATTATTAATTAATAAATTAATTATGTGTTAATGAATATTTTTGTTTTTAAATTTCCCTTCCCCCACAAAATCGAGAAATGGAAAATTTTGAATCGCTACTTTTGATGACATGTTCCCCTACATTTTTATGACAACAAAGGTTTCCAAAACCTTAGAATCTTTTTTTATTTCTTTTGGCTCTATTTCAACATATCAAAGAGATGACCAAATTCTAAGTCATTTTTTCTTACATAGAAATTTAATTATAATTTGCATCTGTGAGCTCATTTATCACGATTTTTATTAGGTTTTCTCCGTACTAAAAACACCCAGTGCTAAGTACGATTTACTGTTAAAAGGTCTAAATTAGAATTCTTCGCATAATATTGAATTCAAGACTACAGTAGAAGACAAATTAACCGAGGTGTTTTCAACCGATTTACTATTCAAATGATCATACTAAACGCCTTTTTGACTTCTTTCAAGTAAAAGAGATTTCACTTCCTTGCATAATTAATGTTCTCTTTCTTGTTTACCTTGTTGTCTTAATTATCGCATAATCTTAGCTCTAAGTTTTTTCAAATATATTTAGATTTTTTTCACACCTCGCTTGCAATTCCACAGAAAAATCAATATTATATTTTTTTCCTGGCTGTTTTTAAGTAATATTTAAATTTAGAAAGGGTGCGGCTTTTTCGCGTTGGTTTTTATATAGAACCACCATGGATTTTTTTTCTATTACCCTGAATTTCAGCTTTTAAACAGAAAAAAAAATACGTGTATCTACATAAAAACCAACGTGGAAAAGCCTTACGTTTTTCAAAATAGACTAGACGAAAATACAGAACGATTTATCAAGAAGGAATCAGGCCCATCTCTGGATCCCAGTCAACAAATCCAGAAATTAGCAGGCCCGGGTAAACAGCCAGCAGTTCGTTGGTTGGGTCAATGGTGTAAACATCGCTGAGTAACATTCTCAGAACTGAACTTCCAACTATCCGCTCAATTACGGAACCAGCAAACGCTAAAATGATTAAATTCCTATAAATGTGAAATCTTGCGGGGCTTTGTAACAACCTGCAGTCTCCAATATTTGCTACATGTAATGGAGCAGGGCTGCCCCCACTCCATACATGGCACAGTAGTAAAGAATTAATTATTATAAACTTAAATATTAAATAAATGATATTTAAAACAGAGATAGTAGTTGTAGCGACCGCTAACTACATAAGATAAATCACCCTATACTCTATTGCATATATATTGTAAGCAAAAGTAAAATAACATGAACTAAATGTATCATAAACAAATGTAAATCATTGTAAAAGTGTTAAGCAATAAAAGGCGGAAGCCAACTAAGTCATAAACGAGAAAGGGTCACCAACTGGCAGTCATAAACATGAAAGGGTCACCAGCTGGCAGTCATAAACAGTCATAAACTTAACAACCCTTTAGAGGGTACTTAAGGCAGGCCTACTGGTCCTGTTAGTTAGTCTCTTAGTCTTTTCATCAGCCTCTGAGTCTCTCGCAACCTTTACTCGGTGACGCCTTAAGCCTGGGCTCCTGGTCCTGGAAATGAGTCTATTAGTCTCCTCGCCAGTCTCTCGCGACCTTTACTCGGTGACGCTTGCTTGGTTTCCGCTCGAACTCTGAAAACTTGACTAATTCTTTATGAAACCTCTGTACCTCTTCTCTTGAACATAGTGCATTGTCGGGGCACATACCTATCATAAATGGAGTCAGATAGTAACGCCGTCATGGAACGATTGTCCATGTTATAAACTCGAACAATCCGCACTTGTCACCAGGGCTAGGGTGATCAGGCACCTCCCTAGTGACGACCCGACAGTAGTAAATTATGAATATACTATTGTTTTTTTCACTCATCATAACCCCTGTGAAGTGATTTTTTATTCCCAATACAAGCGTACACATTATAATTTAGGTCTATAATTTTCATGTATCTTAATAATTTAAAAAGAAAACATTGCAATTTAATTAAAATTGTGCTGGGAATAGGTTTAGTTTATTTATTTATAAAATTATATTTTTTTTAATCTGTCTTGTTTTTTAGTTTGTCTGTAATTTAAGTAGTTAATCGTTATTTTTTTCGTTTTAACCTATTAAAGATATAACTATAACTGTCACTCTTATGTACAGCATGATTTATACAAAACTATTATATCCAGAGTTTTATAATGCTGTGAACAAGTAGAAGGGGGTTGAGCAGAACTGTATACCTGCCTCGTAACTTCATGGAAGTCACTCATGGTTCCTGTTATTTTTAAGTAAGCAACTTTTTTTTTTTTTCTTCCTGAGGTGAACCTCAAACGGGGTTTAAGTAAGCAACCGCACCCCTCCTTACTTCCCTTACTCCCTAATTCCCAGAACTATCCTTTTCGTATACATATATATCTCAGCTTTGGCCCCAGGCCCCACTTGTGCCTAGACATTCCACCCAGTATGTAGTAACGTAACTCTTAATATTTGTATACACCAGTGTTTCGCTTGTACTTCATAATAAAGCTTTTCTTTCTTTTCTTTTAAAGACTCTTCTCTACAAAGATTATTTAACTCAGGGTAATTTGGGATTAAAGTAACTCCGAAAATTAATATTTTGTTTGATTAAGTTCTCCTGAGTTCTGAAAATGGCCCCCTAAGTTATGCTTTTATGAATTGAAACCACTCTTCGCTTCTTTTCCCCCCCTTTGTAATTCTAAAGCTAATTGCAAGTAAAGTCCTAGAAAGGCTTTTAACTATCCAAGAAGTAATTTCCGAGAAATATAAGTGACTTGAGATAAATTTTCTTTTGTACAATATAATACTAAGCATCTTATAATGCTAAACATGTTTTACTTGTATTAAGATAATCTATTAAACATGTAAGTATTTCTTTTATTTCGTTAGAAAATCTTTTTATTGAAAAAAATATTTAACTTATTAGGGAAGTTCAAGGGTGTGAAGTATACTAAGATCAATTATAGTTGCTGACGTAATTTTCATCAACTATCGTTTCCTTGGATATGGATGGATGGAATGAATGGATGGGTGGGAAAGATTGGATGTGATTGATATTTGATCGTTTCACTGTGCCATATAACTTCCGGCCTTGTAAGATCTTGACTGTCTACTCTATGCATGTCACAGTGGTATGTTTTGTTTTCTTCTAATTAATGATAATATATGAGCAAACATAAATATTTAATGAATAAAAGACAGAGAGTTCATATTTACAGATTGGTTGTACGATTATGGCTTTGTAAATTATTTAGGTCAAGTCATAAGTAACTTCCGTTTTTTTATCAGGCATTTATTTTGCTCTCATTAAGTAACAAAATTATGTTCATTTTGACGAGTGCATGACGCTTTTCATGGAGTTTCTCTTCCGCTCTTTGCTGAACGTCTCGTAGCTATACCTCTTCTTGATTAACGTGGATTTTGCTCCAATATTGCCTTTAAAAGGTTGTCGTCCAAGTCGGAAGGACGTCCCGCCCTCGGTTCGTCTTTTATGGTCGTATTTCCAGAATGGAAATTTATAAACCCATTTCTAACTGCCCGGTCAGTTATTAGCTCTTCACCATATACACTGCTTATTTTTTCAACTGTCGCCCTAGCACTATTGCCTTGTTTAAATTCCCAAAGCATTACATGACGAATATGTCATTTTTGACTCTCCATTTGAGAGGTTAAAAAAACCAGTTTAACGTATAGTGTATCACACAAAACAGTTGACAAAAGACTACCCTCGTCTATATAGTGAAAACAAAAAGTTGTTGTCATGGTAACTCATAGCGGGTAGATACGAACAATAGATTCTACGAGGGTGGGCTGAAAAGTTTCCGACCTAACAAAGCTTTTATTTATTTTATTATCATCTTCATGTTGATGTCGGAAACTTTTCAGACCACCTGTGTACTTAGCTGCGTCGGAAGTTACTTATGACTCGACCTATATAGTAGTATTTTGCTCAATACATACAGGAAGCTGGTTGGAATTAAAACGAGTTGATGGAGGGTATATGTAAATTCCTTGGTGTCTGCTTCTGTTAGGTAATGTTTAGAATATTGTCAACAACAGTAAACTTTAAAAAAAACAGTTTGAAAGGAAGGACTGTGAGGTCAGCCGGCGTGCCGAAGCCTCATGACCGTTTGTACTTGCATAAAGGCACCCGTTTGCTTTCGAAGACACGGATGTCACGTTGAAAATGGATTGTCTACCGTTTACGACAATTTGTTTTTGAATTGATAGTACTGTACAATATTGGTTAGCAGTATTGGTAGGTGTTTAAGAAGAAGTCTTTCATATATTTTTGGAAAGTTAGGAAGCATGAGATTTTACGGTTTAGCGAAAAGGATATTTATGGAGTTTCCAATGGAGAGGTAAGAAGCAAAGATGACAGCGATAGCTCATTAAATAGGAAGGGCTTTTGGAGCGGAAATCAGAAGGTCCTGGGTCCAAATTACAGTCAAGTCACAATTTCTCCTATTTTATCTATAATTTTTTAAAAACATATATACATCTGTAAACCCCCGACTTTCTCTCTCTTCCTCCTCCCCCTAAATGTTTACAGGAATCTGGGGAAAATATTAATGCCAGGAGAGGGCATTACCCAAGGACAGGGGAACCTGAAATATTACAGGGAATTGACATATCTAGGGGAAGACATTTAGATTACCGACATTTATTAAATGATAATAAACAAATAGCATTTGATTAAAAACAAAAAAAATCCTTAAGCTATTTGATAAAAAAAAAATACTTAAACTATTTGAAAAAAAAAATAATTAAACTATTTGATAAAAAAAATAAGTAAACTATTTGAGAGAAAAATTACTTAAACTATTGGACAGAAAAAATACTTAAACTTTACTAAACTTGAAACTTGTAAACCAGAGTTTTATTAACTTAAAGTTTGCTGATCGAAGAATGAGAACAAAATAAATACATCACTGTCCGTGTTTATCTCTACGTATGCATAGTTTGGTGTTATTTGGTGTAAACTGATGAACGACGTAAACAAACAACATAAACCCTCGGTACGTGGAAGCTACGTCCAACGAGGTTACCTGTCGTAGCTAGATAGTGGATTAGTCAATCAGCTGTGAGGTTCCAGGTGGATGGAATCGGTGAGTCGATGATCGATATGCTCATATCCATACTAGTTCCAAGTCAAATCTCCAACCAGAGGTGCTCCCCATAAACCATAGGCCGATAAGGTGGTGAGATGAGGGGGGGGGCGCTCCGGCGGGTGTTGGCCAACCCAGCTCTGGATACACACACTGACTGCAAGCGACTGATCCCGGTGCTCCGTCCTTTTAATCCTCTATAAAGGATGTAGGGTCTTACGGGGCCTCGGAGGCGTCCCGCACCGTTATTTGTTTTGTTTACTTTCCAGCATATTTCACATAAAACAAAATCAATACACTCACATTTGAAACACAAAGATATTCTTAGAACATTTATAATATTATCAATAATTATTAATTCTTTATATAAAACTAACCAAATACAAAAAAAAATATTTATCTCTAATTTACACTTTTTTTTTTTTTATAATAAATTTTACGAGGGTACTTTGTTAGATAATTACTTGTCAGCGCAAGACCCCTTATTCGGCTTAAACAATGAATGATAATTTTTTCCTTCAATAACTAAAATAAACGAATTACAGGCGTAAACAATCGCTAATTTACATTGGCTATAAAAGTCTATCGGTCACACATCGTTTTCAATAAAAAGAAACCCTATTATAGAAATAATTTCAAAACACCCCCTATTTCATGACTAGCTGATTTCATAATTCACTCGAGAACGACCGGTTCACTGATCCATAATCAAGGCTTCTATCTCTACTTGCGTAGTCCTCGATATTTTCCAAATCGATGGTGGAATAGTCCCGATATAACTGACCACGTCATAGGCGGGAATATTGAGGTTAACGGTAAGGGTTGAGAGATCCGAGGGACTAATCTTTGTAAATGGACCACATCATCTCTGTTGCTTAGGTGGTAGATTGAATTAAATTATATCTCTGAAAATTAATTAACCTCCACCGGACCACATAATGGGCACCTTAACACGACGTGTCCAAACAGGAATGATCTAAACAACAATTTTTGATCCTATGGGGAAAGTAATCCATAGTTAAAAGTTTATTTACATTAGTATTATAAAGAATATTGTTATCTATACAAGGAAGTAAAGAGAACATCTATTTAAGGCAATATGGCATCAACAAATTTGAAGCTATTATTGATTAGATTATTACGTTTGATGATCATATCGCGTGAAAGTCACGTATGTATAGGGGGGGGGGCAGCTACAGTGCTAGGGTTATCATAAGCGGAAAAAAGAGGTTTCTATTAATTCTTACAATAGTCCTTGTTGTATGTATACAATAAAAATAGATGCATCTGAGTGTATATAAATATTCCAGATATCAATGTTGCAGCAAACATGAATGATAAATAAAAAAATGCATCAAGACGACTAGTCCCTTTTTCACGTTCCAAATTTACGTAGTAAAGGATTAATTTAGAGGCTCAAGTCCCTGTTCGGGAAGTCAAATTGAAGTAGCCAAAATGAAATAAAATAAAAATGTTAATTTATTTTACTTTTCAAGCGTGGAGGGAATACCTGGATAGTGAATAATACTCCACTAATTTGATGCAATAGAATAACAAACATGTAGACAGTATATAATCTAGAAATGCGTAGTGGCAGATCATTTCAGATGGGAGTCTAATTGTGATAATATTGAATATATATACACACCCATATTGATTGTAAGGAAGGACTGTGAGGTAAGCCTAATGAACGTTTGTACTCAGTCCATAAAGGCACCTGTTTGCTTTAGGGTGATACGTGTATATATATTACCTTAACACAAGACCAGAATGTCATGCGGGATAGTTGAAAGCTTTGCTTTAAACTTAGTCGAAAAACTATTTCTATTTTCATTGAAGGAAAACTGATCTGAGTTTCTTAATTATTTTTTTTATACATTCCAACCAACAATTAAGAGTTTGATAAGATGCCCTGCTCTACGAAATGGTTTTGAGTTATGATTGATAAACGACAAATCTGTATTTGGTATTTTTTTACTGCAGATGTAGTGGAACACGTGTCCATAAGTTCTGAAGGTTATACTGTCCCTCCTTACTTGTTTTTTAGGCAAAGACTTCGGGCTTGACAATAATCCAAGCTGCAATCGTAATCCACTTTGAAGGGTTGTTATGGATTTAAGAGACCCAGGACCCAAAACCTATCACAGGACACACAAGTAAAGGGGTTATCAGAGCTTCACAACACCCAGGGGAGCCTGACCTCTTTGAGGCTGCCTAACTCAATTTCTGGCTCGGCCAATCTGGTCTTCCCTTCCTATCCTTCTTGCTTCAGACTTTTTTAGGATTTTTTTTCACTATTGAAATATTCTTAAAAAAAAAAAAAAAAGTCATATGAAGTAAAGTTATATATAAAACACATTGGCAATGGTAGATATTATTGATTTCTTGTAGCATAGAATAAAACAAAGAAAGTTTTTTTTTTCTTCTTCCTTTCTTTCAAAGAAAGAGGGGAGGAGGAAGGAATAGGTTTTAATCCCTCTGACAATTAGCAAAAAAGTACAAACAAATATATATATACTTTGTATTGTAGGCCTTATAAACAATTGTCCTTTAAGTTACTAAAGCACATACAAAAAATTTACTTAACCAACGACTTATTTAACGATGTGCTTCCTAAAACACTGACTGCGTAGCAAAGATTTATTTCCCTTCCGAAAATATAAAAAAAAAATCAAATATTACGTAACATATATTGTATTTTAATTATTATTGTAAAATACGTGTTAAATTAACGTTAACGCTTTATGAAATGGAAATATATCCGACAGTTAATTATTGCAAGAAGCCGGTACTAGAAGCCGTGTATATGGTGTCAATTACACAAAACACGGATTGTACAACAATATTTGGAAGAGATTGAATATCAGTGCCTCATTATCTGATACCTGTTTCTATAGTCATTTATCTATTTCCGTCCTTGTTTTTAAAATGTTGACAGATATGTCTTAAATAATAAATAATAAATAATATGAAGTCTTTTGTATCAAAACATCAAATATAAACTTATTTGAAGTTCGAAAAGTATTTCTTAATACTACCTTTTATAGGCTACAATTCGTTTCATGCATTCACCATGCACATATAAAAAAATTAAATTTATAATTTTATAAATATAATAGATTTTAGTTATTAATTATATAAATTATTCAATCAATGAAAACACAAAATTTCCAGGCTATGATGAATATTTTAAAAGTAGATATGAAATATCACAAAAGGTAATAAAAAAAAAATCTAATGTGAGTCCGGCAAAAAACCTAGTATGAAGAACCTTGGTAGTCTTAGACGAATGCATGGCTGAGAAGCTAAGTTATTTGCCTAATCGATCATAAAAATTACCACAGATTATTATCGAACAAACGTTATTCATAAAATCTCTCAGCTAGTAAAAACTAAAACTATAATAAAAAAAAATTCTCTGTCGCATTTGGGAATGGTATAATTATAAAACAGTTTTATTGCCTTACCACGACTCATAACCTATCACAGCGCTATCGACGGCTCCAAGCTGTCATCTGTGGGATATATACCTCATCTAAAACACTAGTCCATTTTTATCTATTTAACTAAGGTTGCTACATCCACACTCCTCACTGAACACTTTTTTTCCCTTTACACCACGTTTCCTCAGTCTACACACTTTACGACTTGGGTCGTGGGTGTATCATCCCTAGTTAAATAGATAAAAATATACTACTGTTTTATACCAGTTATATATCCCACCAATTGGAGATAACTGAAGATTGCAGCTTAGAGGTGTCGAAAGTGCTATAAAAATAAATAAGAGGTAGTCAGTTGTAGAAAGACAATAAAGCTGTTTGAATTTGCTGAGTGGATGCAACTTGTATAATACTCAGTATTTTTTTTAATTTAGTTCATAGAGAAATAACCAATCTTTAAGTGCCATGACATTCAGTTCGCGTTATTTTCATCCCACTGATTGACACGTCACTTATTAAAAATAAGAAAACAAGCAAAGTAAGGAAATGGAGGTGCGTTTTTTGCAATGCCATCTTTAGTTATGACAGACCTTTAATATTGCACCGTCTAAGCAGATCTGAGCTGTCGTTTGCTTTCAAGGACACGGATGTCACGTTGAAAATGGATTGTTGTAAACGGTAGCAAAATTGGTTTTTGAATTGATAGTACTGTACAATATTGGTTAGCAGTATTGGTAGTAGGCGTTTAAGAAGGAGTCTTTCATATATTTTTGGAAGGTTAGGAAGCATGATATTTTACGGTTTAGCGTTTTTTGACACGTCACATATTAAAAATAAGAAAACAAGCAAAGTAAGGAAATGGAGGTGCGTTTTTTGTCATCTTTAGTTATGACAGACCTTTAATATTGCACCGTCTAGGCAGATCTGAGCTGTCTATATTGGCGCCAGAGAAGTTTTTGTTACCAATGTCTCCCCGGTGTCTGTTAAAAGCTAATAACCTGCAGCTCTACCAATGATTTATGAGCAAACTACTTTAATTCCCCGAGGAGCAGTAAATGGATTATGGTTAGCATCTTGAATGGTTTAATTTTCGTTAGTTATTTAATCGTTTCCAAGTGCATTCTAGTTGCTCTTGTGGACACGAAACATTAGTGTGCCCTCTTAAGTGTATCGTGTTGGTAAGTAATATATGAATTAAATAACGGATTTTATGTTTGACATTCCGTCAGAGTCTTATATAATAAATTCTAGGGCTGCGATAATCCACTCAATCTAAAATATTTGGTACGCGACTGTTGGTTCGTGAGCACATGCAATATCTAGTTATTTATGAATTGACATTATTATTTCGTATATTAAAGTTCTTCTGGAAATATTAGACACTGAAGGTTTGCAAACTAATACCATATTTACTTTACTTATCTAATTTTGTTCCTACACATACCCTTATTATTGATATTTTTTCCACATGAGAAAGAATTCCTTACTGGGGCTAGAAATAGACATACTCCTGAGAGAGAACTCCAGTTAACAGGAGAGAGGTGGCTGTGTAGGATCCATTAAGTATATTTAGCCTCTTAGTCTATTTCCAGGTCCTCCAGCAGTCTTGGCTAGTCTTGAGGGAGACCCTCTTGGAGAACCCTCGTATCCCTAGCTTTATTAAAATATCTCAGGAGCTAAACTTTATTTCAAGGGCTCCAAAATTATATAGCAATCTTAATTACATTGATTGCAAGCGCTAAGATAAATGAAACTATTGTTAAAATTGATAATATAATTCCAATACCAACATACTAAATAATCGTTATGGCTGCTTTATTTCCGCAATAAACCAAAGTTTAAAAAATATTTATCAATGCAATTCCACCAATTATTGCCGTGTGGTTTTCCAGAGCCTGCCATTTTCTTTTCAAGCCTAAGATTATCTCTTGAGTCTGTTCTTTGTTAATACTCTTTTATTCAGTACGCCTTTATATCTAATCCCAGTTAGAGAACATTTCCCCGAAGTCAGTAGCGATCCCATTTGATCAGTGTTCCTTTTGTATGGTTCTAAGGTATGTTCACTTTCGAGTCTCCTTTCAGGGTAGCCTGGAATCTCGCCATACAAACCATACAACATTCAATACAAGTTCAAATAACTTGGTCAGTCATTTATTCTAGACCTGACTCTTAGTGTCCATACACTTGTAAATTCTGTTACAGAAAAGTAATTTAAAAGTCCAAATAAGTACTGAATATTTAACTGCATGGTCATCTCAAACATACTAGTTTGTCCCAAGGGAAGGAAGGTAGCCACTTACAGTTCATTCAGCACCAACTGAAAAAAAAAAAAAAATTCGCAATCCTTAAATTTGAACGAAGGCTCTTCATATCAAGAATATTATTTTTAACCTTCAAATGAAAGCTCTCTACTTTAAATTTTAAATCACAGGGACTCCAAAAAGTTTTTAAAAAGTCATTTTTGTATATTAATGATTTACATAGATGTCCTTGAGCTAGCTATAATTGATTTATCCTCTATGGCATGTTTCATATGTATGAAAATGTATTTACATCTGCCTGATCATTTCACATTAAAGTTTTAATACTATAAAAAAAAACTTCGAAGTAAGACGAAAAAAAATAATACAATTTTTAAATATAATAATGATAATAAAGGTCCTAAAATGAACAATATCTGTGATGACTCGTGGTCGAGTCACGTTCACGAATTAAACGAATATGTTAAATTATTTTCTCTCGATATGTTACTGCCTACGAACTCCACTAAACAGTTAACAAATACTACAAACAACGTCAATGTCATCATTGCAGACTGATATAATGCTATTGTAGATACTTTGTGGTATAGATGACAGTTTCAAGCTAAATAACTTACAAAACAAACCATTTAGGTTTGGTGCGTCGTGAATCTAACATCGACATAGAAATATAAAGTTTATTTCTTTAATGGTCCGTTTTGATTTACACTTATTACTCCACAGCGTTTAGTATGCTGACTTATTACAGTGGAGACTCGATATTGATTTTCAATAATTGTTTCTTTGGATATGGTTCTGGTTGCGGTTTATTTAACCCCCTGAGGATACATGAGTACATGGATTCGTCCCCATGTGTACAAGTGAAATCTATAATCTAAAGGGAAAACCATTTGTTGTAGTTTGAGAAATTACACACTTCTCCATCTTTAAAAGACATTTTCTTATGTGGTCAGCTCTGGTGACAATAGCAGGATTTCAATGGTGAAAGAAAAGTGGTAGAGGCAGAGTAGTGAGAACTGTCCGTTTGAAGATTGTACGATTGACCACTAGAGGAGTCACACCCTAAATGTAAAGATAACGCCTGCTAATGAAAATTTATTGTTAAAAAAGGTAACAAGGGGATTAAAAAAAAATAAAAGGTACTGTAATAAAGAAAATTCCTACAGTTTATTCTCAATTATATTTTGTTAAGTATTTAGGCAATTTAAGTTTTTCTTTAAGTAGGGGTCACGTTTTTACTTAATTGTACCTTTTTATGTATTGTCTTGTTTGTTATAAATTAAATATAGTTTTGTTTATATAAATTAAGCTTTTTTGAGTTGTTTGTACAATTAATATTTTTGTAATCTTAAATACATATGTTTTCTTGACACAACATTATGTTTTGTTTTGTATAGGGTTGTATGTTATGTCAGAACATTATTTAACATGGTTGTTTCATAAACAATATAAAGCAATTTTTGATCAAAATACGTATCCGTTGCGGTTTGAGGAAATACATTTAGTATATGAACCTCTTTATTGTGAAAAAATTACGCCTTATTGGGCAATAAGTAAATGTAATAAATGTTCTCATTCATACCATATTTAAAATTTTCATTCACTCGCTCATTCATACAGCATTTACAAGCAGCCCAGAGACCTCCCAAATCCACATGGTTGTCACCACTCTTGCATGCGAATCTTGGGAGGTCCCCCACGCTCCTCTGTCAGCCGCATCAATAGATAAGAGGCTGGTGAAGACCGCGAGAGCCACATATGCTTAGAACATGATTGGAGAAACTGGCCATTTCCTGGACTCCCAAATACATTTAGTAATGTGATTATTCGGTATAGCTTTCCCAAATAGATTTATTCTTTTAATTTGCAAATAAACGATTGCGGAATACAATTTCTTAGACCTGTCACTAGAATACCCCGGTTTCACTTAATCCATAAAATTTCACAAAGGAAAAAAGGGATCTTAACGTCAATACTGGCGAACTAGTATATAAATACGTGAGTGTAAGAATATATTTTATATAATAATATATATAAGAAGAGTATAAGAATATATATTTGTCTGTGAAAGAATATAAGATACGGCAGTAGGTATAAAGAAGGCAAAAATACCGGCATATCTTTCTAAGGAGAGTATAAAAGTTCCTTTGAACTTTCTCGAGTTGACTGAAGGACATGAAGCCACAGGGGCCGGACTCCTCATCATCTGTGACGGCCTTTGGGTCCTTCTTTTAATTGGAGCAGAAGATCAAAAGATCCACAGTAAGATATCTAGCTGGTCATTGGCCGAGCAGGCGAAGGTCTGCTTTGATATAAACAAAATAAAAACTCGATAAGGTCTCATACAATACATCGTTGAAAGTATTTTAAATTATAGTACATAAAAAATGTCATTTATTTTCTCTAAGAAAAATGCCAAGAGGAAACCAGAAAACATTTTCATATATGATTTTCCCATAAAAACTGGACACATGTATAATGTAATGTATTCAAATTTAGTAAAACAAGGTAGATTAATAGGGTTATTTTTTTATATCGCGAATGTTATTGTTGAAAGAACAGCAAACGGTATGTTTCCAGATGGTGAGCACAAAGAGCAATGTCACCACCGTACCTGGGACAAAAGGCTAAATAATTGAATCCTTTTTGTGAATTAGTGGTAGCCAAAACGGGTATCGAGCTTCCTCTGTTTCAATTCACAGCTTCCCACCAGTAACCTGGCTTTGCTCAAAAGAGACGAAATGTATCCCATTTGTGAATAACATTTAACCAAAACGTTTACCGTAATGGACAAGTAACTTTTGTTCAATATTTCTCGATTATTTGTTGTAAGACATTGTCAATACGTGACACGATAGAAGGACAAATCTTGGTGGAGTTCCTTCCCGTATTACTATGTATACCTGTTTTAATTGTTCAAATCTGGAGATCACACCAGCAGCCGAGTATGAACGTTCTAATTAAGGTTTTTTCTGGTTTTGTCTTCGTTCATCAATCTGCATTATTGGATCTCACTGTCCTTCAATTTTCACAATGAGATTGAATAATGCATGGACTGTTTTGGTGAGCTTGAAACGTACCGTTTACGACTTTCACCCGTCACTCATCCTAAACCTAAAAGCACACTTGTCTTCAGTTTCAATTATGCATGCTCTCCCTTCGCGTAACACATGATCTCGTCCGTTCAATAGCTAAATAGATTCGCATAGATCTTCTTCACTTGAATCATCATTCCGAGGAGCGCGCCCATCATTGTCTCATTGAGATCATCATTGTCTCATTGAACGCTAGAAGTTTTATTCCTTCAAACCTCTTTTTCGTTTAAATTATAATCTAATCTTTGTGTGTATATCTTCCTATCCTAGGCTGACGCACTTAGCACCCAGTTCGAAATTATTCCATAAATGTAAATAATTTACTGCCCCACCTTGAGGGTAAAGGGGAAACCCCTCTATTGTTCAATGGATCACACTAGGCTTCAATTTTCTTTTTTTTTAATCTAGTCTAGAAAATCATAGTTTTAATGAGTTGAAATTTAAAATATGTAAAGTACATACAGTAGTTGAAGTATCACTAGGCCTTAGGTGCCGCATTTATAGTGCAATAGGGTTCCTTTAAAACTTTTCAAACTAACCACATTTATTGCTTATATTCGTAATATTATATAAACTCATGTTGGTATTTATAAATAATCAACACAAAAGTGCCAGTCAATATTTACCTAAATAAAAATATGTGACTGTATTGATGTTTTATTTAGTAACGTTTTTTAGTAGTTTAGTCCTCGGTAAAAAAAAAATACAACCACTTGAAATTATAATAACAAAAAAAAAAAAGAAAATCTAATTAAATCTTTGTATGTTATAACTGTCAAAAAATATACAAATATAACTTTCTTATAGTAATACGAAATATAAAATTAATTCAAAAACTTCAAAGTTAACGTCAATATTCCCTTAGAGAATTTTTACCTGAAAGCTAGGTAGTTGAAGAAAACAAAGCACTGTAAGCCAATAACTAATCCTGAATCCTGAAATTTTTGCAGAATCATCGATTATTCAGGACTAAAACATCGAGATCCACTTAATGGAGAGATGGGATTGAAGGGATAGGGCGGAATCCGTTGTGTCTTTAACTTAAATCTTGGCCGGTGGAATATTTTCCATGGTCAGCCAACCCTTAAGTCATCTCTTCTTCTGGAGAGAGGCTTTTTATTCCTTACTGAAAGCAGTTTTCTTTTTATTATTATTCGTAGCCGCAAACATATTTTTATTTATATAGCTTTCCTTCTCTCCTTTAAACCACAATTTTCATCTAAGTACACACACATTCGGTCCCGGTACTCAGTAAGATTTTGTTTACCTGACATAATATAATGTATCCGATGATTTTGTTTTGATAAAATTCTGTGGTTTTAGACAGCCTACCGAACAATCTTACGTTAGTAAATTTTTGAAGCTATTCATCTATGTAGATTTTAATTAGGCATTCACCAGTAATATACCTCAGAATGAAGATTAATGCACTCGTAGTCGCATATGACTTATAGTTTTAAAAAAATCGACGGTTCGGCTGTGAATCAGAGAAATATAGATATTAAGCTGGATACTTGGACCAAAAGAGAAGATGAGCGGATAGGGACATAGGAAAAAGAAAATATAATCTAAGTATGCGTGCGCTGTGGCACTTAAAACAAAAAAATGATCCTATGCCCAAAAAATGTCATCGTAGGAGTACACAAGACTGAGAAATGCTTTTCCCTCGCGGTTTGGATGGGAATATGAGATGCATAGATGGACATGATGCGCTCAAAATATATATGACTAAGGAAACTGTTAGTGGAAGGCTTGGACCTCAAAGGACCTTTGGGCCACTGCTAAATAAGGAATGACACACTCAGTGCGGTCATAGAGAAAGACATGGGCATGTCATACTTCAAGAGTGGAAAGTTGTAGATGTGCAAAGATTATTACCAAGTAAACTCAAAGAAATTTTAACAAAATATCTAGGCTGGATTTTAAAACTAGTAATCTAACCAAGCCGGCACAATTTTTTTAGCATAACAAGGAGTTTGAAGATTTCGATGTTTTTTACAAAAAGGATAAAAACGAATTTTTCGTAGTTTTTTATTAAAAGAGATAAACTATATATATTTTGTTAAACTGATCTTAGAGGTTTTTAATCTTATGTTATTTATTTTATTCTTTTATCATACAAACAAGGACGATCACTGCAATGACTTTTTTTTTTTAAATCAATGGCGTACTTAATTATATTTTGTCAAAGACATAAAAGAAGTTCTTTGAAAAGAATGAACAATGTCCACAGATAACCAGGAGAGAACTAAAAGTAACTTTTAATTACTAATTGAGAAAAATTAAGAAATATAACACCTTCTGTCCAGTTTTGACAAAGCTAATTCATATTTTGGACTGTCCCCTGTATACCTGTACTAATTGAATACAATCATTTTTGTGACAAAATTGAAATCTGCTTTTGGCCATGTAGCGACCGCTAGCTACATAAGTTAAATCACCCTATACTCTGGTGCACACATATTGTAAGCAAAGTAAAATAACAGGAACTAAGTGTATGTAAATCATTGTAAGTTGTTAGTAATAAACCATGCGGGGACCGGCAGTCGTAAGCAAGTCAGGTAACAGCAGGTACACCGGCCTAAAAGCCACCTGGCCGTCATAAAACGGACCCTGTTAGACCTAGTGTTGCCTCCCGGCGGTCATAAACCTAAAAGCCATGCCATAAACAGCCGTAAACTAAGCGACCTTTTTATCCGGTCACGCGCCTTGTGACAGGTGTGCAGGTGTGCCATCATAAACATACCTCTTTCAGACCGACTCCGCCTTCCGTCAGGAAGGGGAAAATACTATTTAACCCAGGGGCTTCTAGCCCAAAATCCCACTCTCTTCAGCGCCTCCGAGTCTGTCACCCTGTCTTTCAGCCTCCTTGCAGCCCATCTGCCGACTTGTACCTGTTACGCTGCCGGGCCCCCGCTTGAACTCTGAAAACTGGCCTTATTCTTTATGAAACCTCTGTACCTCTTATATTGAACACAGTGCATTGTCGGGGCACTTACCTAGCATACATGGAGTCAGATATGTTATTAACTCGAACAATCCGCACTTGTCACCAGGGCTAGGTGATCAGGCACCTCCTAGTGACAACCTGACAGGCCACAAAGTGACTGTGATTAATTTTCTCATTCATACCGTATTACAGTAACAGCTTAAACAGTACTAACAGCCCAGATACCTCCCAATCCACAGGTTGTAACCTCCCTCGCATGCGAAAGAGGAAGCTGAGTCTTGAGAAGTCCCCCACACTCCTCCGTCAGCCGCGTCACCTAAGCTGGATACGAGCCAGTGGAGGCTGACGAAGAGCGCGAGAGCCACAAACGCTCAGAAAATGATTAGAGAAACTGACCTTTGCCAGGACTCCCACTGTTACGCATTTATAGCAGGTCACGAGGCCACTGCTGTTTTAGTCTCCAAGGAGGATTATAGGTACGTATGGCACAGTGTAATGAGTGGGGATTAGGGTGGTTGGGTAAGTTTCGATGGAATTTTATGAGCGTGGAAGGAATGAGTTTAAGTGTGTAGGGTATATTATGATCGTTATGTAGGGTTTTGTTGCTGACGTAATAGGGGGTATTTACTATTGTTCTCAGGACGTTTGATTGCAAGAATTGGATACGCTTGATGTTCGACTTTTTTGCTGTCCCTCCTATGCCCAGATTGGCTTTAGTACAACTTTGTAAATTAGTAATTTATTTTCTATTGAGATATGGAAGTCACTATTAGAAACAACTTTTCGATATTTCTGTATAGAAGTTGGAATTGAGCTCTTAAACCCACACTTCCCCAGACTTCTATACATATCCTGAAATCCTATTATTTAACTGAGTGTGTAATATATCCGTTGTGCTCTCGACGGCTCAGAAATCATCCATCAAAGTCAGGCAGGAGCATTTCTTCAGGCATTGAAGAAAATAAACCTCGCTGCTTCACAGTGATAACTTTGATGGCATAACTTCTATATAGTTCCATATTTTTTATCAAACTATTTATGTTATATTTGATTTTCGTTGTGGTTTTTTGAAAGAGAGAGAGAAAATATCTTTACTTCATTTTATATTTCATGGGCTCATTTCATATAGTTGCTGGATGCCAGAGAGCCTCTTAACTAAAAGAAAAATACAATTACTATGTAAAACTTAAATACCCACTTATTTATATGTAGGGAAAATGAAAGAAACAAACCTACAACTAAAGCACTAAAATTTTTAGTGGTCCTTGAAAATAAAATGTTTGTCTTTATGTCTTCCTAGTTGATACATTATGCCCAGCACTTTTTATTAAATTATTGTTGCTACTCTTACAATTTTCGTGCTAGCTTCAAGTGGTTTATTTTACTATGTTGTAAATGTCATTGGTATCATGTATTTGGGAGATGGCAATACGCCTAGGTGAATTTGTTTTTATTCCTAGAAATGTATTCTGTATTCTCTACACTCTCTACGCTACTAGGACAGGACAAACTCCAGACTGGCAGTGCATGGGTTAAAAGAGGTCTGACAAGCATTTTATAGTTTATTGCTTTATTTTTTATCGGCCAACTATTGTTGAGCAATATTCAAACTGGTGATGTTTGAAAAGTTATTGTATCATAATAATATGTATTACGCTTTTTAACACAATTTCCACTGTTCATTTGAAAGTTTGTGTAGAGTGAATTAAATAATTATACTTATTTATGAAAGTATAAAGAGGAGATACGTAGTTCAGTAAGTTTTTACGATTCTCTCGTTCTTGAACACTCTTGAGGGAAGTTGAACCTTTCTTCGAAGCATTTCTTGATCTAGGTGGTTGTATTTCTTTCTAACGCTTGACATTGGAAGATAAGATGATAAGACGCCTATTTTACATCAACATAGAAAAAATATTGTTTGATATTCATCGGTTGCAGATTCCACACATAAAATATAAAAATTAAATCTGTTCCCATTATGGTATGAGCCAAGTCATTGAACCGTTGCATTGATGTTGCACCATCTTTTAGTCCCATTGAATGGTGGCTTGCATAGCTGCCGGTGTGCACTCATTCGTGCATGCAATTATTGGATTATTCCAGACATCATGGCACTATTATCTATGGCACTATATCGGCTGCTATTCACATGAGTTACAAGCAATAATGTCACTACGACATTTTAGATAATGCATGCTTCCATACTCGTGGGTTGTGATCCGTTATTTCGATAAGTGAGATTGACTAAAGCATTAACTGTACAGATGACTCAACGCTTATGAAAAAAACCTGTAATTTTACCGTCAGCGTTGCTCCTTCGTGTTTTGTAAAAAGTAGACTAATTATTGAAAACATCATTAGTAGCTATATTTAAATGATACCTATCTAATATCAGAAATAGCCGGGACGGGATTCTTAATAGAAACACTATTTTGAATAACTGAGATAACTATTTAATCAATTATAAACACTAGCGTAGGGTAGCAAGAAGGCGGGCTCCCCGACAACGGAAGTGTCCACACCAAAATGAATACACTGGGGCTTCCAACAGACAGTAACTCAGGGTGCTCCACCAGATGACGTGTTTGTGGCGTATTCTTGTAGATCCGGAAACGCAAGAATAAGCTTCAAGCGCGTCATCTGGTGGAACACCCTCCACTGGTCTTATTGTGGTCACTTGTAGTGTTTAGACCGCGTCTGCCTTCTTGTACTCTACTGCTTATAATTCATTAAACTAATATCAGTTATATTAAACATCGTGTTTCTATCGACCCCGACCCGACTATCTCTCAGATATATATAAGTTTAAGTTATTAGTAATCCTTTATTGTGCTAAAATTACAATCTGCCTTATTAGGCAGTAATTAAAATAAATGCTCTCATTCATACCATATTTACAATTCATCATTCATACAATATTTACAGACCACCCAGAGACCTCCCAAATCCACATTTTTGTCACCTCCCTCACATACGAAAGAGGAAGCGGAGTCTTGGGAAGTCTCCCACGCTCCTCCGTCAGCCGCGTCACCGGATACGAACCAGTGGAGGCTGACCAAGATCACGAGAGCCACAGACGCTCAGGACATGATTGGAGAAACTGCCCATTGCCAGCACTCCCACGCAGGACTGTCACGCATTTATAGCAGGTCACGAGGCCACTGCCATTTCAGTCTCCGAGGAGGATTATAGGGATGAGTGGTGCAGTGCAATGACTGTGCTAGGGCATTAGGGTGGTTGGAAAGGCTATGTAAGTTTAAGTACAACTAATATGTATAGCCATTCATAGTTGCTCAAGTAATGTAATATGTTAATACTTTTCTAGAATAACGATAAATTGATTAGAACATCATTCAACTAGCCACGGTTAGTTATGGGTTTATGTCATGTTTTTTAGCACTAGATAACGGCAGCGCCATGAATGAAAGGCTCTTGTGATTCATGTTTATAACGGGTTCATTTTTTATTCAGCTTTTAAGTAATAGCTGGTAACCTGCACGTCAATATTTTGCCAAACTCATGCATCTGTACTTTTTTGAATTCTGACTAGTTCTCGAAATCACCAGACACAGTCTTTTTTATGTCGTTGCACTATCGCTTAAAAAAATTCACGAACGTATGAAGATATTACCGTAAGATATCACAAACGAATCTATAATTATAATATCTATAATCTATAATCCTACTATTAATGACCATCCTAAAATATATTCTGCCTTGATTTGTGAATAGACTTCCTTCCTTTGTCGGGCTGGCAATGGCAACTATTCATTCTTCTGTTCACAGAGAGAGCTCCCTTAGGAAACCCGTTCCCCAGCACTTTGTCATGGATATATATACGAAGACTAGATCGCACATAGTAGGGGGGGTGTCTGACTATATCTGGGGGTCTTTGTGAATACATCTTTGTATTATGTTCGGAATCGTAAGAGAAATCATAAACTAGATTGCATTTTTTTGTAATTATATTTACAATAGGATAGAACAAATGTAGAAGGTAGGGGGGAGGTGGGTGAGTTTTCTAATTCACAATACTCATTAAAAGTTTGCGAGTAAAATTCTTAATTGTATATTTCAGGTTGATGTATTATAACTGGTCGAAATATTTATGAAAAATGTACCACTTCGGATCGGACAAGATTCTATTGCAGGCTCTAAACTTTATGATTTGGAACATATTTTTTTCAGTTCAAATCAACAAAAAGAAATAATAATGAACTTATGTGGGAGCCTCAAATTTAAATTTTCCTAATTCAAGGCCCCAACCCACTACGAAGTAAGCGAAAAGAAATTTAATTTCAGTCAGTACCTACTTCTGATAGATTTACTTACCACAAGCCTATAAGATTATAGAATATAATTTTGTCATAAAAGATTATAGAATCTCATGTACGGATATTGATATATTTTCAAAAGAAGCAAATAATACAAAAAAGATTTATTGTAACTTACTGTATTGTTGTCAACAACATAGCCCTATTGTTAAGATAATAAAGGAATAACTGCACGAACGTAAGCCCATTCATAAAGTACAATAATTGTATATTATATATACAGTATGCAAACAAAATAGTTTACCAAATTATTTTGTAATATATAATTTCCATAACGCGATCAAAGTTAACCCCGCTCATTCTAAGTCTATTCAATTATCATCCGAGCATTTTACACGCTAATACAAAGTCCGCTTAAGGGATTATGCTCAACAGTTCCGTCAACTATTTTATTGGAAGTTGGCTGGAGTTTTGGAATTTAGTGTTGAACATAATATTTTAACATCGTAAATTTTACAGAATTGTAGTGAAGTATTAACATTATTTACTTTTAAAAATATTGTTTGATCTCTGGAAGTTTCCTCTCTAGTTGAAATTAATATACAAGGCTAATGAGGTTTTAAAATCAGGCCAGTGTTGGGGTGCTCCTTAAATAGCCTCTGCAAGAGTTCACGGTCGCTAGCCTCAGTATTATTTCGTTTTGATATTTTTATGAAACCAAAATTGTTCCTGTATCTTTCTTTATATAGACATTTTACTTTTCAAATGTAAATTATTGAAATGTTGAATACATAAAACTTCCAAGTTTTCTATTTCGAGGAATGGCTCCAAGGTAAAACCTATCTATTCTGCTGCAGATATGTTCGATGGCGCATTTGATGTTGCACAAATAGAACGGCTAGATGTACCCGAGGAAACACCATTAGTCATAATATTTTCACAACCAAAACAACGTCATTTTGACTTTTACGGTGCCACAAATAGACCCTCTGAACAAATACTGACCATGGATCTGTTATAGACATTTATTTGTCAATACAACTTTTTCGGTTCCTTTTTATGAGAGAGAAAATATTGTTGTTGTAGGAACACAAAATCCTAACCGAAGCAAAACAGTCATATTTCTGGAACTAGGTGTTTGTTGTTGATTAAGCAAGTATAGTTGGGTTTACTTCAGCCCTAGCTGCTATCTACAATGCAATACGGTCGAAAAAAAAAAAATAGAAATCTCATTCAAAGATATCTGATTTTCTTAATCAATGGTGGGATTATTCGTTTTTTTGTTCTGTATTTAGATCTACTTCTAATAATGAGTTGTCTCCTATTATTCTAGTTTCATTTTTGTCTGTCTTGAAGCAGCATGAAGCTTCAGGATGATACCTGATATCTTTGTTTAATTGTTCACAGTTATTGCATGGCTTTTTCAATTGAAATTTGTTTTTACTGCAAAGTTTTTCCTCTTTCTTTTTTATAAAATTATTTTAGTTCACTAGACGCTCACATTTTCTAATTTCATGAAATAATCTAGTTGAATTCTCACATGTTAAGAAATGTTACTCCCTTAAGTAACCCTTTTAGTTGGGAATTTAATCAACGAAAGCCATGCATTCCGAATTTATTCAGGTACTTATATGTACATTATTATTTATGATATACTTTACGAAATTGGAACATAAAATTCCAAACAAGAAAATATAAATATATGAAAAAAATTGTAAAGGAATAAAAAGAAGTTATGAAAGAAAGAAAGAAAAAAATACATGCATTAAATAAATTAAGTTAAAAAGCGCTTTAAGCATAACTTATAAAATGACTTCGCTTATTTTTATTACTAAATGGTTTAAGAATTTTTTTTTTCTTTAGTGCTTAAAGAACTTTTTTTTCCCCTGCCCGGGTTTAGTTTGTATAATACAACACAACGCCCCCTATTTCACTGTGTACACCGGGTAGTGGTCCGGCCCGATCTCGATCATCCGCCAATCCATTCCTTACCTTTAACGTCTTCATTGGCCTCTCTCGTGGTTCACGAATTTTTGCAGACTTGCTAATTTCACCAGACCTTCGGAGCTGGTGCTTCTCCAGGGCTGTCTGAACTGGCTTGATGACAAAGTTAACTTCGATCCTCGGGTTCCTAATGTGGTCTCTTCTAATATTTAATCAAATTCAAGCAGTCTAGATATAGCTAAAAGTTCCCTCTGAAAAAACCGTTTGTACTTCTTGTTTGTGGCTGGAATATTTAACTGAGTCCTTGGCTATACAGTTGTAAAGAACCTATGCTTCGAAGAAAGGGTGTCCCAGACGCCGGCTGACTGCTTGGTATCCACCAGTCACCAAAACATATTCAGCTCTTACAAATCTTATAAATACTTATAATTCTCTAGGAATGAATAAGAACAAAAAGGAAGGTTTAGGTAAATTGTGGTAGGTAAATAAAAAAACAAAACATTTATTCAATAAGCACTAGGAGTATTTATTTCAAGAATTGAGAATATAAACTTTCAAAAGACCCTGAAAAAAACCACGAAACTCCGACGAAAACTAATAGTGATATCTAAGACTAGTTCGAAACAATAATAATGCGCAATGCGCAATGCAACGATCCGAATGTGACAATATTTCACAGTTGGAAATCATAAAAAAAGTCCTTGCACGTAGGGCCCCACCACAAGTGGAGGGAGTGTGGGGCAGAGAGAAAATCACTAGTGCCGAATTTGTTATTGTTTCTCTGAGAATGACATGGGGCGAGGATTGAATATGGCATAACTACTCATTTGTCAATTCTCGACACCACATATTTTCAAAAGGAATTTTTTTTTTTAACAATGTAATGTTGGGCACTGTTCCCTTTCCTTTTGAATTATTTTATTCATAAATTTAAATAATTTTCATTGTGTTTTAATACATAGGTATGAAATATATTTACAGAAGTAATGAACAATTCCTGCTAACTATTATTACAAAAAAAAATAGATTATAAAGTGAACTCATTATTTTAGTAAATATTGTAATTAATATTACACGAGGGAAAAACGAAACAGACAAAACCCATAAATATATAAATAACATACAATTAAATAAAAAAAAACTCCTTAAAAAAAAATGTTCAAACATCCAATAATACATCCAAAACCTTAAATAACAGAAATCAAGAAAATACCTTCAGTTTTTTCATATTTTGGCATAAAGCATGTTTCCCACAATCAGCCTTAGAATTTACTACAAAATCTACTTTTAGTGTAGTTTCAAGCCCTCCCTTCTGACTTCTTTGTGAATTGTAGGTTTTTTTAGTGCAGTGTGTACATGGCCAAAGCTTGATCCATGTTCTTGAATTTTGACATATGCTAACTAAGTTTTAGGCTCATTATTTTCTCCATTTTTGAAATCATAATCGTCTTTGTATAATGTTTTGTGTAAATTTTAAGGAATTTTTCGGGTAGTGAAGACCCCTTAATTTGTAAATATTATCTGATTCTTGTTTATTTTCTAGTTTTTATATATTTCTAGTTCTTTCAGGTTCTTATTATTTGATATATATGTTTTAATCGGTTTGTATAGCATAATTTTATTTCTCAGCTCCAGGTACTACAGAAGAATGCAGCGGCTGGCGAAGAGGGAGAAGGAACACGACAGTACACCGCAAGTCAACGGCCTTCCTCGGAGTGCCGGACGACCCGGAGGAGGGAAGCCTGAGGGTCAGGTCTTTCTCTTTCACCAGCAAAGGGACAGGTCAGTACCATCTCATAGCTTGTGTGCCATCATTAATAAATAGCTTGAGAAATAATAGGGGTAAATGATATCTCCAAGTGTTAAAAAGATTAGCTTATTTGAAGGATCTGTCGAGGAGCCAGAGGCTGGTGGGATAGAGTCATCCATTCACCTTTCAGAGTTATTCCTCTGAAATGGAAAGCCAGATTATTGCGGCTATTATTACCAGATTATGACAATACAATTTTCATGATTGGACCAAATACGATCGATTGTTTCATTTCACTGTAGTCAAGAGTAGATTCAGTCATTAAATCACTTTAATCGCAATTCTAGAATCTAATCTCCTAAAAAGAAAAAACAGTAAGAATACTGTCTTTTTTGAAAGCACTTCTAGGTGTGTGCTTTGATGAACCCATGTTCATATTTCGGATTTGTGAACTCATCGAAGGCTTGGAAAAGATTTGTAAGCTAGAGGATTACCATGTAAGGACAGTTAGGATGGAAGGTAGTGTTATTCTCTTTAATATAGTATATAGTCAGTAACACAATATGTAGTATCATGTCTAATAGATGGAGCAATTATTCATTTTTTTATTAAATACTTGTACCAAAAATAATAACTAAAAAAACAAAAAAAGGCAGTAACTATAAAATCCTAAAATATTATGAAAATTCTACAAAATAATAGTCATTATTAAATTAGATAAATATTTTTAATTACGATAAAAAATATGCTAACGCTCGATCCTTATCAGTGAAAAAAAAACCTTTAAATTCGATTGGACATATAGCTGGAGTATGACTCCTTTTAAAATATCAATTTCTATGCAGATCTTATTCTGAATGATGGGGTTCATTTCAGTTATAAGTTTATAAAACGTTTTATTTTTATTATTTATTTTTATTATTATGATAAAATTATAATCTGCCTCATTAGGCAATAAGTAATTGTGATAAATAATCTCATTCATACCATAGTTACAATTTTCATTCACTCGCTCATTCATACAGTATTTACTGCCCAGAGACCTCCCACATGGTTGTCACCTCCCTCGCGTGCGAATAAGGAAGCGGAGTATTTAGAGGTCCCCCACGCTCTTCTGTCAGCCGCAACACTGGATAAGAAGAGGAGGCTCATTTAATAAGCTGTTCTGGATCGACAAAAGAGGGGTGGAGTTTGTTTTTTTTACACAATTCTATCCCTCTCATATTTTTGTGCGTACAAATCACTAATCTCGTGTACATTTATTTATTTTAATTATGTGTTGCCACAATAATTAAGCTTATGTAAGGTAAGGTGATATCATTATAAATAAAAGTAAAAAAACATAATTGGGCATTCATATTTCATTTTTAATAAAAATAAATTCTCTTTTACCGATAAACCAATATCTGGTATCAATTTAAACACGTCAAAACGTTTTTAGATATATGGTGTAGCGATGCTACAGGAAATACAGAAATAATTTGTAAATAGATTCGCCTGAGTATCTATAATTATATATAATTGTCTATAAATTTAAAGGGGCTATGAAAGAAAAAAAAAAAAAAAATATATATGGACAGGTAGCTACTACGAACCTCAGCAGCTGGAGACAGGTCAGAACTACATGTTTGTCTCCCCGAAGCAGCTCAAGGCGATTCCTCGCCGTTTTCAGGGAAACCGAGCGATGGGGTGCAAACGGTATTGCTGAAACAGCTGCCGAGGAGAGGGATTGTCCAACTCGTTAGCCTGTACAATTCATGTATCAGCTTGTGGTACTTCCTGACAGTGTGGAAACAAGCTATCTTGTTCCCGCTGCGCAAGCCCACAAAGAGAGGTGACCACCCAGCCCACTATCGCCCGATCAGTCTCCTCCCTCACATGGGAAAGATTCTCGAAAAGATAATACTGAACTACCTGAAGGAGTTCTGTTCGGAAAATGCTATCATTCCGTTCAAGCAGACAGGTTTTCAGGCTCGTCTGAGTACAGAATATCCGCTTGTGAAGGTACAGACGGAAGCCACCCGCGGTATCGACAAGAACACAGCAACTGCTACGTTTCGTTGGAGTGCACGTAGGCTTTCGACTCTCACAAACCCAGTGTTTAACACTATGACCCCACCACACCTCCCGCATCGATGCCAAGAGACTGTCGTGAAAAAATTAGGTTAAGAATTAGTATGTAAGTTACTTTTAAGTTTGATCAAAAAGGTGAGCCCCATCACCTTTATCAGAGTCAGTCACGTCTAATGTGCATCATTATACCTGTTTATTGCATTATATAATTTTTATAATATATCAAAACCTGTATATAATGTAGCGACGCTACAGGAAACACAAAAGTAAATTTGAATACAAGGAAATACAAAAATAATGTGTAAATAGATTCGCCTGAGAATTGCAAAATTTAAAGGGGCTATGAGAAAAAAAAATATATATATATATATGGGTTATACAGTTCTGCTCATTCTTTTATGCCTTTATCCAAATGATATTTTATAAAACTATGCAACTTGTTTAAACTTATTAACATTTGGTAATAATGACTGTCAATTTACCCCTTGGCTGAAACGTGAATAAATTAATAAGGTTGTCTGTTTTAGTCAGCATAAAAAAAAGTAACTCGAAGGTGATAATTTACCTAGGGATATAAACTGCTGCACCATTTGAAAGCACCTTAGCTGTTGTTTCTGTGCTCTTTTAAATTTAAGAAGTTTTAAAATTAACCATAGTCATTTGCTTGATTTAAAAATTTCTTTTGAGTCATTCAAGATAAAAAGAGAATTTGAGTAGTTGAATTTGTTTTTTAGGCTTTAGTAAAACAGTTTATACCAGATCCAGTACACCGAATTTCAATAAATCCATTCCAAAGGTAAAAAAAGAGCAAGATCTTTTAGCCTATTTCTGGAATCGTTTATTAGAAATAGATTGTTGTTAAAATCTTGCCAAACCAAGCACACCCTTTAAAAAACTACGCATAACGTTCGTTATTATCTACTTAATCATACCCAGGGCCAGATCCGTATAAAGAACAGGAGATAAACTGAAAAAATATCGTTTTTGCAACTTGGTTCGGGCTAATACAAACGATAGACAAGCCTTAAATTATTGAATATGGTTTTTGGGGAGTTTTCATCGATACCTTTAATTTCTTATTGCTTACTTATTATCAAACTCAACATGATTGGTTCTACGTTCTACTACGTAAGAGAGAATAGGCATGCGACTGTCCTCAAATCTTTATTCATATTATACTTAGTGGTCATAAAAATCGAAAAAAAATTAAAAGGACTCGGTTGTCCGGAAATAATTACATATTTAGGTTATTAAACTAAAAAAAAAAATTAATCAAGCAAACAAAGCTCCGTTACAATGAATGAAAATTTAGCCAACTTGTTAAATCTTTTTCATACCATCTGAATAGAAGTTAATATTAATAGAATTTTATGAATTCTTAAAAATTCTTTTTAGTCATATTTTTTTCTATTTAATAAGTGAACATTAAGTCTCGAAAAATCTATAATTTTTATTGAAACTTCTTTATTATGATAAAATTATAATCTGCCTTATTGGGCAATAAGTAATTGTGATAAATGTTCTCATTCATGCCATATTTACAATCTGTATTCCCTCGCTCATTCATACAGTATTTACAAACAGCCCAAAGGCCCCCCAAATCCACATGTTTGTCACCTCCCTCGCATGCAAAAGAGGATGTGGAGTCTTCTAAAATCCTAAAATCTAAAAAAAAATTGTTGTCAGTAGGTGTGAGGTCCCGTAAGCGACATGATGGCCGTTCAATCCACGAGGAACCATTTTTCCAGTTTTTTCATTCAATCGATATTCCTTAAGCAAGTTTCGCAGATGATCTTCATCAATGAAAGAAGTTCTTCAACGACCAGCTTAATCTTCATGTCTGAATGAAATCCACGTAATGAAATATTTTGATTCACCAGTCTACTCGCCTAGAACGCCATAGCCACAGATTAATGTTTCTGACAGTTTGCCAAGGACCTCGAACTCGTTACAAGGCATTAAACAATGTAGTGAGTGCTTTGACATCTTAATAAAAACTAAACTATCGGCAAGGAAAAAAAAAGTAGAATATTTCATCATCGATACAACAAACTTTTAGTCAGCAAAAAATTATATTTTATAAAATGGAAAGAATAAAAAATATTAAGGATATGATTTTTATTGCTGAGTTATTCAGGGAAACTAAAGTGAAAAAAAAAAAGCACAAGTTCGTTTTTTCCTCGTAACATTTTCCTCCCTGGTAAGGGTTTATTGAGGTGCGCTGCACCTCCTGTCGCCTCTTGCTCTCCTGATACTAGGAGACTGCTTGCTTCTTGTTTGATTGATGGCGGGGGTGTCAGTGAAGAAGACCGACCGACCTCCTTCATGATCGAACGAACTATGATGTGGTGTGATGAACTAACTAACTGTGCCAATTAATTTCTGTTAAATTGAAACAATTGCAGTGACATATTATTCCCATTGTCCCAATTATATTATTGTCTTCATGATTGGTAATTGGTAAAGCGTGATTAAATCTACAAATGTTACAATTAATAATTCATCCCATGATCAATAGCTGTTAAGTAAATTAAGCATATTACATTACGTCTTAGCCATTTTAGAGATAATCAGCATAATCTCCCCCTTATAAACGAAGGTGGATTGGTTTCAGGAAATTAAACCATTACTACCACTTTACTTACCACTTTGACCAGTAATTATTAATTATATTTGTCTCAATAGTAAATCAATAATGTTAAAGTTAATATATAGTATTTAGCCAAATGGCAGCACACAAAGTGCTTTGCTTTCAAAAATCATTTTGTATGTGTATTTTAGCCTTGGCTTTCTGTTCCATGTCGCACTGCTTTATTAGTCCTGTTGACTATATTGACTCCAGGTCATCGAAGTAGTCACATCATAGATTTTATTCCCATTTCTCGACAGATTTCACTTTTCCAAACGAACTATTTTGCTTTTGAGGGCAAACGAAGGACCTTGTACTGATCGCAGTTTGACTAGCTAGTAGCTCCAATCCAGAAAGGACAAGTAATTTGTATTTATGTATGTATGAAGGTTCTGACCATGTGCATTTTTTATCATGTATGCCATTTATGGATATGACTGTGTAAGTTTGGTATTTGCCTAACGTTCAAGAGATTGTTTTGCTGTCTTCAAGCTTTCCTCTTGAAACCTTGCGTAACCAAACACCTTATCATCTGTTGTTGGGACTAATCTTTAGCTTCCACTGATCACTCCAGCCAGTGCTTAATATCAGCTTGAAAGTAACTGCTTAGATACTAACGGTCTTAACACTACAGCATAAAAACTACATATAAGTGCTTACGCATAACTTCTGTTATAATAAAAAATGGAAATCACACGAATCACTCTGTATATTTACGACACTTCTCATTTATGATTATTTATTTGTTAGTTATTTTATCTTATTGTAAATGTTTTGTATGCGCACGAATTAAATGCTGTACTGTGTCACATACACAAAGTGTACTTGTGTCGTATGCACACGATGTGTTCTTTTTTCGCGCACTAATAGATACTATTGCATCTAAGAGGGGGTTATCAGTCTGACCCTCTCAGGATTGTCTGTCTTTGCCGGAACATTATTGAGAGAGCATCTTAGGACTTCATCTGTTTCACCCTTGGGGAGACGATGTCGATTGCTTCTGAATCTTTTCCTCGATGTCTTTGAGAACGCACCTAAAGATTGATGTCTTAACTCCTCTCAGGAAAGTTTTCGGTCTCATCGGTATTTCTGTTGGGGAGACGAACTCGAAGGATAGCTGACGGTGGGACTTTTATCTCCTTTTTTATTTGGACCTGTTGGTGGTTATTTATGTTCTCATTAGGTTTTAAGTCTTGTTTATTTATGCTTATATTAGGGGCTACTGGAAGTTTTATTTCATGAACCACATATATGGGTCATTTAATTTTTTTTATTGTTCTATAATGCTCATTTACACTACACTTTATGGCATGGATTCTCATATAAATAATTACTAAAATACGACTCAAACAAAACAAGATGAAAGATGTTCTATCGCCGGATGAGGAAATATAATGATAACATAGTTAGGCTTAGTATTAAAGACTATTTGAAAATTTATTTACTAAAATAAATTCCGTTTTGCCGTATACACAATAGGATACGTGTAACTCGCCCCGTAATATATAATTTATAATAAAATTGAAATAAGAAATGTAAATTGACTGTAAGTGTCTTTGTCGGCCGCCGTCAAAAGGGGTTCTAGCAGACGAATTGACGAAGGAGCAATAAGTCTTTATTCACCGAGGAACAGACGGGCTTCTAGCAAAGTAGAGGATAAAACAGGTCAATCCGTTTTAATTTAAAAGCAAAACAATAGGAATCGAGGATTCAAAACGTCCCCAAATGGATTCAGTAGTTATTTTATGTCAATATTTCGGTAGCGTACATTTTTATAATCGTTGAAAAGATAATTTTTAGGGGCCGATATAATTTCTTAAATATAAAAAAGTATTCTTCTTCGAGAATATTAAGTAGATTGCTTAAATCGTTCTTTATGAATCTAAAGCGCAGAACCTAGGGTGATATTGTTCCATTACATTCTCTGTCTTTTTGTTAATTTAAATTTCCAAAAAACGGTTTAGTTTTTATTTAATATCAACAACTTTTGTCACTTAAAAAATTGATGCAAGAATGCTAATATAAGAGTAGATCTTATTAATTAATCCGACTTGCGGACGTGTAAATAGGTTACTTTTTGTCAAGTCTGATTTGTCAAATTTTTTCTTAAATTCAAATAGATTATTGCGAAATAGATTGAATTCGATTGTGAACCTCGCACGACTATGAGCTTTGTTAAATACGATCCTTTATCATTAAATCTACTTATTAATAACGTTTCCAACCAGCTCAATATTGGAATGTGACAAAGGCATCAATGGCTGTGACATTTTGAGTGCGGAAAGGACAGAAGATAAACGGATTTACCGTTCCCAGGGTGCACAAGTGAGGAAATGAACTCACATAGGT
This sequence comes from Acanthosoma haemorrhoidale, assembly GCA_930367205.1. NCBI lineage: Eukaryota > Metazoa > Arthropoda > Insecta > Hemiptera > Acanthosomatidae > Acanthosoma > Acanthosoma haemorrhoidale. The sequence goes on along the minus strand of OV884013.1, from coordinate 24,389,445 downwards.
TCGGATTTAATAAAGCACTCTCGGTAAATATCATTTCCCAGTGAAAAGGCACAAATGAAATCATAAAATACAATGCCCTTATTTAGGGGTAGCAGGGAGAGCATTATTATAAATTAAACTAGGCTTTTGGTTGTATTTTTGATATCCTAATGTACAGTAGAAAAGACTGACTTGGAACTCACACACGAGACTAAAAAGACAAGAACTAAACAAACGCTTTGGACAACTGTACAGTTTACATCGGACATCCCATCTCTCCATAGAAAACAAACTACTAATCTACAAAGTTATACTTAAACCAATCTGGACATACGGAATAGAACTATGGGGGACAACAAAAAAGTCGAACATCAAGCATATCCAATCCTTTTAATCAAAAGTCCTGAGAACAATAGTAAATATCTCTTATTACGCCAGCAACAAAACCCTTCATAACGATCTTAATATTCCCTACATTCTTGAACTCATCCCTTCCAAGCTCATAAAAATAAACCTACCAACCACCCTAATCCCGTAGCACAGTCATTGCACTGCACCACTTCTCCCTATAATCCTCCTCGGAGACTAAAACGGCAGCGGCCTCGTGCTATAAATACGTGACAGTGGGAGTCCTGGCAATGGTCAGTTTCTCCAATCATGTCCTGAGTGTCTGTGGCCTAATGTAGAGTAAGTACCACAATGTGTGGCCACTGGGTCAGTACGTCACAAAAACCATTGTAGGTTCAGCATCTCTTTCCCCAGATAAAAAGTACAAATAAATTCAAAAATAATAATAAAATTCATTGTGATTCATGTTCAATGGGAAAAATGGTTCTTTTTATTTTGAACTACCTGCATGAAATTTGGGGTCACGTTAGTGCAGCTCCTTCTCATCAAGCTGTTAAATATGTCATCTATGAGTCAACATCTGTACTGGTAAATAAATTTCATTAATTAAGCTAAGCATGAAGTAAAATTTTATGACTAC